>JAPFBL010000067.1:1250360-2500721 GCA_026182355.1 Hermatobates lingyangjiaoensis | reverse complement strand
CCGTGCTGAGATACCTCACGGTTCTGGACCCAGGAAGGATCCTTATCACCATTTCTCTGTCACCACCACCTACTTCCTTGGTGCCCACAGGCCCTGCACTGTTATTAACGTGTTCTTTCCAATTCTCACTTCTTCCTCTTGTACTTACTCTATCTTTCATCAGTCTCCCTCTATTTTTTACCAAAAGTACCCGATCTTTAGGAATAACTTTTCCAACATCTACCACATAAATCCACTATGTTTATCGATTGGATTACACTCACTGTGATGACTTTCCCGTCGGCTTGGCTTCAACCAAGCTGAGCCTGCATGTGAATTATAATAGGACCTCCGTTGGTCAACATAATATTATTGCTACCCGTGCAAATTTCCACGAATCATACCGCCGATTCTCTCATGTTTCGTTATGAAATTCAGAGGAGGCACATGTCAAGAGAGTGAAGTAAGCCGATCGCAAGGCAAGCTAGGGTCCATACCTCAGTTTGTGACTTTGTCACGAATCGGTCAGACTATAATAGAAAAGTGAAAACAAATCAACGTATAAATCACAGTGAGAAATTCAGAAAAGAAATAAAATCTTCCGATAAAGTAACCATCCTCTTGTGAGGAGTCACACTTTGAATGAAAGTCACTCTAGTTGTGACTCGCACGAGGACCACTACTTCATCCAAGGACCTCAGCTCTTTTCTTAACTAATAGCAGGGACGTGCATTTAGGGGAGGCCATAATATAACTAAATATAGTTAATAATAAATAGTTAAACTGAATTAAATGGTTATATTTATACAATGAATTGCACTACCAAGATATTTGAATTATTTTATTTTAGCTTATATTCAAAATCGCTGGATTTTCACCTTTACTGTTCAGATATTTAAAAGAAAGGTGTGGTGAGGCTGCCGCCTGCTGTGCCTCTAGATAGACTGCGCAGTGACTTTAACTGTATTGATATGCTCTGCAGTGATATAGCATTTCTTCACTCTTATAATGTTTAAACACTTGCTATATTAACTAAATTTCCAATGTTTGTTAGCAATTGTATGCGTGTAAGGACTTTTTTGTGCTGAGCGACCATAAAATTTCTCATACTGCGAAAGTCACTGAGTGAGCCACGCAGTTCTCCTGCCTCATGTTAGGGGATTGACTGTGACTTCCGGATTTAAATCTGACTGTGATGAAGTCAGTGCTTCACAGCCATGAATCTAACCGCACATCACAGACAAATAGTAATATTATCTGTCATACCTCGTATATTCACTGGAAAGCTCGGACCCGTCTCTGGTCCTTATGGTTCCCAACTTTAAGAGCAACTCAAGTTAAGTGAGTTGCTCTTTAAGGTGGGAACCAGAACAACCCGAAACTGGTCGAGCTCTCCGAATATTATACCAGGTATGACGGATAACAGTAGTAACCTCAGTGGAAATAAACCATAGACAATCTATTTCTGAAGGTTAACTACGGTTTATACAGTGTTATGTAGAGAGAAGAAGTACATTTTACACTTGCGCTTAGGATTATTAGATGAATCCAAATACGTAAGCAAATATTCGAATGAAAGGCAAAAAAGTAACGATAAACTGTTACTCAATTACGCTTAAGAAACACTAGTAACTAAAACATAGAATGAGCTGGAACTGAAGAAAGGTACACTAAAAGTAACTCTGTTTGATTTATACCGGCATATTCTGTCTCATAATCTTTCAGTTAATTAAAAATATTTTTTTTTCATTTGAAATAAGAACTACAGTTATGAAGAGAACTCAATTCTATCATATATAGTGTAAATATAGCAAAGCATTAAGGAATTCGAACCAGGGTCTTCATGACAGAGCCAAGCAAGCGAACTTGCCGACCAAATTCACAAAGGCTTCGAAAAGCTTTTTTCGTTTTACTTTGTTTTATGACTGTAAATTTCAAAATATAGTTATTTTATATCAAAATATACAGTTTATCGATTTAGTATTAAATTGGATCGTTATTACAGGAATATTAATCTATTAATTAATGAAAATTCATTTTACAGAAATAGAGATGGCAGTTTATTTATATAAATAAATAGATACGTGAATACCTGAGCAGAACATTGGGAAGACTTGGAGAAGAGTTAAGGAAAATTACGAAAAGTGTACAGGTAAACAACTCAGAGATTGTAATTAAATTTCGCCACGGCAACAGGCAGTATTTATGTTTTTGATTTCTCCATTGAACAAGCAATTTAATAGCAAGTGGGAGTGATTAGTCTAAACAATTAATTAGGAAATGGGTTTTTAACAAAAAAACGAGGTTAAATTTGTATCTGTCGTTCACAGCGGTCCTATAATTAGACAAGACTGGGAGAGGTCTTAGGCAAGCATTTTATCACATGATTCATTCAAAATCAGCCCCAGTCGTGTTCAATAAAATAACTTTACGACTTTGACAGAATCCAAAACTCATCCAGTAGTTGACTATTCCTGGAACACTAAATAGTTCCAACTCTACCGAATCCTCTTATTTGAACCCCCTCAGCCTTCACTTAAGACATGCATACCCAACAACCATTATTAGCACATATTCCAACTACACAGTTTAAAAAGTATACTTATCAGAGGAGGCATCCTACATAAAATAAGCTATCATTCACGCACACTTTGTAATAGGCAGGAACAGGAAAATGCCAATCTTTTTGAAATATCTTATTTATACACCTCAAAGGGAGTATTTATACCTCTTTACTTTATGTGTGACGAGTGCTCATATAAAACAATTATTGCGTCTGTTCTTTACATATTCTATAGAAAACATGCTTAAAATATTTTTATTTGTTCATAAAGTTCAAAGACATTTAAACATATTTTCAAAATAAATAAAATGTGTTGTCTCATTTTGAATGAATAACTCTACGAATTTTTAGGGAACCATTTCTACTCATTGTATAAAGTCCAAACTAGTTTCCCTTTCACATCTTTTTATCTAACCTTACCTTTTATTGATTATTGCAGATATATTTTGTTACCTTTTATTTATATATTTTTTTAAATTTTCTTCAATTCTCTTTGACTCATTTATATTTTCCTAACTTGTACTGCTTATCTGAATTTCTGTTTATATTTCCTCTTAATTCTATTACTTCAAGACCGGGTACGGGGGAAAGCACTGCCTGTTGCCGGGTTGGTTACTTGCCGTTGCGTCTATAATGTGGTTAATCTTCCTTTCTCTTTTCTCCTGAAGACGGATTGTCCGAAAATTTGAGTTTGTAAGTGTGTTTCTTTACTTTGTGTGCTACCTATCTTCAATTTTGAACTGTTATATATATATTTGATTAAAATTAATTCAGAACATAACAAAACACTTACTAAGATAGTAAATAATACAAATACTCCTAATAGTAATTGAATGAAATTATATCAGCTAATTTTCTACATAATTCTCTATTTTGAGGCATAATTTCATTTTGATCCGTTAAACTCACAAGCTTTCAGATTGATTTATAAGTAAAAATTTTTACATTTTAGAGAAGAAAAAATATTTCATAAAAACAGTTTAGGAGAAAAAAATTGTTGTCTAAAAACAGGTTTTTGGCAAAAAAAGTGACTTTCTTATCATGCATAGTTGCTCCCAAAGTATAGGGCGCATCTATACAATGAGACCCATTTTTCTGTAAAATATAATTTGATCTATCAATGATTCTGGACCGTACTTTCAAAACATGTAATTCCGTCAAAATCTCGTGATCGATTTTTTTCACGATCACTATACTTTACTTATAGTAAAGTAAAAAACGTATAACTAAAGGATATGCCTAACTAAGTAAATCTCTGCTTGATTGAGAAGCTAAGCGCTGGGAATGGACTGAGCGTCAAAGGTGATTACATGTGGATGTCCTTGTGAGAGTTATTCCACTTGAATGTTTTTAAAATCACTCCATAATAAAGATAAGACTCAATTAAACAAAATACAGCTAAACAAGACAAGTGGGTGTGATATAATGGAATGACGTAGCGGCAAGCTTATCGATACTAGAGAGGGAGGTACAGAACGAACAACCAATCGCATACTTCACTCTGCATACCAATATTAATATGTTAGTAGTGAGCAACCATTCAATACACTTGTATATTAGCATGCAACAAATGATTAGTAAAAATAGATTTTTCAAAATACAACCATATTTCCACCATCAAACCTTATCTTTATATTCGGAACAAAGCAGAAGTCATTGAAAAAATGCTGCTAAGAAATGAGTCGCTAAGAATTTTCTTGTCCAGATGATGTAAAATGTCTGATTATTTCTACTACTACTACTTTGTAAAGTGTTACAAAGACATAGTCCTGTTAACAAGTTAAGGGGCTATACGGCCCTGACTGAGAAAATGTGTCCATTTCTAATTAGTTATTCTGCGAGCTTAGAAACCTTTGAAACTGAAGATTGTATTTCTTATAGCTCAGACATCAAGAATGTGCATAACACTTTCTATCTGATGCAGCAGCGGATGAAAGGAGGGGGAGAGTGGTCTGCCTCGGGCAGCACGAGCCAGAGGTGAAGGTGGGGGTTAAAACATAGGAAATAAAATATAATAGCTAAGAAAAACCTAGAATTTCATATCACAATGTAATTCAGAATATATATTCAGAGGTCTGATCTGAATTGGTAAGTTATCCCATTCTTAGCATTTTGGCCAAACTCCAATATATGTAACCGCAATATTTATTTGATGCGTGCATAGAATATGTCTTCAATTGTTGCAGGGAACGGAAAATTTCCCCTCAACGTCCGATTACACCAAAATATTTCTAAACATGTATCCTTTTTAAGTTCATTCCAATGTTGGGTGGCACTGAGAAAATTTGAAAAACACTTCTGCTTACTTGCACCACAAAAATGTTCACTTGTAGCAGTTAGAATTTGCGTAGAAACTGATATCAGTACAGTTAAATATCGAAGTTTCTAAATACCAATGTGACAATCAGGTAGTGGGATAGAGGAGGGGCGCCCCTGATGCAAAGTCTGTTCCTGGTACTGGAGTAACAGGTTCTGCAATCTTACTTGAGAATATGTGGCGAGTTCTAAAATATTAATGAGTGGTTACTGCATCGCATGTCAAACAACAGCTGACTTAAAGCAATTATTCTAGAATGTTTGAGGATAATCTAACATTAGGAATACACAACAAAAGCAACGGTTACGTGTTTCACTTTTCAAGTTTGCAAATAACCGCCTATACCAAAGCAGCTATCATTTATAGAATGAAAAGAAATTCATAATAAGATATTCGCGAGAAAACTACCACAATGAAGTTTTTGAGAAGTCAAAACAAAAAGGGTTATTACCTGAAGCAAAAAATTGCATCAGAGCAGTGATTAAAACATCGACTCTCACGTTAACTCTCATCGACTCTGACGCTAAGAAACTACATTGGTCGTGGCACCTTGGTAAGCGACACCAGCAATGCGGCTCGCCAATTATTAAAGGATACCGAACAAATTACCTTTAATGCCACCTTTCGGTCAGCACAAAAGGCTTAAGTCATTTAAGCGTGAGCATTGGACAAAAACAAATTATTATAAATCTATTTCATAAGTAAATCATTAATTTTCGCTACGACGATAACAGTGATATCTTTCTCGACAAATCTCACAACACGATTTATTATCTTTTTTCAGGCCTATCGAAGTGACGTAAGTACATGTGGTAAGTGGGATTAGATATTAGTGACTAGCTCACACACCTGTGTGAGTATCACAAAATTGTGGGACATAGATAGATTATTTAATCTCGCACAGGTGGAAACGTCCACTATTCAACATGCACTTCTGAATTGACTTGCACTAGTACCGAAATCATTTCCAGCTGTGTACTTGAACCAACTCTATGGGTTTCCACCAAGCTGCAAACTCGATTTCCCCCTTCCTGTTGTCATTTAATATATTTCTTAGAATACTCCCCATAAGCGTTATATGACTTCTCATTTTCTTTCACCATCTACTCTACTCCCTCCCCCTTCTATACATCCTAAGCCTACTCTTTCACATCACACCCTCCGCCTTACATGTCAGGAGGCCTTCTTTACATCTTTCTAACCTAGAACTTCATATCATCAACATTACAGTTAGTAGTAATGTCACGTGACGTCAGGATATGTTGTGTAGTAAAATATATACAGATAATTCTCGACTTATTTTTTAGCATCGGATGTCATAAAGCCAGTTATGACAATTGAATTTTTCATTCCTATTTCATTAAACTTAGTTTAGAAGATTACTTATTAATCACTTTTCACTTATCACCGGAATATGAGATCATTACGACTCAACAGACCTTTATATCAGATGGAATCATGTTCGATGTCAAGTGCTCATACAGAAATACATACCCTTCGAGATACTTTACTAATGCATACGATGATTGCTTTAAATTAATAGATAAAAATGACGAATACCTGTAATAGCCATCAATGATTGCAGTCTGTGAAAGGATCATAGTAATAGAGTGTGTATGAGAGAGAAAGAAAATAGTTTAAAAACAATACAATTCAGGGGGCACTAGGAAAGGGGTGAAACTTGAAACTCGTCTGTCGCCCACCACAGAGATAACATGTGTAATTAGATTACAAGGTCAGACAGCAGCAATCAAATCAGAGACGGTTTTAACAGGAGAAAACAATGCCAAATGAGGAGTCGAAGTTAAGAAGTGAATATCGGTGCTACCAGTGTTTGAGTCACCTCCAGAGGTGAGACAAAATGTCGCCAATACTGCTTTCAACCTTGTAAAGTAAGCCCTTCTTTCTCTTTCTCTCTGCATGTATGTATCTTTGTGTTCCAAAAATTCTCCCACATTTACTTTACGTTAAAAACAAATTTGGTTTCCAAACTGAAAATGCAATTTTGGGTTTTAGATCGTCAATATTGCAAAAATGCTTCTGCAGAATTTTGTAGAAACTTCTAGCCCTCTGTAGAACATTGGATAACTTTCCTGTCGAAGAACTTTAAGAAACCTAGTATAAAACTCAAACACGTAGAGCATATAAGAGAACAAATTTCACTGAAGATTGATATTTTGGACAACAGTACGTCTTCAGGAGAAGACGGAAGTAAAAATGAAGCAGGAGAGTTGTAGTTGGATTGTTAGGTCGAAAAAAGTCAGTTACGATTCTTCTATTCTTTTATCCCTTAATGGACTTATTTAATTCCTTTGAACATTTTTGAATTTACCGACTGTCGTAAAGAATCAAACGAACCAAGAAATCGGAAAAGAGAAAAACACATACAAGACAAACAACAAAAACGTACTAGGATATTTCGATATCTGTCGTCATCAACATATTTATTTAGCGTTGTTTAAATAAATCAAAAAATTAAAAAAAAAATTAATCAATTCGAGTGATAACGAAGAGTAAGTAGTTCGTTCCACTCATGACGATTATAACAATAGATTTATTCAAATAACAATAGGGTGGCGTGAAGGTATGACTGTGGAAATGTACGGATATATGTACATATGTCCATTATATATGCCTATGTGTACATTATACTGTCAAATAAAACTGCAGTTATTCGCGACGTTACATCAGTAATTGTCATATCGCTTACCTGGAAACAAACGTAATACAAGGTGACACGTTCTATCTGACGTCACTTAACTGCCAATCGGTCATGGGTAGACGAGAATAGCACGTCACTTCTCTATTCCATAATTGGTGCAATGAATCAATCATTTTGCTTCATTTAGCAGCAAAATTGTTTAATGACCAATAATAAAACAAGATAGGAGAGGTATCAATCATGCTTTAATCACCATCAACCACCTGGGTGGGCACGAAACCCCAAACAACAAGTATTTGTATTATCTGTCCACAGTAAACGAAGTCCAAGCCACTCATTCAACAAAATTATATTCCTTAGATTCATGTAAATAAACTAATTTTTTTTTATGTGAGTTACTGGTATTTTCATGATATTCACTACATACCTATCAACAGTATACAGATATGGGAAAGACCATATTTTTAAATTGTTTACTATTTCTTCAAACTTTTTAAATGTATGCTGTTTTCGATTGTAAATCTTTCGTATGATATTATAAACAATTGATGCTTTAGCTACTTTTATTAAATATTTTTTTTTCTTTTATAAAAACGTTCAAAATTTATTGTTTAGCATCTAGTTACTAATTATTATTAAGTATAATATATTTATTGCTTTTTTTCAAAAGGTTCAAAAAACAGCTGCAATGACTGACAGATGAATATAAAATGTTACAAATTGCGAATTGTTTTTATGTATCAAAATACATCCACTGCCAAAGATTCTTGTGAGCCTAGACAATAAAAATTATGGAATTTAGATTTCCATTAAGTATGGAAAGGTGGAACAAATTTGGTGCCACCCACCACGCTCCCGCAGACGACACACAAAGGCATCTGCTGAGAGCCTAAACATGACTTTTCATCCCTCCTCCTAACATGAAGCCTTCCTAATAAACAAACCACTATTTTTTTCTCAGAGTGGAATTGAGGCTCTGCTAGAAAGCTACACATTTGACGATGACTCCCAAGGGATTATTACATCTCCCTAATGATTCTACATCGGGAGTACTCATTTTTGCCTATATTAAGGTATTTAGAGTAGGAATCTTTAATGAGTGCCTACAGGATCGGGTAATGTACATCTTACACAGACACGAGACCAACGGTTTAACGTCTTCTTCGATGGACAACTTGCTTCAGATTTTTTCACATTCCACTTGAAAAAATCTGAGAGACGAGCATGCAAGCCACTGGGCTACATTGAAGTTTAGCTATAATTTCACAGCATATTCTATAGACTGATTATTATAGACGTATACTATAGACTGGTGTATGGTACCTAGAATGATATATCGACCATCTAACAAGAATAAAACTAAAATGTATCAGTTTATTACGTCTTTCAGGTTCAAATCAAACCCTGATATATAAGTTTTAAGTATATTGGAGAACATTTCTGCTGGTAATGAGTAACCTGCCGTTGCGTCACCGCGTGCTTGGTCTTACTCTATTTTCATCAAGACGGACTTTCCAAAAATTTGAGTGGGTGAGAATGTTTCTTTACTGTGTTTGTCACACACACTTCAATTTTGAACTTGTGTATAAGTTCTAAGTGCGTTCGAGTGTTACCTGGTTTCCAAAGAACGTAACGTGAAAACAAGGGAAGCAAAGAGAAAGAGAGGAAGAGGCACAATGGAGGCAAAGAGGAGTAGGAGGAGGAAGTATAAAAATAAAAAAAAAACATACTCAGGGCGTAAACGTACTAATCAAAGCCAAAGTATTAGTTGACGAAAAGTCTGTCATTGAACGTAACATCATCACCTGCCCTGGGTTACTAAAAATGTTGGTCATTTGGCAGAGAAAGCTGCGAGACAAGTAGCCGCCTATCTCCCTCTCCACTTCACCAGGTTAATTAGCACCTTTATGAAAAATTCTCTTTATTTATACCACCACCTCCTACGACTCTCTAGTGCCACCCCTCATCATCGCATTCTTTTTTTTTTTTTGAAAAGGAGGAAACACACGAAAACACTTAGAACTTTTTCCTCCTCTACTACTTTAGTGGTAATTTCCTTGATTATAGTATCATGTATTTGTTGTAACACTTCTGTATATACACATATATAAAACACGATTTCACAATAAACATGTGAAATAAAAATCAACGTCGTAAACAATAGTAAGATATCAGAAAAATGACTCTCCACGCCTCTTTACCTCCCGAGTACCCCCCCCCCCCCCCATTCCGCGCATTTTGCCCTTGTTGATGTAATTCTGAATGTTTACTGAGGTTTAGTCTTTGAAATATATTTACATTGTTGAAAGTTAGTAAAGAAACACAAATAAAAGAAAAAAAGATAAACTTTCAATCTCTAATTTTGAGTTTAAACGATTGTTGTACGTTCTGGATAACTTCAACATTCCAGTGGTCATTCGTATATACAATGACCAACGTGCTAGTTATTGTCTTTAACGCATTATCAGTCTTGCTCTTGAAGACGATCACCACGCGTTGACCAAATACTCAAAAATGAGTTTAAACTGTATATTCTTCCTATTGCTACTTATGGTTTTATCGAATTCAATTCTATAATATTCTAGATCCACTACTTACAAGTGCAAATTTAAACATAAAAGTTTTAGAAGATTTCATTAAACATCAATTAAAGCGAACTGAAAAATAAAAACTCATATTTACTGTCACTGAAATCAATAGGAAATTAGTGAGAACTGAAAGTGTTCATCAAAACGAAATGTGAGTTTAAAGTGAAGATGAATTCAAATATTACTTGAAATGTTAAGCAAACTAAAGATAAGTGCTCAAGTATTTACTATAAAAAATATATGACAAATTATTATTTTTAAACTCTATAAATCTTTTATTCTGCGTTAGTTCGACAAGTTAAGAAAACACTTAAAATAATTCTTTTCAGCAAAACTATCAATAAAAAAAAAACCAGAAGAGATAACTAACTAATGGGATTGTGAAGTACAGTCTGTTATCAATTCTATGCTCAATGGGAATAAAGACTAAACAGAGTACTTGAAATTACCAAGACTGTGAAATGAGTAAGGGGAAAAAAAGACTGGAAATGTTTCATCAGGGAAAGCATGGCTTGCTTACTTCAAGTGAAAATTAGTAAGGTTCAGCAGTAGATTATTGATAAAATGTTATCAAGTCAACAAAGTTATCAATTATCAATATCAAGTTATCAAGTTAACAAAAAGTTATCAAAGTTATCAAGTCGTCAAGTAAACAAAAAGTTATAAATAACACATTACATAGGGTGCCTAAGAGTTGACAATATATTCCGCTTTAGTGGAGAGGTAATAACACAAAAGTCATCAAATTACTCTGGTATCACTAATTTTACTATTTTTAACCAGTGGCTGGTAAAGTCTATGAAAAATGAGGGACAGACCCCAGAGTAATTGCATGACATAAAGAAGTCACAAAGTAGTACCACGACGTCACAAATTGCGTTTCACTTCATGCGTTTACAAATATACATATTAGCGCAGAACCACCTACATTGTAGATAAAATCTGAGTGATTACGATAAATAGTCACAGCTTGACAAAAACTGAAACTCTCAGCTGAGCGGTCAGAGAGAGGGTCCAGCAGGAACACAAATACCTGGCCCGATAGCCATGGAACAGCCCACGAGTTTTATAAGAGCCCTCACTGTCTTCATAACAACTGCACGAGAACACACTCTCTACAACACAGATGTCAAACATACGACCCGCGGGCCAGCCCACCTGGGGGTTCGATTCGGCCCGGGGGATAAATCTGCATCATTATAAAAGAAAAATCAGTTTACTCTAATTTCTTAAAAACCTGCAGTTCTTATATTATTCACCAGGAGTAGAGTGTTTTAGTACGCGCTGTATTATCCACTTTTCCTTTGTCCTCGCACCTTCACCACCGAAATATCTGTCAAAAAGGATAATAGTGGATACAAACTGTCGGATTTTAATAAAGATTTTTATAATTGACTTATTTTTCTTTGCACTAATTAAAAGTATTAGTGACTGATACAAAGAAAAAGGTAGACTTATTGTTAGTTCTACGTAATTTTGTAATTAGCTTGCTGGCACGGCCCGCTTGAGATCACACTAAGCTGTATTCGGCCTCCAGACCAAAATGAGTTTGACACCCCTGCTCTACAAAGAGGAGAGCGACTTCCCTCGCACACACACAGGAAGGTATAAAAGTTCTGTTATTCCCAAATATTATTTTAATAATAAATCATTCTAAAAAAACAAGATGATATAATATTCACATATATTTTATAAGAATAAATGGAAAAATCCTTCACCTTGACTCCCTTCATAAAAATAATAAATAAACGAACAAAAAGAAAGAAATATTTGAAAGAATCAAATATACTTTCCAGGAACTTTTGATGATGAAATAACACTCATCATAGGAAAGTAAATTAATTTATTGCTTCTATGTTTACCTTAATGTATATTGGAATTTTTCTATTGGTAGCAATATTACGAGTAAAATCATAGAAAATTCTAAAAACTTGTATCGGAGCCTAATTAGTATGGACCATTCTAAGCTAACAACGAATTCTAAGGTTACTTAGATCCCTGAAAAGATTGCAGCATGAATGATACAACAAACCTATGATTAAGGAATATTAACTTGCTTCAGTAGTCTATTTGTTTTATATACAATGGTTATACTCTTAAGTCAACTTTTACTAAATGTAATTCCGCTTGTAGTTTGCAAATAATGGATTGAAATACTCAAAAGGGAGACTAGAGTCGGGAATAAAGAAGAGTTATATTCATTTAAAATCAAATCACTTCAGTTGTTTATTTAAATAGATCATAAAGCAGCATTCAGGCTGATATAGATTTAGACCAAGATAAACCAGTAGAAAACATGTTATCTCATAACTACACGGAACAAAGGTACACCCAACACTAACCTTTGTTAAAACTTAATTATTCATAACAAAGAAGCATGCTTGGCCTATTGTCGGGTTTTAAATTACAGATCACAATTGAACACTAAACCACTTTATCTATAAAACAAATCTTGCTTTTTAACTTATATTGACAAAAATTCAAACGTTATATAATTTTTTTTTTAAATGATTATAAAATCAATATAAATCATCTGTAATATCACATGACATTTTTTTTAAGCTGATGAACATCAACAGAACTGATGAAGATTCTAATCAAGTTAAAGAAATTCCATTCAACACTGCTCAAACTGGACGGCATATGCCTTCCTTCAAAAGCTCTTCAAACCGTCTCTACCTTCCTTTTATTAAATTAATTCAAATTACTATATTAAACACTTATTGAATTAGAAAGATAGTTATGCGGAAATGTCTATCAATGGTACCAATTTTAAAACAAATTCATCCAACGAATGAATTATATTTAGAAAAATCACAACTCCTTGTTAATAACAGATTCGTAAACAACTTTAAATAGTGTACATATTTATAACAGACAAAAATAGAAAGCAATTATCAGTGACCATATAACAATTTAAATAAACTAGTAAGTTCATTTCTTAACTAGATAAAATTTCTTAAGCTGTTCCTAGAATCACAAAGAATAAATTAAAAAAAAAAAGTTTCTTTCCTCTAAATTATTGGTTCTGGCCTTCTCTATTTCAGTTAACGGTTTTCAAGCATACCCGAACCTTTGTCACCTTATCTCCTATATGCCTGCCTATCCCCAACGGAAACGGATCTGTTTCCTACTAGTTGTTTTCACTTGACCAACCCGTCAGTACCACATCCTTGGGTATGTCTTGAATTCTCTTAATTGAATTTTATTATTTCACTCTAATTTTTGTAACTAATTAGATATAATTTGTATTATAGTGTCTTCCTGATGATGAACACAAAGTGTTCGAAGCGCGTTGAATAAAACTTCATTTGTGTGGAGACTTTTGTTGGTTTATCCATTTTACCTCAGAAACTAGTAAGTATTTAATATTCAGACCAGTGTTTTAGGACCTTCTCACGTGTAGAAATGTTGAAGAATTTGTTTGTAGTAACCATAATCAAAATATTATAAGAATGAAGATATACAACTTTCATAATGAAAGTGTATACAAAATAGGCCCAAAATCATTGTAATGAAATGCCATCGAAACAGCTGTTGGTACCAGCAAAATTAAGTTGTTATGTTTAAAAGGTTCACCAACTTCATAGAGATAATGGTACATAGAATATGTTCAAAACTTTTATAATTTATAATGAAAGTGTTACAGAAATTGGTTTTACTACAATAATAATAAATGAGTTAAACGGAACATGTACTACTATCATAAGGAAACTGTTACACGAAAATGTATCATCGACACAGGTTCTAATTCCATCATAATTATGTTAATATTATACAGAATATTAGATATCACACAATGATATCAACATTATCAAACAACCAAAGTGTTAATAAAAAAAAAGTTGAAGGAATTTCATAATAAAAATGTATACAAAACAAAATTATAATCAAAGTATTGTACGAAACATTGTCCAAGATTGGAATAATGAAAGTGATATACTTTCCAAGTTCTGGATTCAGATGAAAGTAGTTTTATACAATACCAGATTCAGGACTTTAATTATCAGAGTACAAACGTTTTAATAGTAATATTAAAGTTACGAGAGAAATAGGAAGTCAGCAGGAGTAGAGTTTATTGACCCTTGCAGGGTCACAGGTCACCCTGCAAGAGGCTATGCAATTGACTTCTCGCAATCTACTCCCTCTACCATTCCACCCTAAATGCTCCAGTTATCCCACCTTGTGCTCATATACCAGTATTAGTTTAAACTTATATATAGCAACAATGTGTTAATTAGTTGCTATGTGTATGAATCTCAACAACTAAACCTCAATAAGAAAATCAGTAATAGGACTAAGATCTTTCAATAAAAACTATATTCTTTTTCAGAGTAGCACTCAAACTGAGCGAATGACACTCTGATGAAGAATAGTAGTTTTCTTTGCATGATCTAGGTCAAAATTTCTGAATATGTCACTGTGGTCGAGAAATTGATATATCAATGATCAAACCACAATAAGAAATGGGAAAACATTGACTAATATCTAAGACAAAAACCCAACCGAAAACGAAGACCGCTTGTTACGGTTGAAAGATCTTAGTCTTGTTTTCCCATTTCTTATTGTGGTTTGATCATATATATATATATATATATATATATATATATATATATACACTTTTTCGATGAAAATACGATCCGAAATGGACAAATACAGTTCAATGTACATAAAGAAACATAGAGAAATTAAAAACACAAACTTACAGTCTCTAATTTTCGGTTGAACCGTCTTCAGGAGAGAAAAGATGGGAAACCAAGCGCACTGGTACAGAGATGGTTAGAGACAGTTAGGTTAGGTCTCTAACCGTCTCTGTACCAGTGCGCTTGGTTTCCCTCCTTTATCTCTCCTGAAGACGGTTCAACCGAAAATTAGAGACTGTAAGTTTGTGTTTTTAATTTCTCTATGTTTCTTTATGTACATTGAACTGTATATATATACCAATTAAAAGAAACGGTCCAGCGGACTTTTTTAAAAATAAAATAAATTCAAAACGAAGGAAACACACAGAAAGACACAGACATAACTCACATCGAAATATCGATGTGAGTTATGTCTGTGTCTTTCTGTGTGTTTCCTTCGTTTTGAATTTATTTTATATATAAATATTCAATGGAAATTAATTTAATGGATGGACGCATTTAATGGAAATATATGAACTATTAGGACTGTTAGGATAGATATTAATGTTGAAGAAGAAAGGTTCAGGATTAATAATAGATTCATATATATATATATGAATCTATTATTAATCCTGAACCTTTCTTCTTCAACATTAATATCTATCCTAACAATCCTAATAGTTCATACATTTCCATTAAATGCGCTTAACGACAGCAATATACAAATACGTCCTCCACAATGGACTAACCTCAACCATATCTAACCTGATATCTGCTTTAATAGTCACGATCTTTCTTCCATTAACTCTAAATGGATGTCAGTCATTCAACTTTCGAACGCTTCATCGCTCCAGATGATAAAATGCTATTTGAAATATCGATCATAGTATTTGCTTTTTCTTATCACGGTTGGTTTTTACTTCGAAAAAATCATGAAACCAATAAAATAAAAATCTGCTTACTATTTTAAATTTCGAGATTGCTTTACATAAATATCTCTATTCCTTAAGTCTTTAAACTTTTCGTTTACCAGATTTTTCTCTTAAAAATATAAGAAGAGCATTTTTTGAAAAGGTTTTCCAGTTTTATTTTAATATGGATTATATAGCATGTCATTTGATGTTTAAGAAGCTAATAAGTAAGCAACATTTTTATTGAGTATTTCTACTGTGTTAGGGTGTAGCAGCTAGGGTGTTTATTCAATCGGTAGCATTCTCTATCAACGATCACTTAACGATTAGGAATACTTATGGAAGTATAAGTGAGTCAATGCCTCCACACTGTCACGAAAATGTTGTTATGTAAAATAGATAATTTAGAAGAGAAAATAACCTTCACCAAATTTTAAACTTGAAACATACCAGGTATTTTACCAAGAATACAAACTAACAGACAGATCAGAGGAAAAAAAGGTAAAAACCTTCTTAATGTGAAGTGAAGAAAAAAAAAACACGATACAACTACTCTATTTGCTTATTACATATAGGTAATCCTGAAAGAACTATTTACAGTAAAACATACACACTAATGTAAGTCAGATATCCCAAAACACTTGGAAGCATCGCAAATAAAATATGTCAGTTAAATAAATTTTCTTCAATCAAATGAAATTCAAATTATTATATACGAAAAAATTCAAGATGGGAGTTTCGGAGTTTCATATAAAATCGCCTAATAACTAGTGGTCGGCACAACTGCATTTATATTAAATCATAATAAATTTTTGACTTTTTTTTACCTTCACAATTATTAAATTATTGATGAGTGTGATATTATATTAAATAATTCAAAAAAAATTTTTTTCAACTAAAAGGAATTAATAAATGCTATCTATTGTGAGTTACATATAGCATTATTGGTGATAATGATCATTATGATTAAGTATTCCGATTATGCATTCTGTTATAGACAGGTTACGATAAATCAACCAGGTTTAATCGGTAGGACAACCTCCTTCCTACAGAATGACGGTAACTTATTAAGAATACATACATTTATATGTATTTTAATGCAAAAAACACCATCAAAAGTAAAGATCCTAAATGGTAAATATAATCCATACTTTTACTAAATGTAATTTCATTTCAGTTATACATTTAAAAGAAAATCCCTTTTGGAATTATTTATATATTTGATAATCAATTGGATGACTTACTGTATTTTGCAAGTGGTATGAATTCTTGGCAAGGCCCTGTATGCTGCTGAAGTGCTTTCTCTGATATTGGTTTAGAACCTTGTTCACTGTTGGATGTTCCCGCTTCAATAAGGGCTTCACCTATTGGCTTGTACTGTTGACCTTTCGAAACAACTGGTTTTTCAGGTGACTTTGATCTCGATTTATTATATCTAATCAAGAAGAAACCATCATCATAGTTTGGAGGAGAAAAAGCAGACCCTTCCAAATCATACCTGAAAATATGTGTCTATAAAACATCCCTTACAAAAGGGTATATTCTTCAAAGAATTTCGAAACCGTAAGTATTGTTTAACCTGTCACTAGCTCTGGCTTTCACCCATTGAGGAAGCGAAATACCAGCCAAAGGTCGATTTGGTTCAGACGTCATGATAATAAGTTAACAAAAGGTAAGTTACAGTTATTTTAAAGATCAATTACAAATTAGAAGAGCTAAAAACCTGAAATAAAATAGAACCACATTACAATTCACACAGAAAGCTTAGACTCTATGAGGACACAGTAAGTTTAATGTATTTTTGGATGAACCTGGTCACTTTACTCGATTTGTTATGTTAACTTTAACTGACAGGAACTTGCACATCAAAGAAGTTATTAAAGTTCTGGTATTATACCTACACGTACAGAGAGTATTCTAGAATAAAAGAATCAGATCTAAGCTCAAACAAACAATGACAAACATGCAATACGTCACTAATTAAAAAGGAATGACAAATGCATATGTAAGAATACCTCATAAATACTGGATTAGAATGCTAAAATCATCAAACCAATGTACAAACACACACAATGTTATGTTATTAATAATTGATCATAAATAATTCGTAATTATCAAAAGAAACTTACAAATCTGACAATCAAAATAAAATTGAAAAACGTCAAAGATTGACCCATTCTACAACTGGAAAATCACGTCATCAATGTTGCCAAACCATAATTTTCTTTTAATATGTAAATGGAATCACATGTTGACTTATTATTTTAATTTAGTAACCTCATACATGTTTCTGTATATAATATTTTTTTTAAATATATACTGGAAATATGATTCTGAAGATGACGTGCAACACTGACGACCGTTAAAATCTCTGGAATTTGGAGGTAAGATTTAAACTTTGAACTATGCGGCATCGGTTGTTTAAAACAGGTTTTAGTTATGAGTCATTAATTATAGTTGAAATTAGTTTTAATTCTGAAATTTAATTGTAATTATATCTTAAAAAAAGTATTCGTTTATACCGTTAAGTGAAATGTGAAAATTAGTTGTTAGTATGGTCACATTAAGGACTAAAATTGTGTTCAGGAAGAAGTATTATTTATTTACTACCTGTGAAAATGATCTGAACGTCAGGGACGCTTATAAAAATGTCATCTGATAATATCCTAACTTTAGCAGAATCCAAAAAATTAGCAAAAAGGTTAAAGCAGGAGGATCCTGATCAATTTCATACCTTGGTTCGAATGCATTTGTCGTTTGTATTGGATTTAAATGTGGACGAGTAAGTATGACTTCATTTTATTGTACAAAGTTTTAAAGACTTTGGAAGCAGTTTTGAAAAGAGATTTCGCTGTTTTGTAATTTTAGAACGGAAGCTCAAGTTGGAAAATGCAGAACGAAAAATGTAAAATGGGGTGGTCTCGTAAATTTTTCTAAGAAATTAAAAGGCCCAAATAAATCAGTTACTGATGGATTACTTATAGCAGGAAGTATACTTCCACAAGTTAATGTGCTTGTAGAATTTTTAACTCTTGAAGAGAGTAAGTTATGTAGTTTTATTTTCTTTGTATTTATTCGTTGTTTGAATGTGTTATTAAATTTGTACCAAAAAAAAATATACATCAGTTAGTTATTGATATCTGGACTTTCCGATATCTGCAATGTTTTGATACGTTCACATTTTTAAATTATATTAATCACTGAATTTTATTTTCCTTTGTGTTAATGATGAGAATTGTTAATATGTTGTTAAATTTCCTAATTTGTTTTTAATTCGTTGAAAAAACATTTCATTTTTTTGTTGGATGATTTAATTGTTTATTGTTCTGAGAATAGTTTTAATATTATCACGGAAATTATGTTGATAGTTCAAAACAAATCCTGTTTGAAGTGAACAGAAATGAATTTCCTAACGGAAGTTTTCTATTCCATGAAAGGCAATATTTTTCTTTTACTTTTAATGTTTCCTGGCCATATTTCTATAAAAACTAGTCAAATTTCAGTAGGGATGATAGATATAAGACTCTGAAAAAAATATTATTTTTCAATTTCTAAAACTTGTGATTTCTTAACTTTTTTTTTCTCTAAAACTACCGTATCGAGTATAATACTACTCGTATCTATGTAGGGCCATGATGATATCGACAGTTCCTATTTTTACTGTTATTCCTAATGATATAAATTGTGTCTTACTATATTACCAACATTGGAGAGTACATATACATAAAATTAAGAATTATATTGTGTAATCCAAAATGGAATAAAATATAAATGAATTTATGAAATTAATATATTTCCTTGGTTAAGTTTGACTTAAAGAATGACTGTAATAAATCCTAATTATTGTTCGAGGTTTATTTCATTAAGATGAACACTTTGCTCTTCAGTTATTAAACTGATTTGTTTGATCTTTTCCTATATTGGGAAACTGATCCACCTTAACGCATATATTTTCGTGTCCCACTGGTGAAAATGTCATTACTAGTAACATGAATAGCATAAGTCTTTGTTGTCATTTTACTCTGAGGTATTTGTTATTGTTGTGATTCAAAGACCTTAGTTTCAATATAAGGTGTGTTTTTACTTTTGGAACTTAATTTTGAATATGAGCCGTTTATTTTGAAAGTGGCCTAATTCCATTTTCCAAAAAAATTTAGCTAGCTATTTAAATAATTACATTTTTACGTTATCTTTACCTTTTGCAGCAAATTGTACAAAATTTATTTAAAATTACTAAGAATTTTTATAACAAAAATTAGTTGATAAATAAAATGACAATATTTTTAAATTTTGTAAAACGCAAACCCTTAAATATCTCGATTTTAACATAAATGGAATTAGGCCACTTTCAAAATAAGCGGCTCATATATTTGTGTACCAAGGTTTCACAATTAACAGAAAATATACATCAGTAGTTCAATATGAGTAAAAAAACACAAGAAATACGTCCTTTATTGAAACAAACTTTATTAAATAGTTGGCCATGTTTTGTTGATACTTTTTTTTGTAAATATATCTCTCTAACTGGCTTAAGGTTTTTGCTTTATTCATCAAGCCATTGGGTGGTATTGAGCATGTTCCGACTTCTTTTTTTTTAAATTTGGGGTGTTGGGTACTGGAGTTTGGGTACTTCTATTGCACTATTTAGAGATGGTGCAACAAAACCATCCCGGTTTGGTTGGAAGAGACCATAAAACCGATTTGTGTTGGAGAGGGTTTTGATTAAATATATATCTAATGAAAGAGTCCACAAGTTTGTCTGGATCATTGTTTGTGTTCTAATATGTTATATCATTGTATAAGCATGTATGATCGGAATATATATCTTTTTAGATTTGAAGCAAGAAGGTATTTTTAGAAGAAGTGGAAAGTTAACTCGTCAACATGAACTGAAAGGATTACTTTCAAAGGGCATTAAGGTTGATTTTAGCGAGGGTCAGTTTTCAGTTCACGATTGTGCTTCAGTTCTGAAAATGTTTCTTTCTGATATGCCCGAACCTCTTCTGTCAGAAGCCCATTACCCTGCATATTGCCAGTTAGCAGGTAAGCACTTCTATAAGTAAATATCCTAGGTGCTCCCTAGAGGGGATAGAACTCTTTTATATTGGAGAATTGGATATAAATAAATATGTATGTGTCCAGAGATATCGCATTAAATACACATGTAACTATAAGTAAAAAAATCACAACAAAATCAATAGAAAATTGTAAAAGTTTTAAAGCCTTTCAGTATAGCTCGCTATCTCCTTAAATCTCGTTACTCTTTGATTCAGAGCTGACTTGTATCTCAGGTTCCGGACATAAATTCTTTTTTTCGTTGAAAACTGTATTATTTGTGAGTAATAGTCGAGCATGGGAAAGGTACTTTTAAAATTTATGACGATCCCTCTACTCTTTGTAAGCCATTTCTCGGGTGATTCTTTAAACTTGAAAAATTTGTATCAAATATTGTCATACTTCATATATACATACTCCTATGTGCCTAACATCACATTTTGTCCAAAAAGAAACAAACCACATATACACTATAGGGCCCATTTGTGTAAAAACGTGAATTGAACGGTGGGGTCTGTAGTGTGCCCACAAAGTCTTGGTGGATACTTAGACAGATATACACAGTTTGGGGTGCTCAAAACCATAAACATTTCGAGGGTAATTTTTTTCAATAGTAAAGTTAAAAAAAAAACAGAAAGGGAAATCATGTCACACGTTTGTATGAAATCCGTATAATCGAAATTGTTTATGAACCCCTTATTAGTAAAGAAGCTTTGTTGTTAAGAAACTGTAATATAGTGTAATATTGCTTCCATTATTTTACTGTTTAATACTAATAGATACCAGGAATTTAAAAGTTTTTAAAATTAATTGTATTTTAGATGTTTACACGAATGACAAATGGACAGAAACGAGAATGCTGAGGGCAATTCAACTTTTACTTTTGCTACTTCCTTCCCACAATAGAACTCTAGTTAAAAAGCTTCTCCATTTGCTTAATCAAACTTCATCTTTGGCTGCATCAAACAGAATGACTTCTGAAAATCTTGCAACTTTATTTACTCCTCATCTTCTTTGCCCGAGAAAGGTAATCTTGCTTATCGTATATTTACAGAAATATTTCATTTCTTTAAGGGAAAGTTAAGTCATGTTCTTTTTTTTTTGTTCATACCGTAAAATTAGGACTGATTGACTGTTAATCTTGTGATTACCAGTACTCCTAAAACCTCTTTTTATTCTACTTCGCAGAATCCTTTTTAACTTACTTTAAATTCTTTTAACTCTTCCTATTACTGAAATATAGTTTACATAATTTGATAAATAATTAATTCAGAGAACTTTTTTTTTACTTATAAAACAGTTTAGTACTAAGTTCTTAACTATAAAAAAACATCTTTTGAGTAATGTTGGTTGACTACATAACTACTTGAAATTAAATGATTTATGTTTGTGTGCGACTGATAAAAGTTTTGTGCCAAAATAAAATTATAATATATAATATCTCATACAGTAGTAGTGTTGACAGAGAAACAAATGTTCTGTCTTAGAAGAGCTGTCTAATTATTTGAAGTCAATGCTAACTCGGGCATCTAAATTATGTTAAGATGAACATACGTTATATAGGTAACCTTGTTCCTTAAAAAAAGACTACGTTATAGCAACACTATAATGATAAGAAAATAGTGAAATAGTGTGAATATATATTAGGAAGGGGAATTAAATAAATCAGTAGTGAAGACTAGGAGGGAAACATGAGGTCTTCTGCAACTTTGTTGACATTTACTCTTCCTCCTTTTTTGACTGGGGAAGATTTTTAATTCATTTTAGATTAGAGATTTGCTTTAACTTCAAATTTTTTGTTGTTGTAATAATGTCTATGATAACAATTTTTTTTTAAATTGAAAAAATTATTGATCTTTCAGTTATAGAAGAATAAAGTCTAATAGTATTGTGGTGAATGGAGATGTGGGGTCGGATGGACGGTAAATGTTCTACTCTGATTCCTAGGGCCTTTTTTTTTTTTTATCTGAGTCGAACATTTCCATGAATCTGACTGCACTTTTAAAATGAATGTATAGTTTCTTATTAATATGCATACATAGCATCAACAAAGCTATGCACCATCCACACCACAGAGTGAAAAATAACAAATAAATATAAATGTTTATCCTTCAAAGTTTAATGATTCTCTTAGCAGATATGAAAATGTCCGGTAAATTCACTAAAATCAAAAATAAAATTTTTGCACATTTATTAAATATGATACTATAATAGAACTGATATTAAATGTGATGAACATATTTAATGTATAGCCACAGAGTTTCCCTGTTATACGGGTCAGCATACTCCCTAAATGCTCATCAGCCAAGGGTAGGTGTTTTGTAGTAAGTAAGGCTGTTTAGAGTAAGCCTGCTGCTTTTGGAATAACAGCTATGAAGTAGTTATTAAGAATAACAAAGAATTACATCAAAATATACATAGAGTTATTAGTAATTCTGAAAGTTACCAAAGATAGTAATCCTGGAATCTGCTTAGGAAGTAGTTAATTTATTTTTTTGTCATTAGAAGAGGTAATATCAAGAGTATATTAGGCTAATTAAGTAGCACTGTGTCAATTGTGGAAATGGACATGAAGACCCAGAATAGAGTGAGTTAGGAACTTTACCAGGTGGCTTACAATTTCAGTAAAACTGTAGTAACAGTCAGCACAGGTGGATATACTTCAGTGTTTTTTTTTTCACTATTTAAACAATGTACTTTTATTTCTATAGGGAAAAAAGTTTTTTGATTTCTTTTTTTCAGTTGTCTCCTGAAGTTCTTCATACAAATGCTCAAAATTTGGCCTGCATTGTTGTATTTATGATAAATGGAGCATTTAACTTGTTTGAGGTTCCTGCAGCCCTTACCACAGATATCAAGGCATACTGGGAAGAAAGAAGAAGGACTCCAGACAATATAGTAAGTGATATTTTTAGATATATTTGTCCTTAGTAAACAAAGTATAATGAAATCCCTTACAAGATATACAGGTATAATATTTATATAAAATCTTTTATAATGTTAAATGTAATCAAATATTGATTGTGGATGAAAAAGATATGTATACATATTTGCGGGGGTGGGGGGGGGGGGGGGCTAGGGCTAAAGTAACAACCAAAATTTTAGAAAACATTAAACAAAAATACTTGTACATTTTATGATTGTGTTAGTTGGAACATAGCGAAAGAGGGAATGGTTGCTGCGAAAACTGTGTTCAGTTTCGTCGATAGAGAGAGGACAGCTCAGGAGAACACTGTAAATCAAACGGAAACGGCATTAGCTCAGCTGTACGCCCACATTCAGGTATAACTGAGCTTAATATTGATTTCAACTGTTCTTTAATATTATCAGTGAAAATGTTACATTGACTTAAAATGAATTTTTTAAGCACTTTTCCCTATTATTGTTTCTATGAAATATTACATTACTTGTAATTCAGTATGTATTTAAAATGCTGGGTTATAGGTGCTCACATATATATCCTTGGAGATCGCGTACATGGTTTAAAAATATTTTTAGTTATAAATTTTTGCTTTATTTCTCTTTTATGATATTTTTTGTAATTATTATTTATATGTTTTCTGGTATTTAGTGCTAGTTATTTATTTTTTCCATATTATTTATATCCTTTATCACTTAACAATCTTTGTTTTCTTTTTCTTCGCATTTCTTAGGTGTTTTATGTCGCAATACTCTCATGGCCTCTATAAGTAAGGGTTCTTCAGTTGACTGTTGTCTCTTTGACATATTATTCCTCCTGATAACGGCGATGGTTGGAAGAAAAATTATCATATGTTATCTTCTTTGTTTTGTATTGCCTTCATTTACCCTCTATGAAATATAGAGTAACGAAAATATACAGATGTCCTCCTATAAGGAGCTATTTTTGTGTTAAATTCCATTATGACCCATCAAACTATGTGACCCGTACCTTGTCGCAATCTTTCTGATTCAAGCAAAGTAAAAATATGGATATTTGTACGCATAACTAGCAATTACTGTTAGGGAAAAAACATACATTTTTCAGTTTTTATTAACATCATTTCAATGTTAACTTCAACATTAAATATTCTAGAAATTTTAGTTTAAGAGAAAAAAAAATGTTAGCTATTAATTTTTGCTTTATTTCTCTTTTATGATATTTTTTGTAATTATTATTTATATGTTTTCTGGTATTTAGTGCTAGTTATTTATTTTTTCCTTATTATTTATATTCTTTATCGCTTTACAATCTTTGTTTTTTTTTTTTTGCATTTCTTAGGTGTTTTATACAGCTACAAATTAAAGCTGATTTTCTTGAAGAAATATTGACCAAAAAATATAGGCTCATTTACACTATTTTTGGGTAGAATATCAATGTGAGTCACGAAAAGGGGTGACTCTGTAACGTGTCCAAAAACTTTTAGATATTCACCCACCCACCTGAACACATATAGACACCATCGAAAAAGCTTCAGAACGGACTCAGGGGCCCACCAAAAAGTGTGGGTACATGAAAAATGTCAAACTCGTTTATTTTTGAATATAGGAAAGTAAAATCTGATGATGGTACAAAATTTATTTACACCTTTGTGCACAAGTATAATAATTAAGTTTACAGGTTGCTACAAAACTCATTTACACCTTTGTTAACAAGTATAATAATTAAGTTTACAGGTTTTTTTTTGTATAAAATACTGGGACAGCTCTTTTGTCATTTCTTTCTATATTGCAGAGTATCTGCACTATGTTTAAGTCAATCAGAATTTGCTAGAATTAACGTATCAAATAAAAATAGATTCATTTATGTTTCATTCACACTAACATATTAAAGTTTGTTTACTCTCGTACATTCACATATTAACTTTAATATTTAATTATTACAGTGGAAAGAAGTTCAAAAGTATGAAACATTATCAAATCGTATAGTTTAAATTAAGCTATACGCTTAGCTATCTCGTTAAGAAACGAGAAAGAAAAAACAAGATATATTAAATTTGATATTTATTATCCAAATCTACTGTCCTTAATCGTGTCCTCAATTCATAATCCCTGTCCAGAAATTTTTCTGAAGGTCTGACCCTGATAGTATCCAATACATATTAAATGTCAATAAAAAGTAAGAAATACTGATTTAATAAAAAAAGTGAGCAGGTTTTTACCAATCACAAAAACATTATTCACGCATGAAGTACATCCTAACAAATGCATATTGTTTCCGGGCTTCTTTTTCCGTTAACAGGAACTTAAATGTTTATTTAGTTGATTATAACTCTCTTGAGTGTTTTACATATGCTTTCTCTCTCTCTCTCTCTCTATCTCTCTCTCTTCTCTCTCTCTCTTTCTCTCTCTCTCTCTCTCTCTGACTCTCGCACTCACACTCACTCACTCACACATCTGACCAATTTCAAAACCTGTTTTATTGGGCTCAGAAGACCTCAAATTTCAAACTGATTTGTTTGATTTAAAAAAAAAAAGTTTTATTTTTTCACTACCAACACTAGAAAACTGACATTTTGCCTAAGACAACTACCTAATACATGTATTGTATAAAAAAAATTAAAAAAAATAGTTTTATCTTTTCACTGCCAACACTGGAAAACTGACATTTTGCCTAAGACAACTACCTAAAACATGTATTGTATATATAAAACAAAAAAATCATCAATTTTTGATCTTCTAAGAACCTTAAAGGCAAGAAACTTAACTATTGAAAGATTTGTTTGAATTAACTTAGAAAATGGTTTTTTGGGCTCCAAACAAGAGTATATACTTAATTTTTTTTTTTTTAAAGAAGCCTGAGGGACTGACAAAATCAGCCCTCTGATGCTGATTCCTCGAGGGAATATTGGATATCCCATTAAAAGGCTTTAAAAAAAAACATAGTGCTTTTTTTCTTTTTGTTTTGTTAGTTTATTTATTATGCCATCATAGTTTAGTTTTAAAAGGTTAATGCAGGTATTTTGCGGAAATATAAATTTTAGCGTTATTCCTAATATGATATATTTTTTTTGAGCAGGAACTTGACATATTTTTTGGTTACTGTCTAATCTAGGGATGATTAAAGAAGCAAGTGGAATTTTTATTGCTTAACACATTTCTAGGGTTACTGAACCAATTTTTTATTTGTACCTGCTAGTGGCTGGTAAATGAAATGGGTTCCAGGACTTAATAAAGACAAAAAAATGAAAGAAAAGCAAGCAACAAACAAAGAACATAACAGTTTATTTAACTCTTATTTCAATATTTGATTCACCATGGTGGTCCTCATATAACATGATTTATTGATGAGTAACTATCACTCACTTCTGTTTCTTTAATCAGTATTGTATAATGAAATGTTTGAACATACTTTTTTCAGAAGTATATCTAATCTTTGTTTCTCTTAGGGTATTTAAATTTATTTTTTATCTAATGGAAAGATTAATGAGACATTAGGAAATGCAGGCAGAAATAAGTATGTAAAATAAGAATGTTAAACTTTAGTACTAATCCGAAATTTGTTTCAATGAGTCTTGGTGATGATTATTTTCCATTATTGCATATAAAAGTGGAAAAGAAAGTACTTTTTATATATTATTGAAGGATGTTTATCAAAACGTTTTAATGGAGAAAATATTTTTTTTCATGTAGGAGAAAATGTTATGGCGTATAGTCTGTTAGCGATCTCGTATACTCGTAAGGTTCTTAACTATGTCGGATTGTCTTTAAATACCCAATAAACATACTTCAGACGGAACACATTTCATACTCATATTGTGTATTCTTGTTTATGGTTGTTTCTTGTTTTCGTAGCTAGCATAAAGAATTGTGTGATAGCTTGTTTGCCTGGTCTTCGACAATCAATAAATAATGTAATAAGAATGATATATTCCTTATAATTTTTGTTTTATTTCAATGTTTGCAGAGTTTACCGGAATCAAGCAAAAAACGCAGGTTAATCAAACAATTTAATAAGGAAAATGGTTACGGAACACCTCGGTCTAAAGCCAGTATTATTCCTATATCGCTTAAAGTATGATATCATCTCTTTTTAATTCATTGATTTTTGGTTCACTCAACTTTTGTGAAAGTTTTATATTTCCTTTCAGAAAACTATATTCACCAAAAGTCAGAAGAAGAAGGATCTCGACGAAAGTGGGGTAATCAACTGTGACGCCATCTTAAGTGTAAGTAAATAATTAAGTTTCTGACATGTTGTTAATTATTTATTAATATATGGGGTGTATAACAGATTGCAGTATTGCATAGATATATTATAAATTAACTTCAATTAAGAACTAATTCCATAGTTTCTACAATATAAGTATTTAAACAGTATTACAATTTTATTTTAGTATAACTATTATTTTTCTCTAAATTTGAATTAATCGACTCATTGGTTGATTGTTTTTGTAATTATAATTATCATCATATATTTATTTTTTTGTTATTCATTATATTTTTCATTCATTATTTCTTAGTTATATTCTTTATTCATCGTTCTCTCTTCTCGTTCGGTTGTAACGGTGGTGCTTGCTCACTTGTGTTTTGCTGCTGTTGGGATAATAGTTTGTTCTGAGATAGTGGTGCTACAGATTTTTGATATTAAAACTGTTTATATTAATATACAGTTTCCATAAACCCTTTTGACATAGTTTATGCCGGTTCAACTTAAAACTAGGGCAATTGAGTTCGGTTGGTGATTAAGGATGCCAGTGTGGTTTGTCGCAGAGTCCTGTAGTGAGAAAAGTTCGTCAAAAATTACTGCCAGAAAGGATGACTAGAGAGGATCGCTGGACTGGGGGTTCAACCAGTGGAGGCTGTTTGGAAATCGCTGGAGTCGGCAGCACCTGGGACCAAGGTAACAGGGACAATGTGGCCCTCTTGTCTTGTGTACTCACTAGCACTCCTGCCTCGGGGACTTCGTCGCTGTCTCCAAACAAAACACCTTCACCATCTACCAGGCCGGCTCTTGATATGTCACCGATCACGCGTTCTACTCAGAGAATGCCCAAGGCTATGCAGGTACCAGGGTCATCTCATTGCCTGTTCACACAAATATTGACTGCAAAACAACTTCCATCTATATTCAAAGACTTTATGCAGAAACTTATCACCCACCTAGTAGTTTGAATTGTCACAGGTTTTATTCAATTATTGTAATTTGATTAATATAAACATTAGAAACAACGAGTAGACCATCCTTTTATTTATTTACAAAGTGCATAAAATAAACAGAATGAGATGAGCATAATAAATTAAATACTAGTTTTTCTTCTGCATTCCTAATAAAAACTACATTCTTTTGTAAATGGACTGTTCAATATTAGGATGACAAGTAGGTGGTTTTTACGTATCATATATAAAATCTAATTTTGCTAATGACATCCTGCCAGTGCGTCTGCTGATGGTTTTGATGAAACTTTGATAGAACATGGACCTTAAAGTAATATATTTCTAAACAAATGTACACATAAATTACGAGAAAGTTCATTAACGTCTTCAATAAAATTAATTATATTTAATACTTTATTAAATATTGAAGGTATCCACTTTTCCAACATAAAGATAATAAAAATAAATTGCTTTAATGTAAAAAAAAATAGTGAACTTTGTTTCTATTTATTTATCGTGGGTGGTAAGATTCTGCTTCGAATCCATTATTTTGCATGAAAAAAATACAACATATTTCCTAATATATTCTTAAGAATAATATAGTTGTCCTTCATTTTGCATGCCTCCTTTCTAATTCCTTCACTCTCCTCTGACTACACTTAGTGGTTGATTTATATAAGTATACTCCAAATTTCATGAAATTTAACATTTCTCGAATTTACTTAAATCAACTTGCTTTGCTCCTTTTTTTTCCTCCTTTGACTGGTTACCTCGAAGAGCCTCGGAAATATTGTTTTTGTGATGATTCCATTAATAGAGTTTATTCTATTTCATTGATTGAGTCTATTTGTTTGTTCTGACTTTTTTTGGAGATATATAGAGCAATCCGTCTTCAGGAGAAAAGAGAAAGGGAGCCCAATCACGTTGTATGGTAGATGCAACGACAAGTTACTTACGAGCTTCCCGTTGCATTTATAACTTCGATACTTTCTATACTTCGTTTCCCTTTCTCTTTTCTCCTGAAGAGAGATTGCCCGAAAATTTGGGTTGTGTGTTCCTTTACTCTGTGTGTTACACTTCTTCGATTTTGAACTCATATTGTGTCTAGTTTGGATCATCTTTCCAATTTTATAGTGAATATATATATCATCACTTAATTAAACGAAACACGATCCAAACTGGACACAATACGAGTTCAAAATTCAAGAAGAGTAACACATAGAGTAAGGAAACACACTTACAGACTCAAATTTTCGGGTAATCCGTCTTCAGGAGAAAAGAGAAAGGGAGACCAAGCACGTTGTAGACGCAACGGCAAGTAATCATGTACCGTTACTGTATACGTATACGTAGTGTACGTATAACGTATACGTACTGTATAAATGTACTTGCCGTTGCGTCTGCAACGTGCTTGGTCTCCCTTTCTCTTTTCTCCTAAAGACGGATTATCCGAAAATTTGAGTCTGTAAGTGTGTTTCCTTACTCTGTGTGTTACTCTTCTTGAATTTTGAACTCGTGTATATATATATGTGTATGTGTATGTGTTAGTGTGAATTTTTGCAGCAGCTGTAAGCATATATTATGAAAACATTAGCCGAGTTATAGCATTGCTTTTCTCAACCTTAGAGTCTCCTTCAATGATTTTTTTCAGTACATCCTCAAACCTCACAATTCCCCCAGGGGTGGTTGATAAGTAAGAACCACTACTTTTGACCTTCTGATCCATCAATTTTGGCCACCAATGAAATTACCATTCGAATCTTTACTAATTTGTCGGTAAATAATATTAATGATACTCAAGTAGGATAATAGTGTTGTTTTCCTTAGTAATAACAAAATCTAACTAAACTATCGAATAAAAATCTAACTAAACTATCGAATAAATGACAGTATCAGACGAGGCTGGTGAACGAAACCTGTGCTGCTAGCACCGTCACAACATTGGAGGCATGCCGTGTGGTGTGTCATCCGACTGTAGTTACGTGACACTTAATCTTTGTTGAGCGCGTGCTTCGCTTTTGTCAGTCGTATTTGTATGAACATTGTAAAATAATGCTACTGCCGTCGAAGTTTGACCTGTTAAATGCGAATGTATTCATAGTTTTTACTTTACTATAAGTAAAGTATAGTGATCGTGAAAAAATTCGATCTCGAGATTTTGACGGAATTACATGTTTTGAGGTCCCAGAAGTCATTTTATGAAGTTTTTACGATGATGTCTGTGTGTGTGTGGGTGGGTGGGTGGGTGGGTGGGTGGGTGCGTGTGTTAGCATTGCTTGTTACCACGCTACGGTCCAGAATCTTTGATGGATCAATTTGATATTTTACACAAAAATGGGCCCCATTTAGACGAAGATCCCTATTGTTTGGGAAGAATTATGCATGATGGGAAAGTCACTTTTTTTTGCCAAAAACCGTTTTTTTTAAAACATTTATTTCTCCTAAACTACTAACCCTAGAGTTTTGAGATTTTGACATTATCTTTGAGGTTACAAATGGAACAAACGAAAAATATATTCAAAATTTTATATCAACAGGAAATTTTTTTTTTCAATAAAATGTACAAATTTTGGCTTATAAATCAATCTCAAACCTTGTGAGAGCGATACAAGCCATACTGTTTGACGGACAAGAATGAAACTATGTCTATAAATAGAACATTATATGGACAATGAGTTGAGATATTTTTTTCTAAAATTACATTCGCTAAAGGGGCGTTAGAGTACGATTTGTGTTTTCAGAAAATGTTTTTTTGACGCTAAACGGCTCGTTAAAAAATTATGAAAATTTGACCAAAAATGGAACAAAAAATTAGCAATTCATAAAAAAAAATCATGAAGTTTCAATTACGGAAAAGAGCAATAACGATATAAAAACTCTTTGTTTATCCTAGACTAAGAGATCACCTGCTATACTTGTCGAATTTTTTGTATTTTTTTACATTGTTTACATTGACTTAGAAATTTTTTGAGCGAATCCACTGAGATAAAATTGATTTTATAAAGGAACAGTTTAAGTTGTTTATTGAATTATATGAGATGTAAGAGGAATAATATTGTGCAGGAAAATGATAACACTCACTCAGAAAAAATTGGTATATATGTTATTTGACAAAGGGGAAGGAAAATGATCTTATTAAATACTAAGAAGCTTATTATTATTATTATTTTAAAGATTAAAATTCCCAGTATGATAATTCTATAAAAGACCAAAAATGTAAATGATAATTCATAATCTGAATCTTTCGTTTAGAGATTAATAAATGTAATTAAAAGTACATGTTTAATTAACAAATCACCTTAAAACAACATTTTCTTCGCAGTTAAAGATGTTTTTCAGAGAAAAAGAGGGTATTTTCCTGTTTTAAATTTAAAAATTTTACTTTAATATTCAATGTAGAAGGATGTTAAGTAAACGACGTAAGAAATCTACTGGCTGTTTGAACGAAAGCCATTCGTAGGAGAATAAATCGTTTCAAGAAATGTTCACTTTGGTTTTTTAAAAATGTTATTACTGCTGTAGTTATACTAATGCAATTATTTGCAAATAATAAATTATTTGTGATGTACAAAAATAAGCTTATAAAATGATATGTCCTTCAATCACTATCTGTACTACCTCAGGAATGATAGGCTAATAACTATATCCCATTTAGATGTTCACGTTATGCTTAAATGAGACGTTATGTTTTATATACTCAAGAAATTTGACATTAAGTTACTTATAGTAAAGTAGAGTGTAGGCCACTCCAGATTTTTTATTGAGGGTATCATGCTAACATTATTTCTGATCAGTGATAATTCATTTTTACACTTTTACTTTCCTAATTGTTTTTCTTAGGCTATTAGTTAGTTTTGCAGTCAATCATATAAACCTTATTCCTTGGCCGTAATTGGGTGAAATGGTTCTTTTCTTTTGTACATTTATTTGTAGATTAGTTCAGATGTTGACATGCACTCTTGTTTACTTATGTAGAATACAAAAGCACAGTTATGGCAGCTCGTAGGTAGTAGTTGTAGCCGTAATTTTGTAAGGTGGACTTGTCACTGTACAGTTGTGAAAAATATAGTTGAGACCTCATTTTGATCCATACCTGTTCAAATGAATATATGATTGAGTCACCTCTGTGAAACTTGTTCTCTAGCATTGGCAGAAATAAAATTTTTTCAGCACAAAAAATATTTTTTCAAAAAATAGTTGTGAATTGGGCGTGGTCCTGAAATCCAGGAACATGCCATCGTCGGTGAAGGGCCTCATTTATAAGATTGTAATTAGGACAACCATAATTTTCGGATGTTTGACCTAGTTCCAGTAGCAAATGCAATTCCTAATAAGTATGCTGATCTTACCTTTACCTTCTAGAAATATGGATATTCAAAGGGATCGGTAGAAAAATTCACTCCTAGAGTGTTCAGAAATGAGACAATACACACATTACGTCCACTATGTACACTTTGAGTGACAAAAGAAATTACCATTGGACTTACCTCTCTTCCTATGAGTCCTTGACAAGTTACCGGGAAGACCAGATTACTATGAATGAAATCTGAATTGACTAACCAAACTGCACTTCTGAAGGTACTGACCTCACACTCACTGTAGCACAGTTCATTCAAAGTAGGTTTATGATGTAAAACTACCAATTCCCACGTAAACTTGAGTGTGCTGTAATAATCGTTGGTCATTTTGTAGTCAAAAATTGTTGTGAACTACGAAGCCATAACGAATATACTTAGTGCAGAGTCGGCTCTTGCACTAATTCTGTCCATTACGTTTCCTATTTATGTATAATTTCCTTTTGTCTTCTCTCGTTACTAATAAGAAAGCAGTCCAATCTGAAACTAATTTACACCACTTAAGAGCAATTGTTTTAATAATATCCCGTATAGTATTAACTATTTTACTAGTATTATTATCAAATAATTTCTATGCAATCATTTCTTAGAGCGGATTAAAACAAATAACGAATATTTGACGAAAGGTTAGACCCTTTGCTAGTAATTATCTTTAGTTGTCAATGATGCCGCTATTGTAAATAAATTATAATCATATTTTTAGAAGTATTTTTTTTTATTCAGTATTATTATTTTAGCATTTTTGGTTTTATTACTTCCGTTTTGTATTCAATATAATTATTTCCAGGGAATAAGGTTTATTTGTCAAAAGCATGTAGTATCATCCTTTACTATTAACACATATTTCTTCTTTAGAATATTCATTCTTATTCTGCTAACTATTGTTATGATAGAAGACTTCTGCATTTGGACCTACCAATTCTTCTGTATTCTCACAGTCTCATTGAATTACATTTGCTTTCTTATTCTCAAACTCCTTCCTTACAATTTTGTTTCTTTATAATCAGATTATATTTCTTTAAAATTACATAAAGTATAAGCAAAATCATGTTAATGTAATATAACCTTTTAAAAACTAATGACTTTCTGAGACCTCAATATGAGTTATTTTTGTAAATCTTTAACCATTTTCAATTAAACATCGAATCATTGTTATAACAAAGTATTTAAACTCAAAAGCACTAAAACTTCCTTCTCCACTTTTCTTTATTCATTTTGATCTTTTCCATTCCGTTTAAATTTTTTTTTAATTAATGTTATTTTATTTATTTCCATTACATTAATTTGATTTGATTGTAACTTATTTCTTTACCCATCAAGTTAAATCCAGAAACTTAACTCGGTTTCGTAATGTCAGTCTGAATCCATCAATCTGGCTTTACTTCCTTCTGATCTTTTCCTGATGGACAGGAAAGTAGTAGACACACAAGTAGTGACCTTTGTATATGTAAAACAAGATATCACAATAAACGTGAAACAAAAATCAACGCCCAAACCACTCTAAGAAATCAGAAAAAAGCTTAGGATCTTTCAACCTCAACAAGCGGACTTCGTCAAAGTCAAATCTATGACATTTAGTCATTTAGACATCATATAGTCATTTTGATTTGAATTCATTTTTATCATTTTGATCTTAGTCATTTTTCCGATTTCTTACTGTGGTTTAGACATATATATATATATATAAATTCAAAACAAAGGAAACACACAGAAAGAGACAGACATAACTCACATCGATATTTCGACCATCGTCGTCATCAAGAGGTGTGAAAAGCGAAGAGTCCCGCCTTCTTGCGGGATATATATATATATATATATATATATATATATATATATATATATATATATATTAGTTCGAAATATTGAATTCTGTAAGTGTCCTTTTTATTCTCTTTTCTGTGTCGTGCTTTGTGTAATTTAAAGTTATATATATATATATATTATATATATGTATATATATATATATATGATTTTATTTTAAGAACAAAATTAAATTACACGTTTACACTCCAAATTAGGAACAATAATAATAATAATTAAAACTGATAATAAAAATCTAAACACAATTAAATATAAAGTTCATATCAATGTCAATAAACATTAGACACTTTGCAAGGTTACACTCCTAGCAGCTGGCAGCAGGGTTGCCAGCTTACATATATATATATTATGATAGCAAACATTCCCGGTGAACCTTTCTGTATAAAAATCTTGCCATATATATTCATAATATCGATTATTGAAAGTTTGTTGTTCTTATTTTGTCATTTGTTTTCATTAGTACATATATATAGTCAAATTTTAATTATATTAAGTTGAAAGTTAATTTTATTTTTGTAATCTTAACTTGAGTGTACTTTTTATCTTTGAATGATTCTTTTACATATGTAAAGATTATACGTAATTATTTTTAAAAGTTTGCAGTTCTGTACATATTAACTGAAAATCCTTGATTTATAAAATTAAAAAATTAATTTCTAATATGAATCGTAAACATATTGTGGAGACATTTTTGAATAATTGATTCTGATTGTAAGGAAGGCCATTCAATAAAATGTTTTTTCAATGAGACTTGTAAACATAGATTCGTCTTTACTGGTACGTACTCTGACTTTTTCTTTGTATATATAGTGTATTTAGTCATAGTTTCTAGCTTATTAGTCATAGATATAATGTTGGCTTATTTATAGGGTGCATGAAGTTATTTCAAGCAGCTATGGAACTGCATTCCTCTATTCGCCTTATTGTGAGCGTGTTTTCAGTTTATTTAATGAGTTAATTAATTGATTTTATAAAAAAGAGTTAATTCATAAAGGAAGCCCACTTTTGCCTGGATAGGTAACTCAAAACAAATAGCCGTCCTAAAATGTTTGATCTTTTCTTAAATTCCTTATTCTACTGGGTTCTTGTTATATTATGCACCAGGTATTTCTGAGATAAATTTGGTTTTGTGCATCACCAGAACAGTGATGAATTTATTTCAGTCAGTGCCGATGCATCCTCTTAATTACGACATACTAATCAACTGGTAAACCTTATTAATTTAAAAAAAAATTTTTGAGTATATTTGATTGATATAGGAGGATGTGCAAATCAGTTTTTAATAGCGGCTGGTCCTTTTAAATAATCACAAACAAGTATTCTTTTTACGACAAACTACAGTTTACAAATCAGAAGCACTTTGTGCTATTTCAAATGTACACACTTTTTGACTTGTATATTATTAAGTTATTAATGCTCCATGAACTTTATACTGTTTCTTCAGAGACTTCTAAGATCTAAAAGAGTAGTTTATTTCTCTAGTAACATTTAGTAACAGTTAAAATTCCTTAACTTACAGGAAATTTGTAAACATAGAAAAATAACTTGTATAAAACTTACCCTGTTAAATTATATTTGACTGAAAAGAGAGAATAGAACTCTGTAATAAGGAATTAAAGGATTTGAAATCGAACTTATACTGAACTCATATTGAAATCGTAATTAATTTATAAAACTCTAAAATCATTTTAAAAGACTCCAACCAAAATTTAAATTCATATTATTAGAAATATAAACTGGAATCATATTTAATTCATTTTGGAGAAGGTTATTACTTCATGCTCACAAACCAACGCTTTTTTAAAATTCTAGTAGCATTCTGTTTATGTCTTTGAATAGATACGTAGTTACGCTTAATGTTGAAGCGCTAATAATATAGAATGTTGCAACTACTTGAGGATAGTACTGAAATAAAATCAATATATGAATCACATGATACTATTTAGAAATTTGATCATTTAGTGAAAGAAAGTATCTTTTTGAAACAAAATGAAAAGGAGGAAGCAGTAGTTTAATTCATACATTAAACTCATTTAAGGGGAAACTGTAAAAATACTAAATCGTAAAGCATTCAAGAAATGACATTTTCCAAAACTTCTTCTACCTTCCTCAAATGACAGCAGTGCTTCTTCGACTGCGTAATGCATTGTGATAGTGAGATCCTTTATTTTGTGTTGTATTAACAGATTGTATGTTAAGTTATTATAAAAGATTTCTTCTCAAGGAAACAAGACCCATATTCAATTCCATTCTGTAGATATACTTTGAAATTCAATATATGCGTTATTACGCACTCTTTCAATTACGTTTTATCTTTCTCAAAATCGATTAAAATTTGCTCCTTTTATTCGCTGTTCAGGACTTAGGTCTAATACTGTATCATAACCATTTTCTTATCGCACCATAGTAAGTAGTATTCCCGTACTGTACTCCTAGAGCAGGCATGGGCAACCTGCGGCCCTCGTAGATTATCTTGAATTCCATCTTAATATTTAAAATTCCTTCTATTTTTGCTTATTAAAAAAAGCTCACCGAGGCTTTTAGAAGGAAATTACTTCTTTAGCGATAGGGAGAGCGCAACAACAAGAAAAGTTTTAGTTTTTCTCTTACATGACTATACTAATCTTTTGCAGGTTGCCTTGTGATAAATTGCTTTATTATCATTATGAAATAATGAGATTTGAATAACAATTTTCACCATATGAATAAATGATATTGAAATAATTATTGAAACATTAATATAGTTCACATTATATATATATAATCGTAAAAACTGGGAGCAGTCCTTCTTGGATACATTCATTTAAAAAATGAATGTCCGATTTCACATTTTGATTTTGATTTAAAAAAGAGTTTTAGAAAATTAGAAACATTTTCTAACAAATTAAATAATGTGAAATCGGACATTCAATTTTTAAATGTATATATATATATATATATATATATATATATATATATATATATATATATATATAACAGATTCAATAATAAATCGACCGTTTGATAGAATAGGTGTGTTCTCTAATCGGGGTTCGGTCAATTTTCCAGGATAAAAAATCAAACTCTCGTTGCCAACGTTTCGGTTTTATTTAAAACCTTTTTCATAGGCCTACAAACAAAGGATAATAAGAAATCACATATCAACATCAAACATATACAAAATATGAAAATGGATTGTTACAACTCATGAATATTACAAGCAGAAATATTTCAGAGATACATAAAACAATATTACTTACAGAAGTAAGAATTTTTTAACTAAGAAAATGAAATTTACATTATTTAAAGGAACAACAATGTTAGCCGGACAAAACCTTCGACTAGACTAATAAGATAACATTACAAATAACCTCAACACTGTTCACTCAAGGGAACTAAATAAATCAAATTTCACTAAACCTCAGCACAACACTCCAGAATAAATATTACTTAAATTAGTAATATCACTTCTATGATTAATCGAACTTAGATCCTTTTTAATATATAACATCTCAAGTGTCTTCCTTCTTTGCTCATCTTTTTCTTTTTCTATTATAGTTGTATCTTCAAAATCGAACGTGTGACCTTCGTTTATTGCATGCCCAGCTAAGGCTGTTGCGTTACTTTTATTTGTTCTTATGGAATAATTATGTTGGTACAACCTTTCTTTGAGAAAACGACTAGTTTCACCATAGTAACACTTGTCACAGTCTTTACATTTGATGGCATAAATGAGGTTACTTTGTAACTCCTTCGGTATTTTTTCTTTCAAATTTGAAAATAAAGATTTATTTTTTCTTTTATTATAAAATGCCAGTGTAACTTCAGGTACGTTTTGTTTGAACACTTTTCTAATTGATTGTGATAAGCCCTCAACATAAGGAAATTTGAAATACTTCCTATTTATAACTTCCAGTTCAGCATGATCTTCATTTGAATGTGCTGGTTGCTGTCTTAAATATCTTAACCAATATCGTTCAACTAAGTTCTTCGGATAACAATTTTTCTGTAACAATAATTTCACCCATTTCTTATTTTCATTTAGAAAACATGGACTACTTATTTCAATAACTTTTTTAACCAAATTTTGGACGCAATTTAATTTTTGGTTTATAGCATGAGAAGAATGGTAGTTCAGGATTCTTGCAGCACTGGTAGGTTTTTTAAACCAATCCGTTAAGATATTGCCATTTTCACCTCTTATAACTTTCACATCTAAGAATGGCAGATTTCCATCTTTCTCTACTTCACAAGTGAATTGTAGACGATTATGAAAAGAATTAAATATATTTAATACATTCTCTTCTTCTCCCTTTTCAATAATTAAAAACAAATCGTCCACATATAATTTAATAAATTTCACCTTCGTACCTAATTTATTGATACTCGTTTTCTCAAAGAAAGGTTGTACCAACATAATTATTCCATAAGAACAAATAAAAGTAACGCAACAGCCTTAGCTGGGCATGCAATAAACGAAGGTCACACGTTCGATTTTGAAGATACAACTATAATAGAAAAAGAAAAAGATGAGCAAAGAAGGAAGACACTTGAGATGTTATATATTAAAAAGGATCTAAGTTCGATTAATCATAGAAGTGATATTACTAATTTAAGTAATATTTATTCTGGAGTGTTGTGCTGAGGTTTAGTGAAATTTGATTTATTTAGTTCCCTTGAGTGAACAGTGTTGAGGTTATTTGTAATGTTATCTTATTAGTCTAGTCGAAGGTTTTGTCCGGCTAACATTGTTGTTCCTTTAAATAATGTAAATTTCATTTTCTTAGTTAAAAAATTCTTACTTCTGTAAGTAATATTGTTTTATGTATCTCTGAAATATTTCTGCTTGTAATATTCATGAGTTGTAACAATCCATTTTCATATTTTGTATATGTTTGATGTTGATATGTGATTTCTTATTATCCTTTGTTTGTAGGCCTATGAAAAAGGTTTTAAATAAAACCGAAACGTTGGCAACGAGAGTTTGATTTTTTATCCTGGAAAATTGACCGAACCCCGATTAGAGAACACACCTATATATATATATATATATATATATATATATATATATATATATATATATATATATATATGTATTTTATATGTACACAAATCCAACAGAAATTACGATACGGCCCGTGGTCACTTGGAATTGATATATATTGCGGCCCCCCAGTTCACAAAAGGTTGCCCACGTCTGTCCTAGAGTATCATCTTTAGATGTAGAACAGTAAGATTCTTTCCTTCATATTAGCAGGTTGTCTGACCAGACAGTAAGAAATGTACATTCAAACTGATATAACTTTTTCTCTAAATGTTATCACTCAAGTACTACCATTGTATTATAGTTTGATGCAGTGCAGTATGATATCCTGTAGAATATTGTTAGTTCACTGTCTTTTAAATTAGAGTAAGATTATTTTCGTTAATACTGTAGAAGTAGGTATGTTACTGTTTCAAATTTAGATAGTTATCACCAGGATTTCAGTGTCAGTCAATCAGTGTGAGAAGAAATCCATTCCTGCCTTAATATCTATACCACCCCTCGTTCTGCTATTGTTATGTGATCTGCACTGGTTAAAACATGAATTTAATCCTTCTAAGTTATACTACTGTTAAAAAACCAAATCCAAATAGGAATATTCAAGGTATGCAGCCGGATGATTATTTCAAGAGAACTGATTCGATATCTACTTCAAATAACAAATTTTTGTTAATTTCCTAATCTCTGAAACCCTGGTGATTACTTAATTTGATATTCCTTATTGTAAGATTGTAAATATTACGCTTTTGTAGTTATTTCAATTATTATTAATAGATTTTTTTAAATAGAGAATGAACTATACTTATATGCTCCTGTAGGAACAATTTGAAAATTAAAAGTTGTGAATTCCGTTTCTTATATACGCATATTTTTATATACTCATGTTAGAGAATAATTCAACTCTACGCATACAAATTTTTTATTTAATCAACGTGTTTCAACCACGTAGTACTCTTCTCCATGGTATATCTACAGTACTAACGGTTGTCATTTAATAATTTAACCCTTTACACCATTTATTTTTCATTTATTTCATATATTTTTAAGCTAAATATTTTCTAAGTGCTCTCTGGTTTATTTGTATTTTAGATTAAACCTGAAGAAGAAAACTATTTGAAATTCGTTGTTTGTATAAAACATTTATGTTTAGAAACATGAATTATGTTATATTCTCAATATGAATTTGGCAAATGGTACGGCTTTTATATGTTAGTGTATGCTGTAGAAAAACATGTAAATTACGTAATTTAAAATAGAAATATTAGTATTGCCTCCTTTCTCAATATTTGTTTAAAAATGTTGGGAACGAGGATCGGATTGTTTAGTGGTTTTAGTGCACGTTATTGTGACGAAGATTTTATTGTTCAAAGTACTTTATTATTGTGAGGTAGTAGTTGTATTAGATCGCGTCATGGAAGCACAGGGTTTCCAGCGTTTGAGAAAGAGAGAGAGACATAAACTGGATTGTTTAACTTCAGGAAGCAATGGTGACTCCGCGGAGCCGCAGACCAGTAGTAGCCCTGTCAGGTTCGAGCCTGTGTCACCTCTCAGTAGGACAGGACTCCGAGAGTGGCAGCTCTCTGACCAGCGACTTCAAGGATTATCTCTTCAGCAGGTCAGTCCTGACCTCCTCACCGGTGGACCATTCGTTCAGCAGTCAGACGGGGGATTTCGATCCCTGGGAGTCAGGCGGCGAAGATCCCGCCGCCGTTGGCGACCAAGGCCCACTGTCCTCGCCACCGGCCAAGAGGAGACTGTCCTCCTCCCACTCCCCCATCACAGAGACGTCGCTCTGAATCTCTCGCACCGCATCGTCATCTAACCAGTTTCACGCATCTTTCATAGTTTGTTTAACCCAGTAAATAAATATAACTTTTTATCATTTAAACATACTGAACTATTTTCACTTGAAAAAGAAAACTCATGAGATAAAATTTTAAAAAGTTGTTGAAGCCTTGTATTTTCATAGTCTTAGTATTTTCTTATAAGATCCTAGATCAAATTTTTCCAGTTAATTCATTTAACTAACAGAAACACCAAAGACAGTATTTGGTGTTTGTATGCGACATTTTATGAAAAAATTATGTATTGGAGGTTGTATGTCAAACATGTTTATTAATCTTTTTTATCAGAATGTTACTAGGGAGCTTTGTGTATTAGATACTACAACCTCATGTAAGGAGCATGGGGTAATTTATTATATTTGTTAAATATAACAAATATTTGTTATATTTAATAAAATGTTATTTAGGGGCATTTACCTTTATAAAATTTTACTGGTAATGCCGAAAATTATGGTATTATTGTTATGTCAGATAGAAAAAATTAATTTGGATGTACCTTAATAAAAATATTATAGTTCCCTGTAAAAAATTACTTAAAGTAATTTGAGAGATTCACCATTGCTATGTTTCATCCACAAGTTTTCCTCTGAGAGGAAAAGTTATGGATGAAACATATTTATTAAGAAGGACCAAATTTACGAATTGATGTTATAAATTTATTTTGAAATAATGATAATTCATAGAACAAACACTTTTATAAAGCAAAAAAATAAAATGATTTAGAACTTATATGTCAACTACTTAATGATTTTTAGTATTGCGAACGTACCCCTATTAAAGAAAATTTTTCTTTAATGAGTGGCTACATTTTATTTGTACAAGAAATAAAATGAGCAATACTGCAGGCACTGCATCATTATTTGAGCTATTTCAAAACATTTTTTGTTCTTCAAATGGTAACTTCGTAATTACAACCATATAATTTTAAGAAGAACATCTGAAGAGAGACTCATATTTGGTTCAAAAGACCTTTTTCTACCTGTCAAGTTCTGAGAAATTCGAGACTGATTTCCAGTGGTGGTATTCTAAAGTACTTTAGAAGCCTCTCAGAGTTTCAAGTCCCAATTTTGTCCCTTTCTTCCCATTATTGTGTATCGTTTTTCATTATTCTATTATTTTTTGTTGAAGATATTACTATCAGTCATGTTTTGTTCCCTTTTATAAATATCTTACTTTCCCTTTCATTCACATTCCTGGTCTAGATTACCTCTGTTTTCCTCAGCTCTCCTCTTTTTCTTGTATTTTCTACTATTTTTTTTAAGGTAATTAGAAAGACAATTTTTGCAGACACGTGAGTGATTTTCTTTCTGTTTCTATTTTGACTTAAAATACAGTATTTATACATATTATTTCATTAATATTTGTGGCGGTCTTGGAATTCACCTTTGACTCCTTTAATATGATAAATGAGATCAATTTGTCCTCTGATAACTGATAAATTATAAGAAAATTGAAATTATCTATCACATGGTATAAGTACTGTGGTAAGCATGAGTAAACTTTAATAAAACAATTGATAAAATATTTGATAACTATATATATGAAGCATAAAATCACAAGGAAGAAAGAACACAGTAGAAATAAATGATCTGTTTTCCTGGTGTTTTATACTTCATTGATTGCATCACGTGTTTTTTTATGATTGTTCTGCGCACCTATATATACATATATGTCAATTTCAAAACCAAGGCAAGAAATTCAGAAATGGCTAAGATCTTTCAACGAAAACAACTGGTCCCCATCAGAGTCACATCCGAACTTAAACTGGAGAAATCAGTGAGGTTTCGAGGAAAGAGCGAAGTAGGAGAGGTAGTTAAACATCTGCCTGTGTTCTTTTCTTTATTTTATCGTATTGGTTGTCCTGTTGAACCATTAAAATAAATTTTATTTTCAGTATATACTTATATATAATTAAACTAAGTCAGGGTTAGATTAGTCCTCCAGATTAAAACTAAATTCTCATTGCCAACGGTTTGATTTTATTTTATTTCAAAACATTTCACAAGAAGAAGTTTATTTCCGTTCATTCTTACTTCATTTCCGTTTATTCTTACTTCTACCTATAAAGATTTTAAGCACATCGAAAATTCGGTATTGATAGTTTGATTTGAAACCTGTAAGACTGACCGAACCCTTATTTACTTTAGTCCTGTTCTATTTCACGATCGATAAGTCACGCAAACAGCTTGGACAGATATACATACACGCGTTAGCATATGCGATCATAAGCGTGTCGAAAACATTCAACCAACTGAATAGAATGAAATTGTAAAGTTAGAAACAGAAACTCAGTATGCTATTTCTACATCATATGATAGCGTTGGACAAGAAGTGTTAGAATATTATTATTATTTTTTGCTTCAATTGATTTCTTTTACTTCTATATGAAAAAAGTCAACCTTCACTGCAAAGTGCGTTTTGTATACCTCTCCTTCTACTGAAGGAATATGGTTGAACACGGAAATTAGTCACTGGTATGTGTTTTTTATTTCATTTGTGCTTTATTAGCTTTGAACTATTGCAGTCTGTTCAGATCATTTTCCCCAAAATATTCAATTATATTTATATATAACTTGGTATTAGATAGTGCCACTTGATTAGAAGACTTTGTCTGAAAACGATTCATGTTAAAATATCATGTTATTTCTAACTGTGTTTACAAAAGTTATTGTATATGTATATAATATATATGAAAAATCAAATGGTTAAACTAAAATGAGATTAAGATCTCTCTCGGTTCTATACATACATCAAACTAAAACATTTCGCACTATATATGTACTAAATTGTGTGTTGTACCAACGTAAATATCGCATAAAAAAATCCGACGCATTAAACTATCGACCAACAATCCTAGACCTTGAAGAGGAGAACTTTTATATCAAAACTTCTTACTTTTCTTTAAAACATTCAATAAGTTTGTAGTTTGTACGATGATTTATTTTCGGCTTGTTTCTAATGAATTTATATTTGTAATTAACCATAGAAAGTATATTTAAAATTGGTATTTTGCTTCTTTCAGGCTTGGTATGAATTAATTGAATGATCTCACGTAGTCAGCTTTCTGAACCTTTTTACTGTATTACTTAAGTTGATTCGAGGTAAGGAGTGATTTTCTTTTGTTCTTTAAAACAGTGTTATTTCATTTCCGTTCAGGCAATATGATATTGTAATTCTAGCATCAATCCCACTGCTGTAAATGAAATAACAGTATCAAATCTAAGGCTGTGATGTTTCCCTTTTTGTCATTTAATATCAGTCATCGTAATTCAATTAACTGCACAGAAATCCCTGTGATATCCATCTTTTGATTAATATCAACCAATGTCCAGTGAACGCTTATAATTTTTAAATGAATTTATCTCTTATTTGCGGATAAACACAGTTTTTATATTTCCTATAAACGAAAGTTTTCTTTATTAGGAGGGAAAAGCGAAGATATTTAAAAATATAATGGTACGAAGATGAATTTTGCTAAAGACTTGAGTTTCTTCTTTCCAGTCTTACGACTATAACTATTGCGAACTATTTTTTTACATTTTGCGAATGAATTATCATTAATGAGGGTTCTCTACATCTAAGTGAATCCTTAAATTATTTTTCTGGTGTTTATCATATGTTTACTTTCATATTGTTAATATTACATTAGCCAGTCAATATCAAATAAGTAATTTAGAATTTAGTTTCACTGAACTTTAAATTATATTCTTCAGTAACTGAAGTAAAGAGTTTTTGAAACAATATTTTATATTATAATTTTCCGAAGCCATTATTACTTCTAGAATTGTTTTGTGGAAATGATTTACGTATATACTACTTCTATACTTTTGTTTGAGTATAACTGAAATTTTAAAACCTATAGGCGGAAGTTTTTGTGCCATTCCTTGAAAAGATTCTAACTATTTTACAAATATAAGATGTAATAAAGTTCTTGTTTATAACGAAGTTTAAAATGTTAATGAGATTAGTATTACGACATGCGTTAAATGCATATAATTAAAATAATTACTCTGGAGTGAAGCGTTTTATATTATTTACAAAATACAATGTTTCATAATAAGAGTTACTCTGCATTATGTTGCTTATATTATAAAGTTAGTTATCATGCTTTAAATAATGTATGAATGTTATGTGCTACTTAATCCCTCCAATCAGATGTTTGTAAATATTTTATTCGAGTATTGTGTTCAAAGTTCATTATAAACAAATAACTAAAGAAATAGAAAACATTTTTATATGCTCTTTTATAATAAAAATATTGAATATTTGTTTTTTAAAGTCCTTTTCGCACTTTGAACGCTGTGAGGAATTGTAAAATATATCAAAGATAAGTAAGTTTCCATTAAATAGTGGAAGATGTTAGAACTTTATTAGATCTAAGAAAAATACGTGTTGGGTTGTACCTTGTACCAAGTTGGAACACATATGAAGTTTATTATGATGTAATCAAAGTTTACCAGGAAATGCAACCTACAATTGACTTCTCGTGTCCTGTTTATAAAGTATATGCTTCGATCTTGGCCCAGAGTCTTCATGAAAAAAGCATAGAAGGATGTTTATATATCGCGATTTGTTTTCTTAAGGGTTGAGGTCTTCTTGGGGAAGCTGACATCGCATGACAACAGTTTCGTTTTACGAGGGACTGTGAACCCTCCAATATCTATCATGTCGGTGGAAGTGACTTCATGGAAGAGTGCACCGAGTGAGTGGCTTCTATTAGAGCCGGAATCGTTAAGAATAGAGAGGAGGAAAAGGAAAAACAGATTGGTCAAAATAGCCAATCAATATATATATTTCACTTGATAAACGGAAAGACGATCCAAACTGGACGCATTCGTAGTTCAAAATTGAAGATGATAGCACAGAAAGTAAAAGAAACACACTTGCAGACTCAAATTTTCGGGTAATCCGTCTTCAGGAGAAAAGAGAAAGGGAGACCAAGCACGTTGTAGACGCAACGGCTAGTAATATACATATATATATATATATATATATATATTGCTGTTGGTGCACGTTTTAAGTTTAATCGTAAAAAATAATTATATATACTTTTTTTTATAGAAATCGATGCAAAACATGCATGAAGGTATTTCCGTGTTAGAAATGTATACGTCGAAGTTTTTCCCAGGAACCTTCAATTTTGTACCGATGTATCTTGTAACATTGAGTTTTCTGCAGGAATGTACTTATAAGTCAATATTTAGGATTTTGATTGAAGTTATGATTTGATCTACATCAATAAAAATAATGAATAATTGTATGATTTTCTTCGTTTTTCCTAGTTTCGTGATTGGTACCCTGGAAATTTCCAATCACGTTTGGAGATCAAATGACTGATGAAAATTTAAAAAAAAAATGGCTAGACATGATTCCTATTTATGACTCAAGTGCATTTATGGATTCTTTTAGATTTAGGCCAGCAAAATCATTTCAGACTGTTTAGGACTTGTTACTTAAAACCCAAAGAAATGGATTTCCGGTGAAAATTAGTGAATATTTTGCAATTTGTATTATTTAGTTCATGGAAAGTGGGACACAAGATTTTGGTGTTTTAGCAAACAAAAGTCGTGTAATGGGCAAAATTCTAGAAAACCCAAAATCATTCAAAATACTCAGTATAGACTCTTCTGCCACCGTATAGATGTATGGTTTTTAATGAAAAACTATAGGACATACTTCTACCCCCAGACCCAGTAGAGAGGATTACTTTAAGTATTTATATACTTGTGTTATTCATTTTTTTTTAATATAATAAGTTTATAAAATCACATAATAAAAGCTTGATAAATGGTGTACAACTATTATAGCAACATTCACATGTAATGTTGTCTCGTTTTCAGTTCCAGTTACCGCCCTTTTAATCGAGCTTCTGTAGAACTCTTGCAAAGACACGAGATTATTTATTTCAAACAAAATCAATATCAGAACAAGAAATTAAACATACAGAATGAAATAACTATTTATACATATTTACAACAAAAAAATACTTCTTGATAAATAAACTTGTAGAACAAAATAAGCACTATTGATCATCAAAACCGACGTCTGGAGCTATATTTAGGCCTCGGTCTTTGTAAGACTTCGATAACAGTTTCCACTGTTCCTGCTTCATCACCTGTTGCCTCTTATGAGCTGCTAGTATTTCTTCAGATGACACTCTCTTAAAAGGCAATTTCATTTCTTTCTCTGGATCCTAAAATAATTTTAATATTAGTTATCTTAAAAGTAGCGAAGAAATTTTAAATAAATAATTTGTAAGTATGCAGACATAATTTTATATTTATATATATATACATTGATCAAACCACAATAAGAAATGGGATAACAATACTAAGATCTTTCAACCGTAACAAGCTGTCTTCGTCAGTCAAAAACCCAATTGAACACTAGATGCAGAAAACATCTGATGAGGAGTTGAGGAAAAACATCACCAGATGTTTTCTGCATCTAGTGTTCAGTTGGGTTTTTGACTCTGACGAAGACCGCTTGTTAAGGTTGAAAGATCTTAGTCTTGTTTTCCCATTTCTTAATTGTGGTTTGATCATTGATTGTTATTTCACGTGTTTATGTGAAATCTTTATATATATATATATATATATACTTATAAATGATCAAACCAGAAATGAAATGAAAAAAAAAAGGCTAAGACCTTTCAACCACAACAGGCGGTCTTCGTCAGAGTCAAAAACCCAACTGAAACACAAAATACAGAAACAGCATGGTGAGGGGTTGAAAGGAGTGGGAGGGAAGAATGGTATTTTAAAAGGATGTAAAGTGTAGAAAAGGACAAATGTCCAGGTAGGGTTGTTTGGGTAAAAAATGGAGTAAAGTAAGAAAGAGTAAAAATAAACTATCCGCTAGCTGTCAACCCTCTTAAAAGAGGCTATTGCCCTGGTCAAGGAGGGTCCTTCTTAGATGTCCTGATCCACAGGTTACCTAAAAGAGTTAAGCTTTAGTGAATATACAAAACCTACGAATGTACTTGCAAATGTTCACTTTTTTTCTTCCTATCCAAAAGATGTTAAAATTTCTGCTTTTGGAAATATGTTTTTGAGGGCGTTAAGAGTGTGATCCCCTGCATTCCTTAATGAAGAGATTAACATATTAGGTCATTGCCCTATCATTAAAATACCCCTCTTATACCGATGTAGCTTTGAAGGGTTCTAAAGAAATTCCTCTAATATTTCAACAGAGTTCCGTTCATTGTAAAATTCTGAGGTATTACCTCTAATTTCATAATAATCTAAATTATTAGAGGTCATTGGACCTCTTCCTAGGCTTGCGCGTAAACTTGATTTCAATATAGTGTTTTCTAATCGTAATAACATGGGTAATATGTTAATAAAAACCCTTTCCAGGGAACTCGAGTCCAGTGATATTTATAAAATTAAGTGCGAAAATTCCCACAAAATGTATATTGGTCAAACTGGTAAATCATTAAAGGCAAGTGTAAAACAACACCAATACAACGTACGTAGACAGGAAAAAAGTAGCGCCTTATTCTTGCATATAAATAACGGAAATCATCATATTGATTGGACCGGAGATAAAGTTATTACCTATGAAAATCAATGTCAAGAAATATCGAATCCCTCTAAACTTAATAGATCAAATATTATAAACATTAGTAACGGGCTTTTCAATCTTGATTCTATCTTGACGAGGCAATAGCCTCATCGGAGAGGGTTCACAGCTAGGGGATAGTTATTTACTTTTTCTTACTTCACTCCTTTGTCTACCTGGACTATTGTCCTTTCCTGCACTTTACACCCTTTTAAAATACCAATCTTACCTCCTACTCCTTTGAACCCTTCACCATAATGTTTCTGCATTTTGTGTTTCAGTTCGGTTTTTGACTCTGAAAGTGGTTGAAAGATCTTTGTCTTTTTTTTTCGTAATTTCATATTGTGGTTTGATCATAGATTGTTATTTCACGTGTTTATGTGAAATCTTGTTATACATATAAATAAACTCAAAAAAGGTCATATTAGAACCAAAAAAACAATACAGGACATACATCAAGACAGCACTTACTCTATTTGATATTTCGAACCCAGTTTGTAATCTGGAGAAGGCGGAGCTTCCTCCAGATGACGAAGTACGGTTAGAAATATATATTACAGTATGTGCTGTTTTGTTCATCTACTACCATATTCCTTGGATAGTTGTTTTACTATTTTTATATACTGAATAGAACAATTTTAGCACAGTGCTAGCATCTTGCAACGATCTGTTGAAGTAACATTCTTCACCAGATGCAGATTAATGTCAGAAAGAAAAACAAATCTGAATGGTTCCAAAATTTTTTAATGGTTCCTACTATTAAGAATTTTTTTTCCGTTGTATTCCCTATTAAATTTTTAATAATTTAAAAAATATTATTAGCACATAAACACGATTCCTTTAAAATTAAATTTTGTACAAAAAAAAAAGCATTATTTTCATACATGTATAAAGTTTATCTGATGTATTGAGTCAGGAGTGAAGCTTGAAATCAAACTTACTGTAAAGAAGAAATGAATTTACAGATCTACAAATGAAAAATCCCATTCTAGATATGAATTAGAATATGAAATAACAATGTAAATACAAATGAACATTACAGCAAAGTTACCTTATAAAGTTTCATCCTTATACATAAAATTAAGTAAATAAGTTTATTAAAGGTAAGCATTCTAATTATTTTTCACTAAATTATAAACAGGAACAATAATCAAATACAAGCTTCGTTGCAAATCAATTTGAGAGACAACCAATTTAAGTAAAATGCTATTCAAACTCCCTTTTATTTCTGTAATTAATAAAGGCTTGATCTTTTACAGCACTTCTAGTTTTTATATCCTGTATATATAAGAATTGAATCTTCAAAGTCAACAGCGTGAAGATCGCATTATACTGGCTTGGAAGAAAACTTTTGTTTAATCTTATTGAATAAGAATGTAGCTAAACCCTTTCTCTAAAAAATAAAGTTACCGCTTGTAACTTTATATCACTGTTTGTCACAGTATTTGCATTTTGAACTAATGATTTTATTTTATTGCTTTGATTGAGGGCGTAATTTAATTATAAGCCTATGAATCAATATGTATTCAAAATAATTATCCTAGAAGAATAGTTGTGCTCTAAAAAGAACATAGAGTTAATATTAGAAGAATTAAGAGTAGACTTCTTTTTTATGGTGGCATTTAAATATAAAGTGTACTATTTAAAACTAAACTAATTTATAGTTTTTAGACTCATAACTATGGTTAGAGAATTACTTCGGACGGGAAGAGACAATAACCACGACACTAAACCCATCTCAAAAGAATTAACGGGAATTCACAGATTTTCTTCAAGAGGTGAAACTATAATGGCAAGGCTGGTTCTATAGAAACTAAGGTGGGTACATACTTTACTTGATGGAAATAATAATTTTTTAAGGTGGAATGGAATATTGATATCACATAGTGATAAAATTACCGTTTACTCTTAAAAATGTACTGAAATTATCATTAGAGATGAAGCAAAAGCACACATCCATGCAAATAATAAATACTTATCTTACAATACACTTCATTTATTTCATATTAAACTATCTTATTACATTTGGCGAATAAATGAACACACACCTCTAGCTTACATCGAATTTTGGTGAAAGTAGTTTTTCTTATTTATACTTACAATTTCTCCAAGAAGGACAACATTTTCTCCTCTAACAAGTAAAATTCCTCTATAAGTATCACCATATTCGTTTCCTACATGTATCCTTTCCACAGTATTGTGTAAAACGAGATTCGCAAACTGATCAATGCTTCGTAAGAAACCTATTAAAGTCCTTCCATCCCTTAATATGACTGTCAATTTTTCTGGAAAAACCATACATACACCTACATTAAAAAACATATATAAATAAATGTTAAATGCATTATAATAACAACGAAATAAAGGAAATTGATGTTCAGTATGAAGGAGGAAAAGATTTCTATCCGCATTCAAAAAAAAAAACTTGATTTGAAAACTAGCAGACTATGAAAATATAATAAATCATGAAACTGATTATTATGTTTGTTAGCTGCCCAGATTTACACCGAGACCGGCACAGTATATATTACAATTATAAGACAAAATACAGTACATTAAAATTAAAATGTCTTACTGTCTATATCATCTAACAACGATGCTGGAGGATGAATATGTTTGTCCATTATTTCTAATACTCATTAATAAACTTTATAAAATAAACAACACGAACTCATTGCAGTAAACCCTGGTTTTATAACTAAGGTATATTGCTGCTTAGTGCCACAAGGTTTTTATCAATGCTCAGTGTTGATATCCAAATATCAATATTTAACTATTTTTTATTTAATTTGACTATTGTCTATTCAACATTTTTTAAACAAATTGATATTTATAATAAGTAAATTGATTAGTTAGCTTGGATAAAAATAAATGAAAGTACAGTTATGGTTTTAAAATGTTTATAAAGTTCTTTACAAATTTAATTCATAATATAAATTTGTAATGAATTTATCAAAATAGTACATTAATGTAACTTGAAAATGTTTTTATGCATTTAATTTTATGATATACAACATAATTCGACGGGAAATTATGAATAAAGTCATTGTTTCCTGCTGCTTCTGGCTAAATCATATCATAGAATTTGCTTGAAAAAAACTAAAAATCCAAAATAGGTAGATCAAGGTGGTGATTTTGGAGAAATATTTTGTATTGCTTAAAATTGCAACTGTAACTGTAAAATACCTAAATTGTGTGTGGGACTTGCAGAATAAAGAACAAAGAGTGATTATTGCCAATTGATCTGTATCCACGTAATCATTGGGGAAATTTTTCCTCATTTTGGGGAAATTATCCTCTGTTAATTTTTTTAATCCAATTAATAATGACTTTTGTTAGTTATTGTTTGAAACTTAAGATATCCAGAAATTTTTGAATATGGAGTGCTCCCCAGGCTATGAAAGTGCGAGTCAATTTGAACCGTTCTTTGTTCTTCTGAAACTTACAGATTTCAAATAATCTTATCTAGTTGTAACATGCTAATAGTTTAGCAAAAGCACTTGTTAAAATGCTATAAAAAACTTGAAAAATAAAAAAAGGATTATTGTCAACTTGGATTATTGGTGTATAAAATCCGAATGAAAAAAAAATAATTCACCTCAACCTAGTTATCTATGAACAGAAGAAAAAGATAACGTTCAAAGAGTTGAAAAAGTATTGCAACCTAAGATATCTAATAATAAAATTGAATAAACATTCGATTGTATTAAAATAAGAAAAGGCGATAGTAAATAACGTAAAATTCATCACAAGTATGCTAAGAAGAAAAAAAAATATCCTTCTAAATGTATTGATTTAGAAAATTTAACATTTATGTGATTATACATCAGCCGCTACTTTGAACGTTATAAAACGCCTTGATATATGATGTCACTTACTGACAGTGATCTAGGCTAATATCACTAAAAAAAAAAAAAAAAAAAAAAAAATTAACTATACAGACAACACTGATTACACAATGTGGATGATACATATAGGTAGGTTATAGGAAAATAACATCACAGAATGAAGTGGTAAAAGGCCTAGATGCCTGTCCACTAATTTGGCATGCACCTTGCTGTGCATGGCTAGCTGACCCTTGACCCTTGATAACATCACAGTCAGTTAGGTGCTCTTGAAGATGGGATCCAGACGGACCCGAAACCGGTCGAGCTCTTCAGAGACTTTACGAGGTATGACGGATTGTATTATTACTATTTATAATATTACTAACCTCAGTGGAACTAACCCATTAACTATATTTAATATAATCTGACTGCTATTTTACGAAGGATTGACAGAAGATTACGATATCATAAATATGGATTATTAATGCAGGAAAAGAGGAAGAGGAACTAAAAAGGAGGATTCACGCCAATACTGAAATGACCAAAAAAGAGTGGCAAACATATCGTTCAGTTCGGGAGGGAAACAAGTTTTTCGCTATAGTGATTTGAATGGTAAGATAAACAGCAGATTGAGTTGTGTGACATTTTAGAACTGATGTATTACTGTATTGTATTATTTATTTAATGCAATGATTGTACTGCATAAGTTGTATTTGAATAAGAAATTTAAGGAACTATATTAGGATAGTTTTTTACACTTTCTTACTGTACTCCTTTGTTACAGGCTTACTGACTCCTGAAGGAGTCAGGCTTCGCTGGGCAGCGGGTGATTGGTACCGCACGCTTGGACCTACAAACTCTCCTCTCCTATTGGTCACCATTGTAACTAATCATATTCCTTTCCCGGACAACTCAAGAAAACAATATATATATATAAACTGTATTGACAAAAAGGATACACAGAAATGAAACAGAAACTCACTACTATATTTCAATGGCCGCATCATCAGGAAGATAGAAACGAGTCACTCCGCAGGCAGACATTGACTGGCCGGCCAGTGGTCTTGAAGAAGCACTCAAACAGTTTATCCAACTTACGGAGGCAAGGATAGATGAAGAAATAAAAGCAAAATAAATAATAACGAATGAAAACAAAAACTAAAAGCGCAAGTAAAAGGCCCCACCAAAAATAAAAATAAGTAAGTAAACGAAAGATAAATTACGAGACTAAAATAAATAAAAGGAATAATGAATGATTGAGGTTAAGCCCAGGAGCAAATCTACCCCCCCAGAAGACTAATAAAACTAGGTATACTTGCTGAGAAAAGAAGTAAAGGAAGGAACGGGATTGGTGATAGGACAAGTAAGACACTCACGACATCCGTACTATTCTTACGCTATATCAAGCCGAAGAAAGAACTTACAAGTCAGTAAACAGAGTGATTAGTCAAACAGTTCATTATCCAACTGCATTTCTTGACTCTGTGATTGCTCTTGGACTACTTGCTTATGAGTAAAAGCTTAAACAAGGGGCACAAATCATGCTACGATTTAGTAACAAATTTCATGTTACGAAACTTGAGTGCCCCAAAAATGTGCAACGGGATTTGACTCTGAGTTCGTGCTTTGCATAGGTACGCCCTAGAGACGGACATCATGACTGGGTATGGTACTGGGGAGTCTGTGTGTATACAATGCATACCATTGATTCCGAGCCACTATCCGTTTCCATTCAGGCGATGCAATATCCCGTCAGCTTCTGTTTCGCAGTGACGGTAACTAAGTCACAAGGGGAAACTCTATCTACCGCAGGAATTGAAGTGAGTGAGACCAAGTTTTTCTCACATGATCAACTGTATTTTGCTTGCTCAAAAGTCAGAGGTTCCGACTCTTTGTTCTTCCATAAACCTGAAGGACAGATAGCTAATGTGGTGTATACAGAGACATTTACTCGACATTGTACTAATAATGATATTATCTAGTATATGATAATTTGTAATATTTTTGAATACCATGTGCGTGTACGCAATCGCGCACTGCCCGCACATTCTCAGCTCACAAAAAAATCTATCCAGCGCATACAACAGTCAACATAATTGAAAATTGAAATTTTAGATTGAAAATTTTAGAAGCCATACTTAGTCAAAAACGGAAACCACATTTAAATATTCAGGTTTAAAATAGTAACATAATTTTTATGCTATCAATCATTTCAAGGACGGGCAGGGCTTTATCATTTGAAGGACAAACAGCTCATCTGGAACTGGAGAAAAAGTACCCTTACTGTTCTCACTTTGCTTTATATAAAGGAGAAAGTTCAAACAAGAAGTTATTCATGACCTGAAGATGGATGGTCATCATTTCAAACATCACTGTAGGAAATGTACCTTACTGGTAGACGAAGTAACGATGGTTTATTTAGGAAAATTGAGAAGCTTGTTAAAAACGGATATAAGCTAAGTTTGTTGTTATATTCAATAATATATATAATTTGCTTTTTTAATCTTTAAGAAAGTTTATTTCTTTAGTACCTTTATTTGGCCTACTTGTCAGGTCCTGAAAGTTTCTAAAGAGCATGGTTTTTAAGTAATTTGATTTAAACAAAACATATTTACTTCCCTATTGTTTATCTTACAAATCTGAAAAGTTAATGCTATGAAGTTGAAAGGATGACCTCCAGAAACGAAAACCGATTGAAAAACTGTTATCTATGTTAATGAAAAAAAAAATAAAATAAATGAAAATAATTTATAATGAAAACTAGACTAGAGATATCAATAGGGTCAGGATATTAAATGAAAGTTTTGCTTTACATGTCATAGATGTCTGAATATAAGATAAGCACTTAACGACAACAATAATGTACTTATGATTACATACTTATTGAATCCCCCCCGATGTGCCTTCACCTTGTCGTGGTGGGGGGGCTTAATACGCCAGGGTGTTTGTACCCTCATGGTGTGAACTAAGAAAGGCACAACCTTGAGGATGGCTGGTTTGGGTCAGAGTCTGGGGGTGGAAAGCGTGGGTGGCAGTCTGTCTTTATTAATGTAATGTGGCTAACGTCTGTCTTTTTAAATATTTTCTCTCGCATGGCTTGGTAGGGTGGTTGTATCCCTGGGTCGGCGTCTGAGGGTGATAGGTCGGACCTCTCGGTGCACCTTGGATTGTAGGATTGCCCATCCTTTCGTCTCCGTTCTAACATCACCTGTCCTTTACAAGGCTTCTTTCTGAGTGTGGTTCAAACAAGTGGTGTTAGCTGCTCTCTTGTGACCAAGTTTTTTGCCTGGTGTCCGCAGGTAGATAGTCCGCTCAGTCGCACGCTTGTTTGATAGCTGGGCCCCAAACCCCTTTTTTCTTCTTCCCACTAGTGCTGGTCTTTCTTAAAGCTTTCTTGCCCTTCAGTGGGATCTGGCGACTTTGGCCCAAGATTTATTCGGACATTCCTGCTTGTGGCTGATTATGGAGGACTTAGGTTTGCCTGGCCAGTCAAGAAGTGGTTAGTGTCTGGATGCTTCTTCTTCCTACACCTTTTCATGTAATCTCTGACTCCTTGTCTTTATTACCTGTTATTTCCTAAATATATCAATTCCCTATCATCTGTTCTCTCGTTGTTTTCCTTTTCATTTTTTAACTCTAATTATTGACAATCTCTTTCATTAAGTAACAAGTAGTATTATAGCGGCTGCTGTTGACGTAGTTCGCGGAACCCCTTTCTGCAACATATACCTTGGGCACTTCATGGGAATTAATCCGTTTTTCTCATTCGTGTGGAGGTGGTTGGTTCCTCGTGCCGTAGTGAAAGGGCTCCAGTTTAAATAACATCAACCTATTCTGTTTTACCATAATAAAGATTTGAATTAAACCATCATCCAATCAGCTAGTGTTTAATGTGTGATTAATTTGACATTGCAATTATAAAACCTAACTATGCGAGAGATACAGGGTACATACAGTTGTATGTATACATGTGGTATTCACGTGGCAGTCACTTGTAGAAGTAAAATTGATTTTCAAAAATTTAATTCTTCAATTGATAGTCGTATTAAAGATGTAGAAGTTGTATTCATTAATCATATCAAATATCAAACAATATTGGCGATTTACATTTTCTGACTTTTGTTTAACAGTCATGTTAACTTAATTAAAACCTTTGTAGAGTTAGTATATTGGTTTTCGAGAACAATTTTCAATGCTTTTTACTCTGAAATCAATATCTACACAGGGAGCACCATATGCAGTTGAAACTTCAATCAAAAAGCCGTAACGAGAGCGATTTTAATCAAATTCTTGTAGAAAGATTTCTACCAAATTGAAAAACACGTAATATTTTCAGATAAAGTAAACACTAAATATAAGCAATATTGATATCGAGCTCACTATTCTGTCCAAGAATTAACTGCAATTTAAATATTAAATTCGATGAAAAAAACTCTTTTACTTTTTGAAATATCCTGTTCACACACAACAGCATGAAGATTCGCACACACATTCACACACAGTCACTGAGACATGAACACAGACGCACACAAGCACAAACACAAAACCTATTTCATTTGACTAAAGGGGTTTCTAAATGTGTATTTCTGTTGAAATGATGCCGAATTTTCAACCCGATCGCAGTACTTTAATACTTCTAGATTTAATCTATCGCAGAGCATAAATTAAAGTAATATTACTTTAATTCTCAGAGAATGCATTAATTTTATAAATATTCATTGACCCAATAGATATGTTAATCTAAGGAGGAAGTGAATGAAAACAGTACTAATGAAGAAAGACAGGCTGAAGAAGAGAGTTGGTGAGGGGGCACCAGATGGCGCTGAGCTCGCCTGGCTTGGTGCGCCCAGACTGGCCAATGTTACACTGACTGCCCGCGCTCTGACAACTTCGCCCGCCTGCTGCACGTCTCTAAGGTAAACAAACCTTGTTTTGTCTTTAAGGGAAACTGTAGCTAGCAACAAGTGGTGTCTTTCTTATCACAAAATAGTCTTAGGAATGTATATATATATATGAAGTATTTTTTTTTTTTTTAGGGTTGAGGTCTAATGATTTTAAACTAGTCCTTTCGCCGACGTTTCGACATATATTTATGTCATCTTCAGGTACATTTGTTATGACATAAATATATGTTGAAACGTCGGCGAAAGGACTAGTTTAAAATCATTAGACCTCAACCCTCAAAAAAAAAAAAAAAAAAAATACATCATATAAAAATCATTATATATATATATATATATATATATATATATCAATGATCAAATCACAACATTTCGTTTCATTTTCTAATATTGGATCGTGTTATTGCCTCCAGTATGTCCCTGGGAAATTTATTATCTTCATTGCCTTTGCAGCATAGAAAACTGATTAGAAAAAAAAAACAATTGCTGAAAAAAATCGTGAATGCAGAATCTTCTCTGCTATTAAACAATATATATATATATATGTATAAATACATACTTCATCGATGAAAATACGATGTGAAACGGACAAATAAAGTTTAATGAAGATGAATAAATATAGAGACATTAAAACCACACACTTACAGACTCTAATATTTGGTTTGAACCGTCTTCAGTAGAGATAGGAGAGAGAAACCAAGCGTATAAACCAAGTTAAAGGGCCTCCAACCATCTTTGTACTAGTACGCTTGGTTTCTCTCTCTCATCTCTCCTGAAGACGGTTCAAACCGAACATTAGAAACTGTAAGTGTGTGTTTTAATTTAATATGTTCCTTCATCAACATTGAACTTTATATATATATATGAGTCGTTACCTGTCTTCCCATCTATCTTCCTGATGACGATGCTATAGAAATATAGTAGTAGTGAATTTCTGTCTCATTTCTGTGTGTGATTTTTATGAATTTTGTTTACATATAAATATATATTTAAAAAGGACTGTTGTTCTGAGTGATGATTTTGTTAGAGAGATGTTCTTTTTGCCCTATTATCTTGCTATAAGTAACTGGTAACTCGAAAATTAATCTACCTAAGGATACACTGAACACATTTGAACTATTCAAAATGCAGAAACCACAATGCTAATTTGTTTAAAAGAAGACTTCCCGCTAGTTTATATATATATATATATATATATATATATATATGAGATTTAACTCTCCGCTCATTTGTTCCTTCTTCTTTTTCTTATTCTCCTTTCCTGAAGACGGTAACATGGCTGAAATGATCGGGAACCGTGAGTGTTAGTCTCGTTTTTTCTAGTTGTAACTTTAATGATATATATATTCATATTGTGTTTTGATCATTGATTGTATTATTACACGTGTTTATGTGAAATCTTTTATATATATCTATATTGATGTTTGTGTAAGAAGGCAGCAATTCTTACGTAAACACATTTCATTAAAATGCACAGCAGCCTCTGCGTTTACAACTTTAAAGCTGGTGTGCTCCATTTTTTTTTTTTTTTTTTTTTTCAGTACATATGTCGTTAAACCGATTTAGCTTATGGTGTGGAGAACCTCTCCGTTTATCCATGTAGTAAATCCATGGAGTTTATCCATGTAGCCTTGGTTTTACATGGAGCAGACCAGCTTTAAAGTCGTAAATGCAGAGGCTGCTGTGACTTTTAATTATAATAATAATAATATATATATACTTTAAAGACTTTGATAAATACGAATGTGAAACAGAAACTAGGACTCACATTCAATATTTCGACCTTTTTAACGGTCGTCTCAGGAATGGGAAGTTGAATGACGAGAAGCAAAAGCCAACTGGTTAGGAGTAAAATGGTATTACAACCTTTATAGTGGTTACAATTAAACACCAACATAAATTTAAAAGCATAAACTGTAAATCTTACTAGCTTGACTAAAATATTGTTAGACTTACTTGTATACTTTTTTCACCTCCATGTTTATAAATAAAGAAGATAAAAAAATGTAAAGAAAATAAATCTTCCATAATATAAAGTTAACTTTTTTTTTGCAAAATATAATATTAGTTATGAAGTGATAAAATATTTTTTTTTATTTTTATTAAACGATTAGAAGAAAAAAACACCAGTCGAGCAGAACTCTTCTTCTCCTCTCCTTGATGACGATGTGTTTGGAATATTGAAGTGAGTTGTGTTGTCGTTTCTACGAGTATGTGTTCTTTTCTTGTAATCGTTTAATAATTTATCCCAACGGACTGTTTCATGTTTTGATTGTTTTTAATTTTACCTATATTAATACTATTAGAGAAATCATTTATAAAAAAGGTATAGTTACATTTAGGCTATTACCATTATTGTTATTACTTTGTTAAGGAATTTTTGGTTAAAGAATATTCTAAAACGATTTTAGAGACCTGTTTCTCCTATCGCACCTTTTAACCATGTTACAATTCTTTGATATTTTTTACTTCATATATTTATTTTATCAACCTATATAATTGAGATCCTTATTTTCTTTGACTATTTCCCCCCCCCCCTCCCCCCCCCCCGTATTCTTGCAGGGAATATTCATTTATATTACAGAAAGATTTGAATTAAGCGAATGTTTTGGAGAACGGAAGGGGTTTATTTTTTATATTTTGAAGTCTAGTGTCTTTATATCACAGTTATTCTACATTCACATCTAATTTTCTCTTTCCACAGAGAACTCTCAAATAGATTTAAACCTTCCTTCCTTGTCAACTTGAATAATCCATCTCTGGTTATTCCATTCTTCATTGATTCCCCTCCATGTAAGTACAGTCGTGCATTCAATCTTTGCCCAATCCTACAACAAGGCCAACATTTAACAAACTTTTCATATGTTTCATCTATTTATATAAAAGTCAATGTCTGCTTGTATATTTTGTTTTATAAAAAAGAAAATTTAACTATATGTATATAAAAGTGTTTTAATATGAACAAGTTTTCAAAGAAGACATTGACACTAGTCAGAAATCTCTATATGTTTTAAGAATATAATACGTTATGAATATATGTTTTTAAGAAATCTTTATACGTTAGCTCTTAAGAGAGCTAAGAGCAGCAGGAAGCCCCTTATTTTAACTTCGACGTATAACCTGCCAGTTGTTTACATTTTGGCATTACCTGTCAGCGACAGCAGGTGTTCTTAAATGTGCATGAGAGTCATAAGCCGCCATCCGCCAAGAGGACATAAAGCCGTCAGTCCCGAGCCTGCACGCCATCAACCACTCCTTAATCTTACTTTTTCTAAATACACTTATTCATTCTTATTTATGCAAAGTATAAAACTGTTAAAGTTGGAAAATAAACAAAACAGTTATGGTTTTTAAAAAGTTTAATTTATCTTAATATGGTTGATATTTTATATATAAATGTCTAGTTAAATAAAAGTTTGCTCACAATTGCTTTTATGAATTGTATTTAAAAAGAATAGAGTTTTTGCTTTACATAGATTCATATCTCTTAGAAACATATTCCTCTATATATGCATAGGGGATACCTATTACGTGTAACTGCTGACCCACGAGATTATACCCTCTTGTCTTCTAGAATTTTATACCCAGATTCACATGTTTGAGTTAGTTGGCTATTCATTTTGTTTGTTTGTTTATATTTTTATATTCTTTGTTTATTAACTGAAATAAATTATAGAAAACTTAAATCGTACTTTATTATATAATTGAATTTTCAAAATCTGATTCCAATATATTTTTCTGCTAAATCTAGGAATAACAACTAGACGTTCAATAAATGTGATGTATCGTAATATTTTTGCTATTGACAATTGCAAAAAGTAAATGCATCTTCAAATTATAACAAATACATATATTAACTGAAATGGTTAAACTATTATTTTGAATCATATATTGTGTTTATTTAATTAACTCTGTATCGATTTCTAATGTCTCTCCTAATTGTCCTGTGAGCCTCCCTATAAACTTGGTGATTTCTCTGCAGATAATGAGATCTTCTTCCATTTCTACTTTACTTTAAATAAATATATTATTCATCAAAAAAAAAAACTTTATTTCGATATTTTGATAGATTTACAAATTTTGAGGTTCTATGAATCCATTATTAAAGGTTTTTGATGATGTGCAAAGTGTGTTGGTGGGTGTATTTCAAAAGTTGCATCTTTGATGGATCAAATTGACGTTATACCTTACAGCGTTATGATTGAATCTGAAAGATCGGATCAAGACACTGACCGCATTATTTGACGATAGTAATGCATTTCAACATGATAATCCGTATATGGAGATGGACTGTTTAGTGTTCTATAAAGTTGCTCTAACAAAAAGAGCATTATGCTACAATTTGTGAATTCAGGTTTTTTTTTTTTTTTTGTTTAACTACTAACGCTGGTAAATTAATTTTTTCATGTGGCATTTGTCAAAATAAAAACCTCAAGTTAACCGATAAGTATCCAAATTATGTTCATCTCGAAATTCTAAACTTTATTAAATATTAATCACATTATAAAAAAAAACTTTATTTAAATATTTAAACTTCATTAAAAATCGAGGCTTTAGCATTTGAGAGTTTGACTTTGAAAACTAAAATCAAGTCCCGATGTTATTGTTTTAGTATTTTTACATCAAATTTTATAATTGAACTATAGGTATAAAAAGAAAGTGTGGACCATACTTATGGTCTATAATTTGGTTCTACAGACATTAGGAAAGAAAAGAGAGAGAGACCATCGAAACCGCTGCGAAACGGTTGAAGGCACACGAGTGCCTGGTTAAAGCGAAGAAAGAAGAATTATAATTAAAATTAAATTAAGAAAGAAGCAAAAACATAAGATTTCAAAAATGAAGAGAAAGAAAGGATAAATGGTATTGAGATGAGAATTATTTTTTCTTCAAATATTTTTTAAGTCACGTTTGGTTAATTTTCTATTATTTTTCTTTCTTCCTTAATTATTTTTAAGTGTAATTCTTTTTCTTTCTTTCCAACTCTGTTTGGTTACCTTCAGCTGTTGCTTTTCGAGGTATTTGGTCTCCTCCTCTTTTCAAACTCTCTCTCCTGATGATGGCTGAAACTAAAATTAGTGATTGAAAGTGTGTATCTCTTTTTTTTTTGTAAAAACAAATAGTTTATAACTTTTAACTGCTGTTTTAAATCTTTTATTACTACTGATGACTCCTTACTTGAAATAGTGTTTGTGTTACTGCGGAAAATGTTTATCCATAGTTTAAATATTCTGAAATACAAGTGATACATAACTTTATAAATGTATACATAAAGTTAGCAATATCTAAACTCTACACAGTCAAACATTTTTACACACAAATTTTAATTTGTGATTAAAAACACGTTTTTTAAGCACAATACATAGAAAAAAAATAAAAAACACCATCCTCTGATAAACCGGGTATACCATCAATGCTTAGGCGATAATGCTATCTTTCCCTATAGTGCAGTTTCTTATCTCGGATATGTGCAAGACAGTCATTCACATTTTTTTCGAACTGTAAACCAACAGTGGTTTTACAACTACTATACAAGTATAGTTTTATATTTTTTTTTTCAGAAAATAGTATCTAGAGGTTAGATATTGGCACCATTTTGATTTATGCAACCTACAAAAATAAATTCAAAAGACTAATTATTTTGATTGTGCAATCCATTTGGTTATATCTATTGAAAACTGGGGGTACCGCAGTTTATGTATAATATATTATATATTTTTTCATATTCGTAAATCAAGTACACCTTAACATTCTTAAATAAGTCAATTAATCTATCTGGTGTGAAGAATGAGCAGTTTGTCGGATAGTTGCTGACTACATTTCATTTTCAGAAAAGCAGTTCCTTGAGTAACTACAAAGAACAACAAAATACTATGTTTCTCGAGGGTGAGATCTTTCGTAATGACATGAGCAACCTGATAATCGTTTATTTTAAGTCCTCTCAGTAATCATCAAATAAGCCATGTTTTCTCATGAATTGTGATTTATATTTAAAGTCAATGACTATTATTATAATATTTAAACGTTGAAAATAACAAAACAGGGGAATTCGGATACAGTTATTCACTAGCCTGCTAAAATAGGATGTAATGTTTGTATTCGACCTTAACAATGACTGATTGTTTGAGTCGGAGTTGTAAGACTTGTTAATTAACTATTGATTAGCTGTTATTGTAGAAATAGTATATCAGATGTAAACTTTTCGTATTTGTTGAAAATATTTTCACTTGATGAGTTTCTATAAGGAACATTGCAGTTGAAACGAATTAATGATATTTAGTGTAAGGAACTTGTCACCAACTTTGCAGGTAACCTCCTAACAACTGCTATTGTTTGTAACGTTGTAACATTATTGAATTATATTTACTAAAATGAGGTGCATGCAAATTGTTGGTACCATAGAGGTTAAAAACATAATGTTAGTATAAAGTCCTTACCTCTTTAATCGGTGATGCAGCCCCCAACCGGTTTCGCACATTATGCATCATCAACAGGGACTGATAATTGTGGAATGCTAATGGGAATAGTCAATTAAAAAGGCGACTCAATGAACTTGACAGTGGTAATGTAAATTTTAAAAGAATATAATCAGATAATAAATAAAATAATTCTAGAATTTATTGGCATATAATTAGGCATACTCGTATATTGGTATTATTTGTTCAATAGGCATTTATTCCCAGGAGCATTCGACAATAATCAGTCCCTTTCGAAGATGCACAACATGTAAAACCGGTTGAGCGATGCTGTCACCGATTCAGGAGGTAAAAAAGACTTATTATGATATAAAATTAGGTGACTATGAAAGCTACACTTGGCGGGAGGGATGGAAAACATTTTAGCGGGTAATATTCATCTTATAGGTAATATTTAGCCCAACTCAAAGTCATGAAAGAGATAATCATGGGTTTTAATGATGTCATTTGGTAAATTCCCACCAACAGCTGAAATCAAAATATTGTTTTATAATTCAATTGTTCTATATAAGTTTAAACTTTGATCGAGGTCTGGACCAGTCAATGCCAGAATGAGCTGTGAAACTCTTGAGGGTGTCTTAAAAATGGTTATAATATGGAAATATATATATATATAGGGCTGTCATCTGTTTTTTGTAATAATCATATCAATATTTTGTGCTATTAACACTCTTTGAACTAATCGGACATACAATATGACGACTGTACAAACAACCGAAGGATAAGAGGTTCAAATAAATTTCTTTTTGGTCAGACAAGTGATCTTGTCACCAAAACCTCTGAGGCTCTCTTCTCATCTACTGAAAAATAGAAATACTAGAATGACTGGATATTTATTTTCTAGAACTATTTGACGATATCTGTCTGAAAACTTCTAATATAAGATGCGTTAATTTGGAACGCATGTTATATTTCTGCGGCAACATTTCACCATGGCCGCTGTACGAGTGGTTTTACGCCTCATCTCTTCGATGGAGTCCTTCAATCAGCCAAACTTTAATTTCACTGTATTCTTTGCCAGTTATAACAATATCTGTAGTGCGGTATGGTGTAGACTGATGGGAAAGCGTGATTGCCTTTAATGCTAAAGATTGTGAGTTCAAATCTTAGATTTTTAAAGCTGGCTATGATCTTAGATTTCTCATCTCGGTCATAGAGAATATGATGTGCTCAGTCGCACTGTTATTTAGAAACGATATATGAGTTAGACCCGCTCAGGTATTCTTTAAAAATGTTTTTCTTAATAAAATTGAGTGAGGGAAATTTTATGAATCGCAATAAAGAATCAATCCAATAATACGACTCACACATCACTAAAATACAATAGTAATACTGAATAACCAAACAACAAAATACTAAAATAACAAATAAGCCATATTTCACACGAAAATGGCAGAAAGCCCATGAGTGTGGAAGTTGGAAATAACAACAGTTTATATATCATATTTGTTTAATGAAACAAATACTTATATTTAAATTCAACTGTTTGGTCTGTAAATAAGTATATAAATTGAATAAATATTTCTCTATTCATGTGTATCTTAGATTTAGATGAGGATTCAAACATGTTCAATCATTTACAAAAAAATTAAGTTTAATTAAGGTTAAGTAATCTGGTTTAAGCATAGAGTTTTACTTTAGAAAAACCTTTAATATGTTTTTCTTTTGATTTTTTAGGGTTCCGTTCATTCTCTGTAGCTTATATTCATTGCTTGTACATATTCAGGAAACAGTCATTCGTTTCTATATTATTGATATAAAGACATTTTTAAGGTGTTCTGTTGAAAGGTGGATTACCATTCCTTATTTTCTAGAGAATGATAACCCTATAACCTGCATTGTTAGTGGGAGAAGCTTTTATTGGAAATCAAAATACAATAGGTTCTACCCGACCATCATTTGTAGGTCAGTTTCTGTGTAATGAGGTTGTTAAAACTGTTCACTTCACGTTAATATTAAAATATGATGTGTAATAATGTAATAATTATAGGTCAGGAATGCAAAGTTAACTTTAAGAGGTCAATGTAATATAAGTTGAAACAATGCCCTACTACAAAATCATAATATGATTATTTCTGCAGTACGTGTTTTAATAATAAGATCTCTGATAAATCTTTGCAATGAATGAAAAAACACAAGAGTTTTGAAAATGGTTGTATGTGAGAGAAAACGAGATGAGAATAGCCTAGAGATACGTACTTCGTGAAAAATTAAATCAGTGACCCACAAAATGAAATGAAATCATTCTAATGATCACCTTGCATCATATCTCCTTGATGTTAAATGTATTATTTTTTAATTAAGCCTTTTGAAAAGTGCTTCTGGGCTTTTGTATATTTTAAAGAATCAAATAAAAAGAGCCTACAGTTGCATAATAGCCTGGTTTTAGTGATGCAAGTTTTTTTGGATGTGTCTGAGATGGGATCTTGCAAGATTGAATTTGAAAGCGAATTTAAATAGCTTCGTGAATAAGAGATTTGAGTGCGTCTTGTTTAGTAAAGGGATTGGTCCAAAGTAGAAGGAGACCTGTTTTTGACTAGCTATGGTGAATGTGAAGTGCGCGTACATTTTGTTGCCAATCGATAATAGGCACATCATAGTCAGTTGGAGAGTTGGACAAAGAGGTCCTGCGTGACTGTTAGGCTCCTTCTTAAGGAAGACCACCGCCTCCGCATGACCTCTTACCAAATCCTTTGATTGAAATATGACGTCTCGATATTACCAAACTGTCGTGTCTCCTTAGATTTCTCCCTGACAAATAAACGGCCACTTGATGTCGCTCCTGCTCAAGGACATGCAGATCCATTAAGCTCTCGTTAGTGTCAAATTGCTTCAGTGAAAAGTAAATTACTCTGGACTTGATGCTTTAGAAAATGTGAACGTGATGGCTAAAGATCACTTCTACTTCACATGACGAGCCCAGGCCTCCTGTGTCACATGCTTCGGACTTGAACATCTTGCTTTCCTCGCAATGCCTGCTATTCAGAATATGCCCACTAACCTTTCAATTGTTCAGAGTTATTCGTTACAAATAAGATATCCGAAGTAGATACTAAATGAAGCATAAAAAATACATTAACACTATGAAGTTTAAATTTTTACACCTGTGCATTAAAAATAAAGATATCGAAACGAATAAGTTTAAGAACTCATCCCTGTTACCTCAAAGAATCTCATAAATACAAACGCATATAGATAGACTACAATGCACTACCATATATTACCAACATGTAAGATATTATATAAATGTATGGTTAGAAAAAATAGACAGACGAAAATATAAAAACTCACAAAATTTCGATATCCATCGTTATCAGGAGGGTGAACAGGGTTGCTTGGAGATCAAGCAACAACTTCAATACTTTAGTCTAGTAGGTACAATAATCTGTTTTTCACTTTACTATAAGTTAAGTATAGTGGTCGTCAAAAATGTCGATCTCGAGATTTTGATGAAATTACACGTTTTGAGATCGCAGAAGTCGTTTTATGAAGTTTTTTCTATGATGTCTGTGTGTATGTATGTGTGTGTGTTTGTATGTGTGGATGGGTCGGTGAGTATATTGGCAATACAATCAAAATATCCTAAGATTTTTAAAATAACAGGAAGTACTTTTTATTAAATAAATTGCAAACATTTTGACTTATATTTCAATCTGAAAGCTTATGAGAGCGATACAAGCCATACTGTTTAAGAAATGAAAATGAAACTGTAGCTAAAAGTAGAGCATTCTTTGGAGGATGAGTTGAGATCTTTTTTTTTTAAATTACACTCACCAAAGGGGCGTTACAGTACATTTTCTAGTTTCAGAAAATGTTTTTTTGAGACTAAACAGCTAATTAAAAAACCATGAAATGTTACCAGAAAATTGAACAGAAAATTAACAATTTATAAAAAAACTTCATTAAATTGAAATTACGGCAAAGAGCAATAACACTATAAAAACTGAATATTGATCCTGGACTAGCTAAATGCTAAATGGTATATTTACTATACTTGTATTTGTTTACCTTTATTTACATTGTGTTAGAAATTTTTTAAGTGTATCCACTGAATAAAATTGATGTTTAGAGGTTTAATGAAATTTTTTTAAATAATTTAATAACCTAACATGAGATGTAAAGGAATAAAATTCTTACATGTAAAAAATCAACGTCAATCAAACATATAATTTCTGATGCTTTCCATAGTATGATGGATTTGTCTTATTGATCTAATCAATCTATATGTTGCACCCTTAAACAAAACTTATTATCATGTAAATTTTTTTCTTTACTATAAGTAAAGTATAGTGATCGTGAAAAAATTCGATCTCGAGATTTTGACGGAATTACATGTTTTGAGGTCCCAGAAGTCGTTTTATGAAGTTTTTTCGATGATGTCTGTGTGTGTGTGTGTGTGTGTGTGGGTGGGTGGGTGAATCAGTTGAGATATTTTTTTTTTCAAAATTACATTCGCTAATGGGGCGTTACAGTACGATTTCTGTTTTCAGAAAATGTTTTTTTGACGCTAAATGGCTCATTAAAAAATAATGAAAATTTGACAAAAAATTGAACCATAAATTAGCAATTCATAAAAAAAAATCATGAAGTTTCAATTGCGGAAAAGAGTAATAACGCTATAAAAACTGTTTGTTTATCCTAGACTAAGAGATCACCTGCTATACTTGTCGAATTTATTATATTTTTTACATTGTTTACATTGACTTAGAAATTTTTTCAGCGAATCGACTGAGATAAAATTGATATTTATAAAGGAACAATTTAAATAGTTTATTGAATTATGCGAGATGTAAGAGGAATAATATTGTTACATGTAAAAAAAATCACTGGCAATAAACATAAATAAGTTATCTTTGTCTTCCATGGCATGATGGATTTGTCTCATAAAATGCTTTAATAAATCTATATATTGCACTCTTAAGCAAAACTTAAGCAAAAAAAAAAAAGAAATCTTATAATATGGAGTTTATATGTTCAATAAAGGTAGTAAAACAAAGGTATTTTATCAAAGTTAAAACAGATTAGAAATGATTTTTAAAACGTTGAATGGAATTCAATTCAGGTTCATAGGTGTCCAGTTAGTGCATAAATAATTATTATCCATCCAGAATATGGTTAGTCTCTTCATTTCCCGCCAACGTTACACATAATGCGCATGTCTTCTATCGTATGATCATTTCAACCAATCATAGCTCTCATTTTTTTCCAAGTCCTTTTCATATTTTTCATAATAGCGTCACTTTTATTTGTAAACGTTTTAAACGAATTCAAATGTGTTCTGATTGAAAAATTTATTTCAATATATCTGTTTTCAATTAATTTTTACGTTGATTGAACGACAATGCAAGAATACAGAAGATATTCATCATAGTTACGGTCAGTGGAAACATGATATTAATTTTCTTTTCTATATTACCAGTTGGATTGATATTTCTTCAGACTTTTCACTTTTATGTTTAGTAATAGTATATTTTGATCACCATTACACCTCACCAGGAAAATAGAATATTTAATATAATTACCACCATATATATGATACAAAAAATCACGTTGTAGTCATTTTCAAGGCTCAGGGAACTTATCAACTGAGTCAAAATAGTTTGTTCTATAAAAATATTGAAAAAGCTTCTTTTGATATCATTGTAAACAGTTCTTTAGTGTATTAGTAGTACCTATTTTCCAAATTTCAATTAGTAATTTTAGATCTTCTCTTATGCTGTATTGTTACATTAAAATTTATTATTTTCTAAAATATTATTTTACTTTGCCTAATCTATACTTTATTAAAAAAACTAACAGTGTTTCAATTATTCTACTATATTGTATTACTATATTTGTACCATTATACTATTTTTATTGTACTATTGTAGATTCTGCTATTTTATTTGTTCATAGTATTATTTGTGTTATATACCATGCTCTTATTGTGAATGGATTTTAGTCAGTGAATATCAATAAATATATAACACAACAAATACCTCATTGAATAATTGGTGAATATCAATTGCTTAATTAGATGTATTAACATTATATTTTATGTACCAACTAACAGAGTGCATCAAATTAAATAATGCCTTTGAAAGAAAGTTACTTTTATCTGTTATAATAACATGAACTTCAATATCTCTAGAAACTTATTCATATATGTGGCATTATTATGACTATTTACAATAAATTAAAAAAAACCTTATAGTACAGAGTGTGTCAATTTAAATAATGGCAGTAAAACAATGTTGCTCTTATCAAAGTACAAACTGGGTGAAAAGACATTTATAAAATAGTTGAATTCAATATAACTTAAGAATCATATGTCTCATAATTATTCGCCCAGAATATAGTCTCTTCATTTGACATCAACACACATAATGCACATGTTTTTTCTATCAAATGTTCATTTCAACCAATCATAGCTCTCATTTTTTACAAATCATTTTAATTTTTAATTGCTTTTCTGTATGGCGTCAATTTTATTCGCTTGAAATTGATTCAAAAGTAGTCTTATTGAAAATTTCAGTTCAATATATGTTTTAAATATAAGTTTACGTTGATTAAGTGACAATGCAAGAATACAGAAGGTATTAAACATCATAATTACGGTCAGTTAAAATATATTCATTTTCTTTTCAATATTACAAGTATATTAATTCTTCTTTAGACTATCCACGCTTATCTAGTAATATTATATTTCCAAAACCGTTTATATTATTTTTATGCCATTCTTATTATGATTATTGTAATATATGTTTATGGAATTGGAATTTATTTTACTTCACCAGGAAAATAGAATATTTTATTACTACCATATATATTATGCAAAAATTTACCTTATGAGTCTTGTGGGCTCAACGAATTTGTCAAACTGAATCAATTGGATTATTTCTGAAAGAACATTTAAACAGCATCTTTTAATATCTTTGAAAACTGTTATTTAGTATATTAGTTATACCTATTTTCAAATTTGTCTCAGTAATTTCTGGCTTTAAATAATACTGTTTCTTATTTTTTCTCTTGTTTTGTATTGTAACATTTAAATTATTTAAGCTGTATTTGACATCATAAAAATAATTCAAACTCTATGTCTAGAAGAGGTAGAAACCCTTGATCACATTATATCTATTCGTTATTATTATTCACATTGTATATATGTATTCGAAGCAATTATCTCAGAAAGGACAAAGATTTCTGTCAAATCATACCTAAAACTGTAAAAGTCAGGAATACTTCTCTATATAGATTTATGAAGGTCATTAATGAACATAAAATCTGCTATTAGATTGAGTTACAACTATAGCACGACAGCAGTATGCCATATTTTATTTATTACATCAGTATGACAGCGGAGCGTACGGGTCCGATGAGTTTCAGGCACTAAGTATAATAATTTTTATTAAATGTCATATTCACGATTATTATCTATATAAATAAAAGAAAGGTTTTGTCTGTACATTGCTTAGCACTGACTCATTTCAATTTTTCTTTACGTTTCATACATTAGAGAAACCGAATCCGCCCTTAGAAAAATTTCTGTCAGTTTGTCCGCAAAATTTTGTCACAAGTAAACTCAGCCACCGTAAGACATATTAATGGGAAACTTTTACAGTAGATTTGTGTATGTCTAACTTAAAATATAGGCTCTGAATTGATTATAAATTCAACGTAGAAGTGATGTTATGGACGTTTAAAGCAAAAACGTTTGTCACAAGTAAACTCAGATACCATGAGATATAGCGAGCAGAAAGTTTGACACTAGATTTGTGTATGCCTAACTTAAAATATAGGCTCCGAATAGATTGATAATTCAGTGCAGAAACGAAGTTATGGACTTCTAAGCTGTATTTTGCTAACTTCACAGACGTGTTTATTTTGAAATTATACAGGTGTAGCAAGTAAGTATTGTTAGTGCCAAGTTTCTCATATGGTCAAGTATAGTTTGCTTGCTCAAGAGTCAGGGGTTCCAACTCTCTGTTCTTCCATGAACCTGAAGGATAGACATCTCATGTGGTGTATACAGAGAAATTTCCATATCACTGTACTAGTGATGGTATTTTCTACTATTCTGCATTTCTACCCAATTTTTTGTCTTTCAATATTCGCTTTTAGGGCTTTATTTATTCTTTCCTTCATATAATGTTCGTAGACACAACACCCTGACTCGTTTTTTTCATCATTAGTATAAAATTGATTAGTTTTAAATGTAGACCTGAAGTTTTTCACGCATTCAGGATTCAAATACATATATATTTCCTCTTAAGCTTCCAGTGTGCCATACAATCTAATGTAAGTCAAGCTTTCCGAGAGGCTCACTTCACCCTCCTCATGACAGCAAATGTTGTCGAAATATCGCAGTGAGGTTTTCTCTTTTCTTCTGTGTATTTTCTCATTGAGTTTTTATTATATTTATCTCGTTCAATCATTTTTGATAATTGCTAATTTATTACATATAAAAGTCGAATTATTTATCTACTTCCTTTTTCGTCCATTTCCTGGATAGTTTGTCTAATTTTCTTATCAATATGAAAATAATAACTCAGAAAAAACATAGAATTCACTAAAATATCAATGGAGAAGTGAGAAACAAATTATACATGACAAATGGAAATTGAAAGGCTTTAGACAATGTTGTATATTTTTATATATAATGTGGTGATTTTTCTGTATGAAAATATATATAATACTTACTGTTATCTACTTAGTTCTTTCTCTGTGCTTGTAAAGATCTGTACCATTCATTTGACAAAGAGAAGATGAGTAAAAGCGCTAGAGGAAAGCGTATCTAAAGGAAGTTCCATTCGAACAACACACCACAGCAAAGCATATAAAGGAAAACCTGATGATTCCACACGCTTTCTTCAGTAGGTCTGTAGAGCATGTGTGAAAGTGACTCACAACTGATCGAACAAAAAGCTGCCAATATAACAAGCTTTAATATAAGATGGTTATGAAAATATTTTTACAAACATTTCTATATTTTATCAATTTGTGTAGTTGATAGTTGTAGTTGATTGAAAAGAAATACTCTTCGGATGAATTAAACAACAATTGTTACTGCATGCATATTCTGTATATAAATATGTATAACTTACTTGATAATCGTTCAAAATTAACAACTGTCAATAAACTATTACTATATAAATCTATGATTATGCCTATTTGGACTTACGGAATTGAAATATGGGGAGCAACAAAATCTAGCAATGCCCAGAGGATACAAGCTCTTCAGTCAAAAATTCTTAGAAAAATTCTTCATTGTCCCTTTTACATACCAAATCGAACAATCTATTCAGACCTCAGGATTTCAACAGTTCATCAAGTAGCAATATCTCGCTACAAAGCCTTCCATAAAAATCTTTGTAGCAATAACAATCCCTTAGTCCAAAACATCTCCTCAACAAATATCCCAGGAAATCCCCGAAGGCGCCTGAAAAGAAACTGGCCAAGAGACTTATTAGTGTGAATTACTCTAGTGACTTGTAAATTTAATCTAAGTTTCATATCTTATTTCTCACGCCAGGAAGTATAATTACTGAATTATTTCTTCCCTCCTGCCTCCATGTGTAATGTATATATTTCCTTCATCATTGTCACTGGTAATGTTACATTTGCATTGTTGTGACTATGTAAAATAAAATAAAAAAAAAATATGTATAAATAACCAAAAGGCACGAAAAAATAGAAAAACACAGACAAAAACTACTTTAAATATTTTGAAATGCCACATACGTCATATGCATGCAAAAACTTATTCTTTTTTTCTATTTTTTTATGGTGGTTTTGACGTTGATATATATAACATATATATATATATATATATAGAAAATTGTCACAATAACACGTGATATAAATATTCAGGTAACTCACCACAAATTAGAGAAGATAGTCGCTCTAAGGCCTTTCGTTTTCACGTCGTCAGAGAGCAAGTGAATACAAGTTGTAAGCAGGTTATGAATTTTGATTTAAAGAAGGAGTAAGATTGGCATCATTGACAGTATTTTTCCCTATAACTGTTGAAATAGTCTTGATTTGTTTGATAATTCCTTCAATTAGAAATTCATCTAATTTAAAAAGGCCTGGACTAGTGTTGACCAAGTTCTTAGAAAAGTCTTTTATGAGGGCGCTTTCAACAATGTTTCTTCTTCTTTCACATGACATAAAAACCAACTCCTTTGCTTCTTTCCAGTTAATTATGTGATTTTTGTCTCTAATGTGTAGGAACAAGGCACTTTTAAGTGACATCAGTGATTAAGTGACATAAGTGATTGATTAAGCAACATCAGTATTCAGTTAGAAGACAAGATGATAAAAGTGCCTTGTTCCTACACATTAGAGACAAAAATCACATAATTAACTGGAAAGAAGCAAAGGAGTTGGTTTTTATGTCATGTGAAAGAAGAAGAAACATTGTTGAAAGCGCCCTCATAAAAGACTTTTCTAAGAACTTGGTCAACACTAGTCCAGGCCTTTTTAAATTAGATGAATTTCTAATTGAAGGAATTATCAAACAAATCAAGACTATTTCAACAGTTATAGGGAAAAATACTGTCAATGATGCCAATCTTACTCCTTCTTTAAATCAAAATTCATAACCTGCTTACAACTTGTATTCACTTGCTCTCTGACGACGTGAAAACGAAAGGCCTTAGAGCGACTATCTTCTCTAATTTGTGGTGAGTTACCTGAATGTATATATATATATATATATATATATATATATATATATATCAACTATAAACGTTTTTTATTGTTTAAATATAGACTATATTAAAGTTAACCTCCGTTTCGGCATTCGCATGAGTGATTCGATGTTAGCATTTCCTTTTTATCAGGAGTTAATGGAAGTATGAGTTGACGACGTGACTTGTTTAACAAGGATAATAGGATATTTGGTCTCTTCTGTTGAGAAGAAAGGTGGCTGGAGGTTATGTTGAAAGGTGTAAGGTGCAGGCAAAGGGAACAAAAGGCTGGACAAGGAAATCAAAGGAGTCCAAGAACAAATAAGTACAAACTATCTGCCAGCTGTCAACCCCTGTAGATAAAGCTTTTAGTTTCGTTAACACTGAATAACTGGAATCAGTCATTACTACTGTTCATAGTATTTCATGCTGGGTTTCTCAATTATGTTAAGCGCTTCTATTATTTGCAGACAGCTAATAATAGAACGTTGTTTTGTCGAACCAATATATGGTAGTTGGTTTTAAGGAATTCACAGTTTCCTATGATGCAATTATAGCTGTAGAATACATTAGTTGGTTGTAGTTTGGCTTGGGCTGCAAGTTATTTTTAGTTACCAACTTTACTGTACTTATGCCTTTGTAATACGTATTTAGCTGGTTTTCAAGGTTAACAAACTTTTTAGAATTTTTTATATGATTTTTACAAAATATTTAACATATTTATTTAAAATATCTGTTTTAGCTAAATATGCGATCTATTTTTCAAGTTACTTTGAAGCTTCTAAAAGCATAGTGAGAACCACATTTTTGGAGACACCGCTGCTTGAAAGTGTTCAGGTGTCTCATTTGTTGATCAACCGGTTTGGGAATTAACTTTTATATCCTGATAGATACATTCCTAGATTCCAACTGGTCTTAAAAAAAAAGTGTTTCAGTTGGAAACTTTGTTTACATTAAGTAAAAAAAAATCTTCCCTTTAAGTTATCAGAGAATTTCGTAATTTGAAACTGCCGTCGGATAAAGGAGTGATTTACAAATTTAAGTCCCTTGCGCAGGAACAAACTAATAACTATGATACCATTTTAATGGCAATACGGTTATATTATAGAGTAATGGTTTTAAATTTGAACTTCAATTATTATTATTGTTCTTAAGTATTGTTTTTTCTTTTCAATGTATAATAACCAGTATTTAATAAATAAATAACCAGTTATTTTCATAAAAACTGAGGCTTCTTATTAGTTCATTGCCTAAACTCTAGAACTAATGGACGGTTAGTTATGCATGGACGAAACAAAATACCATAGAAGCAAAGCTAAAATCTTTATCAAGAAGAAAAGAAATAAATACGACTATACTGATAACTAACAATGCTTCGAAAAATTAGTAGTTTTTCAGAACAGTCAATAGTGGTCACGGCTTCATTAAGAGATGAATAAACCGTCTCACTTGTAAACTGGTGTTGGAATCGTTCCATCATCCTCGAACATTATCCACCTTTAAGCAACGTTCTAATCTTGAAGGTGGACAACACCCGAAACAGTTCGAACGACTCCCATACCAGTACCTGAGGAAATACTTTATTCTACCGTTAATGTAACCCATTGCAGCCGTAACAATTGCAAATGAAACAATATGAATTTATCGTTGCTGTTGTGGGCCCTAAAAGATTTTACATACAATATTAAATTATGATTTTTTTGACATGAAATAAATTTTATCGAATATATCTCTAACCCCAATAAAGTATTTACATGAAATTTGATATGATAAGAAATTTTGTTTGTTACATTGTTTCTGTATTTTTAAAAAATATCTAATTATTACTGCAAGCAAGAAGAGTGACGTCAGTAAAGTGAGCATTGTTACAAGTGACTTACCAGGCGTTAAAAAATTAGTTTAAAAAAAATAGATATTATAGAACTGTATTCAGTTTGGAATTTGCTTTAATACACTCTTTGATTTATCTATTTTATATATTGAAAAAGAAAAGAGCTGCAATTCGTGTACTAATAATTTTAATGAATTGGCTGTAACTATTGCTCGGACATATGTTGGTTGAAAAATACCTAATAAGGAGTCATCTACGTGAAGAATGAACGAAGAATGTAAACACGTGTTTACATCTAAAGAGCGATGTACTTTTTATACCATGTAACCTTCCTCTACTTCAGATTTTGGAACCAGAAAATTTCCAAAATTAAATCCATTAATTGTAATAATGGTCAACTTTTATAGTTTATATCAGTTTATTGTTCATCGTTAGTTAAGTAATAGTGACGGTGAATACTATTACTTGTTAGATTATTATGTAACCGACATAGATCTTTTTTGGACAGTGTCTGTATGCTTGTGGGTGGGTGTCCTAAGAGTTGCACTGCTTGTAAAATCTTAAGAATTCATCAGTTTTATAGCCCTAGGTCCAGAAATGAAGCCCGAAGTATTAAGCAATATTCTGTTCAGTAAATACTCTTATAATATTTTATGTCAAAACAGGCACTGTTTATTTCCCACGCTTCTAGTCATTCTGGAGCCATGAACATTTCTATGCAACATCTTCTTCATCGGAGTAGTCTACAACAAGTATTCCGGCCTCCTACTGTTAGGTCTATTCAGAATTTTAAGAGCACCAACAACTATTTTACATAACAGAAATATATTTCTACTTACTATGTATTTGAAACGAAAGCTATAGATAAGAAGTACCGATTATCAAAGTTAGACTATCATTTTTTCAGCAAGCAATTTGTAATTCCGTCACACCACAGGGAGTCCTGGATTTATTTGCATTTAATTTTATCCTTTAAAATAAGAAAATAATTAAAAAATATATCAGAATTTTATTAAAAAAAGTTTGTTGTGACGTGGTTAGTAATGAATGTAATGCAGCAACTTAAACGTAAGTAAAATTGAAATCTATTAAGTTAGTAAAATCTTCAGGACTGCATTTCCACTCAAGGAGCATGTTATTTTGTATAGGCATTATTATCTTTAACTTTACAAGTAAAGTTATAATAGTTGTTCATTCTTTTTATACTAATTTCAATGAATGTAATAAATGTTTATAGCTTTTATATAACAATTTCTTACACTGAGCACTTAACTAGAGAATCTAAGATGTTTGTTTAAGAAACGAGTTTTTTTACTATTACAGTAAACAGTTCTTCTTTTTACTTTACTATAGGTGAAGTATAGTGAGCGTGAAAAAATTCGATCTCAAGATTTTGAAAAATTTACATGTTTTGAGGTTCCCGAAGTCCTTTTATTATGTTTTTCCGTTGATAACCACTCACTTTTAAGTGATTTAAAAAAATTAAATAAAATTCTTAATCGTAATGTTACTTATATTTGTTTTGTTTTTATTATTACGTCTTTCTAATGATGTTCAAAAAAAAAATCAGTATAATTGCCTGCTTATAGCCTAAGTCACCCAATTTTACACATCAGGGAAATCGCTAATTTAATGTTAATGTTAATTCAAAGGGGAGCTTCAACTTTAACTTATTAGTTACTCTTTCCGGTCTAATTTGATGATGAGTGGAAAAATTTCACTAATAATAATTTCACTTCATAATATCAAAATTTATTTAGAATACTCTTTAAAAAATATTCATAAAACTCACTTCTGTTTTTCTACGATATCATAGTTTCTACCGTCGTTTTAAAGTACTGTAAAATAATTAATTGGTTTGATCCACTAAATCATAAAATTTAAATTCATGTTTGTTGCTTGATTTAAGATTCAATAGAAACATACCTTCCAAACATTCAACAGTTGCACTAGCAAAATTATCAATTATATAAAGCAACATAATTAGTAAAATGTGTTAGCAATAATAAAATAAATAAAATGATTGTTCATTTTTTTCTAATAATGGGTATATTTATGTAAAGTTGAGTAAATTTCAGATTTTTTATAGAAGTAAATTATGTTTATCTATGAAATTCTAGACAAGTTGAAATAAGCCGGGGTCAGAGGGTAAGTGGTTAGGGAGGTAGGGCGGTGGCCAGTAATGAGGGACACCTCCCCTGGCCATTGCATGGTGATGCTAAACTCGGCGAATTTCACACTCTCCTTGAGCGGAGAGGTATTAAAGGTTGTATAGTATAGGGTGAAAGTGTTACCTAAGGGAGGTCAGGGGAGTTTTATTTACAATACAGCCTGCCCAGCAAACGTTAACCTTAAACCAGTATTTCCTAACCTTTCTGCTCCATGCCCCACCTCAATAATTCAAATATTGTTACAGACCCACAAGTTTTTCATAACAAATCAAATTCAGTTGTGAGAAAAAATGTTATAAAACTATATAATTTATGATTTAAGAAATGCCTGAAAAGTACATTTCCCAGTTGACAAAACTTTCCAAAACAAAAGTAATGTATCTGTTTATTACGATAATTGTGATTACATTATATTAGGTTAGGTTAGGTTGCAGTGGCAGTTTCACAAGGGAACACACGTAGGCCGAGCATTGGCCCTTATGATACCACAACATGAAGATTGATTCTACAGTGGGAGTACTAAATTTTGCCTAACTCAAATGTATTTAGAGTAGGGATCTTTAACGAGTACCTGACATCGTATAGGCTCGGGACCGACGGTTTAACGTCCTTCTCCGAGGGACGACGCGCTCAGATTTATTCACCTCCCGCGTGAATAAATCTGAGAGGATCGAACCCCGGTCCTCTCAGTTCAGAGGCGAGCACGTAACCACTGAGCTAGCCTGGCCCCCTTACATTATATTACAAAATATATCGATCAAAAATGGTGCTAATCAAAAAATAATTGTGATTGTTATACTTATCTGTTGAATATTTTCAGCAGAATGAATTAGATGGCCTTACAGAAGCTAGTCGCGGTCCTGTCTGGAGAGCCACCTCTGGCATTCACTATGTACAAGGGCTTCATAAAGCAGCTCAGGCACTCGCATAATACTCATCTCTATATTTAATTGTAAGGCTAGTGGTATTTTACATATTTCAAATTAAATGTAATATATAATGTCAAAATTTATTTGGAATACTCTTTAAAAAATATTCATTAAACTTATTTCTGTTTTTCTACGATATCATAGTTTCTACCGTCGTTTTAAAGTACTGTAAAATAATTAATTGGATTGACTTGAATATCTACCGATAAAAAAAACTAAGATTTCTATAAATAAATATTATAAAATAAATATGAAGAAATATTACAGGGATTGGTATTAAATAGGTTTATCATAAACTGCTGCTGTAGTTGCAATGCCTGCACCTTGACCGCTGTTGTAAAGATCGGAAGATGGCTCATTTGTTATTTGGCACCCACTTTAATATTGGTCTAGTCACAATGCATTGCGATTCTTAAATTTCACAACACTCAAGCATATTGGAGTAGGGATATTTACTTACCTGGTTTCGTACGAGCTCAGTAAGTGTATATATGACGCTGTCGTACGTACGGCTTTACATATCGAGGTATGTTAGGTAGCACACATCTTAGAGTGAACCTAATCCAGATTATTATAAACTAAGTTAACTTAACTATTTAAACAATTGCATGAAGCATTAATATTTCGTTTTGTTAAGACACTTTTATTAGTACACTCTTGTCATCATCGGGCATGCTGGCCACCTCACCAGACCAGGTTTATATGTTATAAAATTATTTATTATTATTTGAACTAGAAGACAGCTTATGTACAATTGCTTAATATATTAATTTTAAATATAAGCTCAGCGGATCGCGTAATTCTATAAAATCCTGGCTTGAAGTAGGTTGAAAGACGGTCGGCGTCAGGATGAAGGCAGTTGTGTGACAGATATGGCAAACGTGCCGATGTACTGATGAGGGCAGGCTAATGACCTGCAGTCCTAACAGCTGCAATGTTTTTCTGCCTGACATCCCTCTCTTTATTATACTGTAAATAAAGAAGACAATAACCAACCTGGTCAAACAAAGAGCATTTTTCCATACATTTTTTTTTTTAATTTGGTCAATTAAACTCAGGAGCTCTATTTTTATTCTGTAAAAATGTATTAACCAATGGACGCTGTTATCAACATACGCACGCCTAATCTTAATAACTATAAAATGACTTCCATTATAAACAAATGGGTTGTTATTTTAGCAATAGCAGTAAAACAAGTAAGTGCCTCAGAAAACAAGAAAATTACGTATGAAAGAGAAAAATTTAGAAGATACAGTGCGTTTCATACAGTATAAATGTACGGTGACCACAGTAGGAATTCTACTGTTACCAAGTCTGTAGTTATATCCATACAGAATAGAGTTGGATTTCATTCCTCCCAATCACAACAGCTTTCCAATAACCATTTTAAATGTCCTGTCTACTGTGGTTTATGCATTGTTTTTATTCACGTATCTGTGATGACATATTTATATCATACTTAAGTGATGAAAAATAATCAAGATCAGATCTGAACAGAAGATCAGAAATAAACTGGAAGTTTACATAAAAAAAGAAACAACTCGTTAAAATCTCTATCTTTTGGTGGAACCGTCATCAGGAGAAAGAAGATTAGTACCTGGCACACTTAAGATCCTCTTCGTTTCCTGATTTTAAATAATGCATGGAAATGTATAATTTTCTACAGATTTGCCTCAAGAGTTTAAAAATGTATACTTTTAAGATATCACATTAAATTTTTTTCACGTCAAAATTTAGAAAGAAAATTCCTTAGTTGAATAAATTTTCTTTGTTGCATTCTGATGAAAAAATTCTAAATTTAAGAAAACCAATCTGGCAAGTATAGGTTTTTTTCTCATTCCAGTGAAGCTTCGCTTTTTTAGTACTATATTACTTCCTCTAATAGAATAAATTTTGCGGTTTTTATTGCATATTATTAATTTTAGCATTCTAAATTTCAACAATTCAACTTTGTTGAGTTAGTAGTTTAAAAAGAAATTCATGGCTTAAAAAGTCGGCTTACTAGGGCACAAAATTACCAAAAAACTATACAGCGGATATATACTACAAGGTCTGTTTACTAAGTTCAGGGGCATGTATACTACAAAGTTGTTCTTAACTGTACAATATCAACCTGTTTAAGTAATTCTAGAATAACTATAAACATGTATTATATATATATATATATATATCTAGACATAAATTTCTAGTCATGAGCATATTATCATGTTTCAGTATGACCTGAAACTATGATTCAGGTTATGTGACTGACTTTTCGCATCTGAACATTTTTTTTAACTGGCTAGAAACTGTTTTAAACACTCCATAGATTGCACCATTTGACAAATCTTAATGACATTTCACAGATATTTAGTTGAAAATATTCAGAAAATTTTTGTTTTCATTACACAAATATATTATTATTAAATATGATATATTTATATAATTATTAGTTTATTATATATATTATAAACTAATATATTATTGGTGTGGTAAATAACATCGTTCTTTTGAATAGATTAGAAACATGAAAAATGTACTTGGTCGTACTTTATGTCAAAAGGGAGACTTTCAAACCACTCTTTAGAAAATTTAAATTGCATATTAAATATTTTCTAGTTTTAATATTATATGATGAAGATTTTCTGAATGTAGGATGCCGGAATGAAAAATATTATAGTTAAATGGTAACTATTAAGTACCATCTACAGAAACCAGTCAGACTGTGCTACAATAGCAGCGGTTATATTTTTGTTATAAAGTAGACAAAATACCAATATTAGCAATTGGTAGATATAGCAATACTAAAAAAATCAAGTGATGAAATGATTGTCAATAACCTTGATAACACATTTATTATAGCAGTAATGTTGAGTGTAGACCACTCAAAATGTTTATTTTATACTCTTCTTGTTATATTCATATAAGTTTTATTGATTTGTTTTTTAAACACGCTCTACATATGTTTTAGTAGATCGCCGTTTAATAATATTACTTTGATGCCATATATTTGCAAATGAAGATCTTGGGTACGTTACAAAAACAAATAAATTAAGATAGGGTTTGGAAAATATTTCATGCTTTCTTGAGCAAAAAAGCAATAAAAACCAAGGCATACTACCTTGGTGTATCTTGACGAGGCGCAGGCCTTTGACAGAATCCGGCACCAGGGACTATACTGTGGAAAAAAGAACCTTCTTCCTTTCGCTTACTTTCTTATATTACGATCTCATCTATTAGATAGATTATTCAGAGTAAGAGTAGGTTTAAACTTATCCCCAGTATGTTGTGTGAGAGTAGGAGTTCCCCAAGGAAGTATACCCTCTCCAACACTTTATAATTTCTACACATCAGACATATCCGAACACCCTTCCACCTTATTGGCAACGTTTGCTGAAGATTAGCCCATACTATCGATTCATGATACACTGCAATATAGCTTCAGATGGGTTACAGCAACACCTACTTCTCATTCAACCTTGGCTTCACATCTGGCGCATAAAAATTAATGAGAAGAAAAGCTCTCAAAAACTTTTACTCTTCGTGAAAACTATAGTAGTATCCCTAAACAATGAGCTCTTACCTCCAGCAACCACTGTATGCTACCTTGGACTGTACTTTGACACAAGCATGGCATGGATCCCACACACAAGAATGAAACGAACAGAGATAAACAGATAATACAAGCGCCTTATAAGACTCTTGGACAGAAAATCAAAACTCACACTAACAGACAGACTATACAAACACAATCTTGAAGCTTTTGTGGGCTTATGCCATAGAACTTTGGGGTTCTGGAAACCATCAAATATTCGTCCTATACAAGCCATTCATTCAGAAATACTTAGAAAACTCTTACATCTCCCATTTTACGTTTCAAACATAATCATTCACAGAGATGTTAAATCCCCCTTCGTTCGCGTTATGCAAAAGACCGCTACATAATATTCCACAGTAAACACTGAACTCTCCAAACACACTTGCTCAAAATTTTTCCTTACTAGTAATGCCCACAAACGCCCATAGATGGCTGAAACGGCAATGGCCATGTGACCTTCTATCGTCATAAAGATTAAATACAGTTACGGAGCGCCACCAATGGGTGTCCACCCGATTTCTGTTATAAAATCAAACAGCTAAAGGACAAACCCGGAAACAAAATTACTTCTAAATACATGAAAATGTAGTCAAAGTAACGAAAAATACAAAAGTAAAGTTTGGAAAATAAGAAATGTTTTATTCTATACGATGACTTCTAAATAAGGTAAACGTTACTTTAAGTTATCATTCGTAGAACATTTTTTCTCTCACTATTTATTCATTTAAGATGTTTTTGAACTATTGTAATTAGTAAGACATACCCGTGATAAAGACATTCCTCCTAAGACATTGAAGAAATGATTTTTGATGCAATGTTCTCCAAAATGATTTAATATCATGGGCATCTCAATGATAACATCGATGATAAACAGTTTGTTGATGCAGACGAATTTGAATGTGTAGTGATGATTCACGACCTGTCACGCAGAGCACGTACTCATTCCAACACGCTTTTCTCTTCTTTTTGGCAACACTGCTCTTGCAGCATGCAAAAGCTTATCTTCATAGTGCCGACAGTTAGAAGGATTCAAAGTTTACGACCTTTCTAGTTCCTTATCTTTTAGGCTATCATTAAGGAGTATATTTCATTACATCCATTCAGCTCTCTTCAAGAATTCTTTTTATCTTCATTTATATTTTTTCTACTGAGTTATAAGTAGGAAGAAAGAAATAAAAGCAGTATCTTTCATCAAGAAAGCTTGTCACAGTGTCCATCTTCATTAACAGTGGTAGCAAGTATTACATAAGTAACCCAAGCTGAAGTAAATTACTGGACAATATTATAGAATCTAAAAAACTCAACTACAAATTTGAAATTACCGTTTAGACCAATAGCGGCAAGCTCTAAGATTTAAGCGTCTCAGTCAAGAAATTTAATCGTCTTGGCTCCTTAATTCTAAAATTCCACCATTAAAAATCATAAAAAAAAGAGACAAGTATTTGAAAACCCGTAATTGCAATTGATATGTAGAACAATTGTGTTTAACAACAAATAACTCAATACAATTATTATTTGTTTTCAACCAACATTTTAGACGATACACTCAAATTTTAAAATATAATTACATTTTTGGACAATACTCTGAACGAAGTCCGTTTGTTTAGCTGTAATCATATTGTGTTATAAAAATATATATGTATGCCTATATAAATTAAATTATATGGTTTTATAGTCTAAAATCATTTAAGAGTATTAGTAGCCCTTGATTTTTACTGCCTTTGATATATAGGACTTCAGTTTAATATGGTTGAGGAGAAGTTGAGCGATTTCCATTGAATGACTTAATTTCACTTTAAAACGGTTCGACCAGACAAAGTACAAATTGTATTAATTTTTTTTTTTCAATATTACAAAAACTGATAGAAAAAAGTATACTGAAACTGATAACAAAAAAAAAGAGATAGGAAGAAAAAGATCAAAGATCTTCTTCTAGTGTATATGTTACACTATTGTGATTACATGAAAATAAAAAAAAAAATCAATTTCTGATAAATAGAAAATTTGGTTTTATTACTGTTCTATTTAATCTAACTGCGTGAATTTCTGTGTGTTAAAATATATATACAAATATTGTGTGAAGCGATAATTTTGTGAATAAGTATAGTAAAATAATCATTTCAGCAAGTATAAAGTTAAATAAAGTAAATATAAAGCAAATATAAGTATAATGTTGGGTTTTTCTGTTCATTTAAAATATATTTTTGTATTTATAATGATTCTTAACTTAATATGCAGTTTATATTATTAATATGGGAAACTGTCGTCCCTCGTAAGATGATCTTGGAGTTGTTGGAGCTCTCTATGTTGTCGGACGTTATCTATTTTTGATCGCAACTAACGTACTGAGCTGTTATGAAAGGGTTATCTGTCAAGTCCACTGCTATCTTGATATTATTATTAGATCTTATTGAGTTATTTTTGATTTTCTTTTTTAGTTATTATCTAGTCGGATTCTTTGATATTTATAAACCACCAAACCTATATTCTATGTAAACCATTAATAAAAATAAAAAGATGACAGGACATGCAGTTTAACGAAGTTAATAAATATAAAAGAATCCGACTAGATAATAACTAAAAAATGAAATAAAAAGTAACTCAATTAGATATAATAATAATAATATCAAGATAGCAGTAGATTTGACAGATAACTTCTACATAACAACTCAGTAGGTTAGTTGCGATCGAAAATGGACAACGTCCGAAAGAGCTCCAACAACTCCAAGATCATCTTACGAGGTATGATGGTTTCCCATATTAATAATATAAATCATAATAACCTCAGTGGTACTAGCATTTATGCATGTATTTAATATATAGTAAAATAGTTTTATGCGAGAAGCTGTTTAGTAATAAGTGAATCTTTATAATTAGTTTGAAATAGCGATTTGACAGGAGTTGATAATGGAAAGGAAGAGGTTGTAGCAGAGATATATGGACAGTAATGATGTAGAATGCTGGGATGTCAGTTGGGAAAGAACAAGATGAGAGCTATGAGTTTTAAATGACGAAGGTAGGGAGAAGGATCGGTCAAGAGATGGACAAAAGGTTGATTTATGACCGAGAGAGAGACTGATTGTGATTGGGCTCAATGAAGTGCAGCGATCTCGTTGAAGAGCCGTGGACGTTGGGCCGAGTGTCGATCAGACTTGCTGGTCAGAACTCCACATCCCTCTCAACCTCTCCCCCTACCCTGCCTCCATCTCTATGCAAATCCACTCATTCGTATCTGTCACCTCTCTCAACTTCTTCTTCCCATATATTACTAATCCAATCGCCCCTAATTGATTTAAAATTTACCACCTTAAGATTTATATCTCTCAATTATAATTGTAAAATTAAATAATAAATCTTTTCTAATAAAAACAATGACAAATGAAATATTATAATAGATTATTGTACTGCAATGAGTAACGAATCATTGCACAACATCTCCTGAACCCTGAAGCACACACCATTGTATACCGCTTCCTGGTCTCTCTTATTACTTGGTAATTCAATTCAAGTTGTCTTAAATATATATGTTAAGGATAGATTATCAATAAATCAATAATCAACATGTCCACTTATAAATTGATTTCAATATTTCTACAAGAACATGTAAATTTAAAAATTAAACATGTAAGCTGCAATATGAAATTTCAAAGTGAGACTTAAGTGCATTCAATCTGCAATGATCAGCAATCAGAACAAGCATATTGTTGCAACAGATATAACATATTGTAAAAATATAATGATTTAATGATCTTTCTTTAGACATGTGTTATTTGGTTGATAAAAAAATGAATAGTTTATCAACAAACCTACTTCAAAATTGTGTTGAAATGGTTTAGCATAGGGAGGACAGTAGAGTGAAGGGAGGTCTTCTTTCCTGAGTTACGTGTTGCACAGATTTTGTTTGTGATGAACACTTAATTTATTGAGAAAGTACTTTTTCACTGTAACATAGATAAGGGGTGCCTGAGCTATACAATTTTTAATTGATTCAAAGATTACTATTTTAAAATTAGTATAGCTTGTCGGTGGTGAAGTTTGGGAGGGGAATTGTTAGAGTTCACACATTTGTGGTGACTTTTATATATATAGAAATACTATTTTGACTGTATTTCATTGTAAATGTAATAAATATAGTTTATTTTATTTATTAAGCGCCTCGTTTGAGGCCAAAACTCAGGAGCTTGTGGGTATACCACTGGTTCATATCAGTGTTTTCAACTTGATATAAAGGCATATTTTTAGTATGCTAAGGTCTAATCGTATGGATGCAGTTGGAATGGTTTGATGGTGCCATTGTGGTGGGCCGTCACTTGTGCGAGTAATGGGCCGACCGCTCGAGAGCAGGGAGAGTGCAGTTGTTTCTCACGTCCTCTACTCTTCCACAGAAGCCGCCTCTCTTCGTCCACTCCTGCAAGTCGGTCACCACTTACTCTTTCTCACCATCTCTCCTTTCACTTTCCAGCCTCTCTTATATCTCCTTCTTTTCTCACCCTTTCACTCTAAAAATCCTTTAAGAGTTCAAAAAAAAGGATTTTAAATTTTAAAAAAAAATTTTAAAATTTAATTGAGGATTTTAATTTTTTTTAAAAAAAGTAAATATTTATTAATCCTGTTATTATATAAAATAAATATGCTTTCTTAAAACTTCATTATATTATAAAAATTAGTCCTATAAAATTAGATTAAACGTATTGTATTCATTGTGTTGTAAAAAGGTTAACCTACATTTTTCAAGGTTGCTTCCTTTTAATTATTCAAATAATAAATAGCTGGCTCTCAGGGGAATATGCCGTATAATCATTAATGTTGGTTTAACACTTCCGAAAAGACAATTGTCCAAATGGAGTATTATCACATTGCAGTCAGTGCCTTTAAATTTGCCTTGAGATATCTATTCAGTCAGAAGGTTTTCGAAGAAATGCTACATTGAAAGTCCTGTGAAGAATATTGTACATATTTCAATAAGAGGATAATGCGGAAGTGATGTAACACCAGCGAACACATGGATGCGTATGTACATCCCTACAGATATTGTAAGTAAAATATGGCTCGTATAGTTCATATAAACACAGATTTAGTCACAAGATTGGTTAGATAACATGCATCACTGTTCTAAATTAAAATAGAAGATATTGATATCATCTTGGGAATAGCTTTGTTTTTGATGATATCATAATAAAATAATGAAACCAGGTTAGCCCAGTGGTTAACGTACTCACCTATGATCTGGTACCTACCGGGATTTGATACCACCTGGCACTCGATTTATTCAGAGGGAATAAATTTATCTGATTTATAAATCTGAGCACGTCGTTCCTCGGAGAGGACATTAAGCTGTCGGTCCCTAGCCTATACGATGTGAGGTTCTCGTTAAAGACCCTAAATACACTTGAGTCAGACAAAACTTAAGACTCCCAATGTAGAATCAACATGTAATGTGGTTCGCCCATTCCTAAAATAGGCACCAAATAATAAATAAGACACAATTTCTGCCCCTAGAACAGAATTAAAAGATGAAAGCCTTATAAGTTCGGGCGTTGGAAAATAAACAATCAAAAAAACCATAAGAAAATGAGAATATTTTCTCAAAAAGTTAAGTTAAGTTAAGAAATAAACTTGGATAGCATAAAGTTTGTTTTGTAAAAAAAAAACTTTCTGTTTGCACAAACTACATACAAAGCATTCTCCTACATAATATACTGTTACTAACTAACATAAAAATATACACTGACCAAACTAAATATCTTTCATGAAAAATACAACAATCCATTTACGGAAACTAGATGGAAATGTTTATATATATTGTTGATAACTAAAAAGTTGTGAAAACTAAACTAAAAAGTGTATAAAGTGTTGACAACTTATTATAATAAAATCACTAAATCAAATGATTATTATAAAATGATAATTTAGCTTACAGGAAAATACAACATTACATTTACAGAGTACGTAGAGTTGGTTGTTCAAGTATTATTTGGAGCACTGATGCTGCTATGACCTCTTATTTCCCTAATTCGTGAACTCACTTCCTGCACTGAACACTGCGGCTCTATATACGGCCTTGCTCTCTTTATTGGCCATCGGTATCATAACCCTACCAGTCAAGTAAACAGGAGCCTTAGTTTACCCAATTGTTCAATATTATGATTCATTTCTTTTATATACATCTTCAAAGCCCTAGTAAAGCCGTCTTAATTAAAAATAAATTCTAACTTTTTAAGGGAGGCAGAAAAAATAACAAAGGGTAATTAAATAGTATGTTGAAGATTATATTTCGTTAAAAAACTTTAATTATGTTAAATTGTCGGGTAACATAAATGAATTGAGGGTCACTCTCAACTCAACCGGCGAAATTTAACCTTTCCCATTTCCAAATTAATTTATTTATCATTAAATCCACTTCACTCGGCTTTTTTTATTCCTCATTTGTTTTCTATTAATCAGTTTTATTGTTTAAATGTATTTATAAATAAAATTATTTTAATTAGAACTGACTGTATGAATTGAAACGCATATTTTATTGGAGAAAAATAAGTCTGGGTGAACATTAATTATTCCATAAAACGACGGAATTGATGTCGTTCATATAATAAATTCACGTTCGCCAGTTTATACTCTTAGCTCAACAATTGTCCATTGTTCATCATTATCAATAATTTTTTTTAATTACTCATTAATATTATATATGTACTTTTATACCATAGTATTTAGAAATTTAAACGTAATTATTATTATAAAATTGCATGGATGTATCAATAACAAGATTTCACAATAAACACGTGTAATAACAATCAATGTTCAAACCAAATTAGAAATGAGAAAAAAAAAGATGAAGATCTTTCAATCGTAACAAGCGGTCTTCGTCAGAGTCAATTCTCAACAGTTGAAATCCGTTACTCAGCTACCGTTCAAATCAGATGTCATGGTCACTAATATGAAGCAACGTTATCATACTTTTCAGATCCATCAACCCGTGTGTCTATACAAGGTAATTATATTATTATGCTTAATTAAAATAATGTTGCTAGTGCTAAGAAATCCGAATTTATTCAAGGTGCAATACTAAATAATTATTGCTAAGGTTTTGCGTTTATAAATAAACTTTTACTAATGTTTGTTCCTAAATCGCCCGGCTAGCGCTCATACAGCAGGCCGAAGCAGTCACGCCTGATAGTACCTATTCGTTGATTTTTGGTTGAAAGGTGATAAAACAAAAAAGAAGGTTGAGATCCCAATCGGACGATGAAACATGAAAGTAAATTTTGTTTTTGACTCTCTGCTGTAATATTGTTGAAAGATTATAATATAAAAAAATCGTTATTTTTGTCCTTTGGACAACTTATAAGGAAGTTAACGTCCACCCAGGGGCCAGGTTAGCTCAGTGGTTAACATACTCGCCTCTGGGCTGGTAGTCCAGGGTTCTATCCCCACCTGGCTCTCGATTTATTCGCGCAGGAGGTGAATAAATCTGAGTACGTCCTTCCTCGGAGAGGATGTTAAGCCGTCGTTCTCGAGTCTGTACGATGTCAGGTACTCGTTAAAGATCCCTACTCAAAATTCATTTGAGGTAGCCAAAATTTAGAACTCCCAATGCAGAATCTGTAGAATCATCGATCAAACAAAAAGCCAGTAAACGGCTGATCAAGTTCTTTTGCCAGTCGGCTGGCCAAAAAAATTGTCAAAAGACTTGAACAGTCTATTTTGAAAGCTATAAATGCCAGCTATGTAGTATATTTTAAAATTATACATACATACTGTTATTGTTAAAAATAGAATAATTTTCGATTTTGTTGTAATTGTGTTTTTTAAACGCTTTGCACTCAACGATTGATGGGAAATTCAGATTATAGAAATTGCAAAATTTTGAGACTGGGTTAAGTTATACTGATAATTGGATCCGATATTTATGAGGTTTGTGAAACACGATTTGACCTGTCAATCTCGTTCCATCGAGTTCAAAGGAATGCTGTTCTCTGGACTTCTGCTCACACCAATGAGACAGAATGTCATCGATAATTTGGGAAAGTCTTATAACAATGTTACTCCTAAGGAAAAAACAAAACATTATTCAACAACAGTTCCATAAATCTAGCTATTTGTAATTACTTCTTTCGTCATTAAGAATTTAATATTCTTTTAATACTTGATGACAAATATTAAAAATACTCTGGTGGTTACATTAAAATCGTAATTTTTTTTTAACAAACAAATGCATATAGCTGCATATTTATTCAGCATATTTTGTATATCTTGTTTCATATTTTATTATTTGAATATACTAGAATATACTGTATTATTTATTTAATATTCATTATCTATTTATTCTAAATATTAGTTTATAAATAAATAAATATGGTGATGGTATATTCGTAAGTGATATTAATTTGAAAAAAATAATACATCACTTTCATATATATATATATATATATATATATATATTCTATGTTTTGTTATTGACGGCTAGGTCAAATAAAAGAAAATAAACTCCTTCCTAGCCGACGCTTCGATCTATTTGTACATCATCTTCAGGGCTAAAATTAGAGTAAGAACTATAATACATTTACCAAAACAATCTACAACTCACATAGAGAACTAACACTCTTGATATAATATATGAATTAAATACCGCAATAACAATATATATTAATTAAAATGCTCTAAGGCCTTTCGTTACAACACCATCAGAGAGCTAAATGAAACAACCAAAAAATATAATAACAAGTTAATCAATTAACTTAATCAAGTTAATCAATCGACTTCAATCAACCAGGTTAACTTGATATTATATTTTTTGGTTGTTTCATTTAGCTCTCTGCTGATGTTGTAACGAAAGGCCTTAGAGCATTTTAATTAATATATATTGTTAAAGTGGTATTTAATTCATATATATATATATATATATTAAAATACAAAAATGATAGTCCAACAAGAGATTATACATAAAAATTGCACAAAAACTAAAACGAAAAAATAATCTATGATGATTTTTGAAGCACAGTTCATCATCAGGAGAATGTCAGAAGAGACAATGAAGTGGGAATGGTGTTTTGAGTCCAGCGTATAGAAACCGTGTTTGATTGAACTGCCTTGCCTCTGTCACTTGAACTGACTCAGTTTTGATATGTCAGACTGAAATATCCCTCTCACTTGATCTTCTCTTGTTGTTTTTTTAAAACAGGTTTAAACTGTTTGAACTATCTTTACTCTTGTAAATATCGTTGACTTTAGAGTCAATGAAAGACTAAAACTTCTTTATATAGATTATTGGATTTAAAATGATGTTATTATTATGAAGTGTTGTTTCTTGATACTGATGTTTCGTACGTTAGTTGAAAGCTGTTTTGATGATGTTAGAGGATGGCCCTAGGTTGTAGCCTGTTCTGAGAATAAGGTAGTAAACAAGTCCTTATGAATGATGAACGCCCTTCCGCCCATCCCTATTCGCTTGTCGGCATCTCAGACCGTCAAGAAATACACGACGGATGTGCTGAAGCCATTGTCTTCTGCTGAGTGATTGCGTCATGTTGACTTTAGTAAGAAGAACTATAATCTTCATTCAGTTAGTGTCAGCGCAAGGCTTCATGGTTTTCATTCAAATATTATTCATCTCATTACACTCCACGAGTTGTATAGTATAGGGAGCAATGCAGTCTAGAACGATTCATTCCTTCTATAAGGATAAACACTTTGTCAACATTAAACACCCATAAATCCCATAACACATAGAGCCAAAGTCGACTGCATAGTATACAGACAAGTCAACAACTACACGTCAGATGCATTTGACTAATTTCCTTCTTCTAGGCTTTCAAGAGGTTTCGAGGATTTAGAAAGTTGACTTGTTAAAAGCTAAATTCAGAATCTAGCCAACCACCACATTTCTTTTTGTTTTGGTTAAAATATCAATTAAATAAATTACATCTAATAAAATTTGTATAATTTTATAACCATAATTAAAATTGATATAAATATACTATTTCACAAAATATCTGCGCTGAATATCAAGTGAATTGGAAATGGTTATAACTAAAATATCAAAATAAAAACGAATATAAAAGATATTAATGCATAAAATGTTATCTATAAATGTTTTGTTACACGGATGATTTGAGGAAAAAATATATTTAACAATTGCTATTAAGAAAATTATGGTTCTTAATTTATCAGTAGAATGAAGTATAATTAAACATTATAAGGTGTTAAGAAAATTAAATTTGATATTAAACGCTGATTAAAAATATCTACTTCACTGACTTTTGAATGTGGAAATGTAAACAAGCTGCAAGTACCAGTTTTTCACTTTTACAGTTCTTTTGGGATTTTGATGGCTTAAATGACGTCAAAATGGCTTAAATGACAGGAAATGATTGCTACAATGAAGTTGTAAAGAAAACCAGAAAAAATTAGTGAAAAATTAGAAAACCACTTACTGAGCGTTACGTACTTTGTAATGAAGATGGGAATGTGGTATTAGGAAATGGACTTCTCCTTTACGAAACCGTTGTATTCCTTGGACCTCGAGTTACGTATATCTAGCCATTATAAATAAATCTACTACCAGATTTTGACAGATTTTATATGTTTTGATGTCCCTAAATTCCATTTTTTACTTTTTTTTTGTTTGATGATGTGTGGGTGGGTTGGTAGCTGGTGAATGTGTATCAATAAGTTTGTGGCTGCCACACCGTTTGATGGATAAGAGTCATATTTTGAACAAAAATGACTTTGATTTTTGATTATATTCAAACTTTACAAGATTTCTCACAAATTTAAATAATATCTACTCATTGCCGAGATTCTAGCACTAAACTTTTAATAGGAAAAGACATAAGCTAATCACTAACCACAACTATATATATATATGCTTCAGTATATTACAACATCACCACCATCTCAAGCTCAACAAGACACTATTGGTTTTTGACTGCCATAAGTATTGTACACTGCTCCTCTCTATAGAAGTATAATCATCATCGTCACCAACAGTACCAACAACATCATCGTAAAGCTCCACGAGATACTGATGCTCTTGTCTACTTCATATGTTACACTCTACTCCTCTCTATGATGATGTACGATATCATAGTACCATCTCCTTGATTATCATCTTCATCATTTAATGCTCAAAAAACTGTTGATGTTTTTTGTCTGCTTGATGATGCATACTCCCACTACCCTTTATAATGATATCATCATTATCATCTGAACAATAACAAACTATTTCTGGATGTTGGCTGCTTCAAGAGTTCCATTCGTTCTAAGAGATCACCCACCTGTTCTGATATCCATAACTCTAGCATCGCCTCTCATATATCTCAATTTCTTAATCCATCATGAGACTTGGTAATCAGTTTTTTTTTAAAAGACTACAGTGATAAAAGAAATAGTTGCCAATGAACAAATCTCACTAATATTGAAAGAGAAAACCTGCTTAGTATCGCGTTTGATTTGCCAGTGGAATCATTATGTAAGGACATTAATCCAGCGAAATTAGAAAACCATTTACTGAGGGTTACGTACTTTGTAATAAAGACAGGGATGTGGAATCAGGAAATGGACTTCTCCTTTACGAAACCCTTGTATTCCTTGGACCTCGTTGGTTGCTGACCTGCAAAGAGAATATCATTTCTACTTCACGTCCCGATCTTAGTTCTTACTTGACTATAGAATTGCTATTAAAACCTTTCACAAAGTAATCTAACCAATATCCAAAGCGGTGTGAATAACAGCACAATAGACTTATGTTTATATTGGAAAACAAAATCATCAATAACTATTATTTTAATTCTACTTCTGTCTTCTATTCATCCCTTTAATAATTGAACCGGAAAGGGGCTAAATGAATTAAACATACGTCAATATTTCCTTGTACTCTTTATCAGTAATGTAGAAACTTTCTTAAAACAAAAAAAAACACGCCATCCTCATGAGCATTTATAAATGAAATAAAAATTTCATAGACGATTTACATAAATATGATTTACTACAAAAAAAAACCACAGTTTTTTTAAAAAATATCTAAACATGAACAAGTTGTAAATGCTGGTATATATTTCCTATAAATAATATCACAAAGATTTGTTTTTGTTTTGTAAAAGCTAAAATGTTTAAAATATAAGTCTGAAAATACACGTGCAATTCACATATTCCAGTTAAATTTTAATTTAGATATTCATTTTTAATTATTTCAAATTAAGGACAAATAAACAAAATTGAAACTGAATAACCCGAGTTTATATATAATTTATTAATAACATCATTAGGGAGAAGGAAGAGCTTGGGCAATAGATAATGATTGTTCAGTAATAATTTAAATAATCTAGATTAATTAATTATTCCAGGGTTAAGTATTGATTGTTTTTTTTTAAGTTTTTAGTAGAAACAACTTTTAAATACCCGGTTTCAAGTCTTGTAAAGATTTTCAAAAATGAACTTCCTAACAATATATTACTTCTCTGAACTTTCGCAAGACATTGTTTGCTCTCTACTGTCCAATGTATAGAGTCCGTTATGGACTCCATTATAGTAACTTTGTAATGAGGAAGACACATCAGACATAGAATTGTGGAGTAAATTCTATTTGTTGTTCAGTGTCAACAGAAAAGAAAATTTGTATCATAAATATCAACATGGGAATGAAAGTGTTCTTATTAACTTCATTAGTTTTATAATATAAGGTTTTACTTGATTAGTTCTTTAACAATATCTTTATCTACAAGATTGTGAATTATTAGTTTTCTAAAAATACAAATTACTTATTAAAACTGATCTAAATATTTTTATTAATTAATTGCAAAATACAGTTTTTAAAGTTATAATACTTTTGTTGTAATCATATTTCAAGTTTACTACATAGCATAACAGGTGGCTTTTTCTGTCATAAAAAGAAGCAATCCCCAAAAATTCCTTGATATCATACACAATTTTGAAATTAACTAAAATAAATCTTTTTTATGTCAAAATCTTTTATTAAATATTTTAGGTAACTTGGTAACTTATTTTGGTAATTTTGGCATTTATTAATATAGCTTAAATATAATTTTTCTGTTAAACAATTGAAAAGTCATATTTGAGAGGAAGATAATAGTTTTAAATACTTATCAGATTTATTTTTGTTCAGTATCTTGCACAAAGAACTGTATATGTTAAAGAAACAACAATTACAATAAGTTATAGCTACAATGTTTAATATATACATATTAAATAATTACTCTTTGGTTTGATAAAAATATAAATTTATTTAATAATAGATAGATAAAATATCTTGCAATTATAAGTTGCTTAAAGGCTTAAAGGTAAGCAAAAATTTGAGGTTTTTTTTATATTATTGCTTTGAAATTAATAAACAAACCTTTGCTATACGTTACACGTGTAGCAAAGATGTTGCAAAAAAGTACGACAATCCGAACAAGATCCAGTCATAATGGTAAAATAAATTTTAATACTATTATACTGTCAGAAAATATTATAGCATTCATGTATGTTAAGTCTCCAGTTGGACTGTGATATATACTACTATACTATATATGTGGTATGTAATATATATACTATGATCATATAGCAATTAACCCCAATTTTTACATATCCATACCAAAAATGTATGCTTAATTTGCAAAATTTTGATTTGATAATGGAGTTATTTAAAGCATTGGAAAATTTAGAATTTGCCGGTGTGTTAACTCTGCAGGGTTAAGGTATGACCAGGTGGTGTGTGCTTGCCGATGGTTACTTCCATTAATTTCATGTAGTACTACAATTTTTGAGGCCAGTGTAGCGAAACACCTGTTTTGTAACAAGTAAAATGTTTCACAATAAAACATAGTATTTCTTTCTTATGTGTAAATTATTAGTTTTCGACGAATGACGAAATCTCGCGAGGAATGTGATTGACTGGTGTGGAGGACGCGTGCACTCCCATGGGAGACTGCTGGGGCTTGGTAGTGTCGAGTACCTTCATAGCCATTAACTGCTGGCTAGGCTTTTATTGCAGGAAATTGATTTCCAAAACATTGGCAGATGATGGTGCTATTGCGGCTGTTCTTATGGAAGTGGTGGCTTGCTGGGAGTCGTGTACGTCGGGTTTCGAGTTGGAAGTGATAGTGGATAACTTCGGTTTCTTTGTGTATTTGTTGTACTTTTTCCTTTTGGCCTGCTGGTGGTCGAGTCAGTGGAAGAAGACAAGTGGAAACCCCTCGACACTGATACAGCAATGCATTCGGGGCTGCATCTCTTTACGTTGGACTCTTTGCCTTGTAGCCGCTCAGCTTACTGTAGTTCCCCTCGCCTACAGGTATGTTCACAGCTATTGGTGCCTAGAGTTTGTCCCAATCCATGCAGTAAAGGCGTGCAAAAAATGTGTTTCCAGTTTACACGTGTCAGTACTTTTGGGAGCTCTCATAGAAGGAATAGGGACGTTTTCATACGAGCTGTGTAAAAGGCTCATAGAAGACATTCAAGCTGAGTGGTCCACAGCACTTGGTGCTCTCAGTTTAACCGTCTTGTCCTTCCTCGCGGTTAATTACACTGGAGGCATCTTCAACCCCATCATCGCCACAAGCCTCAAGTTTGGCTGCTCCGACTCCCCTCCGTGTGAACATTTCTTGGTCTACTGGGCTGGCCCTACTGTAGGCGCCCTTGCCTCCAGCTTAGCCTGGGATCATCGGTACAGGGATTGACCCCTCTCCTTGAATCAGCAGAAACCATTTCGTCTACACCAATAAACAAACATTTGAGAAAACACAGCCTTCATACATTGCTATACAAATAGCTTTAGTATTTCTAGAATTCATTTTGGATATTTCTAACATAAGACAATTTTATTTGTAAATTTTTCTTTCATGTGGGTTTATTTAGGCGCTATGAGTTTATTTTGATATTTCTAGTATTTATATATAATCTAAGGTACTGGACAAAGTGCATAATAACAAAACACTTATTGAGATTGATACTTCGAGCAAGTACGCTTAGTCTCTCCCTCTTTTCTCCAAATTATGGTTCAAACCATTCGTCACCTGGTGAATCACTTCTCTTTTCATTTTTTTGCGATTACGAAATATTAATAATTTTTTTCTCATACTTTTTACTTAATTTAGTTTTATAAAATCTGACTGCACCACCGATTTTGTTTTTAAAAATGTATATTATAAAACGAATCAATGAATTACTCAAACTTTCCTATAATTTGGTCACCTAACCGTCTTCGAGATGTAATGAAATAAATACTGGTGATTGGGTAATGCAGTAACTGATCTTTAAGAAGATTAGTTACTTTGTCATAAAATTAAGAAAAACGTGAATTTTTTTGTAGTTGTTGCGATTTTTAACTTGAAATAATTTATTCGTCTCGATCTTCAGTCTAAATATTCCGTAAAGTGAAATGGTAATAATTTTGAAATCAGTTGAGTAAATCGTGTTCAAATGAGTAGATTAATAAATGACATGTCAATGATTGGGATTTATGTGGCACGAGTAAACGGGGTCAGACAATGTTTGAGAATAGCTGAGCGTTGTTAATGGTGGGAGTGAATTCAGGTGAAAAGATAGTAGATCATAGGATAAAGGGATGTGATATGAACACAGCGGTGAACTTTGCTTTAATTGTCAAAAGTAGTAGAGGTTAGTGGATATTTTATGAGAATGAATGATCTAGAGTTGATTTAGTAATATTTATTGTGGGGGATACATTACATAACTGAATGTACTGTCGGTTGAGATCCTGCTAAAAGACCACTCTTCGGTTTTTCACAGGATAGGCCTCCACCTTCTGACAATGAGGATCAGACAACTGATATCGCAATGGTGTAACATTAACAGTGCCAATACTGAGATTTAATTTATTTTTTGTTCACAATATAATAATACCAACACTAAAATTATAAATAAATAAACCAAATTAACGTATTGCATTTCCTTCAACTCTCTATAAGCAGTGAATCCAAAGAAAACAAACACTAGGTGTTTGAAACTTGATTTTTTTTTAAATCTTAATTAGAAGCTACATACAACGTCTTAATATTTCAGTGTTTGTAGTTTAGTAAGGAAAATATTCTCTTAGATTAACAAAATGTACTGGAATTTACTTTTCCTTTAAAGCAATGATACTAAAAAATATAGTACCTCCTATAAAGAGGCATTTTATTGTTTTATTTTAATCATGATCCGAGAAATTATGTGTCCTGTACCGGTTTACAAGTTTTTGGAATCAATCAAAAATCAACATTTTCCATTTTTTACATTACATTTGCAAAAATTTTGAAACCTTTTTAGTGATTGCTAATATCAGTTACATAATAACTGCAAAATTTAGACTCTGAAAATTTGGTAGTTTAGGGAAAAAATAGGCCTAAAAAATTATAATTGGTAAAAAAGGAAACTTTCCATGATATAATATTGCCCAAATACTACACATTAAATTTACATTATGACTTTAGAAAATTTTATATTCATAGTTATGCTATACACCTACAGGAAAATAGGAAATAAACTTTCTTTATCAAGTATTTATTTTATACTACATCACTAACCGATTATTTAATGTTGTATATATAACACAAAGATTAGGTAATTGGTTCAAACCAAACATTTAACTATTGTATTAGAACCTCGTTAAGTGTAAGTTCCCCAAACTATTTTAGGACTGTTTCATCAGACTGTTGATATTTCTACCATTTTTTATAATTATATATATATATATATATATATATATATATATATATACTTTTTCGATGAAAATACTATTCGAAACGGACATATATAGTTCAATGTACATACAGAAACACAAAGAAATTAAAAGTACACACTTGCGGTAACATTGTTGGTCGTTGAAGTTTGAACCTTATCTTTGCTGAAGGTTGAAACCGAAAATTAGAGACTATAAGTGTGTACTTTTAATTTTTCTAAGTTTCTCTATGTACATTGAACTATATATATATATATATATATATATATATATATATAAAGATTTCACATAACACTAGAAAGAAAACTTAATGATCAAACCACAAATGAAATGGGAAAACAAGACTAAGATCTTTCAACCGTAACATGCGGTCTTCGTCAGAGTCAAAACCCAACTGAAACACTAGACGGTTGAAAGATCCGAGTCTTGTTTTCCCATATCATTTGTGGTTTGATCATATATATATATATATATATATATATATATATATATATATATATATATACCTCATTAAAGATCTTGCCAACATTAAGTTTAGTATGTTTCCTACATACCTTTTCAAGGTTTCGAATGTATGTTTAAAAGAAGGTCTGCTCCCAAAGTATACCTATATATATATATATATATATATATATATATATATATATATATATATATATATATATATAAAGCTTTCACATAAACACGTGAAATAGCAATCAATGATCAAACCACAATAAGAAATGGGAAAACAAGACTAAGATCAATTCCTTTCTGGACATTAGTCCTTTCCTGTGCTTTCACCCTTTTAAAATACCACTCTTCCCTCCCACTCTTCTCAACTCCTCACCAGATGTTTTCTGCATCTAGTGTTCAGTTGGGTTTTTGACTCTGACGAAGACCGCTTGTTACGGTTGAAAGATCTTAGTCTTGTTTTCCCATTTCTTATTGTGGTTTGATCATTGATATATATATATATATATATCTATCTATATATATATATATATATATATATATATATATATTGTGTGTGTGTGTGTGTGTGTGTGTGTGTTTAAAGCCTAAACAACAGTAAGAATAAGAAAATTGACTAATATCTTAAAACAAGTGCTCTTTGTCAAGAGCCCAAAGTGATGCTGTTTGGAGTATGAGTTTGAGCTCTGACAAGGCCATTGTTTTTGTTGAAAGATTGTATTTACTGAATGTAACTTTGTGGTCAATTATTTGAATTGTTTTCAAATATTCAATGGTTTTCTGAAAACAATTTGAATTGTTTTTAGTTCATAGGGACTATCTATGTTTGAAATTATGTATAATTATGCATATACATAATTTATTTAGATAAAGTTAAATAATGAATTAATGCCGAATGTGTATCGTATCACAGCCATTTTGCTTTATAGATTTTCGTTTTCTGGTGGGTGGTAAAGTTTGTTTGGAGTACATTGTGCTATTGATCTGCCAAAAGTCTCATGGACTGGTGTCTTATAACAAAGTCAATACAGAACTGTTTTGCAAGATTGATGTGAGTGATAAATCAGAGGCGGCGCGAGGTGTGCGCGAACTCTAATTCAAAAGAATAGCAGGCCAATTGAAACGCCATTGTCTGCGGTGGGCCATTACAGCAATCGTCGGGACATGTCATGTCACAATGACAGCCGACTTGAACACGCGCAGCCTGTCGTTTCCTCTGGCTGCCAGGCCCCATGTGTGTCAACAGCTTGTGGAAAATAAACAGCTTCAGACGACACGCAAGTCGTGGCTTCAGCATACAGCACCGGCCTCTTGTTTGACCATTACTTATTCCCAGCTCTGCAGTTCTCTTGTCAACTTTTTTTTACTTTGTATGAACATGCCAAATTTTCTACTATAGTTATAAACATCAGGCATCTGTCTTTGTCCGTTTGCATTATAGAAATATCCAATTTAAAAGCTAGAGGCCTCATTTTTTCACAAAGTAAATATTAGTGAAATAATTACACATTTTTAGTGTATTATTATCAGGGCAAACTGTTCTCGTTATTTGCACTTTTTTTGACCTCTAATAGATCGTACTTTCTGTGTATGCTGCTAACAAACCACTTTCCTGTGGTTAATTACGTCGTAAAGTACATTAGTAATTGTTAAAAATTATTCAGTTATAAATTTATAAATAACCTTTTATTTACTTATTTTTTTATATATTGTATGCATTAAATTCAGTTTTATTTGATATTTAAATTACAACAACTTTCTATTTGCATGAAATTTACTGTAAATACTCAACAATTAAGAAACGGCAAAAAAAAAGTGTTACGGTATTTTAAAATCTTACAAAATTATGTTAATATTATTTTTGGTTGACTCTTGCCAATTTGGACCAAAATGGTCTTCAATAATAATTCAATCTGTTTATCCCACTTCAGCTTTTCGCTTTCATAGGTTATCCAACAATTTCTAGTCAATAATTGTTTATTATAGTTAATAAAATGGCCAAGTATTGTGAGTTTTCAATATACTTTCCAAGTCCAATGAGTACATTTTTTCTTATGCATTGCAGTTTTTACTAGAAAATATTCTACATTTTCATAGCTAATGACTAATTAGTACTTTTTTGGCCTCCAAACATTGCTCGCTTTTATTAGAAAATTTTAAATGTTCTTAGCGAATGATTACTTACCTCATTTTTGCTATACAGTTACCTTTCTGTAGTAGGTCACTTTACATATTTCTAAATAATGCTAAGGGAACAGTTGATTTCTGATTGGGGAATTAGATTTTGAATAATGTAGTTACTTTAACACTAGATGCAGAAAAATAAAGGGAAATAAATTCTAGAAAATTAAATAATCGTATTTTCTATGTTAAAATTTGCTCTTTCTCTAACTTTTATCAGCCTCCCTGATAATCTACTTATGATACGTCAGTTTTATAATTATTTTTATTAACATTAAAACAGTAATTATTACAAATTACGTAGTTTGCAAAAACTTAAATAATTATCATTCTTAATTGTCATAATAAGTAATTGTCATAATTTAGGTGGCACTACGTAGAGTCAGTGTTACTGCATTATTCATAGCATTCTATCTTCAGAGGTCTTATTAATCTGACATACATATTTACACTAGTAACCTGACCCGGGCGAAAATAACACAAAACTATTTTCGTTAGAATACCCGACCACTGACTGGTAAATATCACAATCTAAACAAATCGAAGATGCCAATTTTACACTTTCATGGTTTCAGATTTCGAAGACTTAAGATTACGCTACAGAGAAAAATGTTTAGAATAAAAGTTGTAGAGGTTAACAGGTATTATTCATTATGCGTTTTTTATTTTCTTTGAGTCTATTTTTTAAAAATAGTTGAATTTGAATATTTTGTCAAACATTATTTACAAAAAAAGTCTTTTATGACTTTTATATATTTAAACTTAGTATATATTCATTTAAGATTCATTTAAATATATAAACTTAGTGTATATATTTATACTTTCATAGTAGTCTAAGCAGGCATTCATATAGAGCTTGTTTGATTTATTTCACGTGCCTCGGCCTTTCGACCACGCCATGATGATTCATATAGATCTGCAGAATTAACCTAACTGCGTATAGAGTTACATAATTAACGATACCTATGTCGTTTATTTATAAATACATGCATATTGTTAGGCACCATTGAGTTGAAATAGGTATTACATCTGTGATTTTGGAAGGTTATGCTAGTCCCATTGATGATGTAGCCATTGCGAAACCGGTCGGGCGACCTCACCAGCGATAGACGAGGTATGATAATGATATCTTGTTGATTTATAAGTTACAAAAAGTACAAATTGTTAAAAAAAAATTTCATATGATATGATCATGCAACAACAATAGATAATACATAAATAAAGCATATATTTTATTTTCTATGTTTATTTTGTGTTTATTTAATTTTTATATTTATGTAACTAACTTACACAAATATTCATCCATCACAAATTAAATACAGTTAAATATACAGGAACATTAAATTACATAAAGTTGCAGAGTTAACTAAACATATGGTATACTTCAATAAACGAAAATATGATTTCAGTTTTGGTGCAATATTAAATTTTATAAAAAATGTATGTTCACTTATTGGTTGAATTAAAAGTTTTGGGGTTGTCAGAAACCTTTTTAATTATGGCCCTCTGCGAAAGCTGGGTGTACGTCGAAATTGTGAACACTCCGATAGTGTGACAAATTATAATGACATTTGAAAGACATGTGGTTGCTAGTGTGGTGAAGAACTCTGTTGATAGCCGAGAATATTGAAGCAATTGTATGTCTAAAAAAACTAGTTTTAACTTTCTTTTTTTATTAAGTTTTGACTTAATATAATACATCTTTAATGCAGGAAAAATAATATTATAAAAGCTATTTAAGTAATCTTTAAATAAGTAGTAATGTTAAATTAAATTAGTAATCGCAGATACCAGATGTCGGTACATATCTATTTGTACATCTATTTGTAGATAAATTTAATTTCTAGTTATATGGTTAATGTTATCATTGGAAAAACATATGTTAAAAAATGTTAAAGAAATGCCAAAATCGTAATTTAAACATTTGTCTTATTTTAGAATACTATTCATAGACAAAAAATATGTGTATATTTCTCGTCTATTTGTACGTCTGTAAATATGAACAGATTGGACATAAAAGGTAACGACGTAGATGATAAGATATATCGTAGACAAAATCAGTTTAGTATTTCAGAGCAGTCAGTATTTTTTCGAATACTATGGAGGGATTGTAGGTCAGGTTTGACTCGTCTATTCTTAAGACCGTCAAGATTGAGGAGTGTGTAGAAGGTAATAGATTAGAATAAGCCAAATACATCCATTCTTATGGCGAAAATATATGTCAATTCACAAGTGAACATCACACTGTTCTACCGAAAATATTTTACCACATTCGTAATCGAATTAGATTGAAAATTTAAATCTTCATCTGTAAAGAAAAACAAAATCTTTAGTTTACTAAAACTGAAATCTTTGCTCTTCACTATTAGTCTGAAAAAAAGGTAAATAAATATCATTTAAAGCTCGTTGTGGTTCTCAGTAGGATTCTCTGGGAGCTGGCGCAGAGAGATTTTTGGCAGTTGATGTCATTATGGGTTACTTGGATCATGTGTAAATCTTGCTCTCAGCAAGACCGGTTTTGGACCTTGCCCACAGCAAATTAAATCCCCTCTGCAGATGGAGCAGCTCCCAATCGGTCATGCGGAAAATGGCACTAGCACGTATGATGGTTGACCCATCCCATAACTTTATAATAAAACCCTAAAGTCACCTTGACAGTGATAACGATATTACTTCATTTAAGTGCAGTTATTTATCTAACTTATTTACAGTTGTTTGTTAATATTATTTCCAGTTAATTGCTGTCATTTATTAAATCATGGTATATTATTTAATTATAGTTACGATGGTAACAATATTAATATTATTGTCATTTAATTCCAAATATTTGTCGAATTTAACTGTACCATGAAAGTAATATGGGAATAATATTGATGTTATCTTATTAAAGTTCAGTTATTTATCTATTTAAGGTGCACCATGGTAGTTATTAGGTAATAAAATTAATATTATTTTTTATAATATCGTTTATTTAGTTAATTAAGGTAAGACTTAGGAATATGTTTTCTTCATTGTTTGCTTTTATGTGATTAATTGAGGTTTAGTTTGTTGTACCTTCTTTGAAAGTTGGTTTTCAACAAAATCTTGCAAGGATTTATCAAATTTGATAAACTTGAGAAGTATCATTTTTGGAATCCATCTTAAGTTTTTTGACTTTATGGCAACATTGATTTTTTTTGTATAAGTAAACAACTGTTGTATGAGGATCGATGCAATATCACGATTCAAATAATGATAAGGTAAGAATTGACATGATTAAAGAGTCAGTCTCAAATATTAGTGTGTTTATAGGGGATTTAAGTTGTCAGACTGCAAGTATGTATTTAATAATTTAACCTCGGCTGTAAGGGCTATAATTGCATATTTTGCGCTTAATGTGAAAGTCCAGGCCTTGATGTGACAGCCGTTTGAAGGCGGGTTGGCCTTTCAGTACGATAGTGCTATGACTACCACATACATGCTACTGGTGCCTGTCCAGCGCAGTATCTTCATGCTGACGTCACTACATTCATGTTCAACCACTGTGTTTAACAAACCAATTAGTTCCACTGTGTAATGATTATGCTCTACAGGGTTCCTCCCTAGGCTCCTACTGACCTTTAGGTCAGACAACTTAATAATCTCTTCTCTTACATGAGCATATCGAAAAACTTAATAACTTATTACGATTCTAAGGCCATAATAGTATAAATTATTGAATTTATATAATACGTGACAACATATTAGTTTTTTTTACTAAATCAAATTAAAAGTTAGACACAAGATAAGTACTTATGGTCTATTAGAGAAATATGACTTGGATTCAGTTTGCTGGTATCATTGAAGTTATAATCTTGCTAGACTGTAGCGCTAAACCGGTGAGCAATGTTTGTACTTTGCGTAACAAAATCAAATAGTACACACTCTTGACCTGTAGTGTCACACATAAGAACAGGTTACTTGTTCCATTAAACAAACATTGCTAAAAATGTATGCCTCCCCAAACAATAATAAAAACCGCTAAAACCATCTTTCATAATTTTCGCTATTGCTTATTATTGTCTGATTTGCATATTTCATAAAATTATTTAAGTTTTATTAGAAATAAACATTTCATTCCAGACTCAACTACAATTTAATCAAATATCCTTTCAAATCATAAAACTAATAGTAAACACAGTATCATTACCAGGGCTCATTTGCTTGACAAATTAAAAATGAGGAGACTTAATCATTTGAATAAAATGAAAAAAAAATCACTTTTTTAAACTCATGAGTGTAGAATTAGTTATTGTTTGGTATTTACTCATGCATAAATAACGGGAGACTTTTTCTGTTGGAGGTCCTTGTCACATCTTTCCGTTGAGGCAGATGTTACCTGAGGATTAGCTCAAAGTGTTTGAAACGTCAAACCTACTTATAAATTCAGTTTATCTGGTATCGTGCTAGTTTAGGTACGTTTTATTTTTAAACGATTAAATTTTATTGAAACAGCAACATATACATATTTAAATTGTGACTGTGAGGGAAATGCTCTTCAACTGCTTTCTTATTCACTTGTGATGTAAGACGCAATATGTTAAAGCAACTTTATTGTATTACTATACACATCTTGCAAATAAAACTATTGTTTACTAAATTTTGTTATTATATTTTTGTGTAGAATATAGTTGTATTTATAAAAATAATAATCCTTTAAAATAAAAATCTAACCTGATTTGACTATAAGTAAATTTATTTACAAAATATAAATAAATATTGACCATCCATAAAAATTTATTAATAATTGTTTTCCAATAAGACTGCAATTTTTAGTGTAATATTTAACTCAGTTCATATTCATTATAATATTTTTGGGCTTAATATTAATTTGATCCATCAACAGTGTACTTGTGGTGTATCTGCGAACTTTAGGATACATAAAATCATAAACAGATGTCATTGAAAAAAATTTTAAAAATTAAATTAGGAAACCTCAAAAAGTGTATTTGTCTCAAAGATGAAATCGGTTTCTTTCATAATTGCTGAACTTTGCTATAGTAAAGTAAAATTATTTTAACTCAGAGTATTATGGCTTTTCTATGTTTAATATCCCAAATAAAATGAAAAGGTTAATAAAAACTTTATTAACGAAATAAAATAAAACTTTTTTATCAGTTGATAGTACATGTAAGTTGTTTTTCTTTTAATAGTTACTAGAAAACTACACCTCTGATACTATTTCATCAAGAGAATGTTCATCTATCTCCGTAAAGATTCTGCATTGAGTATCTTAAATTTTGCTTAACTCCAGTGTATTTAGAGGAGGGATCTTTTACTAATACCTAGCATCGTACAGGTGTGAGACTGATGGCATCCGTCCTGTCTGAGGAATAACGTGATGACACTTTTCACTCTCCTCTTAAACAATTGAGGGCCACTGTGAAAATTGAACATGGATCTACGAGTCCAGAGGCGTTGCACCCATGCCACTGGCCTTCTCTGGACTTTCACGACTGCGGTTATAAAAACCATTTAGACTGAACAATACCAATGTTAAAGGAATCAAACTAGGTATTCCTGGTTGAGGTAATTCCTTACTAATTGAGGTATTGGGGGTGCTTTGCTAAGATTTATTGGTGCAGAAGTAGAGTTGTGAATGTTTAGTAAGTGACAGTGCGTAGGTACTTGGGGCTGAGGACTCAGTGGAGAAGTGTCTGAAAGCGTGGTAAAGGCTGCACACCGAGACTCATTTGAGGTCAGCTTGCTCTCCAAAGCTGTCCCTCGCTGCGGCTTCTTTGTCCCAATACCAGCAGCCTTCCTCCTAATTGCTTCTCAATTCTTAACGACTTCTTTAATCAGATATTAGGGTCAATAGATACAGGGTTCGAGTCATCATTGGGAAATGCACCATAATGGGAAAATGACCCATCGTAAAACGGAGTATAGGTGAAGGTCGATTGCTCCTAAAAGTCATGCTCTGTAATCTGCTACCAATCTGTTCTTCTCCATAAACCAATCAAATCACATTTTAACAAGATTTCAAATTAGAGCCAGCCAATCATAGTCTTCGTCCATTACTTATTAAATCATGGCAAATTTTTTCTTACATTTAATCAAATGACTATATTTTCAGAAGAAAACTTGAAGGTATTCTGAGTTACAAACACTTAAAAGCCAAAACATTGCAATTTTTTTAATATTAATCACGCTATAAACTGATTCCCCAAAAATCTCGGCATAAAATGTAAATATACATGTAAAATATGATGCCGAAAATTGTATATTTCAGTTATGTATGTAAATAATGTAAATTATGTATCTAGACTCCGATATACGATATACGTATACAGAACAAGATTAAAATCATGGTTTGTTCAGTCCCCCAGGTGCAAAGAAAAAATAAAATTAAAGCAGCGGTTTGATTTTACTTAAAACCGTTTTGAAAGGCCTAAAACATCTAGGAAAATAGTAAGCTATTAAAAAGTTAACATATATAATTTATCAACTATACAAATATATATATATATATATATATATATTTATAAAATTTGGAAGGAGTCCTTCATTTAAGCATATTTCGTTGAACACCTGACCGTATAAAATGACATCAGCGAAATGCGGTTAGCTGTTCAACGAAATATATATATATAATAAGAAAGTACTTATCATTTCTGAGTACTTAGATTATTTGTTTACATTCCTATAAAAGAAGTGATTGAACCAAGTTTTCATATGATTTCATATTTCTTAAAAATATTCATGATGTTTGTGGATGCGTGGGTGGATGAGTATGTATCCAAAGTTTGTTACCACGCTACGGTCCAGAATCATTGTTGGATAAATTGGTATTTTACACAAAAATGGGTCTGATAGTCCCATCTATCAAACGTCCTCGATCCTCGATGTCCTCGATCAAACGTCATTCGTTTGATTAATTAGATTACCAAGTGATGCATTTATGTTAATTTTTTTGTTTTGTATTCGTATAAGCCCTATTGTTTGAGAGCAATTATACATTATCGAAAAGTCACTTTTTTTTTCAAAATCTGTTTTTAGACTACTTATTCTCCTAAACTACTAATTCTAGAGTCTTGAAATTTTAGCATTATCTTTAAGACTACAAAAGCAATAAACGAAAAATCTCCTCAAATTTTTAAAACAACAGAAATATTTTTTCCCAAAGAAATGTAAAAATTTTGACTTATAATTCAATCTGAAAGCTTGTGAGGGTGATACAAGCCATACCAATCGACAGATCAAAATGAAACAATACCTAGAAATAAGAGTTTATTTGGAGAATGAGTTGAGATAATTTCTTTCCAAATCACATTGACCAAAGGGCTTTTAGAGTACATTTTCTATTTTCAGAAAATGTTTTTTAACGTTAAACGGCTCATTAAAAAAACCAAGAAAATTGCTAACAAATTGAACAAAAAATTAACAATTTATAAAAAGAATTCATGTAATTTCAATTACGGCAAAGAGCAATAACGCTATAAAAACTGATAGTTTGTCCTAGACTAGTGGATCACCTGCTATACTCGTCAAATTTATTGATATTTATTTACATTGTTTAAATCGACTCAGAAATTTTTTGAGTGAATCCACTGAAATAAAATTGAGGTTTATAATGGAAAAATTTAAACAATTTATTGACTGATATGAGATATAAGAGGAATAATATTTTTACAAGTAAAAAATCACTGCCAATGAACATAAATTTCCGTTGCTTTCCATGGTATGATTGATTTGTCGAAATTCTCTAATCAATCTATATATTGCACTCTTGAACAAACCTTATATATGTTGTAAATCACTTTATGTTTATGAATTATACCATCTTTGAGTATATTGATATGTTAGGAATAGATTCTTTCCTCAAGAAAGAGGAGTTATGTAAAAAGATAACACTCACTCAGAGAAAATTGGATTTTTGACAAAAGGAATGAAAACTGATTTTTTTAAAAAAACACTAGCATGGCATAAAATTCTCAGTATAAACATTCAACAAAAGACCAAAAATAATTCGAAATTGAAAACATTCTTTAAAGAATAATAAATGTAATTATCCTACATCTAAAATTAAAAATTATCTTAAAAGGATATTTTTTCAGTTTTTTATGAATTTTTAACTCCTATATTGTTGGCAACCTTGTATATAAAGGTACAACATGATTTTAACAACTTTAAAAAACTCAATAACAGATATAGATATATGTAACTTCTTATTTAAACGATGTTCCAAAGCAAGTAATAAGAAATTGTTATTCTGAGGTAAAATGGATAAACAAACATAAGTCTCCACACAAATGAAGTTTTATTCAACAGCAAAAACGCGTTTCGAACACTTTGTGTTCATCATCAGGAAGACACCAAGGATGTGGTGCTGACGGGTTGGTCCAGTTGTTAACTGGATATAATTGTAAATACCACACAATTACGGTTTGCCCAACTAATGATTTAAAGAAACTGTTATTTTACAACAACTTTTTGTTTTAAACTACTTTAATAAGATAGCTAAAACTTTTTTTTTTTTTTAATTCAGCTTAAATGAAATTTATTATATCTTGCAAATAGTTATAAAATAATTATTAAACTCATGACTGCTTTTAATTTAATTATTGATAGACAAACTAATAATCCCTTAGGTTTCTTATATACATTATATTTCTTCTGTTTAATTTTATTTAATTGTCAATTAATAGTTTTTGATTAATTAATATTATTAATTATTAATAGGTAACTTAAATACACAAGACTGGTGTATTCAAATTTTTTTTCTGACATCAAAAGTTTACCATGTTTTAATGTTTTCACCTTTTATTGTTAATACAATGAAACTTAATGAAAATATGTCAGATTGTATAATAATATATTATGAAATAATTAGAACATTATTAAAAAAAAATAATTTAGAAATATGCCATTAATATGATTATTTTTCAATTGACTTCGTCTTTTTTGCAGGATATAAAAAATTAATTACGTTGTTTAATTTAGCATTTCCTGAATACTATATATTAATGACCTCTGTTCTTTTGTTAAATAATGCAAAGTATTATTACTATGAACACATAAGTAAGATTACCAGGAAAATGAATTTGCGTTTTGAAAATTAATTAGAGATATTTTCTTATTTTTAATAAAATATTTGACTTTTATATATAAATCTTAACTTTATTGCACTATTCTGTCATATTAAAATGTATTTATTATAGCGAATTAATCAAAAGAATGTTCTGCAGGAGGATATTTTTGTAGTCCTTCAATTTTATTTAACAAAGGTACTTATCGGTTAATAATAATATTATCAGTTTATAATATATATATTGATAAAAGAATCAACTGTGAAGTATAACCATTTACGAATATATATACGAAAAATATTTCGTATTAAACTTGTATTTTTTGTAAATATGGACTTTTGACACGTGTCCTGTGCTTTGATAATATAACTGTAAGTACGATAATAATCTTAAAGGAGGTATTTGAGGATTCAAACCTTAAATTACTGTCTATTAATACAACAAGCATGAGACCAAGCAGGATTACACCAAGGTTGTAGGTTATACACAATCTCAATCTGTTTCGCAAAGTAAATCATGTGTGAGTCATTATGAACAATCACATATCCTCTGGATTTCAGCAACACATTCATAAAGGTTGATTCAGATTATTGAGACCTATTTTAACCAGGCAGACTACATACGTTGTTAAACGTCACGACACATCCTTGAAGATTTGTTGTTGGTAAATGTACTTGCGAAAATTGGTGGCACTAAACGGAGTGTTTTGCGAGATGAAGAACGGTTTGGCCCTGTGCTGGGCATTAGTGGTTAGGTGTAAGTGCTGGGAGGACTCCTATCGGCGAGACGTGCTGTCCCCTAGGCCAGCATCGGCCACACTTTCCCCCGCCTGACCTCGGAGGCCGGGGCTCCGCCGTCGCAACACACCTCCCCGTGCCCTAGGCCCCACTCTCTCTCGCCAGCCTCCTCCTAGCCTAGTGCTCCACAACATACCTAACTCTTATCACTTCTCCACATTTCTTCCGAAGACTTAGTATGCTTTATAAATCACATTTCTAGAGTTCAGCTTCTTTTTCTTCTCAAAACTTAAAATTATTCTCATTCTAACAATACAGTGTTGATTGAAATATACCCTTGATTGAAATATTAAAATATAACTACTTCCAATTTCAAGAGACCTTTTGAAAACTTATTACTATATACTAATGTTATTATTATTATTATTATTATTATAGAACAACATGCTCCACCAGAAGGCATTACATGCATTAAAATCTTGGATAGTGCATTATAATCCTCATTAAGTTATGATAATGTAGCTTACAATAATAATAATTACGATAATGTTAAGTAATAATACGAAACGAAATAATCTACACAATAAGTACAATTAGACATAATGATAGCAGGGCAATCGCGACAACTCATAAAGCACAATACATACTCAATTAAGCGAATACTAATTTAATTAATACATTATTTATAATATGACTGTAATCTGCTTCTGATACTTTTGGTTTGTTGTTTCATTCCTGTCTACTGATGAAATATTACAAATCAAACTAGGAAAATTACACGTTAATTAATTAATTTTCACGTCTTTCCAATATCAGAAGTTAACACAATCTAAACCATGCATATTTAAACTATTCAATTTTAAAAGATCTGGTGTGGCTCACACTCAACTTCACTGCCAGTAAACATAATATGAATTCGTTGACACCCACTGATTTTTTGGTAATACAATGTAATATTACTCGTTCGATATTGTAAGGTTGTGAAACGTAAAGTAGTAAGATATCTCATATGATATTTTATGTTGGTTCAATCAATGGATTGTGACATAAAAATAGTGGCTCGACCATCCATTCCCTTCCCATCCTCTAATATTATCCAAAACAATGAAGTTTTTAACACTCTAAGAACTATGCGCGATAATTAGTTTTGTTGAAAGGTGTCATACGCACATTTATTGCAACATAGTTTCTAAAAAAAACTGCCCTTCCCCCTGTACAACATCATATATGATATGATTCGTATATTTTATAAACATACCAATTTGAATTTGAACAGTTATAACATTCAAAGAGATGTACAGACAGATGAATGTATTTTGATATTTATGATCTATTCAGATTAAGTAAGCTGGTTCAGTCGGAGGATATGTTTTTAGTTCTTAAAACTTTGAAAGTGAGAGGGCAATTTCAATTTCCTTTTTTCTATATTATTCTTTATTTCAACATTTTTTGCAGAGTTTTACGATCAATATATAATATTTTATGACTCACTATGTTCTAGGGTCAAGAACGTGTGTATGGTGGTATTGATAATGCGGTACACTGGGGGAAATTCAGCACAACGCGACAGAGTTCCACATTCAGTAACCGTAATACATAATAAGCAGGACACGTGATCATTATCTGTAAGACATCTAAGCAGCTGTTTGCTACTAAACATAAGTAGAACTCATCAGGAGCAACCAATCATTCATCAGACATTTTAAATCTGTTAACATCCCAAGTTTAGCTACTTGATTAAGCTGTTTCAGCACAGTTATCTCAGATAACTCTCAGAACACGTCTTTGAACAAAGCGTGCTGCTCAGATTAACTCATGTTTCCTGAAATACCGACTACTTAGCTGGCTTTCGTGATTCAAGTTTCATGATTATTCAGTCACGAAATTAAAGAAAAAAAAACATTTTCTTTTAAATCCACTTTCTTTAATGTTTTGTTGTAATTTAGTTCTTTCTGTTTTAAGGTAGATTTTAATGATTACGATCCCTGATTTTTTTTTTTTTTTCTTTTTTTGAAGAGAGTTGACCCCCCCCCCCCCCATTCTACCCACCCCTCCAAACACAAAATTAATATTTTAAATCAAAAGGTAATATTTTTGAATTGTAAAAATCCAAAAATAAGTTAAGAAAACATCGTTGAGAGCTAACAATGGTATCTGAAGAGTGCAGATAATTGATTGGTAACGTTGAGGTTTTTTATCAGTAACAGCAAAGGAAGAGGTATTTATATCCAAACCAAAGCGTGGCTTATCTTACCTTATGACGTTACCAGAAAAGATTTAATGAATTCAAAACAAAGGAATCGTTGTTATTGTACCTTACAGACTTTAAGATGCATATTCTACCGTATGATAACAGTGCAGTTGATGGAAACTTTTGTAGAACCTGGACTGAAAAATGAGCATATTCATCTAATATACCAATTTATGCATAAGATTCAAATTTTTACGCATTTTTATGCATTACACAAAATTTTCTGCGTAAATATGTACAAAATACTTACTATTTAGGTAGATTTATTTGTCTTTTACCCACATATGTGGTCATTATACACAAATATTCATTTCAGTTCAACTTAACAGACTACAATAAGCATAGATAATAAATTTGGTTAATTGATTAAATTCATATAGGGAAATTGAGGTTTGAGCTACTGTAAACTAAATAGGTATAATTAATTAAATATTGATGAGACTGTATGTATGACTTTAAGATTGAGTTTTCATCTAATTCTATAAAAGTTATAATCCACAAATATTAAAAAAATGAATTGATGACAAAACTTTAAGATATAAATATTCTAAAAACTACTTTCTTTTGAGACAATTTCAAAACAAACTGCCCATTATACAGTTTATTCTCTTCAATTTTTAATTATAATATTTTTTTCTCTATTTAGCCTGAGCCCTCCCAACTTTAAAAATTTAAAATCGTTGTTTTTGTTTACATTTTCTTGGTCAGTATTGCAAGTACTCTTATCTCGTAAGTTTTTTATTTATCCACATCATGATCTGATAAAGTTGCATCCATTTAATTTCTCTTCTTTGGAAAATTAAGAACTAAAGTTACCTATTAGTACTTAATTGTTACAAATTGCTCTCTCCTCATTTCATCCGTATTAACATAAACATAAATAGATAAATGGATAACCTTTAATCTATTATTGTGAAATATTATTATTCTTACTTTATAGGTAAACTAGCAAATGTACCCGTCTTTGACGGAATCAAAAATTCTATTATACTTGGTATTCCAACATATCAATTATAGTATTATACTAATACTATAATTAGAAATTATAGAATAGTAGAAAACACCATTATTAGTACAGTGTTAAACAAATGCCTCTGTATACACTACATTAGCTGTCTGTCCTTCAGGTTCATGGAAGAACAATCAGTTGAAACCTCTGACTATTGAGCAAGTAAACTACAGTTGACCATGTGAGAAAAACTTGGTTTCGCTAACTTGAATTCCTGCGTTAGATAAAGTTTCCCTTTGCGACTTAGTTAACGTCATTGCGAAATAGACTCTGAGGGGACCTTGCAATCATTTGAATGGAAACAGACAGTGGTTCGGAAGACTCCCCAATACCACATCCAGTCATTATGTCCGCCTCTATGGCATATCTGTGTAGAGCACGAACTCAGAGTCGTGTCCCGTTGCACAGTTTTTGGGTCACTCATGTTTCGTAACATGAAATTTGTTACTGCTATAAATTGCAGCATCATTGGTGCTCCTACTTTAAGTTTTTACTCATGAGCAGGCAGTCCAGAGGAAATAAATTCAGAATCAAGAAATTCAATTAGATAATGAACTGCTTCTTCATCACTAATCCAATCTCTTTACTGACTTGTAAGTTCTTTCCTCGGCTTCATATAGCGTAAGAACTTGTTTGTTGATTTCTCATGCCTGTTCATATTAAGGGCTGAGAATTGCTCGTTTACAAAACATTTATTCTCAATAGATAGTACATCCTTAACTCTGTGAAACACCATTTCAATGATGTCAAATACGCAATATATTCATGTGCTCAATTGAAATTAAAATCAACTAACAATACCTACTTGCCACACCTGTGTATTTTCAAAACAAACTTGTCTGTGAAGTTAGGAAAATACAGCTAAAAGCCCCATAACTTCGCTTCTGTACTGAATTAATAATCTATTTAGAGCCCATATTTTAAGTTAGGCACACACAAATCCAGTGTCAATGTTTCAGCTCGCTATGTCTTATGGTGGCTGAGTTTACTTGCGACAAACATTTTTGCGTTAAACGTCCATAACTTCACTTCTACGTTGAATTTCCAATCAATTCATAGCCTATATTTTAAGTTAGACCTACACAAATCTACTGTAAAAGTTTCAGCTTTATATGTCTTATGGTAGCTGAGTTTACCTGTGACAAAGTTTTGCGGACAAACCGACAAACCGACAAACCGACAAACCGACAAACCGACAAACCGACAAACCGACAGAAATTTTTCTAAGGGTGGATTCGGTTTCTCCAATGTATGAAACGTAAAGAAAACTTGAAATGAGTCAGTTCTAAGCAATGTACAGACAAAATCATTATTTTATTTATAAAGATTCCAACTAATTTCGATTAACTTCAAATTCAGCGTTGATTCTTTACCATACAGTAATGAAAAAACAGGTATAACAGCATCTAAAATAAAAACGGTTGGCTAAGTTTAATTATTATTATTTGTTACACGTAAATGCAACAGCTTTGATTATTAGGTAAATGAGAGTTGTGTGGCGTCTTGAATTACTTTTTAAATGATAATTAAATGATGGTGTTCAAAGCTGGAAAGCTGTTGGCAAGCTGACTTCTGTCTCTAAAAAGAAAACAAAAACATTTCAAATGGAACTCTGATGATAAATAAATGAGAGTAGCAATTAACAGCGTAAACAGATCGAGTAAAAGTAGTTGAACTCTTCAAGGTAGAGTTGTCTTCCTAGGAGATAATAATTTCAGAGTAACAACTACCTGATTTTAATTACACTTGAATAACTGAAACACCTAATCATGTAGGCTAAAACATTGTACTTAAAACACATCTTTAATCATTTAGTGTATAAGTGTGATTGATTTAACATTTGCAAAGTTTAAAATTTATCAATTTAAGCACTTCCTGGTTCAATAGATGTAAGATTTCGTAAGCCACTATAGTTGCTGTTGTTTCCAAGTGAATGTGGTATACAATATTGTCAGTAAACAACCATCATGCCTCAGATTCTTGGTCCTAGCATAACTGGTTTTGGATCAGCTCATGTTAGGCAGTTTGTCTTACTTAAATTCAGAATCACCCGAAACCCTTAGATCCAGTAAACAAAATTTAAGTTGTATAGTCGTTCATTATAAATTTCTATAATAGAAATGAGACCATTATTTAAACAGTTGATTTCAATTTCTTCTTTAAGTTCGTTTCATACAAGTATACATCCTTAACTTTCACAATGCACATTACTATTAAAGTAAATATAATTTTCATTTCAATTTTAAATATACAATAGAACTGGGTTTATATTTCATCACTTCAAAATCATCCACCAATAAGTTCATGACTTTATTAGAAGTAAGAGGCTTTAAAAGTTTTATTAATGTCTTGGAAGTAATGGCACAAGAATTTATGTTTTCCAATAATGCTATTAAGATTTCAGCAAAGGCCGAGGGCGTTAAAATTTTAAGACCTTTTTTTACCTTTCTATATAACCTTTTACTTATAAGAAAAGTTTCAACACTTATTGTATGCAATTATTATTTTTTATTGGTTTATAAGCAACTAGGAGACCCCTCTGACCTCATTATCAAAAAGATAATAATAGTAACATAATTATCCTTCATGACCAATCATCCAAAAATTATACTACAATTTTTCTTTTAGCATAGATATTCCATCATTTTTTCCACCAATAATTTTAATTATCTCAATAATGTTTAAAAAAACGACTTTCTTATTTTTTTTAACACATTATATTATCTTGCGGTTAAGTAATCTTATTTATTTATTGGTTTAGTATAACATTATTACAGTACTACTGACTGTTGTTATTTATGTAATTATGAATTAATCTGTTGTATTAAAATATTATTACAGTTTAAACTCTACATATCAGATTATTTTGTTCCTAGATCGTGCTCGTATCTAGAATTTCACGTATCTCAAAAGAATTTCTCCAATAAAAGATAATTGAAAACCTCAATCCGTTCCCGGTTTCCCAAAAGCTTTCAGGTTAATCCTAAATCACTATAAACGACATCTTCCTGATTACCAATAACACATTCAATTAGTAATTGAACATAAAATACAGTGTTATGATAAATAAGTTGGTATTGGCGAAATAAGATTGAATTTGTTATGAGCACTTACTTTCCACAGAGGAAGTCGTAATGTGAGTGTCGTAACGCTGTAACATGAAGCTTCAATATTTTCAGATCCACGGCAATGTGAAATATTCTTTTGAAAACTCACGAAAGATTATTTTACTATTGTCCGTGACATCAAAGCATCGTCAGAATAAATGCTTGGTATAAAGTTTTTTCAAGTTTAAAATCACCTGCTGACCCATAGAAGCATCTGGAAATTCTCGTAACTTGGATTTTCTCACAGATGTCAAGTAAAATTTCTTCTCAAAAGACATCTCGTATCTCGAATTTATTGTAAGTAGAATAGCTGGTAGATAGAAGTTCTACTGAATATGTATATTTATAAAAAAATACATAAATAACATATTTATTTATTTATATAATCAGTTATAAAAAACAAAAATATATCTCTGTATAAAACTAAAATAAACTGATACTTCTTAATTTCACTGAAACCTATTGAAAATTGCATTACCGTAATTTTGTTTTGTAAGAACATGTGCATATTGAAAGATTCACGTTCGAATGTAAAGAAAAGAAAGTTTTAATTTTTCATATTTCTTTCTATCTTCTTTTTCCCTCTAAGTAATGGCGAGTATATAATGAAAGGAAGGCAGGCATTCCTGTTATCCACTTTACAACTGAAATATACGCTTTGAAATCCCATGATAAAATAGGTTTTGCAATTTGTGCGTGTGGATTGTGTGTGCGTGAAGAACTAATGGTTTAATTTTTTTTTTTCAAATCATAAGTGTTTGGTGTTGTTTTTCCTCTGCAGAAGGTGTGATAATTTATCAAACTTTATTTATATAGTAGTGTAGTGTTGGGTATATTCTGTAAACTGTAAAAGAATTGAATGAAATTAAAATCCGGCATTTAAAAAGTAATGGTAAATAGAGTGAGAATATTGCCTTGGGGAAAGTTCATGTGGATCTGCTATGGAAATGAGACTTGTGCGAGCGAGGCCTGCGATATACGGGAGTTCCAAAACTATTGCCTCAGACTATTGTAGGCAAACTGAATAAATTAAGGACGCTGTCTTATATTGGAAATATGGTGGGCGGAGCAACGGCAGGCTTTGCAGTCCTGCTGGAACCATATGAGGCGATTTCCGTTACACAATCAAGTGAAAATATAGAGTTTGTCGAGTGAGGTCTGATCATATGGCTAACTTAACTGGCAGAGCAAAATCAGGGTATTTGAACTACCAGCCCCCACGCGTATCTGCAAGCGAACTCAAAATGGACAAATTGCCAAGGGGGGGAGGGGAGTCTCCAATAATGGTCACTTCGTGACTGACCAACTATGAACAGCTCGTAATTTATATTCCATTCTGGCTGATCCATCATCAAGCTCTGTCGAGGAAGTGCTTCAGGGTGCCATCAATTATTATAGCTTCTGTTATAACATCATCCATGAATTTCATTCCTTCTAAGTTTTAAATGTGCAGGCTACATTTTTTGGAATATGTTATATCTAAAGAGAGGAACTTTTAAACTTATATTAGATTAGGTACATTTTTCAGAAAGTTACAATACATTTTAATATAGCAAAATACATACCAGAGCTATAAACATATAGCTGTGAACAAATATTGTCAATTCTAGCAAACATACCCTCTATAGCAACCAACAAAAAAAAGTGAACATAACGTTCATCCGTGTATTTTTTTCATTACATTAAGAAATATCAATCTAAATACTTTTAAGAAAATCTGGAGTGGCCTACACTCTACTTTACTATAAGTAACTTAATGTCAAATTTCTTGAGTATATAAAACATAACGTACCATTTAAGCATAACATAAATATCTAAATGGGATATAATTATTAGCATTGCATTCGTGAGGTAGTACAGATAGTGATTGAAGGACATATCAATTTATAAGCTTATTTTTGTACATCACAAATAATTTATTATTTGCAAATAATTTCATTAGTATAACTACAGCAGTAATAACATTTTTGAAAAACCAATGTGAACATTTCTTGAAACGAAATATTATCCTACAAGAGAACATGGCTATTGTTCAAATAGCCAGTAGATTTCTTACATCGTTTACTTGACATCCTTCTACATTGAATATTAATGTAAAATTTTCAAATTTGAAACCGTAAAATACCCTTTTTTTTCTCTGAAAAACATCTTAAACAGCGAAGAAAATGTTGTTTTAAGGTGATTTGTTAATTAAAGATGTACGATAATTACAGTTATTAATCTCTAAACGAAAGATTTATATTTTGAATTATCTTTTACATTTTTGGTTTTTAACAGAATTATTATACTGTGAATTTTATGGCTTCTTAGTATTTAATAAGATCATTTTCCTTCCCCTTTGTCAAATAACATATATACGAATTTTTTTTTAATGAGTGTTATCATTTATCTGCACAATATTATTCCTCTTACATCTCTTATAAGTCAATAATATATTTTCATTTTTCCATTAGAAACATCAATTTTATCTCAGTGGATTCGCTCAAAAAATTTCTAAGTCAATGTAAACAATGTAAAAAAATATAAAAAATTCGACAAGTATAGCAGGTGATCTCTTAGTCTAGGATAAACAAAGAGTTTTTATATCGTTATTGCTCTTTCCCGTAATTGAAACTTCATGATTTTTTTTTTATGAATTGCTAATTTTTCGTTCCATTTTTGGTCAAATTTTCATTATTTTTTAACGAGCCGTTTAGCGTCAAAAAAACATTTTCTGAAAACACAAATCCTACTGCAACGCCCCTTTAGCGAATGTAATTTTGAAAAAAAATATCTCAACTCATTCTCCATATAATGTTCTATTTATAGGCATAGTTTCATTCTTGTTCGTCAAACAGTATGGCTTGTATCGCTCTCACAAGGTTTGAGATTGAATTATAAGTCAAAATTTTTACATTTTATTGAAAAAAAATATTTCCTGTTGATTTAATATTCTGAATATATTTTTCGTTTGTTGCATTTAAAACCTCAAAGATAATGTCAAAATTTCAAAACTGTAGGGTCATCAGTTTAAGAGAAATAAATGTTTTAAAAAAAATGGTTTTTGGCAAAAAAAGTGACTTTCCCATCATGCATAATTCTTCCCAAACAATAGGGATCTTCGTCTTTATAAGGCCCATTTTTGTGTAAAATATCAACTTGATCCATCAAAGATTCTGGACCGTAGCGTGGTAACAAGCAATGCTAACACACGCACCCACCCACCCACCCACCCACCCACACACACACAGACATCATCGTAAAAACGTCATAAAACGACTTCTGGGACCTCAAAACATGTAATTCCGTCAAAATCTCGAGATCGAATTTTTTCACGATCACTATACTTTACTTATAGTAAAGTAAAAAATCTGAAGCTTTTCCGAAGACAGCTTTAAAATAACACTCATGCAAAAGTTTGTGCTTACTACATCAAAGTTGTGTCGTAGTAGTACTTACATTAATATCAATGTTAGTAACTATCTTAATCTATGAAAATTGTTACGAAGCACTCGGCAGGCTTTATTTATTAACCAATAATATTTAGAAAAATTTGAAAGATGAAGTCAGATGTAAATTAAGAGTTTTTTTTCTAAAATGGTTGTCAGAGTTGTCTGCTAGTGGAATGATTACCGTAGATGTAGTTTGATACTCTCTTTCACCATTTTAGTGGAGGATGAAGAATTTTCGGACCTCGTATAAATACCAAGGGATTATCACCAGGAAGTCACCGAGTCAGGTAGTAGTTGAATAGCAGTCCTATAAAGTACCTAATTAGAGTGCGACAAAATGTAGGACTCTCGATGTAGAATGGTGTAACATTACTCATGGATATGCAGAATGAAAAACAATAATAATAGCGTTTGCTTTCAGATGATCATCAGATGAGGCACCATGGGAGTACTGAGTGCAGTTATCATCGGCCACGTCCTAGTCTCCGTGACTGCCACCACACACACGGTACATGCCAGCATTTCTCTTTAAATTAAATTATAACTCTTAGGTTAATATAAACAAATATAACTTCCTTTTAACTAAAACATGAAAAAAGGAACATTTATTTCTGTCAAACTATTCAGCTTCAAATAAAAGATGATTGATTGCGTCATCCTCATAATAATGCTGTTGGCATACTGGGAAGGTTACGGATGCTGTTGTCTTCCAACTGAACCAATAACAACCTTGGTTATAATAATATTTTCATTACACTTGTGAAATCATAATACAAATAAGTTAATTTTTTTTTTAAATTCAAAATTCCAACTGAAATTAAAACAGCTTGTAAATTGTCTTGAGGATGATTAGTTCACGTCTGTTTTTGAACTCAGTCTTAAAAATTATGAAACTGAATATCACATCCATAAAGGCAGTTTTTACCAGTGGAAACTCAAACTAATGACAATAATTAGTACGTGGGAGGAGGTGCGAAGAGTCGTTGAAATGTCAGCGACTCTTGAAAACTTCCTGATTGAGGCTTGGACGAAAGGTCGGCGGGGCAAGACAAAGAAGCCTTGATTCGTTCCTTGGTTTTGCATGGAGTTAATGGCGTGACCGTTACAGCCAATGGCCCATGATGGTACTAAAACAGCGCTATGCTTCATTCCTCACTTAATTCCTTCATACTCAATAACTTCCTTTAAACAACTAACACATGTTTAATTTTTGATAATTACTTTTCGCGCATGGACCACGTATAAAATTGAAATAGGACTTTAAACCTATTTAAAATTTGGTAAAACAGTTGATATTGGTGACATATATTATATTATATACTTCTTATAAAAACAATTGAACCAAACAAAATTACAAAAAAAATAACAAATAAAAAAAACGTACAATCTCACTAGATATCTTTGTCACCTTTCCACTTGGAAAATGCCCTGAGACATAATTTCCAATAAGTGAAGTCAAGAATGAGGCTTGGTTTTCCTTTCTGAGCAGCTACTTTAATCTCCTAATGAAGACGGATGTCTGAATATCGTACTGAACGGTTGTATTTTCTTATTTCTGTGCGAGTTCTTCCTTAGATATATATATATATATAAAGATTTCACATAACCACATGAAATAACAATCAATGACCAAACCACAATATGAAATCGGAAAACAAGACCAAGATCTTTCCAACCGTAACAAGCGGTCTTCGTAACAAGCGGGTTTTGACTCTGAGGAAGACCGCTTGTTACGTTTGAAAGATGTGTTTTCCCATTTCATATTGTCGTTTGATCATTGATATATATTATATATATATATATATATATAATATATATATATATATACATGAGTTCAACATTCAAGAAGAGTAACACACAGAATAAAGAAACACCTTACAAACTCAAATTTTCGGGCAATCCGTCTTCAAGAGAAAAGAAAAAGGGTGACCAAGCACGATGTAGACGCAACGGCAAGTAACCAACCCGGCAACCGCCAGTGCTGCCCCCCGTGCCTGGTCTTGAAGTAATACAATAAAGAGAAGATAAAACAGAAGTTCAGATAAGCAGTACAAGTTGGGTAAATATAAAAGAATCAAAGGGAATTGTAGAAAAAATTAAAAGAAAGAAAAAAATAAAATAAATATGTAAGTGTATATATAAATAAGGATTAGTGTAAAAAATTATGGCAAAATATTTAAAAAACATATAAATTAAATAACAAATCATAAGTAAATATATTGTTATAAGAATGAAAATAACAATAACAAATAACAATAAAATAATGAAATAACATGAATGATCAAACTACAATAAGAAAAAAAGACTAAGATCTTTTTACGGTTGAAATATTTTAGCCCTTTTTTCCCCATTTCTTATTGTGGTTAGATCGTAATATATATATATATATATATATATATTTGTGTATTTTGGGAGCAGACCTTCAATCAAAGATGTTTTATTAAAAATTATGCCAAATTAACTCGGAAAAGAACAAAAGTTAAAATTGGCATAATTTTTAATAATATATATATATATGTTTTAAATTACAGAGTAAAAAAGTGAGAGAAACACATCGAAAAATAACTAACAGATTAGGAGAAAACTAGAGCTATCTACCAACTGACAAACAGCTAATTCATTGGTTCAATCACTATTCTCCAACCTGCATGGAAAGGAAAGGAATACAGACAATGACACAAAGAAAGTATAGGAGTTATAGAGACATATAAAAACATATCAAAGAAATTCTAATTATAATAATGATTAATAGTGTTCATTATAATAGAGAAAAATAGTATTGAGTAATAATAAACTAAATGAGTTCATTGGGAATAAATAAAAAAATATAAAAGTATTAATAAGTTAGTTTATTTAATAATAAATTAGTTATTAAAGTGAATTAAAAACGAAAAATAAACTCATGATTAAAAGGAGGAAAAGAAAAACCTCGTCTCCACTGAAAAGAGTTTATACAGCGACGCGTTTCGAACATATACTGTTCATCCTCAGGTTACATCTTCCTAATAACTTACGTCTTTTGTTGTTGTGCAGGTGGAAGTTCTCATAATAGGTTTATTTGGACATATGGTTATTGAATAACTAAAGTAACAAATGAACTTACCTATCTATTTATCAAAATAGATTGTATTGACATCAAAATCAGAAAATATTTTTTTTCCTTTATTTTTATTATATAGGTATTTAAAGCAACATTTTTTTACGTTTTATATAGCTAAATGTATTAAGTAAGAAGTAAGGGTAAATCATAAAATATTGAATTCCCTTTGAGTTTTTCTATTGTTAAATCATTGATATCATTTAATTTTATTTTTATTCCGAACGATTGTTCTTATTGTAGGAATATAATTCATTAATATGATTTCAAAATTGGTTCTAATTAATCACAATTTTACATTGTATAATTAAAATTTGCATAGGCACGCATAGTCTTTCGATTGGAATCACGTTTTCTATAGAGAATATATGAGTGTAATTAATTAAATAATGGATTTAATTTAAGAAATGTATATTTCATTCTATTAAGACGCATGATCTTGATACCACTCCACTTTACTCTAAACGTTACCTCAGAATTAACTTCATTTTTGTATTTCGATATCATTTAAATCTTTGAACGTAATTAATGTTGTGGTACCATTGTTGAAGAAAAGTATTTTTTTTGGGTATTCAACAAATTATAATATATACAATATAAACTAAATTCACAGAAAGAAAATGCATGCAAGAGGTTACAGAAACCCACTTCTATATTTCAACTTCGTCGACATCAAATAAAAGGCGTGTGCCTCTCCCAAGACAAATGCGATGACATATATATATATTATTAAAAATTATGCCAATTTTAACTTTTGTTCTTTTCTGAGTTGATTGTAATTCTGGAAGCGCTGTGCATAAGAGAAAAGAAGCCGAACCTGAACAACCAGACCACGAGCTTCTCAAGAATATTAAAACTGCATGCAGGAACGTAGGATATTAAGTTCAATCCCTGATTATTTTCAAATTCGTTAGTACTTTTAATTAATAGCAACCCTGAGGACCGTTATAACCTGTATAACCTCCCACTCAATTCATGTAAATATTTCTTATTCTTTTAGGATGTTAATAATTGTGTTAATAATTTAGATAGTTCTTATTTTTGTATTTGAGTTCTGTTATGATTTAGTTATTGGTGCCTGAAGATGGTCAGAGCTGACCGAAACGTCGTATATAATTTGTATGTAATGTTAATTTCTTTGTTATGGTTAAAACTTGTTAGTGAATAAAATGGAAGTCAATAATAAATCTTTTGGTGAATTACTTTATATTTTACCAGAAAGGTGGAAATCCATAGTGAGAAAACTTGAAAAATTAACTCGGAAAAGAACAAAAGTTAAAATTGGCATAATTTTTAATAAAACATGTTTGATTGAAGGTCTGCTCCCAAAATACACACATATATATATATATATATATATATATAAGGTAGTGTGTATTGTTTTCTTGACCACAATTACTGTCAACAGTTAATTTGTAAAATATCTGTTGCTTAATGGGTTACATAGTTTTGTTATTTTGTTGATATTATATATATTTAGTCGAAGAATAAAACTGTAAACCAATTTTTAGTTTTAATAAATTCAGTTTTTACAGAACTGAAAGGGGTAGAGCACTATCACATTTGGACGTTTTCTTATTTAGCAGTCGTGGTGAATTGAAATTTTGTGTATGTGAAGGCATCCCATGTGGTTAATTATATTCGTTATTTTTCTTCTCATTGCATTAGTATTAACGAATTAGTTTTCAGAGGCATATATCTCATAGCTCTCAGTGTTTGCAGTGACACTTTTCAGAGCACTAAAGCAGCACTCTCCATTCTCTTAGGGCAAAGTTAAAATATCTAAAAATCGTTTGTGAAAATTGTAATAAACCAATTGAAAGAAGTATAAAGTAGAATTATAAAATAACAATCACTTCATTATTAAGTACTATTTATTTATTAATAATTAATTTATTTTCTATCTTCTATCGATCAGTTGTTAGTATTTTGTTAGCTTCTTTAATAAACTACATGTTTTCGTCAGTTCAATATTAAATTCTGTTTAGCACTAATTATATGTCTTTAATCACTATAATGACTTCAATAAAAATAATTTCAAGCATAAGTCGCTGAGGATGACCGGTTTATCGAGTTTATTGCTTTTTCGTATAAAAAAAATGTGATGGTTTTACATTGTTCCAGGTAATGGGGATATATAAGTAATCACTAATTTGGTGTAAAAGGTAACTTATAATTTGGCATTGGTTCCTGAATGTCTATGGTGTTAGGTATGCGTTTAAGGTTCCACCTATAATAATTTATGTATCGTATGTAGAAACGAACCTGACTGCTAAGTTGGTCTTATAGCCGTCTTGTGTTTTGGTAGAAACAATTGCCTTAACCTAACATTAGTAACCTCATGTTAATCATGCATTAACCATTTGATAATTAATGCTAACATTATGCATTAATTAATAATTTTAAAATGTTTGTTTTATAAAAAATTTTAGTCACGTTCCTTGTATTGTTGAATTGTGTTTTATGAGCTTGTAACTGGCTGTTGTTTAGCTTTGTTCAGCGTTTATTACTCTGAGAAACGCCTACTCCTTGTTGCCGTAAATCAACAGTAATGTTAGGTTAATTGGGCAGGAACTGGGTGAGAATTCTTATTTTGTTCGAGGGGCTCAATAGCCGAGATCTTATTATGTATAGCTATGTAATAGCCAAAGAGTTAGTAATTAAATATAAATTGTCCAGTAATTGCATTGATTGTAATTTGAATAGAAGATTGACTGTTAACGGCCTTGGTTCATTCCAGTCCTTTGCAACACAATATCTGCTTTAGCAGAACATAAACACCCACCCAGCCATCCTCACTATATAACAGAGTACTTAAAGAAGAGAAGTCGAAATTACATTGCATAATTCATACACTGAGTTCTGGTCGGACAATACATGTATAAATTTTTATGGATGGTATCTCGGTTCCATACTAAAAAGCCCGTCTGTCTAAATATATGGACTGGAGTTGGTTCTTTCTCTGCTGCCTGACCAGATGGTCCCCCTTCATCTTATCTTGCTAAAGTCGTTGACAACTATCTGCAAGTCTGATGACACAACATATCCATTTAAGGTTCGAATCTCTTTTCTTCGAGTTCGCAATGATTAGTCAACTTTTTTTTTTTGCAATCAGTAAAACCATGTTCAGTAGAATAACAATACCCATTCAATTCAAGGAATCCAGAAAGTTAAGATTATATATATTAAAGTTATTCGGCAATTTCAAACTGTTTTGTAAATCAGATTTTGTAAAACAAAAACTAGAAAATCTAGACTCAGGTTGGCTCAATAAAAACTTAATATCAATCTCATTCACAATCAGATTATTTGTGATTGTGATTTTGTACTAGCTTGTTTGCTACATTTTGTAATTTAAAACTATAATGTATAAAAACGAAAAATCATTATAAGAATAGTATCACTTATATTTATTATTTTAAAGCATTATTTCACAAAAAAGTATTATTTATAGAAAAATCTTTCAAAATAGTGCAAAAAGGAAGAAGGTTGTTAGAGGGGGTTATAGGTAATAATACAAAACATTCATGTAACCCATTGAAACTTTATAAATCATTTATTAAAATGGGTGATTTCAGCAAATATACCGATGCTAAATAAAAAAAAATAGTATATTGTACATCATTTAAAAAAAAATGGAATTTTGTGATTTGTGATTATAACCTTCACCGTTGTAACACAATCTTAGAAGTGACTATTCATAGAACCCCAGAGTTGTCCTTTCCGTGAAACATTTTCTCATCCAATTTTCAAAATTTAAGAAATTTTCTTACTATTCTATGAAATCACTATTTTCCTTCTCTTTTTTTTTGTATTTTTAGATACTTTGGCTACAATTTCATGTATTTAGAGGTAATTTTGTTTCAGGGTTTCTCCTTTCGCTTGATTTATCAAGATTTACCCTTGAACAATCAAGAACTATCAAAAGAGCTGGTTAAAATTAACTCTCATAAAATAAAATAAGGGTTTTCATCACACTAAGAATTATATGTTTGTCAAATGATATGATTATTTGTGAAACTGTGAGACATGTGGATTTATGACAGTGTTTCATATTGCAAACGCATAGGCAGATGTATAGCATTTGAATAGGTTCAGTGTATTTCCGTTATTGTGTCATATTTTCTATCATGATGATACTTTCTGGTACCCAACAATAATGACCATATATATGATAAGGCGCACAATTCTTTCAATATATTGGTTAAAGAATACATCACCAATTCCTACATTAGGAACCCAAAATTTTATCTTTCTCATGTTTATTTCAGTAGGAATAAACTTTAACGAGTGCCTGAAATTGTAATTGGCTTTACATCTTGTCTGAGGTACAGTTCGTACAATACCTTCAATCTTCCACTTAAAACATCTGAGGCTAAGCACAAGATTTGATGCAGTAATCTTCAGCTTTAAGGGCAAAAATGCTACCCTTAATCTATTTAGAGTTGTACAAATCTTCACATTGTTTTTTTGAACACTTTAAATTCTTGTATCGTTTATCTTCCCTTTTCTGTTCTAATGAGGAAGAGATTATTAAAACAGTTATCTTGATTACGCTGACATGAAGGGTTTAACAATAATAAATTCTTGAAGAATATAAAAGTCTCATACTGAAGTAGTTTGTTTGTTAACAATTTTCCATTGTATATTAGTATATTATAGGCTTCTCCGTATAAAAAAATATTTATTTAAAAAAAAAACTCTTTTCAAGTTTATATCGACCTCTGCCGTTTTTTTCTTTCTTTTCAGATAAAAACTAATATCACTTTTGCAAAGGATTTCTAATTTCTAACTTCACACTACAAGTAGATATATCTGAACAAAAAAACTCCATATGAGAATAGCGTTCATTTATTAGTACATTGTTAATTAAGATTTTTGTTCATAATTGTTAACTATAACTAAATATACTATAGTGACTGACTATACACCTGCAGAATGTCTATTATGTTTCGTTAATCATATGAATGATTGTTATTTAGGTATTCCTGGTATTTATCTATAATATTTAAGACTACTTTAAGTTTGTTATACTATTCCCGATCTTCTTAATAAAAAGTTTCCAAATGTTTTATTGTTTTTTAAGTCGACTCATATTTTATAAGCAATCTACTATCTTATTTTAGGCAGTAAACTTGCAATGCTGTGTTTTAAAAGAGTTGCTTAAACACTGTTAATTTGTACAGCAGCCATAGTATTTCAAGATGACATCATCTAATGAAATAGTTAAGTGGAGGGTGTTGCAAAGGGAGTCACAGAACGGATTGTAGTCTTTAATTACAAGTAAAGTAGCCGCCGTTTGTTGAGACATGCCTCCTGCAAGACTACGGAAGATATACAAAACTAATTTAACAATTATCTCTGTTCAGATATACTTAAGTTGTTAAAAATCATGTGATCGTCGTAACGTAGCCTCGATGACTAATGAAATGGTAATTGCCTGACAGGATAGCTTGTTTGAAAGTCCTGGCATGGCATTAGGCCAGAGCAAGCACTATTCTTTTCCTTTGACCGAGTGGGCGTACCTAAACAACCTTTCGCTTCTTCCTCCTCTGGAATTCCAGTATCGTTTCGCAACTTCCACGCTCTTGTTCGTGCTGGACTGTCGTCAACCTTGACCTTTGCTCCTAGTCCATCAACCGTGACGCCAATCACCGACCTTCCTTCCTGTTCCATCTGTCTTTGTCCCCTCTAATCAACTCCTGTTCTTTAATACTTAAAATGTCAAAATGCCATTCTTTAAACCCCTCTACTCTTTCTTTTGTTTTTATCCTCTGGCCCTTCCTACTTTATACAACATAAATCACCTCAGCTTCATGTCCATCAAGATTAATTCTAATTAGTATATTTTCGAGTTCTTGAAACAAATGCTTTCAGTTCTTTTATTCTTAGCCAAAATTACAATGCATTTTATTTTTATGATAAAAGACACATTAAAACTACTTGCCAATTTTTTCCAAGAAGCAAACACCTGTTTGTTAAAACTTAATTATTCAGCTCAACAGTAAGCAATGCTTGGTTCTGGTATCGAATATTTAAAGTTAAAAACAAGCAATGGTACTACATGTTTGTATATAGGAGATGAAAGTTTTCTAAATTGGTGTAAACATGGCCGTTCTGGGAACATTAAAAAAAAAAATTGTTTCACAACACGGAAGAAAATAGTACTTGTTATGATAAAAACGGCAATGAATACCTTTCCCATTATGTGTTATGGTTCTTAAGTAATACTACACAATACCTCACTGAAAACTATACACCTTACTAATTTCATTCGGTTACTTTAGCCCACTATTGTTCGAACAGTTCAGAAAATCATAGCTGAGAAAATAAGTGCTACTGCTACTATGCCCCCTGCCTCCCCACGTGAGGATATCAAGTGAATCGGGGACCTCCAAACAACTACATCAGACAATATTTAAAAAGCAATTCTTTTTCTCTAATCATCACTACACTTAACGACAGGAAATTAAATAACAGCATGACAATTTGTGAATTATAAGGTTCAAATGATTAACTCATAATAATTTTTTTGAGCTATTCAGAACAAAAATACAAAGATTTCTAAGTTGCTGAATCATATTGTTATGTCTCGAAAATGTTATATGGTTTTATTAGCTAATGTACTTTTTTTTATAAAAATACTGTTTTCACTGCTCTGAAAAAGAAAATGTATTTTCAATGACTTCCTGAAACAGCAATATTCTAATTATAATAAATAAATAAATATTTTTCCAGGCTAAAGTATAGAGTTTATTTTCATTAAATTAATTTTTACTAAAACTAAAAAAAAAACGATTATAAGAATTATAAACTGATTTCAAAGAGATTTATGGGTTTAGCAATATTGAATGCAGAAACAATACTATGATCAAGACATTACTTAAAATTCATGATTAGCTGTTAAATCATATAATTACATATTTCATTCAAAGAAATTGAATATTCAATTAGTCCACGAATAATATGCGGTCGTGATAAGTAATAATTAAGTCCAATGAAGTCAGCAAATTGAATTAACTACCTACTATTTCTAACAGTACCAATTCGGATTTCAAATCCAGTTCTTTATTATTTTACAATTAAAATTATCTGTCTTTTGTCTTTTTTAATATAGATTTATTATCTTATATATAAATAGATAATAGATATATTATCTATTATAGAAGTTCATAAATCTATTATTTGAGATTTCCCGTATTAGTTTTTTTTCATATTATTAGTTTTTTTCCTGTAAAATAACGGGAAATTTTATAAAATTAAGTTTATAAATTAAACAACAACTTTATAAATTAAAAAATATAAAAATACATAATAAATAAAAAATTAAAACGTATTTGATCTTTTTTTTGACTCATTCTCTTTTAGTTTAAGTGTCTCAATTGTCTCAGAACCTTTTTAGTTTTGGTTTAATAAAGGTTGTCCGCTTGACTTTGAGGCTATTTTACTTCTAATTGATAACGTCTTTTAATCAAAAATTTCATGATCTCCCTTCATATTAAGCTCTCTTGAGTTCAAATGCTACATTTATGTATGCGTCTATGTGTTTGTTTTTGTGCAAGAATGTGATAGAAAAATATATAAATACTTTTTATCAAGTACTCTTCAGGATAAAGTAATCTACAAAACTACAAAAACCTCTGCAAAAATAATGCAACAGTTAATTTAGGATTAACAAAATAATCGTAGATATTTATACAATTAGAGTGCAGTAAAATATACAGTACAGAGTAATATTAATGTTCTGATTTGTATACTGGTATCAATGAGCAGAAATTCATCAAAAAAACTAAATACTTGGTTTTAGTTCACTAAAAACAAATTATTTTAGAAAACTCAGTTTTGTTAATTTGGTGAATAGATCTTATCTATTTAATTATACAAACGTTAAAATATGTATTTATCAGCCTGCACAAATAAAACTGTACTTATAATTGGAATTTCAGGAAAATGTTATGGACGTGACTCTACTTGTTCTATTTAAATTTATATTTGTTTTCAATTTGTGTTCATCTTAGAGTTTTTCAATAATTTTCAATGCCAATTTCATTATTCATTTGAGTTTACAAAATTATTCAGTTCAATTTAATCCGATTCGATTTTGAAAAAATATATTTTATAAAGTTGAAAGATGGGTTTCTTGAGGATTTTGGTATAAAAAAAATGACACTCCTGTTTATATGCCGACGTTTCGCCAAAAATTGTTTGTCATTTTCAAGGCTTGTTTTTGAAGAAGAAACTATTTACGGTTCATGCCTCTATCTAGCAGCATCATAGCATGTCTTCGTAGCTGATATGATGCTGGCAGATAGAGGCATGAACTGTAAATAGTTTCTTCTTCAAAAACAAGCCTTGAAAATGACAAACAATTTTTGGCAAAACGTCGGCATATAAACAGGAGTGTCATTTTTTTATACCAAAATCCTCAATAAACCCATCTTTGAACTTTAAAAATCAGTGGTCGAGAAGCTATATCAATATATTTTATAAGTTTTTATATTCATGTGAGATTCGATTATACGGCTAAAAGTGTATAACAGTGTAATGGTTGAACAAGAGGTGTTTTAGTCCAACAGAAAAAAAAAGGAAAGAATACGTTTTCCTTCAAGATTAAGGACGATGATTGCTGTACTAGGGAATTAAGAGCAAGAAAAAAGTGTTTGCTGTTGAATGGGCAGACAATGGGCCGAGAAGACACGTTTCCCAAAGGGATTCCGTTACCCAACATCAGTCGGTTCATTATTAGACCAAAGTCTACTCACGACCCTGATTCTTTGTTGACACTAGGGTCGTGACAGTCGTTCAACCTCCTTTCTTTTTTTTTCTATAATTGCTTCTTGATCTTGGACAGTGAGCCCACTCTTTCACCTGCTACGTGTTTTTTTTTTTAAAAAAAAATATATACAAGGGACTTTACAAAAAAAATACACATACAACAGATTTTTATACAAAACTATTCCTAGTTTTGTTTAATTTTTAATGTTGTTTGTTTTTCTGGTTTGTTTCGTAAATATATAAAGGAGACATATCACTTCCCATACCTTCGGTCAACGAGCTAAATAGAAATCATTTAATTCTAATGTAGTGCAATCTGTTATTATATGGTATTTACTCATTGTAGGGTAAAAATCTAATGAAATGGTCTCCACATATAAAACTTTTAATGATATAAACAACGCGTTTCGAACACGTAGTGTTCTTCTTCAGGCATTAACTAAAAAATACAATGACACCAGAGAGTTATCTATAGTACAAAGTAAATAAGTACAAAAATTAATATAAAATAAAATAAGGCAGAAAGTACGAACCTAAGGGTGAGGGCCTCTGAATAAGACTGACTGGAAATGGAAAGGACATGGGTGGGGGTATATAGGGTACATCTGTTTCTTATTAGAGCAGGTAGAGTTTTCTCTAAAGTTAGGCTGAGCCTTTACATTTTCTTTTAGACTAAGTGTAGGAAACATATTGAAAAAATAACACACAGAGCTATAACGAAATATAAACCAAATATATGTATAAGGAGGAAGTAGAACTTTTTTTTTTTTTTTTTTTATATTATTATTATTTTTTTATATTATTATTATTTTTATATAAATAAATTAAGAAACGTTGTACATTTGGGGATTTGCTCATTGAGGCAAGTAGAAGAATTATCGCGCAAATGAGCAAATCCCCAAATGTACAACGTTTCTTAATTTATTTATATAAAAATAATAATAATATATAAAAAAAAAAAAAAAGTTCTACTTCCTCCTTATACATATATTTGGTTTATATTTCGTTATAGCTCTGTGTGTTATTTTTTCAATATGTTTCCTACACTTAGTCTAAAAGAAAATGTAAAGGCTCAGCCTAACTTTAGAGAAAACTCTACCTGCTCTAATAAGAAACAGATGTACCCTATATACCCCCACCCATGTCCTTTCCATTTCCAGTCAGTCTTATTCAGAGGCCCTCACCCTTAGGTTCGTACTTTCTGCCTTATTTTATTTTATATTAATTTTTGTACTTATTTACTTTGTACTATAGATAACTCTCTGGTGTCATTGTATTTTTTAGTTAATGCCTGAAGAAGAACACTACGTGTTCGAAACGCGTTGTTTATATCATTAAAAGTTTTATATGTGGAGACCATTTCATTAGATTTTTACCCTACAATGAGAAATCATTTAGTTTTAAGTAAACTAATAAAGTGTTATTCATCTATCCTTTGGACAAATTTCACAAAAACACATATTCGCAAACAAATTCAATATTTAAACGCATTTATAATGAAGGATACTCAAGGACTTTATTGACAAAAAACGTTATCAATTTTTTTATTAATTTGCATACTAGCATTTTTTATCTACCATACTCCTCCATAAAAAACACAGTTTGAAATAAAACCAAAACATTCAGTATGGAAGTTGATTTTAACATGGAAAGCAAGCTTGTTTTCATTTGTAATGTGCCTCTACTATTTGTCACAGCGCGATATATAGACCAGGCTAGGTCGCATTGGCAGTCCCAAGGCAAAAGACATATATGCCGAACATGGTTCCTTTGTGATATCATTTCAATTAACATTCTGCATTGGGAGAACTAAATTTTCCCTAACTGAAGTATACTTAGAGATCCCTGTGTTTAGAGCACGTATCTTTAACGAGTACCTGACATCGTACTTCGATCGGAACCGATAGCTAGTAGAAACAATTCTAGAAACTTCAATCAACCAGGTTAACAAGTATTTATTATTTTTTGGTTCACTTGCTCTCTGATGATGTATTGGCCTTAGAGCATTGTTTCCAAATTTGTTTCATTGTGGGAAATTAATCCATCTATTACATCAAGTGTAATTTTGATTATATTCATATATATATATATATATATATATACTTTAAAATCGGAAAGTCGATCCAAACTGGACACAAAGAAGTTCAAAAATGAAGAATAGTAACACAAAGAGAAAAAACACACTTTAGTAAGTGTGTCTTTTTCTCTGGGTGTTACCCTTCTTCGTTTTTGAACTTATACTATATATCTCATAAACGAAATGAGATCCAGCATGGCAGATTACACTTAAATTGTGACACATAAGAAGAAATATACAAAGACGCCATAACGGTCGAAATATTGAAAAGTGTGTCGCAGCTCTGCCTTCCTGCCTCCTGATGACGGCGATGGTCGAAATATAGAAGTGAGTTATTCCTGTGTCTATCTTTGTGCTATCTTCTTTTTAATTGTTTTTTTTTTTATATGTATATGTAAAATTGTCAGTATAACATGCCAATAAACAATATTCAAATTAATTTTTAAGTATCAAACGTTTAATGATATAATTAATTACTTTCTAAAATATTTCTGCTGTATATTTAAATAACCTATTGAAGAGCCGATCATGACTTCATTATTTGATTTGCTAAAACGTAACATATGACATGTTTATATAATAGGTTAGTGAAGACTCGAATTATCGTAATCTGTGTTAGAATATTGGAAGCCTTCTTGGTTTTAATTGGAAAGTGATGTAAGTAATTATTAAAGGAAGACGGAATGGGGATTGAAAGAGCGGCAAGGCATTAAATTGCAGACTATGCGAGGGTGGCCTAATGAATCTGGACAGAGTCTTATCGGCATATCAATAAATTAATACCTTTAAATTATTAGACAATTATATTTTTAATTGGTTAATGAAAACTGCTGCATCAATTGTCAGTTAATCAATGTAAAATACTGTTATTGTACCAGATTTTATTTAATGAGTTCATTTTTTGCTTTTTTTTATAATCGACGGCTATAAAATAAGGTATGAGCTTTTTTTTTGCTTAATACGTTATAACATGGGATGCCTTAGAGACTGGAGTTTGAATCCCTAAACACAGTGGTTACTAATACATGTCGTACTACTCTGGTGAGGGGGTTCATTTGTTTTGATGTAATGTATCTTTTGGTCTCTGAACCGTGATAAATAATATCTGTTTCATGTTTCTTAAGTGGACCTGTGTTTGAAAATTGACCAGTCTTGACCAATCGCACATCTATTTAAAAAAAATTTGAAAAACTATACATATATATGAGGCACCTCAATTGAGGGGGGGGGGGGGCTTCCCTAACTTAAATCAAACGAACCATTATCCCAGGAGTCTTCAAAAGACCTGTGGCCACTTGATAGAAGAGATCACATTTACTCATATTAAAAACACAGTGAAAGCCGGGATGACAAGAGAATGAGTAGTTCTGATGGCTAGAAAAGAAATGAAAGAATAAAGGTGAAAAGTACTGAAGGATGAAAAGATGAAAGAGTACGGAAAACAAAGATTAAACAAATCCAGCCCGAAACGCTAACTCGCTTGGAGGTCGACCAACACTTTCCTTCTAATAACGGCTAGCTGTCCTATTTCTGAGATGTGTTTACATTAACTTCTCAAATTCATTTTACTTTAGGATATTTCTAAACAAATTTTAATTAAAACTTCAAGCAGTAAATTTGGCATGCAAATAACCCGAAATATATTTTAAACAATTAATGCAAATATTAAAAGTATATATAGACGTATAAAAAGATTTCACATAAACACGTGAAATAACAATCAATGGTCAAACCACAATAAGAAAATGGGAAAACAAGACTAAGATCTTTCAACCGTAACAAGCGGTCTTCGTCAGAGTCAAAAACCCAACTGACAGTCAGTTGGGTTTTTGACTCTGACGAATATCGCTTGTTATGGTTGAAAGATCTTAGTCTTGTTTTCCCATTTTCTTATTGTGGTTTGATCATTGATATAGACGTATATACGTTTGTTAAATTATTGTAGATAATTACAGAAATGTATGATATATATACTTATAAGTTACTAATGATTGAATGGTACGATAATATACATAATAATTGTATTTTTTTCGATCAATGCTTTTAAAGCACGCGTACTTTATCATTGCTTCTTAGCATACTCATACTCAATTTGGATGAGGTATATTTAACGTTTGTTATGCTCAAACATATACTAATTTGATTTTACATTCCCGACGACTTTACAATCCTTAAATTTCATCTTGGATTAATATGGGTATAGAATAAAGAAAAAGTGCATGAATTTAATATATTGGAAGAGGAAAGATTACGTGAGAAATTATTACCATTAAGTTCAATCTGCAGTAACTTATCAGATTGTTATGGAACAGTGATTCCGTTTTTATTATAACTAATTAAATGGATACAAGCACATTATAATAAACCATAACATTAAATTGATCAATTATCTATCAGTTTGTTTATATGCATTTACTGATAATATACAATCTTCACGATGGCTATAAATCTAAAATTCAATTTACTATCAATGAGTTTTTAATATATTACGTATAGTGAAGCCTAATTATTTTTTTTTAATTTATACAATTATGTGATTACTCATTATTGACTTATTAATCATACATCATTACTATTAGTTTAACTGTTTAAGTTTAATTAGTTTAACTTAACTATTACTATTATTACTGTTGATATTAACTGATGAATATTAATCCATTATGTTTCAAATTGATTGTTTATATACATATATAAAGTTTGTTTGTTCAACCATTGTCCGTGCAGATAAAGACATGAAATTATTATAATATTTGCTTTTGTTGTGATTGGTTTTATTGTAGTTGAATTTCATAATAACAAATCGTATTAGGGTGTCAGGGTAGCTCAGTGGCTTGCGTACTCGCCTCAATTTTCTACAATATTATTTACTAATATTTCTCATTAGGGGATCAAGGTAGCAGCCTACTTGTTTACAAAACTCTGATGTTTGTGTTTAAATATTTGCACACGCTTACATAATAATTTTTTATTTATTTAACATTATTTTGACTCATATATGATACATATATGATCTTATATGTATATGCTCTAAGCTGAATTAAATTGTAGAAATTTTATGGGAATCGAAACCACGCCCTTGGCATTGGAGGTACAGCGCTTACCGCCTGTACCACAGGGACTTTTGTAAAATAAGCTTCCATAACCGGATATAAATGACATCAATGCATTAAATAATAGTTGTTTGTAATAAATTAATGGTTTAATAATAATAAATTTAGAAAGAAGAATAATCGACTAGAATAAGAGACTACAGAAAGTTTTAGTTCATTTATGTAAAACAGCATTTTAACATAGCCAATTACATGTTGCTCTCAGCAGAGTCAAATAGAAAAAAACCATTAAAGTTTTTTTTGGAAAAATCAAAATTGTACAAAAAATGTAAATAAAGAAAACTGTCTTAAAAATATGTTCATTATCTTCTTTATTAGAAATGAATTAATTTAGAGTTTATCTGCATTTATATGAACATGATTACATTAAAAAGGAAGTGTTGGATTGACCCAACAGGTCACGGTAGTCTAATTTCATTATAATATTCATTACATGTTTATGATTAGATGATTTAGACTATTTGTTAAATTATTTAAATAAACAATTATTTATTTAAAAAAAAAGCAACTTATGGTGGGATTTAAGTTAGGCATTACGGTACATACTATGAAAAAATGAACTTCTCACAGTGCACTATCTTGTGGGGATGTTTTAAAATAAAGTAGTGTGCACTTCATATATGTATACCGTTCACACTGAATTACAAGAGACGTATACGACGTGTGTAAATAAAGTAGTGAGACTGATTTTTTTTAAATTTTCTATTCAAATATAATTACAATGTGATATTGTCACCTTCAAAATAGTTCCCTTCGGAAGCCACACAGCGCTGGAGACGGTCCTTCCAATCATTGTAGCATTGCTGGAACTCGGATTCTGGAATGGCCTTCAGCTGGTCGGTTACAGCAGTTTGTATGTTTTGTAGTGTCCCGAAATGAGTTCCCTTGAGGTGATTTTTCAATCTCGGGAAGAGGAAAAAGTCACAAGGACTCAAGTCTGGTGAATAAGGAGGCTGAGGAGCAACAGGAATGTTTTTACTGGCCAAAAACTCGTTTATTGAGATGGCAGTGTGACAGGGCGCGTTGTCGTGATGCAACACCCACTTGTCTTTGATGTTTGGCCGCATACGAAGGACTCTTTTTCGAAGTCTTTCAAGGACCTCACGGTAGAAGTGCTGATTAACCGTTTGGCCTTGTGGCACAAACTCTTTGTGGACGATTCCACAAAGGTGTTTGCACTTGAAGGCCTTCCGCTTCGTGGTTCATCTTCAATCGACTCTCTTCCTTCTGAAAATTCCTTAAACCACCGAAAAACCTGTGCCCTTGATAAAACACGTTCTCCATAGGCCTCCTGAAGTTTTTCAAAAGTTTCGGTTGCATTATGTCCAAGTCTGAAGCAAAATTTGATTGCACACCGCTGCTCAACTTTGAGGTCACTCATTTTTAAAACGCTCAAGAAAAAACCATTTAACGAAAACCAACGCTACGGACAAACAAATGACTGTGGCGAGTTCAGATTCATACTGGAGGCGCATCACACGTGCACCTGACGCTACTCAAGGCCACGCGTCTCCAGCGTTGCCAGATCGAAAGCGACGTTGCCAGTCTCACTACTTTATTTACACACCTCGTATGTTAAATGTTAACCTCAGTCGTTTAGCTATTAGATGCATATCTTACATGAAAATCCTAAAAAAAATGTTCAAATATAATTATGATGAAAATATCATCTAAATTCTCCGTTGTTCGAATTAGTTGCTTAAATAAACCGAATAAGAGAATACTTTTATCTCACAGTTGATAACAAATACATTTCTCTTTAAAACTTTCTTAAAAATTTGTTTTTACGAAACTAAAACAAATAGTAACTTAAAGCTTGAAAAAAATGTAAATTCCCCATGTGGGGAAATTGTACTTATTGGATAAAAATATTTACTACTCTGTAACGTAGTAATTGATTTTAAGATGTCTTATACAACATTTCAAAGAAGTTGGGAATCATGAATTCATTGTTGTTACCTAGTTACACTTGTTCATAACATTGTTTCAATGGTCCATCTTAACTTATCTAGCTGTTGCTTGCATTATCTTACCTTTTATATATTTTTTTCTATAAAAAGATTTCACATAAACACGTGAAATAACAATCAATGATCAAACCACAATATGGGAAAAGAAGACTAAGATCTTTCAACCGTAACAAGCGGTCTTCGTCAGTTGGGTTTTTGACTCTGATTTCTTATTGTGGTTTGATCATATTTTTTTCTAAACAGTAAAAAAATTTTGAAAAAAATATTTTTCTGCATAGTTCTGTCTACAAAAATAATAACAAGAAAAATATATATAGTGAAGGTTTGTTTATATTATGCTTATTTTCATATATATGCCAATGTGATTGTAGAAAATTAGGAAACACCAACTAATAAGAGTTAAAGTAATGTATCGTCGATAAATATTTAGAATCTGTCTTATATAGTATGAGGTTAAAGAAAGTTCACCATTTAATCTTGTTACATTGCCTGTGTGTTATAACTTTTGATAGCATGTCGCAATTCGGATATTACGAGACTAAATTTATTCGAATGGCTTATTGACCGATTGCTGATGGTAATATATATATATATATATATATATAGAAGTAATAGTAAACGGTAAACTAGTTATAACTGCTTTTAAGAGGAGATGTAATGTGTGTTTTGTTATCTTAGTAGATTAAGTCAAGCCTTCCAAGAGAGCGGTACAAGGGAACGGTTTAAAAGTTCAAGCTGATATTGCATTCAACCCGTTACCTAATCGTCGTATTCTAGGAATAAAACTGGCTGTGTAGGTCAACCAAAGAAAGCCTCCTTCTGCTTTATTATCAAAAAAGGTGACGAGGTTCCAGGAGTTGAGAACTTCTGGAGAATAAATTATACAGCTCCGACATTTACAACGTATACGGGCACGTGCTCACAAGCAAGTGGTTAATAAGCCTGAAATCTCAAACTATTGGAATTTAGCGTGATGGAGTTTATAAAAAGGTAATCAGTTTGAACCTCTTCGAGAAAGACACGCACGATCGTGAGGTGTTCTACATATTTGAAAACCAGTGCCAAATTTAAGAACTTAAATACAGCTTCTGCTTTTGCAAGGCAAAACACTTTGGCTATTCCACGATTGACATTTGGCACTCTTTTACCTCTTCTGATACTCAAGTTGTATCTGACCAGACAATGAATACCCACTTTCACTGCTCATATTTAACAACTACAACCCACACGACATGGGCTTCATTATTTGAGCTATCTTCGCAGTTTTACGTGACAAACAAGAAACGTGGAATAGTCAAGTACTTGCTAAACTATTACAGTCATGGGTTGGCAGGATCAAGACAAAAGAAACTACTTTCACTCCGTCCAAGTGTCAATGGAACAAATGAGGTTCTGTCTACTTCCACCATATGTAAATCATTTTCATTATAGGCATAAAAGTGATTTCATATGACTTACTTCTTAAGGGAATGTATATATAAGTAACTTTCTTTCTATTTTTTGAAAGAGCAATAAAAAACCTCTGCTATACGAAGGGGGTTTAAAGTTGATGGGGTTTAATATAAAATTCTTTTAACAAAAAACAAAAAAAGGTAAAAACATCATAAACTAGCTTGCAGCAGCTAACAGAATCTTAAAAATAAATTACGAGTACACTGTACCTTTGCATCCATGTTCAAACTACTCTGTGTTGAAGCCTCTTTATTAGAGTGCTTTAATTAATTGCCCACAATAATTATTATTTTTACAGAACTGATATCCATAAAAATAAACTGATTCTTCAAATGACAATATTTGGAGTATACTTATTGATATAAACAAAAATAATCGATTGAAAATAATCAAATATGATACTAGATTCAACAAAACAAGGATATTGCTTCTTTACTGCTCAAAAATACAGTTGATAGAGGCACCTTAGATAAAAGGTAACTTTGAATCGAATTGAACCACCTCATTTTTAGAGACGAAGTCATAGAAGATCACTATTTCATGGCGAGATGTAATGAAAAAGTTACTATTTAAGTTATTACATGCAATAAACATTCACAAGTATGTAAACCGCAGGTAGCAAGTAACCAACCGATATCAGTATTATGAATCGAATACCACTACAATACATGAATCTATCCGAATTGATAGCTTTGTAATGGTCATCATTTTTAACTTGAGGAACAAAGATAAACAAAACTTAAGTTCCTGAACAAACTATATCACAAGCTATATTTTTCAGTCACCAATGTGACTTTTTTCAGGGTATAAACTTATAATTCAAATTACACAAACTCTTAGACCATTAACTGACTTAATAACTATTAATTTGTGACTTAACTGAATTAGTATTGTAAGTTAATATCCTGAAGATGACTGAAATATAGAGGTCGTGATAAAGATTTTGATAAATATAGTGTTTATTTACGTTTATTTTTTGCAATATCCTAATTGACTCACTTCAATATGGGATGAAAAGGTAATTTTTGGTCAAGGCAGACACAGGGTTGCCAGTGCTCAAAGCAATCTAAACTCCATTGCTCTCATTTAAAAATGGTATATTGTTTACCAAATAAAGCTTGCTGAGGTCCGCTTGCTGAAGGCATCGTTACCGCCTTCTTAACCAGGTCCTGGTTTCGTAAGCCTATCTTACAAGCCATTTGTCGGCCTTACTAGTTTAAGATTCCAGCTGCTAGGATATCTTTATTGTATTACTAGTTGAAAGTATTCTAGTTCCTAACTTATGAATAATTATTTTGACAAAGTAACTTCATGCTACAATTTAGGGGAGCCAGAAAATCACCACTATTTCTTGTCAAAATGAAGTTATCAACAACTTCATTTGCTTCAAAATCATTTCTTTTATGAACAGCTTTGCTCACGTTAAAACATTGTGTTTATGCTCACTAAATTAAATCGCTTCGCAAATAGTATTTAATAACTTTTGGTGGTAAACTTTCTTCTCTAAAATACCTTTGAAAATCTTCTATTATTATAGTTGAATTTTAAAAAAAAATTAAATAGAAAACAGTAAATTTAGTAGAGTCATAAAATAAGTAGTTTAATAGTATAAGTAGTGAATAGTTAAGTAGTTTAATAGTATAAGTAGTTGAATAGCTAAGTAGTTTAATAGTATAAGTAGTTGAATAGTTAAGTAGTTTAATAGTATAAGTAGTTAAATAGTTAAGTAGTTTAATAGTATACGTAGTTAAATAGTTAAGTAGTTTAATAGTATGAGTAGTTAAATAGTTAAGTAGTTTAATAGTATAAGTAGTTGAATAGCTAAGTAGTTTAATAGTATAAGTAGTTGAATAGCTAAGTAGTTTAATAGTATAAGTAGTTGAATAGCTAAGTAGTTTAATAGTATAAGTAGTTGAATAGTTAAGTAGTTTAATAGTATAAGCAGTTAAATAGTTAAGTAGTTTAATAGTATAAGTAGTTAAATAGTTAAGTAGTTTAATAGTATAAGTAGTTAAATAGTTAAGTAGTTTAATAGTATACGTAGTTAAATAGTTAAGTAGTTTAATAGTATGAGTAGTTAAATAGTTAAGTAGTTTAATAGTATAAGTAGTTGAATAGCTAAGTAGTTTAATAGTATAAGTAGTTGAATAGCTAAGTAGTTTAATAGTATAAGTAGTTGAATAGCTAAGTAGTTTAATAGTATAAGTAGTTAAATAGTTAAGTAGTTAAATAGTTAAGTAGTTATTTAATAGTATAAGTAGTTAAATAGTTAAGTAGTTTAATAGTATACGTAGTTAAATAGTTAAGTAGTTTAATAGTATAAGTAGTTAAATAGTTAAGTAGTTTAATAGTATAAGTAGTTGAATAGTTAAGTAGTTTAATAGTATAAGCAGTTAAATAGTTAAGTAGTTTAATAGTATAAGTAGTTAAATAGTTAAGTAGTTTAATAGTATAACGTAGTTAAATAGTTAAGTAGTTTAATAGTATAAGTAGTTAAATAGTTAAGTAGTTTAATAGTATAGTAGTTAAATAGTTAAGTAGTTAAATAGTTAAGTAGTTTAATAGTATAAGTAGTTTAAATAGTTAAGTAGTTAAATAGTTAAGTAGTTTAATAGTATAAGTAGTTTAAATAGTTAAGTAGTTTAATAGTTATAGTAGTTAAATAGTTAAGTAGTTTAATAGTATAAGTAGTTAAATAGTTAAGTAGTTTAATAGTATAAGTAGTTAGAATAGTTAAGTAGTTTAATAGTATAAGTAGTTAAATAGTTAAGTAGTTTAATAGTATAAGTAGTTAAATAGTTAAGTAGTTTAATAGTATAAGTAGTTAAATAGTTAAGTAGTTTAATAGTATAAGTAGTTAAATAGTTAAGTAGTTAAATAGTTAAGTAGTTTAATAGTATAAGTAGTTAAATAGTTAAGTAGTTTAATAGTATACGTAGTTAAATAGTTAAGTAGTTTAATAGTATAAGTAGTTAAATAGTTAAGTAGTTTAATAGTATAAGTAGTTGAATAGTTAAGTAGTTTAATAGTATAAGTAGTTAAATAGTTAAGTAGTTTAATAGTATAAGTAGTTAAATAGTTAAGTAGTTTAATAGTATACGTAGTTAAATAGTTAAGTAGTTTAATAGTATAAGTAGTTAAATAGTTAAGTAGTTTAATAGTATAAGTAGTTAAATAGTTAAGTAGTTTAATAGTATAGTAGTTAAATAGTTAAGTAGTTTAATAGTATAAGTAGTTGAATAGTTAAGTAGTTTAATAGTATAAGTAGTTGAATAGCTAAGTAGTTTAATAGTATAAGTAGTTGAATAGCTAAGTAGTTTAATAGTATAAGTAGTTGAATAGCTAAGTAGTTTAATAGTATAAGTAGTTGAATAGTTAAGTAGTTTAATAGTATAAGTAGTTGAATAGCTAAGTAGTTTAATAGTATAAGTAGTTAAATAGTTAAGTAGTTTAATAGTATAACGTAGTTAAATAGTTAAGTAGTTTAATAGTATAGTAGTTAAATAGTTAAGTAGTTTAATAGTATAAGTAGTTGAATAGCTAAGTAGTTTAATAGTATAAGTAGTTGAATAGCTAAGTAGTTTAATAGTATAAGTAGTTGAATAGCTAAGTAGTTTAATAGTATAAGTAGTTGAATAGCTAAGTAGTTTAATAGTATAAGTAGTTGAATAGTTAAGTAGTTTAATAGTATAAGTAGTTGAATAGCTAAGTAGTTTAATAGTATAAGTAGTTAAATAGTTAAGTAGTTTAATAGTATAAGTAGTTAAATAGTTAAGTAGTTTAATAGTATAAGTAGTTGAATAGCTAAGTAGTTAAATAGTTAAGTAGTTTAATAGTATAAGTAGTTAAATAGTTAAGTAGTTTAATAGTATACGTAGTTAAATAGTTAAGTAGTTTAATAGTATACGTAGTTAAATAGTTAAGTAGTTTAATAGTATAAGTAGTTAAATAGTTAAGTAGTTAAATAGTTAAGTAGTTTAATAGTATAAGTAGTTAAATAGTTAAGTAGTTTAATAGTATAAGTAGTTAAATAGTTAAGTAGTTTAATAGTATAAGTAGTTAAATAGTTAAGTAGTTAAATAGTTAAGTAGTTTAATAGTATAAGTAGTTAAATAGTTAAGTAGTTTAATAGTATGAGTAGTTAAATAGTTAAGTAGTTAAATAGTTAAGTAGTTTAATAGTATACGTAGTTAAATAGTTAAGTAGTTTAATAGTATAAGTAGTTAAATAGTTAAGTAGTTAAATAGTTAAGTAGTTTAATAGTATAAGTAGTTAAATAGTTAAGTAGTTTAATAGTATGAGTAGTTAAATAGTTAAGTAGTTTAATAGTAGTTCATAAATAAGTGGTATATGTGTTATTAAAAAAATAAAAATAAAGTTATCTTAAAGTTCTTATTGACGATAATTCGTTAAAAAATGCCCGTATTTAATATGGAATCCTATATTTACCTCTTAATCCTCACCCACTTTCTTCGTAAAAGACTTTATTGACTTTAAACATAAAGATAATATCTGTTTGTTGCTTTCATTACTTTTTTAAGATATCCAGCTGATAGGATATCTTTATTGTATTACTAGTCGAAAGTAGACTAGTTCCTAACTTATGATCTAAATTATTTTGACAAAGTAACTTCAAATTTAGTAAATTTTTAAATAAACTTAATTTGTTTAAATTAAATTTATTTAAGTTTAGTTTTTTATGCTTTAAATTATTCATTTTTTACTTTACTATAAGTAAAGTATAGTGATCGTGAAAAAATTCGATCTCGAGATTTTAACGGAATTACATGTTTTGAGGTCCCAGAAGTCGTTTTATGACGTTTTTACGATGATGTCTGTGTGTGTGTGGGTGGGTGGGTGGGTGGGTGGGTGCGTGGGTGGGTGCGTGTGTTAGCATTGCTTGTTACCACGCTACGGTCCAGAATCTTTGATGGATCAAGTTGATATTTTACACAAAAATGGGGCTCATAAAGACGAAGATCCCTATTGTTTGGGAAGAGTTATGCATGATGGGAAAGTCACTTTTTTTGCCAAAAACCGTTTTTTAGAAAACATTTATTTCTCCTAGACTGATAACCCTAGAGTTTTGAAATTTTGACATTATCTTTGAGGTTTCAAATGCAACAAACGAAAAATATATTCAGAATTTTAAATCAACAGGAAATATTTTTTTTTCAATAAAATGTAAAAATTTTGACTTATAATTCAATCTCAAACCTTGTGAGAGCGATACAAGCCATACTGTTTGACGGACAAGAATGAAACTATGCCTATAAATAGAACATTATATGGAAAATGAGTTGAGATATTTTTTTTCAAAATTACATTCGCTAAAGGGGCGTTACAGTACGATTTGTGTTTTCAGAAAATGTTTTTTTGACCCTAAACGGCTCATTAAAAAGTAATGAAAATTTGACCAAAAATGGAACAAAAAATTAGCAATTCATAAAAAAAAAATCATGAAGTTTCAATTACGGGAAAGAGCAATAACGATATAAAAACTGTTTGTTTATCTTAGACTAAGAGATCACCTGCTATACTTGTCGAATTTTTTGTATTTTTTTACATTGTTTACATTGACTTAGAAATTTTTTGAGCGAATCCACTGAGATAAAATTGATGTTTCTAATGAAAAAATAAAAATATATTATTGACTTATAAGAGATGTAAGAGGAAAAATATTGTGCAGGTAAATGATAACACTCATTAAAAAAAAATTCGTATATATGTTATTTGACAAAGGGGAAGGAAAATGATCTTATTAAATACTAAGAAGCCATAAAATTCCCAGTATAATAATTCTGTTAAAAACCAAAAATGTAAAAGATAATTCAAAATATAAATCTTTCGTTTAGAGATTAATAACTGTAATTATCGTACATCTTTAATTAACAAATCAGCTTAAAACAACATTTTCTTCGCTGTTTAAGATGTTTTTCAGAGAAAAAAAGGGTATTTTACTGTTTCAAATTTGAAAATTTTACATTAATATTCAATGTAGAAGGATGTCAAGTAAACGATGTAAGAAATCTACTGGCTATTTGAACAATAGCCATGTTCTCTTGTAGGATAATATTTCGTTTCAAGAAATGTTCACATTGGTTTTTCAAAAATGTTATTACTGCTGTAGTTATACTAATGAAATTATTTGCAAATAATAAATTATTTGTGATGTACAAAAATAAGCTTATAAATTGATATGTCCTTCAATCACTATCTGTACTACCTCACGAATGCAATGCTAATAATTATATCCCATTTAGATATTTATGTTATGCTTAAATGATACGTTATGTTTTATATACTCAAGAAATTTGACATTGAGTTACTTATAGTAAAGTAGAGTGTAGGCCACTCCAGATTTTTTAATTAAAAATATAATAATGAAATTAAATCAATATTTATTTAATTAACGTAAATAAATTTCCTTAGATAACTTTTTAAGAAAAGTAAATTTTGAAGTGAATATGGAGGCGTACTCTTGGAAACAAGGTTCTAAGGCCAGATATACTAGGTCCTTGTATGTGATACAATCTGTATGCTTAGCAAATGAAGATTTATTAATTCTGATAGGAGAGATATGTAAAGGTGTTCAAAGATCTAGGAAATGGATCAAGATTAATCTCAGATAGCATCATTTATTAGAGGAAAATATACTAATGTATGAAATTGGTTGATAGGTAACAGTGCATGGGTGCTGTACGACATGACACAGGATTGCAACGCTACCGTCCTCAGTGATCCTTTCCAGTGGAATACACACTCTTTGCTACTCTGTGAAACTGCTTGTGCTAGACATTTGACAAATGTTCTGCGAGAGACTGGAATGATGTACTAAAGGCTGAAATCTCGACAGAATCATCTACAGATTACATATACAAAACCTATTGAAGCAACTCGCTACTTTTAGAGCTGGAGCATGTTTAAGCCACATCATTACACACATCTACCTCTTTTGGTTTAATGAACACCTAATCAACACGGTGAATTCAACTTTAGTAATACTCTACTAAGATTCACCTCTGAGGTGGAGGAGTGCCAACTAATCGTTATATTAAATCAGAATAAATATTGGATACTTGCTTCACTGATTTACTGTGAACATCACTATGTCAGGTACACCTAAAGTTGAAAGTCTATCTGAAGAAAGAAATAATACATGAAACAATTAAAATATTACTATTTGGCATTTATAATTTACTATAATTATAAATGCTATCTGAATTTATGACAGGCTCATAATAACGCATAGAAAAGTATCTCATACCAACAACTACATTTGAAACAATAATATTAGGTGAAATATTTGGAATTTACTATTGGAAATAGAGCAGGATTGAGCTAATATAGTATACAATTAAAAAAAAAAAAATAGTGCATATGAAATAATAAATGTTTTGATTACTTAGTGCAACTAACCTTTACTGCAATTTACATTTCTAGTTGCAGTAAATGAAACTAATGTACACATAAAGATTAGTCCTTTTTTCATTTGTTGTTATGTTTTGGTTGTTTCATCTGATGAGATTCACTTTTCTTGCTGGAGAAACAATGTAAATTTGAAGATAACTAAAATTTATAAATAAAAACTAAATATTGTTGTTTGATGATTGGTTTAAAATATTTAGATTCGTTTGGCAAACTAATTGGCTTGCTGACGTCACAGGTCGATGGCCCAATGACTGATAGACTTATTGACAGCATGAGGGCGTTGTGAATTAACAATCATGCGGTGGGAGGCGTATGTGTGATTTATCGCTCCGCAGGTCTCGACTTATTTAATTGCATCCTTTTCAAACATATTGCATATCATTTTTTGTCATTAAGAAAAGCTTGACTTTATCAAGTAACGCATCATTTGAACCTCTTTAATTGAGAAAAACCAGTTTTTGAAGAAATAATGTACTCCTTCTTTACCAGTGCACTTCAGATACAGTGAAATTTTACAGTAGGACAATAATTGAATTTTGACTTATGTGCGAAATGTTGTAGAAGACCTTTAAAAATCTTCTCCATTCCATATCGAATTAATACAGCATGCATCAAATGCTACAGTCTGTAACGTAAGCACGCCAATTTAAATACACTACAAACCCACCCTCATCAAAGTAAAAAAGAAGATACGGACACTATAAGAAAAGAGGGAGACATCCTGGATATATCACATTTTTTTTGATCCGCAAAACATGCAAATTTGTAAATAATTCGAAACACTATCAATTTTATATAGATACTCAATAAGGTATGTGAATATGTATTTTCTATGTATGTTTAAGTGATTCAGACACATACTTAAAACCAAAAAAGGATCTCAAAACCAAAAAAGTTATAATCTCAAAATACCATATTTAAACAACTGTTGACTAGGAAGCGGAATTAATGTTGTACTTTCTTAGGCAGTACTTGATCTGAACAAAACTGGGTTCCTTTTTGTTTTGTGATTTTCCTATATAAAAAATAATGTTACACACTTTTTCTTTCTAATTTCTGTAGTTGTGGCTCTTTAGGTAACATTTAAAATTTATAGGGTGTAGTAAGCGTTCAAATTGTCCTTCAAGGTCTGTTACATTATTGTTCAATAATAAACTAACTTTTAAAAGACCCTGGTTAAGTTGATCAGGTTATTAAACAGACGACAGTAAACCATAGAATATACATATTAAACATAATATGGTTATGGCATCCCCTACTGCATCTACATTTGTACTTCGAATAACTGAAAAATCAATATCAAAGCAGCAAGTATTGACTTTAAATAAATATATAGCAAGTGTTTTTAAATATTTATATCTTATATACAAAATACTTCGAGAATATTCTTAGAGAAGGTTTTGTCCGGTTAACATTGTTGTTCCTTTCAATAATGTAAATTTCATTTTCTTAGTTAAAAAATTTTTACTTCTGCCTATGAAAAAGGTTTTAAATAAAACCGAAACGTTGGCAACGAGACTTTGATTTTTTATCCTGGAAAATTGACCGAACCCCGATTAGAGAACACACCTATTCTATCAAACGGTCGATATATTATTGAATCTGTTATATATATATATATATTCGTAAATTTTGGTAGCAGTCCTTCTTTGATACACACATTATTGAAAATGACACCAAACTTAGCTGATACCTGTTTCTTAACAAGTTTCTCAATTTTTCTAAATAACACTCTCGTTATTTCAATTGAGAAACAATTGAGAAACTTGTTAAGAAACAGGTTTCAGCTAAGTTTGGTGTCATTTTCAATAATATATATATATATATATACAGATTCAACCATGAACTTTGCAAAATACAATTATTTTGTGTACAGGATTCATGTGAAACTGAGCTGAAAACAATGATATAGAGGTTTATGAATTGACACTCCACTCAACGCTGTATGACTTAAGTTCGATTCCTTCATCTGTGATTCTTACACAAATTCAATTGGAACTTTATGATCTTATTTCATAGTATTCATACACTGGTTTTATGTGTTTCTATCGCTTAGTGATCTTGGATACTTTTGTTGAGCTCCTCCGTTCATCATTTCCCCTGTAAAGGGTACTCAAGTCCTCCTAACCCCGCTGTCTCATTAAATTAACCTGTCCATGATCTTCTAATGTAACCTTTTCATAACTCACCACAGCTCAGACCCAATCTTTCAAAATTATGATCTTGTTTTGTTTAGCATTTCCAACAACCTTGAAAGTTGACCACCATAATCGTTTCTTTATTCATAAATCATACTTCATTTTCTTTCATCTCCAAGTGCCAATAAACTCTGAAATGATTTTTGAGAGATAATCAAGTTTACAATTTCTACCATACTCGTATTACGCAAAGTATATATCATTCAAGGTAAAATAACAAGAATTCATTGAAATGAAAATTAAGACACAGACTAAAGAAAATGTTCGGAAAATCTGTCTTCAGAAGGGGAAAAAAAGTGAGGCTAAGCACGGCGGACGCGCAGCGCTTTTTAGGGACGGAAGTGTTTCCCATTTGTTATTTGATGTAATTATGAGACATACCATCATGTTGATCCTACATCTTGAGTCTTGAATTTTAGCTGGCATAAGTTTATTGAGTATGGATATTTAACAAGCTGTCACATGCGGGTCCGGGGCCGAGGGACGGCCTGCAAAAAGTTTCTTTTCTTTCCAAAAAATTTAGGGACTTCTACCCTGCATTATATAGTAATAATGGCCAGCTAAGGCTTACCACTCCTGAACCAAATATTTGAACTGTCTTAAACCTCCTCTACTGGTTTCACTTTTTTTGATTTATGATTTAGCATGTACATTGTAATTTCCCTGTATGTTTAGGTTATTTTATGTGATATCTTTATATAGTGCTCTAACTTTGGACTGATTCTCTAAATGTGGTTTAGTTTTTGAATTCGCATTTATTCATATTTTGTAGGATCTACTGCTCACTAGCCTCGACTACAAAGACGTGGGTTCCAACACACACTCTTGGTTGTTTTCTTGCTTAGAATGGCTATAGCTGGTATGTTAAGATGACATCAATGACTGTACATAGATAAAACTCATAACCTTAAATTCTTAACTTAAATAATAATATTCAAACAAAATTATTTAATATATAGATATGTATATTATGACCCAGATGAGGTCATTGCCAACACTTTGAAAGTTTGAAAGCGTCATGCATGCTAAAATTATTTTAAAATTCACATTTAAATAAGCTGTTGCTAATCCTGCAAAACCTGATGAATTAATGAGTGTTGAGTTATGTCAGTGGCTCCGATTATTGATTCGCCACGGTTATTAGCTTCTAATGCAATATTTACTATGGATAGGTCGAATAATTAGGATAATTTTCATTATATACAATTTCATGCAAGGTGACTTTAATATCTCTTGGAACTTAATAAATATTTCAGTCTGTTTCAAATTAAAAAAAAAAAACATAATTATTTATGTTCAGGATTCACCAACATCTGTTGGTGGGATGTCTAATTAATTAATCCAATATTTTTTTTTATATGTTACCAATTGTTAGGTAATGAATTTTTGTATCACTCAAAAATGAGCATATTCCTACTTTAGAGACCAAGCCACCAAAACTAAAAATATATTTCTCAATTATCAAAAATGAAAAATTCTAGTTTAGAAGCCACCCAAAAGACTAAAAATGTATTTAATACTATATTGATAATTTTAATAAAATTATTTAAATACAAATAATATGAAGTCAAAAGTGGAGCAAAATATCCTGAAAGAAGTTCGGTGTTTAACCCCAACTCTATCATTGGTTATACTTCATTTCTTCTGCTCATTCTATTAATCCCTTTCTTTTAATATCTGCCTCTATTTTATTCCAAACCCCTATTCTTCCAAAATTATCTGGGTCTCTTACCTTTCTCCCTGTCTCTCTTTTTCTTACCCTCTCTGCTATTTATTCTAATTTTACTTTTCTAACCTCTACATTCTATGATCTTATCTTCTTACTCACTGTCCCTCTCGCTCTCTCTCTCTCTCTCTCTCTCTCTTCAGCACTCTGATTTTTCTACAATGTAGAGAGAGATAAAGGGCACTTCTTCTCTCTATCCCTCTACATTCTCTATCTCCATCCTTATCCCACTCCATCCATGTCTCTGTCTTACGCCCTCTCTCTTACTGTCTATTTAGCAGCAGTTCCCCAAACCTACACCAATAGCAACTTGTTCGAAGTGCTGTATCCATTACAAAAATTGTAAACAATTTTTTTTTTCGAAAACACCTAATGTTGCTAGACATTATACTGAACTATGTAGTTTTCAACCTTTCCTAATTAATAGTAATAATTGATTTTAAAAAATGAAATAATGATTTTTATTTTATCGTAATATCTACTATTGAATTTTCTCTGATAATTTTATCCTGTGAACTGTAGATAATACTGTATATCTATAAACTTCACGAAATAATGTATGTTCGATACTTAATTCTCTTATGACGCATTGAAAAATGCTGTTTTGGAGAGTATTTGGTCAAAAATGGGAAGAAAACTTTCAAAAGAGATATTGAACAGAACTGGATATTTGACACCACATTTGACTGTAATTCCTTCAATAAATTCGTCCTGACGGGCGTCTGCTATATCAGGTACAGTGAGACTGAAATACGTAGTTCTGTCTCGAAAGTTGTCTAGTGTAGTTGTTCGTGAGAGCCTCTAGTTTGATGGCGCATTGTAAAGAAACTGGATGGGCCAGTGTTAATGGCCTTCATGAATTAATTTAATTTGTATAGTTAAATACATTGATATTAATTAGCGTCTATATAAAATACAATGTGACATTGGAGTTAGAATAATTATGTAAAGCATACTTTACCTTAACCTCTGCTACGCGTTCATTATTGTGTATGAGTTATTGTTATGCAGACATCGCGAGAGTGATCGCGCTCTCACAATGACTCATTACATTGTTAACATTCTTAGAACCTTCTTCCCATTAGTGGACCAGTTCAATTTGTTAAAGACCTTGCTGTGGCTTCAGTCAGATAACTCTATTGTTCTTTATCACTTTGACACTTAAGATCTCCATCTTTTATTATTTTCCCAGGTAACCTTGACGACCAAAGGCAGCCAGCCAGTCAGTTCACTCAAGTGACACTCATATTCTTAAGACATTTATTACTTTAAACCCTGCTTATCATTACATTATCAAACTATCAACTATTGTCAAAATTCCACAAATACTTTAGACTTACAAACTCTGTTGTCTAAAATTATGTCAATGAACTTATGATGGGCAGCAGTGACGCTCAGTAGCATTACGGGTAACGCTTGATGATTGTTTAAAATACAATTGAAACGGTAACTAAATAACACCAAGAAAACTTTTAATTAGCTTGCGTGTGCAACAGTAAGTCACCTCTCAATTCACGGCGCAGTCCCTTGCTACCATCACCGGAGCAAAGTGTAGTAAAATGAACCCGCATTCCTAGAGAGATTTAAAATTAGATTTCACATATATTAAAAATAAACAAAACTTTCTTCAAAAATGAGTCATAATATAAAATACATATATTACTATTCAAGCTTTGAAATATGTTACCCAACCTGGGTGAGAACCAACAGCCACTACGAGTCCAACCTCAGTTGGCGGGATGGAGAGAGAACCCCTCCATGGTCCCCCAACACCCGTACTACCGACTTATTTAACAGTTTCGGATCAAACTCCGGACCAATGGTCCTACTGAACCTGCTCATCTACAAGGTAGCTGTACCTACTGTACCTGCAAGGTAGGGTCAGTGGCCCTTGTAAACCCCAGTTCGAAGAACTACGTGGAAAATAAAGTCAATGCAACCTGTGGTATAGCTGCATGGCCCCACTAGGGGCGAATCGGAATCGTTAATCAACATTTTCTGAAGAAAAAAAGGAATTGTCCCAAAACTGATACTAAGTGTTGCATCCGTATGTTCATGTGAAGGACAAGGTAGGCCAACTACAAGGATGATGATATATAATCGAACTCCAAAGACTTCATGTATGACCATAATACCATTCAGCAATGTGGTTCTGAAATGTAGAAGATCATTAATATGGGAAAATCCTGAATCAATTTAAATATAATTATATTTTAAATTAAATAGTCTGCGCATACACAGAAAACTTTGATCTTCATATCTGCTGGTATTTACTGGAAATGTCCCCAGGTATTTATCTGTTAAGTTCTTTATAAATGGCTTAAGAAACATGATTAATATATTGTGGTATTAGTTGTACGATTTCTATACTTAAAATTATTAATGAAGCTTTGTTTCTTGAAAATGTCTATAGGAATGCGTTTTTTAAGACTGATTTGTGCATTTTTTGCTGAACAGAGGACTTGTTGTCTATCTAAACTTAACTTTTCGTTAAGGAATGCTTTGGTCCTTATTGTTATGACAGTCATCCAGATTCATTGATCTACCATTTATTAGGAGGTAGATATAAAGCTCAATCTATACGACCGCATATAATTCTATGCTTTATTATCAATTTAAACTTATAAGGTAATATTCGAGTTTCTGGATGAATGCATCATTATTCTAAAGTACCCACGTCAATCCCTCAAGGCATCACGAGGTCAGAAGACGAGAAACTACTGCAATGATCATACACCAACTGGATATAATGTCTTTAATTTTGTTATATTGACTAGTAGACCACACAAAGTGTGACCTCCTTTTCTTTTAAAGGATTAGTGAATTCTGAATATGATTATAACAAAACGTACAGATATTAAATACATAGACTAATTGCTTGTGTTGGCTTGATGAACTTTAACATTAACAGTAACAAACAAATTTTGAGTGGCCTTCACTTATTAATATATTTCAAAATAATTTAAACTCATTGACAATCAATAAAGTTTTTGTTTTATTTTCTTTATCTTTATATTCTTTATAACTATATTGATGGAGTTATATCATGCATTCTGAATGAATAAATGGTGAAGTATTATAAAACCATAAAATAATCAATTTATTGTACCTGTAACCTTTTTGTCAGTGATAACGTTTTGAAATCGTGATCTTGAATAATCAGACATGACACTATTGTTAGGATTAAGGGCCAGGTTAGCTCAGTGGTTAACGTACTCGCTTCTGGGTTGGTAGCCTGGAGTACGATCACCATCACCTGGCCATCGATTTATGTTCGTGGGAGGTGAATAAATCTGAGTACGTCGTCCCTCGGAGATGATGTTAAGCCGTTGATCCTGAACCTTTATGATGTCAGGTATTTGTTAAAGATCCCTACTCGAACTGCATTTATATTAGGCGACATTTAGGACTCTCAATTTAGAATCTGTAGAATCACCGATAACACAAATAGCTGGTAAACGGCTGACGTTATCACCCGCTAGAGCTAATATAAGAACTGCAGGTTTTTTAGGAAATTAGAGTAAACTGATTTTATATATATATATATATATATATATATATATATATCACCAATTAGATGAAACGATTCTTTGAACTGAATAAACTAGAATTTTCAAAAGAACACAGCGAAAAGACATCACTGAACTCACTGCTATATTTCGATGTCCTCTTAGGACGAGATTTCTTTTCTGTTTGAAAATTCTAGTTTATATATATATATATATATATATATATTCGAAAGTTACTCTGAGAGCTTCAGAAGAAGCACTTATTAGTCTTCTGGGCGGTAGATCGGCTCCTGGGCTTAACCTCAATCGTTGATTTTTTTTTTTTTTTTTTTAAAGTTATCAGCTTTTAATTTTATTTTAGTTAATTGTTTTCATTTTTTAATTTTTATTTGGCTTTTATCTCTTTATGTTCCCTGTCTACCTTTCCTCCGAAAGTTGGCTACACTGTTTGAGTGCTTCAGTTCGAACTCCAAGTCAGTCGTTATCAGCCTTTGGAGCGATTCACTTTTTTTCCTGAAGACGAGGACATCGAAATATAGTAGTGAGTTCAGTGGTTTCCTTTCTATGTGTTCTTTTTTAAATTGTAGTTTATATATATATATATATTTAATTATTTATATCTCAGACCGGATCGAACGGTCTGAGATATAAAACGGTGGGCCGGATCCGGCCCGCGGGCCGTATGTTTGACACCTGTGCGCTAGGGGATCGGTTTAATTATTTTTGCACATGCAAAAATTACCATAAAATTTATATTGGTCAAACTGGTAAATCATTAAAGACACGTTTAAAACAACACCAATATAACGTAAGTAGACAGGAAAAAAATAGTGCCTTATTCTTGCATATAAAAAATGAAAATCATCATATTGATTGGACAGGAGCTAAATTTATTACCTATGAAAAATCAATGTTGTTAAGAAATATTATTGAATCGTCTCTAATTAAATTTAATAGATCAAATATTATAAACATTAGTAACGGTCTCTTCAAACTTGATACTTTCGTCACGAGGGCAATAGCCTCTTCAAAGAGGGTTGACAGCTAGCGGATAGTTTTTTTTTTACTTTTTCTTACTGTACTCCTTTGTTTCCCCAAACATCCCTTTCTGGACATTAGTCCTTTCCTGCACTTTCACCCTTTTAAAATACCACTCTTCCCTCCCACTCTTCTCAAGTCCTCACTAGATGTTTTCTGCATCTAGTGTTTCAGTTGGGTTTTTGACTCTGACGAAGACCGCTTGTTACGGTTGAAATATCTTAGTCTTGTTTTCCCATTTCTTATTGTGGTTTGATCATTGATTGTAATTTCACGTGTTTATGTGAAATCTTTATATATATATATATATATATATATATATAACTTTAAATTACACAAAGCACGACACAGAAAAAAGCACGACACTTCTTTTTTCTGTGTTGTGCTTTGTGTCATTTAAAGTTTTATAGTCCTTGTGGACCGTTTCTTATATTTAGTATATATATATATATATATATATATATATATATATATATATATATAACTTTAAATTACACAAAGCACGACACAGAAAAAAGCACGACACTTCTTTTTTCTGTGTCGTGCTTTGTGTCATTTAAAGTTTTATAGTCCTTGTGGACCGTTTCTTATATTTAATATATATATATATATATATATATATATATATATATATATATATATATATATATATATATATATATATATATATATATATATATATATATATATATATATATGAGTCGTTATCAGCCTTTGGAGCGATTCATTTCTTTTCCTGAAGACGAGGACATCGAAATATAGTAGTGAGTTCAGTGATTTCCTTTCTATGTGTTCTTTTTAAATTCTAGTTTATATATATATATATATATATATATATAATGTAATATATATATAAACAAATAAATATAAATAATTAACTGATCTGGTGAATTTCGTGCCACGTAACAGTCAACAAATGTTGTGTTAACTGTAGCTAAACTTAGTTTTGTATCTAATTATTGACATCATGGCTGACCCGACAGACGTTGTCCAATGGTAACACTTGGATGACTGCTATAATTATAATTAGCATCGAAATGGAATGCACTGAGTTTGAAATCAGCGTGTTTGGTTCGTCTAGATCAAGCAATGCTCACTTGAATGGTTCAGTCTGGATTCTCGTTGCATGCTTCAGATGAAAGGGCTCCAGGATTACGTTCTCGGTCGGCTTCGCTCGGTCGTCGAATCTCGGTTCTCGTTTCTTACTGAGATTTCTGTTGCCTTTTTCTTTCATGCATGGGACCTAGGACTGCAGATCGCTTTTTTTCTTTCTTTTTTTTTTTTTTTTTGATATATTGGAATATGCTGAAAATTAATTTGTTGAACTTTGAACGGCAATTACAATTTTGAATAAATTATTTCTATATAAGTAAAAGTATGGTTATTTATGTAGAAAACCACTTTGCTCAAAGTTGAAAAATATACAAGTATTAAAGAAATAATTTATTATAACAAGAACAAACTATTTCGTATTGTTTATGTATAATAGGAAATATAATCTATTAACTGAAATTATGCATAAGAAATGCAGGTATAGAATGTGAATTTTCTGTCGGGACACAGTTTTATTAAGAGAAACCTTAGTGGGCAAGCGTCCAACCATTCCCCAAAGTTTCATCGGAATGAACTTTTTGGGAAAGCATAAGAGAGATTTGGTCAAACATTCATTTTTATTTATAAAATGTAACTTGTTTTTTCATTATGGTATTGGAATTATGGTAATTAACCCTATATTTATGTAGCCATCATTATGTCTAGAAATGTAGAAGAGAAGTTGATTTATGGTGTTTTTTTGAGAATTGTTTCGCGCTAGAGCAAACCTCATAGAAGAAAAATCGTATATATTTATATATACATCTCATCACTTCAAACTTTATACAAACACATCAAAAAAGAATCATCTGAGCTGTAATAAGAAATTCAAAAATATGGGACTAAGATATTTTGTGGCAAATAACTGGTCAGACTGGAAAATAATAAACTGGAGCTACTAATTTTATCTTGCTTAAATTAAGATTTTATTTTGATTTTCGATTATTCAATGTGATAATTTGTAAAGTTATACACTACTCACTGTTTTCTTTAATATTTATTTGAATGATTTGGTATAAAAGGAATTAGCGGGTATTCCAAGTATCACTTATGCTCAAGCAGAGTTCACTGATAATATAGATTGACATTTCCGATAATCCAATTTTATTGAAATTTTTTGTGTTAACATACTAATATAAGATTTTTTTATAAAAATGGCATTGTTCTTTACTCAGCCCTTTTAGCGTAAAAAATATGTTCTGAAATTATAAAATGTACCATAACACTCCTTTTTGTCATGTAATTTCAACAAAAAGGTATTGAGCTCACGATCTCAAAAGGTTCTATATTTGAGTAAAATTTCATTACATCCACAAGCAGTATGATCTCTGCTGTATCTACAAGCTTTCAAAATCAGCAATAAGTCTTAAATTTTGCAAAAAATTACTTTAGAGTTGTTTTGAGAATTTACGTTTTTTTAGTTATAGCGTATTCCTGTGTCATAATGATCCGAAAGTTCCAAGAAAAGTTCTTTAAGAGAAAAGAAAGGTAAAATCACATTTGGATAAAAAAGTGACTTTCCTATGTTAAAATATTTGTCACAAACAGTTCAATTTTTGTGAACTATGAATTTGATCTTTGAATCGGTATTGGCTGTAGAGTGCCCACAAACTTTCTGAATACACTCCCATCCATTCAGCTACACTCAGATCATCGAAAAAACGATTCTAATTACTGGTTTAACAATTAATTACTTACTAGAACAACCATAACAGTGAAATTAAACATAACAGTTTACATATTTTTAAGGCGTCCAGACAATCCTTCATTATTCCAGCATACAAGAATATGCCTAAATTATATGTTAATACTAAGGTACAAGGTTAATTTTAATTGTAAATAGATAATGTCAGAAATAATTCTCAGTGACTCCAAAAACTTCCAAATGGTACCATAAAGAGCAAACCCAGCTGCCAATGAAGTTAACAACTAAAGGCTGTAAAATATGGGGAAAGGAAAGGAACACATCCACTAACCAAACCCAAACTGGAAATCTGCTCACTGTACAGTCATTTTTTTTTTTCAAAAAATGTCAAGAAATAATTTTTCCGTTGTTTTAGAACCTAAGGTTTTTCTCATTCTTTCAATTTTATAATCCCAAAGTTCCAACGCTCTAGACTCTAGTCGTATGACTTGAAGAAAAAAAATCACTTTAAGAAGTTAAAATAAGTGATTTTTTTTATTGAAAATCAAACAAAGACATTCATTTTAAAAAAGTTAGCCGTTCTATCCATCATTGGTGAAAGTTAGTGTAAAACTTTCAATAATCACTCACTTCTGAAATAGTTCATGAGAAAATAGAACTTTTAGCAGTCATTGAATTTAAAAACCGAAAAAGATTAGATACAAATGTTAGCAAACTTTCAATTTGGGAAATGATAAATGAAAAAGTAAAACTTTTAGCCTTCATTCATATCGGAAACTGAAAGAGGTAAGGTAAAAAGTTGACCAATTTCTCACTTTAGAAAAGCTAAACGCGAAAAACATATAAGTTTAGCCATTATAATTATAAACGGTAAACGACACAGTAGGTTCTCTTGCAAGACTTGTATATTTTATTTATCTAACAACAGTTGTACGAATAACAGCTGATTTATTAGACCTGACACCTAAGAATCCCACGAAGCGAGGAAGCGGGGCTTTTCCACGCTCCACTGCAGACTAAATAACGGTGCACATCCCCCAGTGAAAGTAGATTTTTAGTCTGCCAACATCTTCGTCACTTCCAGGAGATCTATATGGCTTGAGTTTATATAGATCCTATCAACCCGTGGGTGTCCAGACGATCCTGAACTCGGAAGAACTTCTGGGACTGACCATCACTAGATTCTAGTACTTAATAACTTAGCATCCTTCTTCTCAGGCACCGAACACTACTAATATATTCCTTTACATCAATTTTCCTACCACGAACAGGCACAGAATTAAGTTGTATTTCTTAGGTTGGGATAGACTGATCTTAAGTAGATATTAATCATCAAGTGATGGATTTCCATTAGCGTGACCAATCGATTATTTTTTACTTTACTATTAGTAAAGTATAAAGATAATGAAAAAAAATTCGATCTCGAAATTTTGACGGATTTACATCTTTGGAGGCCTCAGAAGTTGTTTTATGAAGTTTTTTCGATGATGTCTCTGTGTGTGGGTGAGCATGTGTCCAAAGTTTTGGACACATACGGTGTCCAAAGTTTTCATGCTACGGTCCAGAATCTTTCATGGATCAAATTGATATTTTACAAAAAAATAGACCTCATAGTTTGGGAGCAACTATGCATAATGGGAAAGTCACTTTTTTTGCCAAAGACCTGTTTTTAGACTACATTTTTTTTCTCAAAACTCCAAATTCTATCGTTCTGAAATTTGGCAATATCTTTCAGGCAACAAGAGCATAAACGAAAAATAATAAACGAAATTGTTTGTGTGAATTCTCTAAAATAAAATTGATGTGTAGAGATTATATCAAAAATGTTTAAATAGTTTAATAACTTAATGTAAGATGTAAAATAATAAATTTCATACATGTAAAAAATCGACTCAATCAAACATATAATTTCTGATGCTTTCCATGGTACCATGGTATTATTTGTCTTACAAAATGCTCTAATCAATCTAAATTTTTCACCCTTAAATAAAACTTATGCTGTTGACAAATATCCAGTTTTTTCACTATTCTAGTCCAATATTTCATAACTATTACTTTCAAAAATTTCAAGATTCCAACTATAAAAGTTTTAAATTATACTGAAAAGCCGGCTTTGAGTTCGATTTGAGTATGCAAGACTGGTTAATTATTAACATATATTTTCTCAATATACATTTAAAGCAACCTTATAGGAGAGTACAGCACATAGGAAAAAGATAACACTCACTCAGAGTAAATTGGATTTTTGACAAAGAGAAAAAAAAGTGTTTTTTTTAAAAACCATTAACATGGCATAAAATTCTTAGTATAATAGTTTTATAGAAGACCAAAAATGTAGAACATTATTCAAAATTGAAAATATTCTTTGAAGAATAATAAATGTAATAATCCCATATCTCAAAGAAAAATGATCGTAAGGCGTTTTTTTTTCTTAGAAGTTCCTGACATTTTTCAGATAAAATAGAAATATTTTCAAGTCTTAAATGAGCAAATTAATCTTAAATATTCAATGTAGAAGGTGGCCAGGTAAATTATGTATGAGATCCATTACTATTGGAACAGAAGCCATGTTCTTCTGTAAGAGATTATTTCTTTAAAAAAAATCTGCTTTTTCGATTTTTAAATATTATTGCCGCTGATATTATATACTAATATATATACTATACTAATATATACTATATTAGTATTAGTATTACTATAGTATAGTATTAGTATATACTATACTAATAACATATATACTAATGATATTATATGTATCAGTGGTGTGATACACAAAAATAAGCATATATATTTATAAGTGGATATATATTGCATTAACTGTACTATCTCCAGGAAAGAAAGACTAATAAACCTCTCCCATTTAGACAATTATATTATACCTACATGGGACATTATATATTATATGCCCATGTAGTTTGATATTAAGTTTAGTGATAGTAATGTTGAGTGTAGGCCACTCTAGATTTTTTGTTCTATACTGTGGTATCACCGAGACTATGATGGAAGAGGTGTTACCGTATGGGCATAACACGATATGGTAGGATAACGAGTAAGATAATCAGTGAAAATCAGACATTGCCCAGAAACGCTTAGGTACTTTGAAAATGGTACGATATACCACGTACTTGGTACAGATCTAAGCAGTTTGGTTTTTGCTCGTAGAAAGGCTACGATAATTACTGAGACCGCAAGTAATCATGGGTGTTACGTTACTTGGAAACTTTACGAAAAAAGCATGAAACTTATAACCATGACAATCCTTAAAGAGGACAAAGGTATTTTTAAGAATGGAACTGATACCAAGAATGAGACGGAACAAGGAAAAAACCTTTAGGCTCAGCTGAGAACTTAGCCGACCTAGTCCCAGCTTCCATGGCGTCTTCAGTCCTTGATGTTTCGTATTGATGGAAAGAATTACTGGTTTAAAAAAATGTATTAATTTTATATATATAACAATAACAATTGATGATTTCCTTTTGTTTTCAAGTGCTTTTTTGAAGTTTTATATAAAGTTTATCCGAAGCATTCGTTAATGACTATATTTCGAATGACACACCTAAAGTGGCGTTAGTCACTGTGGCTGTTAATTCTATAATAAAGTGCTTAATCGTTGTTTTCGGTAGACTTCAATGATTGGGCGACTGAGTTGGTTTCCTCACCTGAGTGATTGCACTCTCGTAATCCTTGACGATAAGCTAACTCTATTAAAAGAGAATGAGCTGTGGAGACGCGTGTTAAGGTCTCAAGTGGCAGTTGGCTGATTGGGCGAGCCTTGCAAGTTCGCCGTGACCGCCCTTTCCAGTGACCTTCCCGCCCTCAACTCTCCTTCACGACTCTGACCTGACACATGATCTGGAGCACCACTCTCGCTCCTCGCTATTATTTACACCGGAGTCGACCTCTTCTGCCATCAGCCCAACACTTCTCTCAGCTGTACGCTTTTCAATTGACTCCTTTCATAAAACTCATTACAAGCCAAACTCATTACAAATATTCATGTCCTACCGATTTGATTTTTCCAATATTCATTATAATAAACTGTTATCTAAATCGAGACCAAATTGTCCATTATCCAATTATGAAGCTTTTTAGAAAAACATTATTTCAAAAAAGCTATTGGTAGCTAAAGATCTCCTTCAGTCATTACCAAAAGAGTATAAGAATAATGAACACTACAAAGAACTGTAGAACTTCTGTTGAACGACTGAAATAGTTCACCATACGCTTAGTAAATAACTCATGTAACAAACACCTTCTACTTTGGTATATCAGCTGATATTAAATTCTATACAAAATGTTGAAGTTTTTTACTTGAAATAATATTGTTATATTTTTTAATAAAATAAAAAAAAATTGGTGCAATCCAGCTTTCGAAGTGAACAGTATTTCATTAAATATAAGAGTTCAATGATAAATTAACTTTTATTGTACCAATGTTTATTACATTATATTACATTTTTCTTGTATAAATTCTATCATATAAACGATTTTTTCCTTTTTTTTTCTTAAGAAAAAAAGGAAGGTTATTTCCTTAATATGGTTTAGTAAATGGGTGAAATTAATCATTTAGCTTGAATACAAACTTCTAGTGCTTTTTAGCAGACTGGATAAATGAACATATCTTATGGCACTGCTGTGCCATCTGGTGACTGACTGAAGAAACACAACACAGTTTAGATCAATGTATGGATCAATTTTATTACGTATCAGTAAATATATTACTTTACTTGTATCGTATAATTAAGAGGAAAATATAAATATATATATTTTTGTATTCCAAGAAAAATTGTGTTAATTGTATGTGATAAGTCTCATGAGTATGATTTCAATGTAAAGGAAAGAAATTTGTAGAATCATTACAGTGTAAAAATTCTACGCTGTAAATTACTAATAATATTATAACTGTTGGCGCACAAAGAGAATTACTTTATTATTCTTAAAGGATTTTAAATATTTAAATCTGAGAGAATATCAGATTTACTTCTTTAGGAATTTATAATTATTTTTTAGGAATTATAATTTATTTTTATGGAGATTCTGTCTCACAAACAGAGAAGAGCTGTGTTGACCTTTCAAGAATGGCTATAATTGTAGATACTGTATCTTTAAAAAGAACAGCAGTGGTCTTCTTTTAGTTTTCAAAACGCAATTATAATGAAGGAACTAAGAAATTCTGTGGCTATGAATGTTTGCTGAAAGGACGTGTAAGGATAATTCTTGCAATCATCATCCATCCAGTTCAAGTTAACCTCTCCCCTCGATCCAATTGCAGGGTGAATGCTAATGATGGCTGGTCCGGAATACAAATGACACCAAGCCTCTTATTTACGAGCAGACAATTCCCTCAATTACAACCGTCTCTAACTGTTTTAATTTGACCAGCTCAACATGCCTTCCTCTTTGTCATCTTGCCGATTCATTATCGTCTCTGTCAAGAATATTTTTTTTATTTGAATCAATCCTGAAACAATGAAGCACACACAAATACATACATATATACATACATACACACAAACATTACATACACACACACACACACACACACACACACATATATATATATATATATACCATAATAAACAAAAACTGTCCGGCAAGACAGATAACACTTAAAATAAACTGTGACACATAGACTGAAACATAAAAAAGACCGTAATGGCGGTCGAAATATTGAAAAGTGAGTTTTTGTTATGTTTCAGTCCATGTACCCCAGTTTAATTTAGTGTATATATATATATATATATATATATATATATATAATTAAAGTTTATCAGTTTATCATTAAAGACTTGATCAGGTCTTCAAGTTGAAATTAAACTCTCATAGCCAACGTTTTGGCTTTTTATTTAAAACCTTTTTCATAGGCAGAAGTATACAATTTTGAAACAGAAAAACTAAGTATTGCATTAGAAATTATTTTACAAAGAACAATAGTTTGTGGATTTAAACAAAAACTGTCTAGTTTGAATGAACGTGTTATATAGCATTATATAGTTCATATAGTTTTTTGCTATTATTTTTTTACATATATTAAAGAATAGCCAAATAAAAGATATATAACAATTTTTTTATGTAAAGAAGTATTTTCAAGTTTTTATTGTTAGCACAGTAATTCACATTAACATTGTATATAGTTGTTGAAAATATTGTAACCTTATTGTATTTTGTAGCCCTGATAAAGATGTAAAAATACATCAAAACGTTGGAACAAGAAGGAGAAGTTTATTTCCAATACCTAGCTCTCAAGAAAACTTACATAATACAGTGTATATATATATATATCTTGTAAACAGGAAAACGATCCAAAAGGACAACAAACGTTTCACAGTGAATCACAAACACAGAACTAAGGAACAAACACACTTACTGTCTCTAATTTTTGGTTGAACCGTCATCAGGAGAGTTTGAGATAGGTACACCAAGCGCACATGTGAAGCGACGGTTGGAGACCCGACGTTGGAGGGTCTCCAACGTTGGCTGATATGAACGATGATAAATGGTATTCCAAAATATCACTATAAATTATAGAATAGTAGAAAATGTCATTGATAGTTCTGTGTTACGCAAATGCCTCTGTATCCAAATACATTAAACATTAAAAATTATCAAATATATTATTATTTAAAGGTATTGTTTTCTTGACCACAACTACTAATAAATACTTTTCTTCTTCTCGGAATTTGGTTAGGTTTAATTAGTATTTGAAATCACCTTTTTGTCAACGTTTCGTCTTTATTTTAAGGCATCCACAGGGCTAGAACACAAAAAACAATGGACATTTATCTTGTCCACATCACATTCATCATAAAAATTCAAAAATATGGCTTACAGAATGAAGGCTAGCTTCTAACAAAAACCAACAAAACAGTAATCTTATCATTACATGTACTGTTACCCAGCGACATTTGTTGAAACACTATTTTTACTTTACTATAAGTAAAGTATAGTGATCGTGAAAAAATTCGATCTCGAGATTTTGACGGAATTACATGTTTTGAGGTACCAGAAGTCGTTTTATGACGTTTTTACGATGATGTCTGTGTGTGTGTGTGGGTGGGTGGGTGGGTGAGTGTGTTAGCATTGCTTGTTACCACGCTACGGTCCAGAATCTTTGATGGATCAAGTTGATATTTTACACAAAAATGGGCCTCATAAAGACGAAGATCCCTATTGTTTGGGAAGAATTATGCATGATGGGAAAGTCACTTTTTTTGCCAAAAACCGTTTTTTTTAAAACATTTATTTCTCCTAAACTGATAACCCTAGAGTTTTGAAATTTTGACATTATCTTTGAGGTTTCAAATGCAACAAACGAAAAATATATTCAGAATTTTAAAACAACAGGAAATATTTTTTTTTCAATAAAATGTAAACATTTTGACTAATAATTCAATCTCAAACCTTGTGAGAGCGATACAAGCCATACTGTTTGACGGACAAGAATGAAACTATGCCTATAAATAGAACATTATGTGGAGAATGAGTTGAGATATTTTTTTTTTGAAATTACATTCGCTAAAGGGGCGTTACAGTACGATTTGTGTTTTCAGAAAATGTTTTTTTGACGCTAAACGGCTCGTTAAAAAATAATGAAAATATGACCAAAAATGGAACACAAAATTAGCAATTCATAAAAAAAAATCATGAAGTTTCAATTACGGGAAAGAGCAATAACGATATAAAAACTGTTTGTTTATCTTAGACTAAGAGATCACCTGCTATACTTGTCGAATTTTTTGTATTTTTTTACATTGTTTACATTGACTTAGAAATTTTTTGAGCGAATCCACTGAGATAAAATTGATGTTTCTAATGGAAAAATGAAAATATATTATTGACTTATAAGAGATGTAAGAGGAATAATATTGTGCAGGTAAATGATAACACTCATTAAAAAAAAATTCGTATATATGTTATTTGACAAAGGGGAAGGAAAATGGTCTTATTAAATACTAAGAAGCCATAAAATTCCCAGTATAATAATTCTGTTAAAAACCAAAAATGTAAAAGATAATTCAAAATATAAATCTTTCGTTTAGAGATTAATAACTGTAATTATCGTACATCTTTAATTAACAAATCACCTTAAAACAACATTTTCTTCGCTGTTTAAGATGTTTTTCAGAGAAAAAAAGGGTATTTTACTGTTTCAAATTTGAAAATTTTACATTAATATTCAATGTAGAAGGATGTCAAGTAAACGATGTAAGAAATCTACTGGCTATTTGAACAATAGCCATGTTCTCTTGTAGGATAATATTTCGTTTCAAGAAATGTTCACATTGGTTTTTCAAAAATGTTATTACTGCTGTAGTTATACTAATGAAATTATTTGCAAATAATAAATTATTTGTGATGTACAAAAATAAGCTTATAAATTGATATGTCCTTCAATCACTATCTGTACTACCTCACGAATGCAATGCTAATAATTATATCCCATTTAGATATTTATGTTATGCTTAAATGATACGTTATGTTTTATATATTCAAGAAATTTGGCATTGAGTTACTTATAGTAAAGTAGAGTGTAGGCCACTCCAGATTTTTTATGTTACAATTAACAACTCCATGGCAATATAAACTAAGATAACATTGAACCATTAGCTATTTATAATCGAACTATAAATTCTTCTTAGGTAAGTTATCAGTATCTGTTTCTTTTATTAGAATTATCATTAGTATTTTTTATATGTATCATTTCTTTTATCAATCTTTTATTGTGTGAAGTTTCAAGGTAGTTGCATTTTGCAGTAAGTGTGTTAAATTGTAGGCAGAAACATGTCGGTTACTTCCCTAACTTTTAAAAATTAACATTTTTCTAATGATTTAAATTTATGTATTTTTGGGTGATTATTGCGCAATATTTTAAATAATATTTTCTATATTATTATGAAATAATAATTAAAGGTTTCAAAAGTTCTAAGATTTTTAATGGAAAATTTGACATGAATTTTAATGAAAATGGAAGTTGTTATTATAAGCAATAAGGAAGAGCCATTTGCAAGTAATTGTAACCGAACACGACCATCGTGCCGAATCAAGTTAATTAGGTAGGTTGTCACCCTTGACTCGGGTGTCACAACACCACATCTTGAATATGACACCGACTTTCAGATGTTCACCCAGTCACCTCTCCTGACATTCTATCTCCTCCTAGACCACGCAGCAGAGTCGTATTTATTCATTTTTATGACAAGTCAAATTACTTTGAACAGTTGGGGTTATGCAGACAAATCTTAACACAATATTGTTTTTCAGTTTGACAAACAAGATTTACGAGTGATTGTCTAACATTAATATTGCTTATAATGAAGCAATTTTTAAGAAAAAAATATGCTTGGTTGTTAGTGCTGCTAAGGGAAATCTGGAAGTGGCTTAAATTATCCTTGTTTATAAAGTAATGTCTTTCCATACATGAGGCTCTGAACGCCAACTTCTCTGGTTTAAATCGTTTTTTCAGTTGCATGTTACTGTTTTTAACATTTTTTATAAGCATGATAATACTACAGAGGTTACTTTTTTTAACACCTTTATTTACAAATATAAAACTACGCACATTTTGCGTAACAAGCATATGTAATAGGAGATTACACAATAACTTCGATGGACATGAGTAAAGAATGAAACCCAGTGGTTTAACTTTTCACTTTGTTTTATAGTATATTAACGTAGTAGTAGATACCTCAACCATCTTCTCTTGAGTCGTCTAGGGGTATTCTGGGAAGGTGAGAAAGTAAGGATTCCTACACATGGATTTGGGTGTGAGGAAAAGTTGTGAAATGACTTATAATGAACAGAAGCTAAATTTTGAATGAATGGAATTTTTAGGCCTTTATGAAGGGTGTAGTTTTTGACGCAATAAGAAGAATGTGTGATAGTGAGGAAGATTCTAGATTGCAACGACTTTATTCTATGAATATTGGAAGGTTTTGCACAACCCCATAGTTCAAGTCCGTAAGTCTAAGTCGGTCTCAGTAATGTTTTGTATAGCAGTACTTTTTTGCGTGAACACTTTTATTTATATTAATATTTAAGTAGCACTTTCGCAGCCATGATTCAATGTTATTTAGGTGTTCTTAGAGGGTATTTGTAGAAACAATGGGGTCAGGGTTTCGGAATAGGAACGCAAAAGTACACAGAAGTCTTTAAGGGTGCACAGGAATATCATAGATGTAAATGTTATACACAACTGGACCTAATATACTGTCCTGAGGTACTCCAGCTAAGACAGGGAAGATTGGTGATAGAGCACTGCCTATAGATACTTGTCAGTATCTGTTGGAAAGGTAGGATTTTAGGATTTGATAGTAGGTGAAGGGAAGGGAAACGATTTAGTTTCATCAGCAAACCTTGGACAGAGGTTACTAGATATTCTTTTAGAATATAAGCTCACAATTTCACTTAAGTTTTCTTCTTCAGTGACTGGACCCGACATGTAGAGCCTATTCAGTCTAGATATACTTTTAGAATATAAGCTCACAATTACTTTTATGCTGATTCCCACACTAAATCAGCAAAGTGAAGTACAATTGGTGTAGATAGTAGTTACTGCTGGAATGGGTAACATCACATGTCATTGGCATTGTGAATAGCTCATGATTAAGAGATGCCGAATCAGAATTTTCATTTCACTCATAAGATAAACAGCCTAGGTAAGGTTCGATGACAGTAGCAGTCTTACAAAAAAGCACATTCTCTTATATTATTCTCAATATAACAGCTCATTATTCTTGAGGCGCATATAATATTTTATCTCCAGAAAAGGACACGCACATAGAAAGATTATTGTTCCATCTGAAATTCGACATGATTCTTTGCAGACTGATCAATTGAATACAAATCTGCCTTGTAGGAAAGGCAGGTGTTTCGATCACAGCTTTTGATCGGAGTTTACTGAAGTCAAAATCAGAGTGATGACTGTAATGAGTTCCATGAAAGCCTATCGTATACGGATTCTTCATGATTAGTACCTTCTTTAGTAGTGATAGTTTTATTGGCAATACACATGATGTAATGCAAACAGCATAATTTCCTTAAAGTTTCAATCTTTTTCTATTCCCTGTACTTCTCAAAAGTTCCCTTTTCTCACGAGAAGACTTCCCTGCAACCGAAAGGTCCAAACATTGAGTAACTCAGGCACGCGATGTCATTACGTCCTCATGTTAACCTTTCACTGTATAACCTGTCGTTTCAACAGACACCAGTATAAACCATCTTTCTACCTTGTATGGCATTCATTCTTTGCATTTTATATAATTTTAATGCCCAATAGTACATTTTGATACAGCTTTTTTAGAAAAAGAAGTATCTCATAAAGCAATATTTTTCTATCTTGTCTTAAGAGCATTGGAGAGTAATCCTGCATTATATCCAGCAATTATAAGTAAAACAAAGTATATTCACCTGTTTCTATAAAAATCAAGTGTCCACCGGTCTATAGATATGACCAAATGATAACCACTTTAATTTTTTTTGGAAGGCAGCTTAATTATATTACATTTTTTTTTTGGTCATTGTGATATAATAGAAATAAAAAATTCAATACATATAAAATAAAAAAAAATTATTTATAAGATGTCACTTTTTTTCAATAACTTTACAGTACAATTTCTCAATACGTTATAATTTATCTTGAAAAGCTCGATATGGATGATCTTTTAGATCTAAATCTGTTATAGTTTTAAGCGTTAAAAGATTTAAAATATTCATAGCAAAATAGATCAAAATACGAGTCTTTTAAACCTAATAGCTTTAGGGAACCCTGAAAGTATTTATTCGACTGTGAATTTTATCCTTTACAACTTTTTTTCAAAGCAACTTTCACTGATACAACATTTAATTGTAAAAATGGCGTTAGTATTTCTTTTCAATAAGACATTCACGTATCAGTGATTCAGGTATTCTTACATAACAAGTTTTATATATTTTTAGTTTAAGGTGTGATAATACTGCATTTGTTTGGACTTAATTCCATTGAATTAATTAAAAGCTGCAAGTTTTTTTTCTTTTTTTATTGCTTAAACCGATCTCCTAGCGGGTGATAATGTTTGTTTACCGGCTTTTTGTTTGATTGGTGATTCTACAGATTCTACATTGGGAGTCCTAAATTTTGCCTAACTCAAGTGAATTTCGAGTAGGGATGTTTAACGAGTACCTGATATTGTACTGGCTCGGGACCGACGGCTTAACATCCTCTCCGATAAACGACGTACTCAAGTTTATTCACCTCCCGCGGGTATATATCGAGGGCCAGGTGGGGGATCGAACCCCAAACTACCAGCCCAGAGGCGAGTTCGTTAACACTGAGCTAGTCTGGCCTCAAAGCTACAAGTTAAGTAATAATTACTGTTTCTAACTCTCACATCGACTCACTAATTTTAATAATAGCAAAACTACTTTAACAAATTAAGTGTAATTGTAATAAGTTAGGTTGCTGAGGTCGAGAGAACAAAATTGACCAATGATTGGCTTTTTGTGATACAACACAGTGAACATTCTACATTGCAAGTCCTAAATTTTGCCTAACTCAAGTGTATTGAGAGTAGAGATCTTTAACGGATATCTGACATTGTACAGACTCAGGACCAACAGCTTAACGTCCTCTCCGAAGGACGACGTGCTCAGTTTGCATCTCACTTCTATATATTGAGGTGTTATAAGTTATTACAAGTGTTATCGTTTTATGTTATTCATATAGACATGTAATAAGAAATTCAAGTATAGTCTTTTAACTATTAGCATGAATTATTAGTTTTTATTTGGAACTTAATTGTTACTAATTCCTATTCACTTGAAATTTAGCTTAGATACTCTACAATAAAGAAATGACAAAACACGTATTATTATTTTTCACCTTAGTTATTAGGGTCTGGTTACTTTACATGAAAAGAAAGAAGAAGGTGGAAAGAAAATTTTACAACGATGGTCTATATTAAAAATAAAAATAACTTACTAATATTCTTTTATTATATCACCAAATTTAAGATAGAGGATAAATAAAAAAGTAAGTCAGTTAATTTTAAACTCCTGAAAAGATATCGAATATACCGAATTTTGACGTTCAAGAGGTACAAACGCTGATTAAATCTGTTGCTACTTACTGTTGCAATATCTACCTAACAGGCAAGTTTTCCGAAAAATAATAAATATCACCGGAAAGAGCACCAAATGAAACACAGAGGGTCTAGCACAACATCTTGTATTATGAAACCCAAGGCTCATGACAAATTGACAAAATATTAAATCAATTTTGGAAAGGAGCAAGTAATTGATTTACGTTTGTCATAATAGCGCTCTTGTACCAATTTAATACCCAGTTTCCTTACTGATGGTCAAATTAAGTATGATGAAACAGTCAACATTGGAGGTATCTTCTTCAGTTGTCGGATAATTTTCCTGTCTCTCAAAAGGAGATTTGCGATTTGTAATCAGCTAATCGCTGCCTGCATGACTTGAAGTGAAAGTCAGAGATATTTGTAGTTGAAGGGTAACATTTACATCGAATAACATTAATCATTAATTTCATTCAATTAGATGAAATAATCTCTTGATTTGTTTCCACAGGATTGTGATTCAAATCGCATCAACTCTTCCTCTTCTTCAACATGAAGGTGAATCTTCTCTCTGGCACATATTGCAAATTCAAGTTTAATATGTACGCAAGGTTTCATGATAATTCATTTTTACTTAACAATGAGTAGAGTGTTCATGAATAAAATCGATTTCGAGGTTTTGACTGATTTATATTTTGGAGGTCTCTTGAGCACATATTTATTTTTTGAACGTTTGGATGATGTTTGTATTGTTGTGTGTGAGTCTCAATTAATTATGTTTAATTAATAATAGACTATAACATAATTTTAAAGTAATTTGTATGTTCATTCAAGGAGTGAGTTTAATATGTTAAGATGGGAAACGTTTCAAATTCATTGAGCAAATATGATATAGACTGTAGATCTATAAATTTTTAGGTCATTTAAGGTGATTCAAGGGTTCTTTGAACAGATAACAGAACATCCTTCTTAGCTTTTCAGATACTCACTTATATCTGAAAAGTGTTATTCACCAAAATAAATCAGTCACATTTTCACCGATGGACAACCTAAAGATGAAGGCCTATAAATGTGGTCATTAGGAACAAATTTATTAAGTTATAAATTATTTTAAAAGGAATCTTTCAAGAAGTTAATTTCTTGTGTAGAAAGTGGAAAATATTAGTTAGTAACTATTATATTGAATATAATGAAAACTTATTAATTTCAGTCGTTAATATATTGTGATAGCATGATATTTTTTTGCGCAAGGTAAGTACGTGTAATGAATATTAACACAAAGTGGTAAAATTATAATGGTAAGTGGGAATGAAAGGTTACATATTTCATTTCGTTATCATTCTGATTCAGTTAAATAATTGAGATAATTATAAGTTGTAAGTTGGATATAGTTGGAAGTCTGCAATATAAGTACGGTATAGTTTATAAGTCTGCTTTGGTCTTCCATGCCAGTGGCTATGTGATCTCGTGAATATAGTATTCTGAGCTTTGTTCTGCAATCTCAAAACTATTAGGAACATAGTTCACGACATATATTAAACCAATCTCAGATAAAATCAATTTCTCGACGAGTGAGAAGTGCAACGTTGTCTCGTATGATTCCACGGTATGACACGACAAAATCAGAAGACCATAATATCTACTTCGAATTTGACAAATTGTTAATTGTAGTTTACTCTACCATTTAGGTAAATGGAAGTGAAAAATGTGTTTTTTTTAAACACAAAAATATAAAGTAAAAAGTGCGGGTGGTTCTGTTGATTTTTTATGGACAACGATTTAAAATTGAAATTGAATAATTTCAAATGGATTTCAGAAAACAATACAATATCGTTGTTTACAACTGAGTCTTGTTTCATTGAGTTTTTTTGTCATTGTTAAAAATATTTATCAATTCACATTATGTCACATGGAGCTATCAATGAATAATGTAAAGTTCTCTTTGTTAAAAAGTTTCCTTTCCAGATAAACCAACACTATTCGCAAGTATATAGGGAACAATCACACTACCTGCTCCGTCTTTTTACAAATTTTAAAAAGTATAAATATTTATTTTTTTAGCTATATTTAGTCATTTCTTCATAAAAAATATTAAATTTATGAATAATTTATACAATGGTGTATTTAGTTTAGCAAGAATAACATAGTTTTATTTCGTAATATTAATTTATAGTGTTTCTGTTTCAGACCAGACAAGTACTCGCTTCGCCTGATATTCCTCTCACCAGCTTTTCCTGCGAAGGACGACCTGTCGGATACTATGCTGATCTTGACACTAACTGCAAGGTGCCTTAGCCAAAAATATTCTATTTACCTGAAGGTTTTTCACTGAAATAAGAAATAGATTTTACTAGATGGGTTTTTATAGTATGATGACTTAGGGGAATCAATCTTTGTGGACGTTATATTTTAAAAACCACAAAATCTAAAGGAACTCTAGCCTCTCTAAATGCCGACTTCTATGTACCAGTTAATGAAACTATAAAGATTATCTGCAACAACGGTTGTTACCACAATTGCTTCCCCCAACTTCTATTGATCGAAATAATAGTTGGCTCTCACAGATTGATGGCGTGGACATATGGTCACCTTTAGCGGTAACTTTTGCATTTCATTTCTTACAAACTTTCACATTAAAAATAAAATATTTGGAGAAAACTCTAAACTGTTACCGCAAATCTATTACAAATTCATTGATGGATGGGCATATGGTCGTTAAAAATTATGGCTCAAAAAGGAATATGACATTAGTATTTGAAGCAGATTCAGCATTAAAATTTACATAGAAATATATAAACAAAAGATTAACATTCTAGACGTAAATATATTTTACAATTATTATGAAAAATAATCGTAATTTTATCTTTCTGGAACCTATCACTAGTGGACTTTATTAAATGTCAAGACCGAATATACAAGAAAGTACAAAGCCGTGGTCTGAAACTCAATCAAGGACTTTGTTGATAAGCGATGGCTGGAGGACCGCACCCTTTTCCCACTAAATTTAAACCACAAACAAACATGGATTTAATTTTCTTGCTTAGTAAAATGCTATATCTACACTAAAACGTATAGTTTGTGTAAAGTGCACTTGTGCCTGTAACTTGTAACTTGTGTAAAGTGCACTTAGCTTTGGTGAAGTGTTAACTCTGGATTTTTCCAAGCAAACCTTGTCCAGAAGTTGCATCATTTGATGAAACTTCTAGACCAGATTGTATCTGGTGAACCAGGTCGCCACTTGACAGCTGTTTTAACTAAAGAGGTAGCTCAAATTTAAAAGGCTTCATATAGTCATACATGATAGTGACAAGTTGCTTAGGTTCTTGCAAAGCGAGATTAAGCATGTGCAGATGGCCGAGTAAAAAAGTCAGGTCGGCAATGAATTTCTGCATCACCTTAATATCATTCTGATAAAAAATACTATCTCATCTCACAAAAGCAAGGAACCTCTATAACACGACAGAGCCACCTGAATTCTGTATCGTACAGTACTTCAGCATATGCAGCATATTTTTTCCATGACGGAAAGAAAACAACAAAATGTCTTTGGTTGAGACTTTTTGTTTCAATAAATTTCCCTGTTTTCAGAGAATACATGACGTCTTTCACTTTCAGGCGTTTTCTACTGCGTGCTTCTTGATGGATAATGAAGAGAAAATGAAAACATTTAGTAAAACTCAGGCGACAATAGCCCCCGATATGGACCATCTGTGTCCACTTTCTAAAAGCTACTTTTGTTTTTAGCATTCCTTGAAGAGTGTTTATTTTTACTCCAAGCATGCTTATTGACAGTGTTTGGTAAGCCGTGAACAGTCAATTGGTGGGCAACATGCAGCCAGCTTCTTTAAGTCCTCTAGTATGAAGAATGTAACATAAAAGCCATCATTCAAGTACATTTACAATTTTATCAAATTAGGATCATTTTAATGGACCCATATAATGTGTGAATCAACTCCATCTCTGTAGGTTCACAAAGAACCATAAAACGAATGGACGAATGTTCGAATATAGCGCAACTATCATAGCAAGAGACAACGATGTGGAAAGGCTACGTACAATGGAAGTTCTATTATTTAACAAAAATAGTTAACACTGAATATTTTAATATTGAATAGTAGTGTTCCTATCCTAGGAACACGGACAAACAAACTGGTAATCCTTAATCTCCGAAACATGTAGCTAAGTAATAAGTATGTATGTGAACAAAAGCATTAATAAAGTAAAGAATCTAAACAAAAGAAAATTTGTTTAAATAAAGACTTTTCTCCAGCGACACAGATATATATAACACTAATTTTATAACTATCAATATGAAAACAAACACTCATGGTTCTCGGTAATTTCAGATTTACGCTATCTTTAAGAGAAAAAATGAAAGAAAACATAGGGATGAACCCTGGAAGGGTTTACAGATAGTTTGAAAGTTTTATGTGTATAAATGTGCATGTTAAGAAATATAGAATTATTGTGGTTTTATTTTATAAGAAGCATTGGTGACTCGTGATATTATTTAAAAAGAGTCACTCATCCTTAGTTATGCCTGAGGAAGAACACTACGTGTTTGAAACGCGTTGTTTATATCATTAAATTTTTATATGTGGAGACCATTTCATTAGATTTTTACCCTACAATATTTAAAAAGATACTGTTCAACTGCTGCAAATTTGTCTCCATATGATTATTTCATATGAAATCTTATTTCACGTTCTTCTTAGTTGATTACGTTTGATTTTGATAGTTCTCTTAACATATCGAAATTTTAACATGATATCGACAAGGCGGGGGAAGTTGATACCAAAAGCACGACCAACACATAACAGAACCAATAATGTTTCCATTGTCCAATTGGATATGATTTCAATAACGCATTTTTCGAGTTCAAGGTTTCTTTTTGCATTACTTTTCCATGCATTATTCATAGTTTAGCACGTTGGTGAAAGGTTATTACTGAAGACCTATTTACCTTCAACCTGCTCTAGTTAAAGATTCACGATTCCTTCGCCGTCTCGATTTACTAAATTGCTTCATACAATTACATTTCTAAACCTCATAGTGCACGATAATAATTAGACTTAGATTTATTGACTGTTGTTTCAAAAGCAATATTTTGCGCAAAACTGTAAAATCATTTCTGTAATAATTGTTATTTATAAATCAATAGTTATTATTGCAAAAACTTTTACAAAATGAAAAGAATTTTTTTGTAATTATCAAGCTCGATATATAGTTTAGTTGTTCCTAAATACATTGTAATTTAAGTTCATCTACAAGAAGTCAATATTGCAGATAGATTATCACACAGCAAGGCTTTCTCATCTTATTTATTTTTAATGCTCGATAAAACAGTATCTTACTGTTTACAAATGAAAATAAAATGACAAATAAAAAATGTTAAATTGAATTTGTTTGAATAAAAACTGCTTCTTCAGGAGAGGTAAGAGAGGGAAACCAAGCGCACTGGTTCAGAGAAGGTTGGAGACCTTTTATTTTTTTATTTTTTAATAATTAAAAATAAGACAAATATATACATGAATTGTTGGATTCTTTCAGTGTAGAGTAATGCGATTGTTTTTTTTTTTTTTTTGAAAGATGGTTAAACTGGTCCCATGAGTGCGTGAAGTGCTCTCTTATAGTCCCCTGATGTTTCATCCTTGACAACTGTTCCAGCGTCTTGTCATAGATTTTCTCAAACTCCTTCTTAATCGTCTTCCGATCAATTTCACTTGGACCTACAATGATTCTAATAAGCTTGAATTATTTGTCTCATTCCATTAGTTGCTTTGTGAATTTGTTTAGCCTAAAAGGTGGGGATGTTTTGTACACATTCAACAATAATAAGTCCATTAAGCATGTCGTCTGGGAACTCACTCTTCAGAGCTTGTTCAATTGTTTTCCCAGATATTTTCTTGTATTCATCCAACACAGTATTCAGTTGTTTGAAACTTCCATGGCCTAAAATCGTATTAAACATATCTTCGTCTGCTCTCAATTTGCCTTCACCTACGTCAAACAAAGCCTTGGCTTGATCAGCAGCTCTGTTAGGATCAAACACTCCTGGATAATTCCTTACACCTGTTAGAATTAATGTCAGAAGTCTTCTAAAGTCACCTGAGGTTTCACTGCAAACGTGCTCTGTAAGTGGTCTGTTGTAAAGGTTTTCATAGCCTTGGACAATATCTTGTATTTCTCTTTTGTTCCTAGAGCAGAGGATCTCGACGAGAGCATCTCAGTCGGTTCTAACATAGCCTTTCATAGCTTTGTTAGGTTGCTTACAAATGAAGTCAACAGATGGAGACACCAGTGCCACAATGACGTCCTCGAAATGGCCACCCATATAACTCTTCAAATCCTTAATGAGATCTCGCCCGAGCTCTTCGTTGAAGGCTTTTGTATTCGCCTGGTGCTGTCTATTAGATCTTGAAGTAATTATATCAATGATGGCTTGCTCATCAGTCCTGAAGCCTTTCACAGCTCTTCTTAACGCAGCAACATCTTCAGAAACATTGAAATTTCGATAGTCCCTCACTGTTGGTTCCTGTATTAATTCATGTTCGTTCCTGCTTTGGTAACTTCTAAGATGACTTCAGAAAACCTCTGTTAAGCGAAGGAATGACACAGGCTGCAGCAACATTGAGGACAGCGTTCAACAATCATGCTTTTAATTTCTCTATGTTTCTTTTTGTACATTGAACTATATTTGTCCGTGTCGGATCGTATTTCCAACGAAAAAGTGTATATATATACATAATCTACATAAACACTAAGTTTATCACTATCAATATGAAAACAAACACTCATGGGTTTGGGTCATTAATGTATTCAAACGTTTTTTTATAATGTGGTTTTCTTCTGTATTCATTATTATACAAAATCTCTTTCAATTTCATGTTCTAGGTTACTTGAAAATATATTATTTACTTACAATGAACATATTAAAAGATGGTAGTGGATAGGCCGTGCATGCCGTTCTAAAATTGTTTGTTATTTCTAATGATTGTGAGTATTCACAGATCGCTGTTCTGAGGACAGAGAGTGTAGCTCATGTGTTATTTTGCACCCACTTCAGTTTTAAGTGTATAACATAACCAATTTCATTTCCAATAATTTGAAAACTGTTTAACAACTTAGCGAATACATTAAAGGAAAGTATTTATAATGTGTATGTATGCAGGTGTACCACATGTGCGGGGGAGCGGGCGGAGTGCAGTTTAGCTACAGGTGTCCCAACACGACGCTCTTCCACCAGCGCATGATGGTCTGCGTCCACTGGTACCAAGTGGACTGTGCCCTCTCAGAGCAGCACTACTCGGCCAACCTCCTCATCGGCCAGCCCAAGACCTTCTTCCTGGACCAGCCTTATTCGCGTCTGTCTTCAACTTACCTCATCATTCACAATCACATTTATATTCTCAACTTTGGTTAAACTACTTTTAAGTTAAAATAATGACTAGAAAGGCTTGCTGATTTAAAGGCTTTAGTTGTTGTTGGAATTTATTCCATTGGATCCATAAACAGGAAGTATTAGTTTGACTAACCGTTTTTGGTTCCAAACTGTTGATTCAAACTATTTTGAAGAACACTTCGTCTTCAAGATGATATCAGAAGACAAGAAGAATATACAGGAAAGTGTGTTTAGACTGGCAGGTTCCGGTCAAACGACTTGCTTATGTTTTCTTTTGTATCATATGTGTTCTAGCTTTGTAAACTCCAGTTGAAGTGCTATTCTATATTTTGAAGTATAGTATTTGCTATGAAAAGAATCCTACTGTTTTCTAGCAATATTGAATCAAAAAACAGGGTTCTATAAATTCTTTATATCAAAATGAGTATTGATTGTTGCCTTAAAAATAACTTATTGTTTCCTTATTGTTACTTTTCCTTATTGTTTCAAAAATAACTTATTGAGACTTATTGTTTCCTTAAAAATAAGGTATATTTCCCTCGTATGGTTATACTTCTATTTTATATCTGGGCTGTGCCCCTCATAAAATGATTTATTGCATTCATTGATTTCTACATTATTAACCAATGTTATATAGAACATGGCCTGCATTATTTACATCAGACGTAATTTATACGCCTGATTTTCGTTATTAAAATTATCCGATGACGACCTTTGGTGTCCAACAATGATAACTCTCTCCTCTCCATAGTAACCTAAGCACAACGAAAAAAAGTACTGTGAGGTTACACTCAAAATTATAATATTCAGTTTTCCCTCCATTCGTGTTAACTCCGTCTTAACTGGAAACTTGATCTGATCACGCCAGGATGGCAGAGCACATGAAGGATGTGCTTGAAGAAGTGGAGCTGAACATGAAGCTTTCTGACCAACTTCAGTCTTCCTACCTCACTCATCTTCAAACTCGACGTCGAGGGAGTACTGAATATTCAACTTCAGAGAGTTTCATTTTTATCGCATTGTACTTAGCTTATTGTAAAGAGGATGAGGCTATCACAGTTTGGCACCCTTTACATTGTTATAATTTGAAAATTATAAGAAGTTCTACTCATACAGCTTAAGTGAGAAAAACAGTTACTTTCCTAAGATGTAAGGTGTATGTCAAAATTAACTTACAATTTAGTAATGATGAATGGATTAGCAGAGCGTCCATATGTTAATGGAAATTTTTGTGTTTCAGTGAAGAACGTGTTTCCATCCAAGGACTGGGAAAGGCTGGAGTCAGCTGGGGAGACGAACAAGAGAGACACGCGAGCAGAAGTGGTTAGATCATACAACGATGTCTTCAGAGAAGTGCTCAGACGGGACGAAAGAGTCGTTTCATCCCCGAGGCCTTCGACGAACGAGGTATCTGCACTTGATCACCCTGGACCTTTGCAAGGTCAAGTGAGCAAGCAGGAAACTACTCGAGCAACTGTATCCAAACTCCGCCCAACCAACGTGTCCTTCCGAAGCACAATAGAGACTCCTTTATTCGACTACTCGACGAGCCCCACGAGGCCGATGGTGGCTACGGAGCCCGTCACCGCTGTAGAGCCTCCATCGCTCAACCTCCTGCCTCCCTTCTCCGACCAAATTGAACAGACCAACACCGTCGAGCTCTACCTCAAAGACAATCGGAGGTCTTTCTTGCTTTCTAATACTAAAACCACTTATGAGATAAAACTATGTAGCTGTAATATTTTTTTAAAAACTTTACAATGACAAACAACTAAACTAAAGTACAACAGTCAGGCGTCTCAAGACAGAATGGTTCTGTGTTAACTGAATATAACTTGAATTTGGGATTTAATATAACTAAGGCTTTAGCTTTCCATGGGTGAAAAAAAGAGAATATTATGCTGAATGATTAAGCAACGGAGTTTCTGATTTTTTGTAGAATTCCAAAGTTTCACTTTGGAATTCTACAAAAAAAATTTTGGGATTCGCTAGAATATCGATGAACCTCTTCTTGCATAGCAGAAAAATCGAGGTTTTGCCTTTTTCAGGAATTTGTAGATTCGGATAACAACGCAGAGAAAAATGTTTCAAATAGAAGTTGTTGACAATCAAATTTTCATCCACTTTATGCTTCTACTTTCTTCTACACTTATTCGTTTGTAAAATATATTAATCGAAATATTTTATTATATACTAGCAAACGTACCCGTCTTTGACGGAATCAAAAAATCTAATATACTTGGTATTCCAAAATACCATTAGGAATTATAGAATAGTAGAAAATATCATTATTAGTACAGTGTTAAGCAAATGCCTCTGTATACACCACATTAGCTGTCTGTCCTTCAGGTTCATGGAAAAACAAACAGTTGGAACCTCTGACTCTTGAGCAAGTAAACTACAGTTGACCATATGAGAAAAATTTGGTCTCGTTAACTTGAATTCCTGTGTTAGATAAAGTTCCCCCTTGGGACTTAGTTAACGTCATTGCGAAATAGACACTGACGGGACTTTGCAATCGTTTCAACGGAAACAGATAGTGGCTCGGAATCAATGGTATGAGTGGTATAAACACAGACTCTTCATTCCTCACTCAGTCATGATGTCCGCCTCTATGGCATATCTGTGCAGGGCACAACTCGTGTCCCGTTGCACAGTTTTGGGGCACTCACGTTTCGTAACATGAAATGTGTTACTCCTACTTAATCGCAGCATGATTGGTGCTCCTACTTTAAGTTTTTACTCATGAGCAGGCAGTCCAGGAGAAAGAAATTCAGTTAAATAATGAACTACTTCCTCATCAGTAATAACTCTCTTTACTGACTTATAAGTTCTTTCCTCCGCTTGGTATAGCGTAAGAACTTCTTTGTTAACTTTTCCTACCTGTTCATATTAAGGGTTGAAAATTGCTCGTTCAAAAAACTATTTATTCTGAATAATTAGTACAGCCTCAACTATGGGAAACACCATTTCAATGATGTCAAATACGCAATATATTCATATGCTCAAATGAAATTAAAATCAACTAACAATACCTACTTGCTACACCTTATGTTTTCAAAATCAACATGTGAAGTTATCAAAATACAGCTTGAAGGTTCATAACTTCGCTTCTGCACTGAATTATCAATCTATTCAGAGCCTATATTTTAAGTTAGGCATATACAAATCTAGTGTCAAAGTTTCAGCTCTCTATGTCTCATGGTGGCTGAGTTTACTTGTGACAAACATTTTTGATTTAAACGTCCATAACTTCACTTCTACGTTGAATTTCCAATCAATTCAGAGCCTGTATTTTAAGTTAGACCTACACAAACCTACTGTCAAAGTTTCAGCTTGATATATCTTATGGTGGCTGAATTTACTTGTTACAAAATTTTGCGGACAAACCGACAAATCAACAAACCGGCAGAAATTCTTCTAAGGGTGGATTCGGTTTCTCCAATGTATGAAACGTAAAGAAAACATGAAATGGGTCAGTTCTAGCAATGTACAGACAAAATCATTCTTTTATTTATATAGATTTCTTAGATATTTTATTCCATATTACTTCTACAGATCTATGAAATTTTTAACAGAAAGCCACCGTGATGTTATTAATTACAGCTAATTTACTCGTAATTAATTACGTACACATACAAAGTACGCTCCGTTAAATGAAAAAGAAATCCAAAACATAACTTTTTATTAATTAATGTTTTTTAAATCATAATAAAGTAACTTTTTTAGATTATTTTTTATCAAATTTCATGTGGAAAATTTGCAAGAAAATGAAAACCATTCATTCTTGAAAAAATACCAATAAAGTTGTATAAATCGATAAGTATTGATGTCACCTGAAGAATAGCAGTATGTGTTGGAACACGTTTTTCTTTTATAAAATATTTGTGTGTGGGAAATTTTATTAGAACTTTTCCCACAATGTTTCCTTTTTTTCTTACTCAATTGATATTTTCTTTCCTGCAGGTCTCTCTTCATACCGGAAGGCGGACGTGATCTACCTGCAGATGACACCATTGTCGTGGCCATTCCAGTCAGGAAAGACTCCTCTCGGTTCAGCCCAAAGACACTTCATTCTAGGTCACTGGGTTCAGCTGGGCCTTGTTCTTCCAGGTGTCACCCTGCTTTCGTTATCGACAAGGAAAACTGCACTCCTTGTCTCGTCCTCAACCGATAAGTCAACCCACTCTGTTTATCTTAGAATGTAACCTGAGAGGCATTATCATTGCCTTGCGTTCATGTTTCAATCAATAAGTAGTAATTCCTTGGTTCAGATGTGATATCACAAGTGGCGAGATTCAGCATGTTGCTGACGTTCATCCCATGTGCAGTAGAATAACACCCTATCCGTCTTTCCTCAAACGTATTTCACTCACACACCAAAAGTTTCTCATGTCCTTTTCAATTTTTTTGATTGAACTAATTAAGTGGAAACTTTGACTATATTTAATCAATAAAATTACCTTTTTTTTAATATTTAGTATATTTTAATAATTGCATTATTCAATTTAATATAACTTATTACAGAAGTAATTACGTTCTTATATTTAAAAATAGTTTTTACAATTCAAAAAAAGAAAGATTTTCTGAACAAATGCTTTCAATTGTATAGACTAAAGTAATTGAATATTTTAAGATGTATTTCAAACTAAAAGAATATTTAATTATTTTTGTCATTATTAAATTGCAAATGAGAATACTGGTGTAAAACAAAGAACTTTGTATTTATTTTTAAATATAAAAGTACCTATTAATTTTTGCTTTTAATATTTTTTATTTCAACAATCTAGAATCATAAGATATGATGTGATGATTTCTATCATATTTCACCAAATTCAAATCTAGAAAGTCTGATCATGTAAATGAGTTTCAGTTTAACGTGTGGTTTAGTGATTTATTTGAAACAAAAAAAAAACGGTAAGACCAAACCTTACTTAGTAAAGACTAACTTAGTAAATTTCAGTAAGGAAATAAAGAAACTGTGCACTTTATGGATATTAAATGTAATTAATTACATAATTAAATCAAAGAGTTTAAAATGGGACCTCATAAAATAGCATTCGTTTTAATTTAGTCAATATTGCAGTTACTGTATAAATATGTGTGTTATACAACATGTTTATGTGTATACTACAAATATTTATGCATTATACAAAAAAGTTGTAGAATACTTTTCATACTGATCATTAATTTAGTTTTTCTACTGAAGAAACTGTAATACAAGAACAATAATAGGCAGTATAAAGGCGTTTACATATAACTGAAATGCAAAATATAAATGTTTACTTAAGTTTTAAATTGTGCTTCAGGTGCTGTTTGGCAGTTGTTCTTCTTTTAAATAAATATTGTTAAATAACATCATATTTATCTTAGATTTGCTTCTTGTATATTATTTACAATTTCAGAAGTAATTCCTTGTTTTCTTATTAAAATAGTGTAAACCACTAACCATGCTATTAGGGGCCAAGTTAACTCAGTGGTTAAGGTAATCACCTCTGCGCTGGTAGTCCGGGGTTCGATCCCCACCCCGAGATCCTCTCACGCGAGAGGTCAATAAATCTGAGTACGTCGACTCTCGGAGAGGACGTTACGCTGTCGGTCCCAAGCCTGTACGATATCAGGTACTCATTAAAGATTCCTCTTCTAGATGCTCTACAGTTTGGCCAAATTTAGAATTTCCAATGCAGAATCACCGATCAAACAAAAAGCTGGTCAACGGCTGACGTCATCACCGGCTAGGGGATCGTTTTAAACAGTAAAAAATAGAGTTAAGATTGTCTATGTCAAATGTATTAGTTTTATCTTGTCATTGTTCTTAATATATATATTTACTGATAAAATAATGTTAAGAAGTGCAAAGGGAAAGCTAAAATTAAAATTTAAAACCAGTGTTTAAGCAACGGTTGGCTGAAAGATGGTGAGTAGCTGACATAGACAGATAATGTAATATTTGTAGCAAATATCCACCTTAAATGACCAATGTGAGGTATGAAGAGCGAGAACAGGTAATAAGCTTATTTTAAGGATATAATCAAATTCCAACCTATTGGCTTTCAAAGTTGTGTGAAATGTTTCAAGGAAGAGCCACTGTTGAAATATGGACGCTATTGAGATACTTAGACGCTTTCTGGGGAGAGGTTTTCACAAACAGAAAACCCTGTGGCTATAAGCTTTGGTCATTAGTGTCCCGTGACACTTGAAGCCTGCATGAGGAAGAAGTAGTAATTCCTAAATAACATTACAAATTACAAATTACATGAAAATAGGAATCAAAACAAAATGTTTTGTATAATAAAAATATATTTTTATAGGAATAAACTGTAGAAAATAAATTAGTAAATTTTGCTGAGATTGTTTCTAAAGGGGACTGTCTCCCAAAAGTGGATGGTCTCTCGGTTTGGATTGGGTATCATTCTGAAACCCTTTTTGCCTATTTCTAGAACTTCACTTGAGGTTTGTGCTGACTTCCAAGTAGTAGAAAATGCTTTGGGCCTCCTGAAAAAAATGTTGTTTGTGTTGAAATTAAAAATGTTTAGGGGTCTAGACTGAATTCACTGAAATGTACTTTTCATCTGGTTCAACCATATTCAAAATAAATGCATGATATTGCCAGAGCTAATATGTTATCCTATAGTAACTCATCGTCTAAAGGTCCTCGTATTCAAAATAATTCATGTTTTTGCCAGAGCTAATATGTTATCCTATAGTAACTCATCGTCTAAAGGTCCTCGATTCGGTGATAAATATGCTGAAATTAAAATGACGCAGAGATACAGACGCGTTTTGTATTTATTAAGTTCAAATAAAATAATACTGCTTACAAAAATGAATTTCACTTATCAATGATCATTACATTTTTATTTATAACATTCAAGATGGATACAATCTGATACTGTCTAAGAAAACTTTACTGCAGATACTAAAATTAGCAAAAAAATATGTTGAAATTTCCACAGTTTTATATGTTTTGAATTGATTCATATTTACAAAAAATATATGTGTTTTTGAAAAGTGTAACACTATTAAATAACACTTTCTTGTACTATCACTTACTTTGTAAGGCCTGATTGATTTACATTGCAAGTAATGCAATGCAATGCCAGGCACCTAAATTACATATTCCTTTCAAAGAAAAGAATGTTTTAATTAGAACGATTATCAAAATGATAAGTAATTAAAGACAAACTAAAACTCATTGTAATATTAAATTTTAGTAATTCAGATTATGGGATACCAAAAATACATTCAAATAAAAAATAGAACTAAATAACAATTTGTGAATATTTATAATAATGAAGACCTTCGTAATGATAATAATCATATATTGATGAACGTATTAGTAGATCACCGGGATGTGAACATAGCCCTCACCATCTTGACAGTGGCTAAAGTATTATTATTATTATTATTATTATTATTATTATTATTATTATTACTGTTTGAAGGTGACTATAGTACTGTGTCTTAAATAAAAACTATTTTACTTCCCCCTTCTGTAATAAAGTACCGCAGTTAGCTTCAACGCCTCCAAGAAGCTCAGCACTTTTGCTGGTTCCAGTGGTAAAAGTTTTTCTATGGTTTTTTATTGAGTGCCCCGAACCACCTACCTCTGTGCAGCAAAATTGCCTAACAGTCATCTAGCAGGTGAAACGGTGTCTTCCTGTTCTTTGCAGAATTTGCACAAACCATCATTGATAATGCCCATTCAGGCTCTGCACGTTTTGGGAGAAAGTCACTTCCTTTCTCCTCCTTTGAAACAGTGTTCTTCGACAAGTCCACCTTAGGTGCACTTGTCGAAGGTTAGATCCTCTGCGCTTCCGGAGGATGGTCTCCGGACTTCTTTCTCCTTAGTATCATACAGGGGAAAGTCCTTGAAGCTCTGTCGGTGGTATTCTGTCCGCTTCGGCAGAGCACTGCATACCGGAGTAAGGCTATTTGCCCAAGGGGGTTGCCTGGTACCCTTGAAGCTTTGGCACGGATCACATAACTACTTGGATTGGGGCTGGGATAAGAGGAGAGGATTTGGGAAGTTGGAAAGATGTCAAACGAAGGTTTGTCCCTGCATATAGCAGGTTAACAGGGTAACCACACGAAGGTTGAAAGTCGGAGTTGAGTGTTATAGGCTATTATAGGCGCATAATCACTCCATTACTAGCCCGCGGCTAAAGTAAATTATATATCTTTTCGTAGAGGTCAGGGTGTCGAGTCTTCTGCAGAGTTTTTGTTTTCGAGACCAATACTAAGCGTATACTTCAGTTAAAAAGACAAGTGATATTGCATCCACACAAAAAGTAATAAAATCGTTGTACGCTTTTCACAAATGGTACTTACTGAGAAATGACGAAAGATACGAAGTATTTGACCAGCGTTCTAGACACCTGCTTGTCTGAAGACGAGCCATTCGTTCTTATATTGCCGAAGTCGTAAAGGTTAGGATACAAGTACTGCAACTCATCGCCGTGTACGACACCTAAAAGAACAACTGTGAAATATTCACTCGGGTAAAGGGAGACATTCATAACATTCACATATTGTTAACTCTGTGCAAGTTTTGAATTTAGTGTGGACTAGTGGAATAGGATGGTGATGTGGAATACGGCACGACTTGGTAGTAAACAATAAGGCACTGCCTGTGAGAGAGTCAACACTTGTTTGTTCTAATTTTGCTGATAGCTTATTCACCAGACTTGAGATAACAATACTGCCACAATAACTGTAAATGTCGACACCAACAATATTTAAGAAATGATAAAAAAAGGACGAATTTTTTCTTTGTATAATATTTATTAAATTGAACAATGAAGTGATTTCAAGTATGGAGTGCATTAAAATGTTACTCCATGCAACATCCATTAACCGCGGTGCCTTTTTTCCTATTTCAGTTGTTGACCTATCTATCATATATGCAATATTCATTTGAAAACAAAAATACTTTATAATTTTCATGAAATTCCAAGAATATCCTCTCGTTGAACGATAATTATAAAACATTGGTAAATATAAAGAAAATGTAATTTATCCAACATTTTTCTTCAGCAGAAATTCATGAGCATTCCTCCATTGCAAAATAGATTAGTTAAATAAATAATTAGTTTGTTTAAAAAAATGACAATATTGCATTCCTCTTTTTGAAAATTTGATTTCATAAAATTATTTCATACGTAATCATCTGATACTTCGGTTTATTTAAAATGACAGATTTGGACAAAATATTCTTTTGATAAAATTAAGGTAAGGCAATAAGTCACTTAGCGTTTAGATGATATAATACTTTGAAATAACATTAAATCATTATTTTGTTCGGTAAGGAGAACAAATCATCAAATTTTTAATAATCAGGAAATAAACGTTAATAATATATCTGTACTTTATTTTTAAAAAAATATTATGAGTGCATTTTTTTAAAATTAAATAATTAATTCTGTTAAAAATAGAATAAGAATTTATTGTGATTCTACGAGTAGAATCAAATGATTTAGTATTTTATTATGAAACGTTTATATACTTTTATTATAATTTTACATTATCAGTCAGCATATATATACATCAGTCGTTTTCCATATACTCGTATACATATATATGAGTCGTCTGTTTTCCGAGGGACTCATATTTATCTTCCTGATGACGAGACCATCAAAATATAGTGGTGAGTTTCTGTAATTTTTTTTCTGTGTGTTCTTTTTGTGAATTTAGTTTACTATAATATATAATATTATATACTCATGTTATATTTTTAGGTGACATGCAATGTGTAGAGTCTGTTTTTAATATTTAAATTTAATTAAGACTAATTATGCATACTTATTTTTGTTGCATAACTTTTATAATTTGGAAGTAAATTAATCCAATACTTGGGTTTTTGATTTTATGAGTTGGTTAACAACTGACAGGTATGATGAAATTCTGCAAGATTACTAAAAACAACTAACTATTAAATTTACCTTCATTTTTGCTTTTATTATTCCTGTCACTGGTCTTGATATAGTCAAAAAAGTAGTCCCAGGACTGAGTTCCATCGTGCAGTTTTTGACTAACATGATTACTATAGAAGAAAACGCTGTCTGAGAGCACCTGATAACAAAAACACAAATCAATTCAAGAAGTCCACAAAGTTTTGAATTCACAGTATCTTATCTACATACAGACAAAAAATCAATCAAAAATATATTAAGAAGACCTCGAAATGTAAATTTCTGTCCAAATAGATTTCTTTTGTTTATACTATTATAAATTATATTATTAAGCGAATGACAGCTTATCTTCATCTTGTACCAAGGTAACAAAATATAAGTTAACAATTATTTAGAAATTTTATAAAATAATGGTCTTACTGATAAAAATACTAATATCTCTTATAGTATTAAATGGGTTTTGTGAAGATTTTTACAAGTTATAATTTCAAGCTTTAAGTTTGAAAGATTATTTACAAAGTTTATGACCAATAATGAGGTAGTAGTTTTTTCTTAAACCTGGTTAATTTTTTTTAAAATCTTCTAGCACTGAGATTCGTTAAAATGGGGATTACAGCTTGATCATAATTTTAGAACACTCAAGTAATTATGTAGGATCGTCTGCACTCGACTCATTCCAACTCCTAAGAATGACAAAATTTTGAAATAGGTCACATCGTGATCACCTTCAAATAGTGTCCGTACACGGCGGTGTTTTATTCTGTACAACAGTGCAGAGGTGTACTCCTGTTCTGATTTATTCCTGTATCTTAGCCTTCCCGTCATATTCAGGTTGATGGTTTACGAAACAGTTTTTACAATGTGCCCAAGGAGGATGGAGGAGGCCTTGCACAACCAACATCAACAGAAGCATATATCCTGCAGTCTTTTAAAGAACTGATTATCAGCTGATGAAAGAGATTACCAAGGAATAGGTTGAGATTTGAAGAAGAGGAAGGAAGAGTGACAGAGAATAGGAAATTATAGGAAAGTCAGAGAAGAAGTAGAAGATGAAAGATAAAGATAAGGAATAAGGCAGGAAAACGGAAAACATTATGTCAGCTAAGTATACTTTAGACTCGCGAAGGAGAACCCATGACAGGCAACATCTGAGATCAAAACACAAGCCTGATGTGGAAATAGTTATAAAACTGAAGTTTCCCCACTAAGGAGCCTGAAAAAGTAATATCAAAACAGGCACTAGCTGGAAGAACAAAAGAGGGGGCCCCCAAGTCAGCTCGCTGTCAAGAGTACTTTCCAACTGATAAAACACACCTTCTCGAAATGGTAGCTAAAGCCATCAAAATGGAAAGACAGGTCTAGACGCATAGACTAAGAAGGACAGATATCCCCTCTCCTTCAGGTAGGCATATGGTCGGGTAAACTTCCTTATGCGGACGTCCACCCAAGTTATCATACCTCTCCATTATATCCTTTTTAATTCTTGCCTTGAAGAAAAAAGAATCCAGTAAGACTAGGCCCAATCCCCCCTGCCACCACGACGAAGTGAAGACACATTGGCGAAGCAGGGTGAGCTGCACAAGCCTCACTACCGACACTAAAGCACCCTTGATTAAATCATAGAAACCAGTATTATACAGTTCCAATTAACAGTGTTTAATCCGCAAAGGCCACTGTTATAACCTCTAAGAACGAGTATTCCCTTGTTAAACGATATTGAACTTGACTAACGAAATAAGAATGTTTGTAATTTTTACCTAAAATTTCCTTATTAAAACCAGATATTCATTTCTTCCTAATTGAATGATTGTAAAAGTTCAGTCTAACATATATATATACACATACATTATGAAAAATACAATTTATAATTTCAGAAATTTCAATTCCTTTGATTTATTTAAAATAAGCTTATTACACCTCTAGAAGTTACATAAATGTAGCACTCACTACAAAGTCTCTCAAAAACAATATTTCTAATGAAATGCTGAAATTAAAAAGAAGTTTGACTTACATCAATGATATTTCTCATGACGGTTTTTGAAGTGACGGGACCGTAGAACTCACGAGTCATTCCACTCACAAGGGTCGCATTTCTGGCCGTATAGTTCACACGTAGAAGTTGATTTTCCAGCATCAAATAAGTCATAACTAGCATAGTGGTGTCTCCCAACACAGAAAGATCTGAAAAGTGTTTCATATATTGTTTACTAATTTGAAAGTATGTAAGTTTTCAAATTGATTACATCTTGAGTTGATGTAATCAATATCAACTTTTTTTATTTCCTTATTTTTCTTTATAGTTATTTTCTAATTTTACTTAAAAATATGAAATGGCTCCTATGTGAACAATAAACTATTCAGTCAAAAAAAAAAAACAATAGTTCACATGGGATATAACAAGGATTTATTAATTAATTAATTCCTGATAATTCATGTAAGTTAAGATCTCCTTCGTTATAGAATTTCATATTAAAACGAAGGTAGATAGATGGACAAAGGAATAACTCACTTCTATAATTCAACGATTGTTGTCAATGACACTTTACCTCGTGATGACAACGATCGTCGAAATATAGAAGTGAGTTATTCCTTTGTCTACCTGTGAGCTACCTTCGTTTTAATTCGTTTTTGTTTAAAATTCCGCTGGACTGTTTCATTTAATTACAATTTTATTTTGCTATATGAAAATCAGAAATAATGTTATATGAATAAAATAAAACCAAAAAAATAATAGTTATATTATTAATAAATATATATATATATATCTTCACTTAATTAAACGAAACACGATCCAAACTGGACACAATACGAGTTCAAAATTCAAGAAGAGTAAGGAAACATTGGGTTACTTGCCGTTGCTTCTACAACGTTCTTGGTCTCCCTTTCTCTTTTCTCCTGAAGACGAATTACCCGAAAATTTGACTCTGTAAAGTGTGTTTCCTTACTATGTGTGTTACTCTTCTTGAATTTTGAACTCATATATATATATATATAAATCATGAGAACACACTTACAGTCTCTAATTTTTTGTTTGAATCGTCTTCAGTAGAGATAAGAGAGGGAAACCAAGCGCACTGGTTCAGAGACGGTTGGAGACCGTCTCCAACCGTCTCTGAACCAGTGCGCTTGGTTTCCCTCTTTTATCTCTCCTGAAGACGGTTTAAACCGAAAATTAGAGACTGTAAGTGTGTTCTTTTGATTTCTCTATGTTTCTTTTTCTATATTGAACTATATTTGTCCGTTTTGGATCGTATTTCCAACGAAAAAGTATATTATATGAGTCAGCCATGGCTGCTCGCAATGATTAAACCACAACATGAAATGGGTAACAAGACTAAGATATTTCAACTGTAACAAGCGGTCTTCGTCAGAGTCAAAAACCCTACTGAAATACTAGATGCAGAAAACATCTGGTTGTTATTTAACGTGTTTATGTGAAATCTTTTTTTATAAATATATAAATAATCCGTGAGAAATAAAAATGCTTACTTTTACACAGTATTTTAAATTAATATTGTAGATATGGACATTTAGGGGACACGATTTGTGCACATGAACCCATGAAACATTGACATACAATGTTTAACAAACTAACCACTCTTTATCCTGATTACTTCAACATTTTAAAAGATACATGAATGCTGTAAGTATACTAGTAAACTTCTTAGCATAGTCTAACTATGTTCTGTCGCACAATTTGATTAAAATAAATACTGAATGACCTTTGGTGAAGTATGCTCCCTCTAAGCTATTGACTCCAGATATCCAGGGCACTAGAGGCTGGGGTCCAATCATCCAAGGATAATCTGGCACAACCCCATCCAATTCTATAACTGGCGTGAATGGAATGAAGGATTCTACAAACTGAAACGAACGGCGTTCAAGTAGCAATCCTTTGGACGGTCATCTTCATTAATAATCTAACTTATGTATTAGTATTACATATATGTATAAACATTCTCCCAGAACGAATCACTATTTAACATTATTTCATAACAAATACTTATCACCTACAAATAAAATTATCTCATAAAGGTAAAAAGGAATATATAGAAGTTTATAAAATTACTTAAATCTCCTTCAAAATATAATTTTGAAAAAAACAAACTTAATTAATCTGGTGCTTGGATGGAGAATGCTTATAGAAATAAAACTATGGTATGGTTAAATTATCTAAAGTTTAATTTTCTGTTAAATAACTAGGATACATGTCCGTCTTTGACGGGTATTTTACGAAAATTCAGAGATGATATATAGTATTCCAAATTATTATTAGCTAAAATATAGAATAGTAAAAAATATCATTACTTGTACAGTCTATAACTATAATTAGATCTGGAGTCTCTTTTGCAATTTGCATCTTTAGATACTGAGTCAATTTGTGATTTTGATGTGATACTTGTTATTTAGTACGCGGTTGGCGGGACTTATATTTTTAAAGGGAGCAAATTATGTTAAACGCAACGAAATTTAAATCAGTTAACAACAATACCTACTTGATATAGTATTAGGTATTGTTTACCTGATACTATAGCAAGTAGGTATCAGGTATAGGAACCTAAAAATACCTGTATATCTATAAAAGTTTTGTCTGTAGATTGATTGGAACTGACTCATTTCAAGTTATCTTTACATTTTATACATTAGAGAAACAAACAAAATATTTTCATTTTAAAAATGTACAGGTACTTTTAGGTGCCTGATACAGTAGCAAATAGGTATTATTAGTTGATAATACTTGTCTAGTTAGTCAGACACAGCTTAAGAATGCATAACTTCGCTTCTATGTTGAATTTTCAATCCATTGAAATCTTTGCTTTTAATTTAGACATACTACAAATCTACAGTCAAAATTTCAGTTTCCTGTGACTTATGGTGACTGAGTTTGCTTGTAACAACATTTTTGGACAAACAAATAGAAATTTAAGGATGGATTCGGTTTCTCTAATCTACAAACCGTAAAGATAACTTGAAATGATGCAGTTCTGAGCAGTGTGCAGACAAAACCTTCCTTCATTTATATTGATTTAATATCCTCTTAATCATTCATTGATTTCTTATCTAACATTTAATAGGATGAAGTTTGTAATAAGAGTTAGGTATCATCAACTGTATCATCAAATACAATTATAATTATTTAATTTCTGTATCATAACGGATATATTGATTTCACCAATCATTAACAGTCCGTATATCACTAATCAATCATTAATCAGTATAGTTCAAACTTCAACTGATATAATTTTGTTAAACCTTTTTTTTTCAATTAAATGTAATTTATTTTATTATACCGAGTTCTTTCAATTTATCCAAACTGACAATTTTTTACCTCTCAAAAAGACATAATTTAAGATTAAGAACATGTTTAATAAGTTGTCCTAACGGAGTGTTTCATGTTTTGAACAATAATAATGTATTATTTGAAAAAAAATGTATATAAAAAAAAAGTATTTAACGAAAGTATTGGAATATTTTTAATATTTCTTAAAAAAAAATATTTGATCAACTCAAAAAGAAAAAATGTTTATCTGTTGAAGAAGTTCTTACACCAACTGCATATATGGCCCTAACTAGCTGTTGGGCTGTTCTGTTTAGCAAACAAGCTGCCGACTCATCAGCTGCACTTCGCAAATCCTGAATTACTGGACAAGTAAGATTTGTTGCGAATCTGTTCAATGAATCTCTAGCTTGTCTTTTCGTTGTTAGGGCTATTGGAGCAGTAGCGGTTCCACTTTGAGAAATCCCTCCCCTAAACAGTCCTGAAAGGAAAAAAAAACAAATGTTCTATGTTGGTATTATATTGGTTATTTAATTGTTATTATAACTATTATTTTTTATAATATAATACACTATTCTCTAAATCTTGTATAGGGAATAGTGTTCTAGAAAAATAAAACTATAGCAAGGATTTTATGATACGAGTAGTATTGAAATTGTAAATGATTAATGAAAGCTTGATGATGTATTAGGAGACTGTTGTTCTGACTGGAGTTGGGAGTTCAAGTCAAGTTGTGATCAGTAACTTACAGCTAACTGGAGTTGAGCCATAATGACTCTATAGCATGAAAGGCTAATGAAATAACTAGTTGTGCCAGCCAGGTTTAACATCCAATGATAAATTTATAACGTCTTACACTTTGACTGTTTTCTTGACAGGTTTTTAGTATGTACCGCGGTATTTTAGTTTTGGATTTGTTGTTTTGTTATCTGTTCTTCTTAGACATCTCTAACTTACTGAGTTTTGGAAGTTCGTTTAATTTCTATTATTTTGCCATTAACTGTTGATTCAGTTTCCCTGTCTTAAGGATAATTCAAATTGTCTTCTTTCATTTTTTTTCGCTTAATTTATGTTAAACAGAATCTTTTACTTGAAGACATCCATCTTCAAGGGGGAGGGAGGGGAGGGGATGGTCTATAAAATATTTGTAGACTTTACAACATAAAATTTTTGAAATTTTTTAATATCATGAAAGTCATGCAAATATTTATTGTTTAAATAAAATTGATTCATGATTGTATTTCTCAATAAACTTTCATTTTCTGACTTATGAGTTCAAAGATTAAACTAAAACAGCAAGTAAAGCTTTAGTATTATAACTGTAGTCAGATAATAAACATTTGACTTCAGACCTTATCATGGCCAACATATATTATATATAAAATTCAATATAGAATAATGAGGCCATTGGGGATGCATTTCTGTGCTTGACAGGTATGCAGATTATATATACACATATAACAGATTCAATAATATATCGACTGTTTGATAGAATAGGTGTGTTCTCTAATCGGGGTTCGGTCAATTTTCCAGGTAAAAAATCAAACAACGAGAGTTTGATTTTTTATCCTGGAAAATTGACCAACCCCGATTAGAGAACACACCTGTACACACACACACACACACACACACACACACACACACACACACACACACATATATATATATATATATATATATATATATATATATATATAATATATATATATATATGATCAATGATCAAACCACAATAAGAAAATGGGAAAGCAAGACTAAGATCTTTCAACCGTAACAAGCGGTCTTCGTCAGAGTCAAAAACCCAACTGTTTTAGTCTTGCTCTTATTGTGGTTTGATCATTGATTGTATTTCACGTGTTTATGTGAAATCTTTATATATATATATATATATATATATATATATGAATAATAATCAAAATAACACTTGATGTAATAGATGGACTAATTTACCACAATGAAACAATTTTGGAAACAATGCTCTAAGGCCTTTCGTCAACACATCGTCAGAGAGCAAGTGAACTAAAAAATAATAAATACTTGTTAACCTGGCTGATTGAAGTTTCAGAATTGTTGGCAACCCTGAATGTGTTTAATGTTGAAGAAGTCTTCATCTGTTTAATTATTCCGCTAATCAAAACTTCATCCAATTTATAGAGTCTTAGGCTATTGTTCATCAACTTCTCATAAAAGTTTACTTTTCTTTATTATTATTATTATTTTTTAGTTCACTTGCTCTCTGACGATGTGTTGACGAACGGCTTTAGAGCATTGTTTCCAAAATTGTTTCATTGTGGTAAATTAGTCCATATATATATATATATATATATATATATATATATATATATAAAGATTTCACATAAACACGTGAAATAACAATCAAAGATCAAACCACAATAAGAAATGGGAAAATAAGACTAAGATCTTTCAGCCGTAACAAGTGGTCTTCGTCAGAGTCAAAAACCCAACTGCAACAAAAGTTTTCTGAATCTAGTCTTTCAGTTGGGTTTTTGACTCTGACGAAGACCACTTGTTACGGTTGAAAGATCTTAGTCTTGTTTCCCATTTCTTATTGTGGTTTGATCTTTGATATATATTAATAATTAAGAAAGAGAATTAAAGAATTTATTTACCTTTGGCTTGTGGGGCGTACATGAGAAAGTTCACAGACATAGCCCCAGAGCTCTGACCGTTAATGGTAACCTTCTTTGGATCACCTCCAAAGCAAGCAATATTCTCCTGAATCCATTTCAGAGCAATAATCATGTCTTTTAAGCCCAAATTGGAAGGGTATGTCTTACTGTTGAAGTCCATGAACCCTGCAATTCAGTCGACATAAGCGAATTAGTTCATTTGGGATCTATTTATTTTGCTTTCTTTATAGTTCATAAATGTGATCATTTTTAAAAAAACAGACAAAGATTACACTTGAAGCATACTCTCTAAAGCATGTTTTCTTGCGTACATATGACCTAAAATAGAAAATCTTTATTTTTTGTAAAAGGAATTTAAGAATTCATTAATTTAATTAATATTAACCACTCTATCACAGAAATGTTAATACCTATTTATGAACTGATTTCAAAATTATTTTTACTGAACACCGACTTTATATTGTCGAGCTCTAGCAGACATGCGCTGTCGCTTCTACTACTTATTATGTGAGTCGGTGTAAGTCTTTTTGTAAATTTTAAGATGTTTGCAGCAGATATCTTTGAATTGTTTGATAGTTCAAGATGACTTTCAAAATCATTTGAAAATGTGAAACTGAGAAGTTTCATTATTACTATGGGATTATAGTATGAGTTAACACAATATGAACAACCGGGCACATCCGAATAACCTATAGTTTCCCCCTACAGGGCCTGTTACCCTATTTAGCTCACATGTGTATATCTATCTGTAAGGTAGTAGTGCCATATTTACTGGAACTGCCCTAAACTATTGGAAGAAAACCCACAACAGAAATACCATACAATCTTTTTATTACTGTGGCACATAATGCTCAATCTTTGTTCGAATTAATTAAGTTTAACAATTACTATTAGTTACTAAAAATGTAAAATCAAGGATTAGGTTTATTTCAAGTAAAAACCTAAAGCTTGGATTTTATTTTTGGTTTGTCAATTTTTGTTCTTCTTGTGTTGTCATTGTTATTTTGTCTTTGTTTGTGTAGTCAATATTTATTAATTGCTTTGCCAGCTGGTCCATCATTATCAAATAATGAAAGACAGCGGTCACGCCCACCTATCAAGGCAACAATATAAAAAAAAAAACGCATAAAAAAGTTTAAACTTCATTGTTTGAATAAGTTACCTAAAGGTCCGAGCCTGTACTGAATTGCTACAAAGATTATGTTTCCAGCTAGTAAGAAATAATCTGGTAAGAAATCAGCAGCAGTGCCTAGCTTGAAGGAACCGCCGTGAATGTAGACCAGGACTGGCGCGGAGGTTCTTTTCTGAAAAACCATTGTTACGTTATTAGCGACTGCACCAACTTTGCAATGAGAAGTACCTTGTGCAGTGAAGTAAATTAGTTAGGGAGGCACATAATCATTAACGAAGGACACTTGTAAAACATTATGTGTGTGAGTGAGAGTACGAGTGAGAGCAGAATCGAAAGAGTGAGAGCAGAAAGGATATATTTAAATAAAAAAAAAAAAACAAAAAAAATAATTGCAAAGATAAGAGAAATTAATAAATAAATACCTGATATCGACAAATAAAGTGACAGACTGAAAATGCCATTCTTGTCATTAGATGTTCAGATTTGACTCTTCATTAATGAACACTAGTATAAGGTTGTAGAAGAGAGAGAGGGTAAGAAAGAGAGAGAATAGAGTTAAAGGGTAGGTAAAATTATAAATTAAGTGATTGATTATTATCTATGATGACCTGTAAAGTTACTATAACTAATCATTTGTGCAGTTGGTTCTAAAATTTAAACAAGTTCTAGTAATTGGAATAAAAATGAATTTTTTTGTTTTATACGTTGATTGAACAAATGAAATGAAACATTTAAAAGTAAATGATAAAACAAATAGAATTATTTTTGTTTCTAAGGCCCACTTGTAGGCTTTCATTATTAGTGGACTTCTATGAAAGGACAGTTAACGAAGTTGATGTGTTATATATTTGACACTCATTTTATAAATTGCCGAACTACATTACCGGGTTCATTCTACACCAAGAGTCTTCAAAAATTCTACTTCAAATTTTACTTTACTGAAGTTTATTAGAGCAAGGATGTTTAAGGTGTACTTAGCTGGAACCGTACGGTACAGGGGTCGACAGCTTCACGCCTCTCTGATTGACGGTGCTCACAATATTCTCCGATTTTCGCATTAAAAATATAGGATCACAGCAAAGATATGATCCTCTGATCATGCTACAAAAGCAGGACAGCACCTGTGAGACTGCGACCTATCCAAACGAAAAATTAAAACATTGACTTCAACTTTTAAGAACCTGGTATAGCATTGTTTCAGCAAGTTTTTCTAAGCTTTAGTGGTAATAACAAGTTTTCAGAGGCCTCTGGTAGTTTCGCTATCTGCTTGCCAATTGCAATCGATATCTTAGCCTCCCTTGATGTATTAAGTTATAAGATATATAAAATATCTGTATTTCATATTAGACTCCAGATTGACATAGTTATAAGATCAATGACTTATATCATATATTATAAGATATAATAGTTGGCTACCAACGACCAACGAATATTTCCATGTACATCAGTGCACGTCGTAATTATCAGAGGCTCACTACTGCCAAATTATCATCCTGCTGTTTTTGTTAAAGTCAGTAAACATTGTCAAGAATGGAGACGTCAGTTTGTCAGGGAAAGGAGTTGGTATGAATAAGTAGGAAGCTATTGGGACTCCTTGGATTGGAAAACTTTGGGAGTTCAATTCAGTTCCCAAATTAGGAGGTTTGAATGGTGGGCAGTTTTTTATCTTCATTGGTAGCAAGTTGAGTAATGTAGCAAGTTGAGTAATCAATAGATTCCCAACTCAGACCATGCTGAATATCGACATTTCTGGAGTAGCATGGAGCCCTAGCTATAAGGTTGGCACATTTATTCTGTACTACTTAGAAGCAGTTCTTGTCCGTGGGCACCGCACAAAACCACACGGCTCATCCATATATCATAGTTGAACGAATGACCGCCCTATAGACAAGGTTCTTCACTGCCTGTGGAGTATTGCACATTAGAAATATCCCACAGCTTAGATTTGCTCCGGAGATGTTGCCTAATTATGAATAAAAGACCCAGACATTTTACTTGTGAGGTGTGACTCAATCGCCAGCAAAGACAGAAGGTGGACTTTGAGGTGTACTTACAAAGAAACGAATATAGGCACTCTTTGTCTGGTTCAGAGTTAATTTCCAGGAAGTGAACCAGTGCAAGGACCCTTCAAAGAAATTTTGTAATTTTCTGATCGCAACAAAAAAGCTACCACTAAAGCTAAATGCAGAAAGGTATTGCACTTTTGTACATTAGGTTCACAAACCAAAATTATTCCTGATATTTTAATTATATTGTTCCAACTAGAATATACTAGTATTACCAGATACTAGTATATATTAAATAAGTTTGAATTGTCTTCATAGTTTTTAATAAGGAAATTTATAGAATAATGTAAATATACCTACTGTACGGGTAAAGATATTAAGGTAGAGGCAGTCCTCAGAGCCAGTGACCTGTTTACCATCATATTGAATACAAGCTGGCCCGTTTGCTGTAGCATTCACATTGTCTTTTGAACCGTTCTCAATCACAGCTTCCTAAACAAGAGAACAGCATCACTTTAAAAAAATCTAGACTAGTATTCATTCATGAACAGAAATAAGCGCTTCAAAAGAAGCAATTACCTTTCTCCTGGAACATCTAGTCCGGCTTAACTTCAGTTGTTAAATAATCTTTATTATTTTCTATTCATTGGAAACAAATTCATTTGCTTATTTTTTTAGGTCTATTCATTAATTTTATTATTTACTTTATATTTAATTTTTCAATTACTATAAGTAAGTATTGTGATTATGAAAAAATTTGATCTCGAGACTTTGACAGAATTACATATTTTGAGGTACCAAAAGTCGTTTTATGAAGTGGTTTCGATGATGTCTGTGTGTGTGTGTGTGTGTGCGTGTGTGCGTGTGTGTGTGTGGGTGGGTGGTTGATTATGTGAGTACGTATGCAAAGTTTGTGGCCAAGCTACAATCCAGGATCTTTGATGAATCATATTAATATTTTACATAAAAATGGGCCTCATAGTGTAGATGGGCCCTATTGTTTGGGAGCAATTATGCATGATTGGAAAGTTACTTTTTTTTGTCAAAAACCTGTTTTTACACTACATTTTTTTCTCCTAAACTACTAATTTTTGAATTAGTAATTCAATAATTTTGGCATTATCTTTGAGCTACAAAAGCAATAAACGAAATATTTTTTTTCAATAAAATGTAAAAACTGTTGATTTATAATTCAATCTGATAGCTTGTGAGAGCAATACAAGTATACCGTTTAACGGATCAAAATAAAAATATACCTAAAAATAAGACATTCTGAAGAGGGTGAGGTAGAATTTACTTTTTCAAAATTACATTCACCAAAGGGGCGTACAGAAGATTTTCTGTTTTCAAAAAATGTTTTTTGATGCTAAACGGTTCCTTAAAAAACCATGAAATTTTGCCAAAAAAATGAAGAATAAATTAACAATTTATAATAAAAAAATCATGAAATTTCAATTTTTATAGAGCAATGAAGCTATAAAAACTAAATATTGACCCTGGCGTAATGATTTACATGCTATACTTGTATTTGTTTACATTTATTTACATTGTTTACAGTGACTTAGAATTTTTTTGAGTGAATTCTCTGAAATAGAATTGATGTGTAGATGTTTAATGGAAAATTCATTAGTACTGATGTACTAAAATCAGTTAATTCTTAAATTAATTGTTCAAAATAAATGAAGTTAATCTTTACAATTAAAATTGATATTATAAATTATTTATTTGTTATCAGTTTTGAATGACTATTAGAATGGTACAATTGTTGCCAATACAACTCGTTTAGTCTTTTCACTTTAATTAACTGCAAAGAAACCATTTTATACAATAAATTGGCAAACATATTTCCAGAAGTTTTATCATTAAAAAATGATAACAATAACTTGTAATGTAAGTAAAGCTTTCGAAAAAATGTTTAATTGGCTTGAAGCCCTTGAAACTTACACCTTATCATATTTGACAATTAGATTCTTGTTTTTTATTTGTATCTTTTCAAAGTCTGGGGTAGAGTAATACTTGCAGCCTTATTTATCATTAGCTGTGAAATGTAATTGAATTGTGAAGGTTTTAGATCACCATGGCTGAATTAATTTAGAATTCTACTTCCTCTATCATTGCTATAAATACTACAAATTTAACCAATTTATATCCAGTTGATCGTAAATAATATCGGATTACATTATCTTTGTAAGGTGACATTCAAGAATTTTTTGTACTCTAATTGCTTAAAGAACCATTTAGCAAAAGAATTCTTAAAACCTCGCTAGAGATTGTTTTTTATTCTGTTAGTATCTTCAAATAGTTTAATCTATCAGTAAAACATGTTCATGGTCTGAGAAGCAACCCTCAGTCTCTTAGATACTAACTGGCTTAGCTTGAAAGCTTTTGTTGATGTAGGTCGTGGAAGCCTGCCTCCGCGAGGTCCACCTTTGGTACTTCACGAAGACCGTTTCGTCTTGTGTGATTCGTGAAAGGACGGTTGGTGTCTCGTGACGTGACCAAAGGGCACCACGTTAAAAAACATCAGCTTATTCTCCTTTATCATGTACAGCCGAAAGGAACAAGGACATGACTAAATCAAAACAGATTCAATGTACGCCATAGCTCTAGATTTTTCCTGCGGTAGAAGACGTTGACCTGTTACGAATCCCAAGAAGCCTATTACCCTAATATAATCGAGCAAGGAAACATGGAGGGCTCATCCATAACATAGGTGAGAGCTAAATACAAATTAAGTTAACTTTCCGACTCTAGTTTATAAAATCTTATCAAATTTTCAAACAGACAATCTAATGCAATAGTCATTCATCCATTTATACTTGCACTTTTCATGACTTGTTATTTCTGTCTGATGATTCCTTTGTACAGTCATCACCCTGAAACTGTTAACAAACATTCCACTTCCTCCCTTGACGACAAAAATAAGTCGTCAAATTTGCAATATGAACCCTGAAATAATTTAGAAGTTAAGTGAAGATATCTCTAAGATATATAATACATACGTATTATTTGTACTTGAGTGGTTTGAATAATTTGTACTACAGATAAATTTTACTATAAATATTGTCTACTGCTTTTTGTTTGTTCTGATTGGGACCAAGCAATACCCTTTCATCCAGGTAAATCAATCATACATTACTTAATTGTTGAAGACTTTAATCATTGTAAAAAACTTTTAGATTAAATCAATCAAGATATGGATTTTAATTTGTAAATTTGATATTTAACTAGGTTTAATCGGTACTTTATAGAGTAAATTGGATAAACTGTCCTGATACAAAACAACACTGTGAAACAGAACACAGCCTTTCAGTTATATTATGTAGTAGGCAACTCTGTAGGTTGCAGTGGCTGACCCCTACAAGGGAACCCACGAAGGTCTAACATTGGCCCTTTGTGATACCACATAATAAAGATTGATTCTACAGTGGTAGTCTTAAATTTTGCCTAACTCAAGTGTATTTAGAGTAGGGATCTTTAACAAGTACCTGACTTCGTACAGGCTCGGGACAGACAGTTTAAGGTCCTCCCGCGATATGGCTGAACAAGCTGGGAGCGCGATATAATACCAAAACAGGCTTAACGTCCTCTCCGAGGGACGACGTGCTCATATTATCTACTGGCAGAAGAAAGTGAAAATAAAGCAATACCTATAAAAATTATGAGAAACTGAACAATTTTACTTAGAATGTTGGATATAATCTGGACTATAAAATTAATCAAATGATATCCAAGACATGAACAGATTACTGGACAAGTGAAATGCTTGTTTAACAAGAAATGTTAGCGTAACATACTGTATGTACATCTGGTTAAGGAGTACGAGTGTGTCTATTTAGCCACAGCTTTGCCGGATGATGAAATATTAACTAGAGTATAACAATAATGATATATTCGACCAAAAATTCTGTTACATATGAATACGATGGCACAGTGAGCGGCAGATATGTTTTGCGGACAAGCAGAACAAGGAAACACCCACTGTGAAGAGCTCTTCCACTGTCTTAGATATGTAGTCAAACAGTCTTGTAGGTGGACCGTGTGTCTTCAATACATTTTAGTAAAAGAAATGCAAAGAATTGGGACATTGAATAAACTTTCATACAGAGATGCAAAGAATTTGGTCACGAGTCCATCACATGCCACACCCCAAATATCATAGCATTGTGTTCAATATCACATCTTTCTAACATAGACTCTTTTACAGCAGAACATTTTTTTTTACATTAACAAATACATTTCTTACAAACCTATTCCTGTTTAGTCTTTCATCCAAAGCGACTACAACGTTTTTGCTATCTCTAAGAGTTCTTTTTTGGTATTTTTATGAAAAAATCTTTGTCATCTACATTCTTTTTTCTTAAAAAAAGTTATAAGAACCATTTTAGCACAATTTTCCTGAGGAATTAACCTTTACCCATTATTCTGTATGAGCCCAAATTCAGTACCATCAAGTATTTCTCTACTTATGATAGAAATATATCCCATATACTTGGGTATTGTAACTTTGAAAATTTAGAGTATCCAGTAGGTCATCAACAACTAAACACCGCAATAGGGATGGTACTCCTCCCTAAGTATATCACGTACTTTAACTACTCTTCGGTTAGATTATTGTAATCCACTCTGCACCTTGGAATAAAACATCTATACATTAGTTCTGATTGAATGGATTTGAAGGCATGTTAAGAAAAGCACCCTCGACACGCAAGGAGCAGTCAGTAGTAAAGGTATCAATCTTTAAAACTTAATGAATTTTTATTTGCGAAGCAAATATTTTTGGATATGACTCAGTTGATTTACCCTTCTGATAGGTATGTTATTCGCAATGATAATTATTATTCACCTAAAACTTCTTATATTTCTGCTGATAGAACCTTTTCTAATATTCTAAGATCATCAAATATTCATAGTAAGACAGCACTTATTGTAAAATTTTGTTTATTGAATCTTCAGAGAAGTGGCTTAAATTAGTTATCGTTTTGTCAACGGTTATTTAATATACAAAGAAGTACTTTTCCCATGCTTCAAATTACCCCAAAAACAATTGGGTTATTTGAGATTTGAGATCACACCTCGGACTATACATCTGTCATTACGATTTCTCAAGATTACAATTACAGAATTAGTTTGATTACAACACTTTTGTTAGAAAACCGTAAACAAAATATAAGGTTTGATTTGCGTTTGTTTTTTAGTTTTAAGAATAATATCCTCTTACAAATCATATTAACTCATTAAAATAACCTGAAATTTCTTTTATTAATTATTTAAAATAATAGTTTCATTGATAATTTATTAAACATGTGACAGTGAATCTGTATTTGGGTTTAATTTCATTATAATCCGTCAAGCGGTGAAACCTTTATTGTGTCCACAACTTTTCGAATCAATAATAACTCAAACAGAGTAACTGAAACAAACATTTATGACTGTTGACAAATTTTATTTTTTTTTTTTGGAGTTTAGAGTTAGTAGTTTAGAAGAAAAGAATTGTCTAAAATTATATTTTGGGCAATGAAATGACTTTTTCATGGTGTAATATTGCTAAAACGCAATGGGTTTCATTGCATTTCACACACTACACAGTAGGAACAGTTTTCGGTAAAATATGAATTTCATTTGCTAAACGATGTGGACTGTAGAGTTTCCAAAAACTATGGATACATACCCGTACACAAGTAAACAGAAATTATAGGCATAACGTCAATAACGGACTGTAGGGACTTCATAACGTAAATTCGTGTAAATCTCAAAATCAAATTTTTTCATGATAGCAATACTTGCTTAAAGTAAAGTGTAGTTTCTAGTAAAGAAATCTAGTAATCAAACTGGTTATTTATTATTTGTTATTAACAGTGTATTTGAACACCGGACCTACCAGTTCAGAGGCGAGCACATTGCCACTAGGCTACCCTGGAACCCTTGATAATAGTTAATCAATTTTTAACGACTCCAGTAAAATAATGCATATAGACAATAACGATACAATCCATAGAAATAACTACAGATTGTTTATCTTGGTAACAGAGTCAATGAATCAAAAGGTGTCGTTTTTTGCAACAATTTGTCTGCACTTTACAACCTCATTGTTCTACTTAAAAAGAAGGGCTCTAGATTATAAATGCAGGACAGTATTTAACTACAAGGAACACTGGGATTTATAGCCCATTTATACCGTAGCAGTATTTGTGAAAATACATGTGAGTCTGTGTTTACTTTTTGTAAAACGCAGTTATTCAGCATGAATATTCACCACTGTCTAAAAAGAGCTGTTAAAGTGAAGTACAATCATGATGGCCTACCATGCCTTCCTTTGGCGCAGAGGTTATTCTGCCTATGACTCTCAGGAGATTAGTGCTTTCCAACCAAGACAGAGACAGATACTGACTTCTCAGTTTTTCTCACGAGAAACAATAGGCTATAGAAGCTGAACTGACCCATACACTGTGATCTCAGTATTTCTCACTAAAAACAATAGGCTATAGAAGCTGAACTGACCCATATACTGTGATCTCAGTATTTCTCACTAGAAACAATAGGCTATAGAAGCTGAACTGACCCATACACTGTGATCTCAGTATTTCTCACTAAAAACAATAGGCTATAGAAGCTGAACTGACCCATATACTGTGATCTCAGTATTTCTCACTAGAAACAATAGGCTATAGAAGCTGAACTGACCCATATACTGTGATCTCAGTATTTCTCACTAGAAACAATAGGCTATAGAAGCTGAACTGACCCATACACTGTGATCTCAGTATTTCTCACTAAAAACAATAGGCTATAGAAGCTGAACTGACCCATATACTGTGATCTCAGTATTTCTCACTAAAAACAATAGGCTATAGAAGCTGAACTGACCCATACACTGTGATCTCAGTATTTCTCACTAAAAACAATAGGCTATAGAAGCTGAACTGACCCATATACTGTGATCTCAGTATTTCTCACTAGAAACAATAGGCTATAGAAGCTGAACTGACCCATATACTGTGATCTCAGTATTTCTCACTAGAAACAATAGGCTATAGAAGCTGAACTGACCCATACACTGTGATCTCAGTATTTCTCACTAAAAACAATAGGCTATAGAAGCTGAACTGACCCATACACTGTGATCTCAGTATTTCTCACTAAAAACAATAGGCTATAGAAGCTGAACTGACCCATACACTGTGATCTCAGTATTTCTCACGAGAAACAATAGGCTATAGAAGCTGAACTGACCCATACACTGTGATCTCAGTATTTCTCACTAAAAACAATAGGCTATAGAAGCTGAACTGACCCATACACTGTGATCTCAGTATTTCTCACGAGAAACAATAGGCTATAGAAGCTGAACTGACCCATACACTGTGATCTCAGTATTTCTCACTAAAAACAATAGGCTATAGAAGCTGAACTGACCCATACACTGTGATCTCAGTATTTCTCACTAAAAACAATAGGCTATAGAAGCTGAACTGACCCATACACTGTGATCTCAGTATTTCTCACTAAAAACAATAGGCTATAGAAGCTGAACTGACCCATACACTGTGATCTCAGTATTTCTCACTAAAAACAATAGGCTATAGAAGCTGAACTGACCCATACACTGTGATCTCAGTATTTCTCACTAAAAACAATAGGCTATAGAAGCTGAACTGACCCATACACTGTGATCTCAGTATTTCTCACTAAAAACAATAGGCTATAGAAGCTGAACTGACCCATATACTGTGATCTCAGTATTTCTCACTAAAAACAATAGGCTATAGAAGCTGAACTGACCCATACACTGTGATCTCAGTATTTCTCACTAGAAACAATAGGCTATAGAAGCTGAACTGACCCATATACTGTGATCTCAGTATTTCTCACTAGAAACAATAGGCTATAGAAGCTGAACTGACCCATACACTGTGACCTCAGTATTTCTCACTAGAAACAATAGGCTATAGAAGCTGAACTGACCCATACACTGTGATCTCAGTATTTCTCACTAAAAACAATAGGCTATAGAAGCTGAACTGACCCATACACTGTGATCTCAGTATTTCTCACTAAAAACAATAGGCTATAGAAGCTGAACTGACCCATACACTGTGATCTCAGTATTTCTCACTAAAAACAATAGGCTATAGAAGCTGAACTGACCCATACACTGTGATCTCAGTATTTCTCACTAGAAACAATAGGCTATAGAAGCTGAACTGACCCATACACTGTGATCTCAGTATTCCCACTGATGTGTTCATCCAAACACAATGCAGAAAACGATTCCTTACAGCAATGACCTTAGAAAGTCTATGACACACTTCAATGTTCACGTTTCCTATGAAAGATAAATTTGTGGTAGACGTTAACTGAAACTAGCCTATATATTATTAGCAGAACTTCCACTTTGTCTGTAAACCATCAGTTATTTAGATACCACGAGTGGTAGACCAGTTTTGTTTCCTGCCAAATGTTGCTAACACTACGAAGGAAGTATATATGGCAGTACCTATGCGAACACCTGAGACTGAAGAGAAAAGCACTCTTTGAAAACAGACTAGCTAACGACAAGTGCATTTGTTCTGTTTCCGCTTTACTATAAGTAAAGCACAGTGATCTAAAACTCGATACTTTGTCGGAAAGACGATTTGAGGACCCAAAGTCCTTATATGACGATCTTTTGTTGCTCTCTGTGTATGAGTAGGCCGGTTGGTGAGTCAGTATGTACTTTTATAGTTTATATAATTTAGAAATATATTCCATTGTTTTTTTTTTGCTTTAATACTAATCCTTTGTAAAATTTTTATTTTCAGATATTACAGTACTAACAGAACAGGATACACTTGTAAATATTATATTTATTAGAAAAGACAATTCATAATATCTTGGGTGTTACATTAAAAAACTCTGAACCAACTATATTCAAAATGTTAATTCTTTGTTATCAGCCTTAAAGGAAAAAGCATATAGTTTGCAGATTCCAATTATCACAGAGGGAGTATATGTTACACTATAAAAGGTTGATCTGACTTAATTCATATTACGGCTGTTAGGGTCGTGGGAACAAACTTCAACCAGTTTGTCGCAATAAATATTCTCTTTATTGGCAAAAAATAAAGTATTATAACTTCAAATAACCTGACATTAATGTGAAGTTATAAAATTAGTTATTATTTTATTTATTTTATGTTTTTTTATTTTTCTTATTGCTGTTTTGAATTTCACCATAACGGTTAAAAGTAATTTGAAAAATATTCCCATAAAATTAGAAACACAAACACACACAATTGATTTACTAATTTGACATTTTATGCTTAAAAAATATAGTTTACATATTATTTATTCAGGAAATATGAGTTACCTTATATCTTTGAGCTGTCGCATATTTAATGCCACGAAAGGCGTCGTAAGGGTACTTGTTGTAGGTGCGAGCTCTTAGACCGTTGTAGGTAGTGGAGTGGCAAGTAACGGAGGGGCCATTCGAATGTTGTCCAACAACTAATGAAAGGAAACTAACAAACGCCAGAGTTTTGGACACCATATCAAACTAATTACTGTTTCAACACTTGGAAAGTAATTTGGGTGTAATTCAGTATAGGAGAGAGACTGGAAGGTCAATTAAAAAGCCAGCTTATATAACAAGTTGGGTAGCGGTTGCTATCTGAGAGCGTCATACTCGCAGGTGATACGTTACCACCACATTCTTGGCTCTGAGCTGGACTAGAGGGATTCCAACACTCCTTTCACCACCACCACATACTCACCCTTTCCCACTTAAAAGTTTTAACACATTAAATCACAAAAAAAGTTGTAATTTTTATCTCAAAAGAAAAATTAAAATTATTAGTTTATTTTATAAATCATTATCCACATTTCTCATTTCAACTAATATATAAATTCGCACATTCTGTTTATTTGTTTAACCGTTCAGAGATTAACATCTGTAATGATATCTGCTATGAAAATCCATGAATGATGTTATAAAAAAAGTAATTTTATTTATGTAATATACGTTTGTGTTGAGTAATGCATAAAACATACATTTTTACTGTGAAATAAGTAAAGTATGACAAACATGAAAAAAATGGACCTCAGAATTTTTGTTGATTTAGGGGACCATTTTTTGATGATACTGTTTGTAAAATGGGTAGGTGTGTATTCAGAAGGTTTAGATAAGCTACTGACGCTCATTCAACTAAAGGATAAATCAGTTTCATCTTAAACTAAAAACGGCTGCTAAACAATGGATGTTTGTAATGTTTTTGGAGCGGTATTGCAACATGCAATGTGATTTTAGAGAACATTTCTTTATCTTTCAAGCAGGGTCGTCCCTAGGAGATGCGGGTCCCGGGGCAACTCAGCCACTGCGGGTCCTCCCCCACCCACAAATTATTATATATATATATATATAAACAAATTGTTATATTGTTCATATTCTGGAGGTATTAAAAATAATAATAGCTAAGAGGTTTCAAATTTATTTTCATATTTACGCCGGCATGACAGATTAACCAGTGAAAAGGCAATTTGTCCGAGGTCACTACGGTCGTCGCGAGGGCCCCGACAAGCGCGTACCCAGAGCGGTTGCCCTAGCAAAAGGAGGACCTGCTTCTAAGTAATATAATTGTAGAGTGGTGGTTCGAAACGCACCGACTTTGGATAAAACTTTTTTGTTATTGGAAACTTAGTGTTACTTCCCCCTTTCAATCAAAATATGGAGTAGCCTAAATTAGCATAATTTTAGAAGAAAAACAGAACGTAATTATACTCGTAAATGGGAAAAAATGAAAACAGGTTTTTGTAAATTATTCATCTTATAATTTATAAAATATTTGGTGTGGCTTACACTAAACATTAATACAAGAAAACTTAATATCATTCTTCTAAGGTTATATAATATAAACATTATAATATATAATGTTCCATTTAGATATAATATAAATGTCTAAATGAGAGATGTTTATTAGTCATTCATTCCTGGAGGTAGTACAGATAGTGATTGATCCACTTATCAATATATAAGCTTATTTTTATATATTACACCACTTATGTATATAATTCCATTCATACAACTACAACAGTAATAACATTTTTGAAAAGCGGAAATGTAGCTTTCATGTTACGAAATAATCTCTTACAGGAGAACATGGCTTTTGTTCCAATAGCCAGTGAATCTCTTACATAGTTTATCTGACATAGTCTCCTTCTACATTGAATATTTAAGACAAATCTTCCCATTTAAAACTTGAAAATATTCCTATTTTATCTGAAAAATGTCATAAACATGGAAAAATAAATGTTTTTTTGAGATAATATTTGTCAAATGAATAAGTTCGCGAAAAGAACAATTAGTAAAATTCATATATTATGAGAATTACAAACCAACGTTTAGGTCATCGTAGACCATCTTCAGGGTTAAATAAGAGAAAAATGTAAAATTTCTAAACTAAACTTACTAAATAAAATTAAATTGACTGAAATTTCAGGATACACAAAACACAAGTAGAAACTAAGATCATTCACTGGCAAGTGAATACATATGTATATATATAAAAAGATTTCACATAAACACGTGAGTTTTTGACCCACAGTTTATCAACTGTTTGATAAACAGTTGGGTTTTTGACTCTGACGAAGACCGCTTGTTACGGTTGAAAGATCTTAGTCTTGTTTTCCCATTTCTTATTGTGGTTTGATCATTGAATGTATATATATATATATATAAATTCGTATATTTAGGGAACAGTCCTTCGTTAATACATGTGAGAATGAAGTTACGACCTATTGTAAATGTTTTTACATTTACAAATTTACGACCTAATAGTTTTTAAAAATGTTCAATAGTTTTTAAGATATTGTATATATGTGCTACACCCTGTAGATGGTCGAATGCGACTGAAACGTCGGAAGAAATAAAAACATGAAAAATAAAACATATGGTGAGTTCATGTACCTAGTTCCTGATGAATTTAAAAGACTCTTAAGGGATTTGGAAAAGGTATCCAAGAAATTAATTAAAATAACAATAGGCCGTAAATTCAATCTCATTATATATATATAAACTAGAATTTAAAAAAAGAGAACACATAGAAAGGAAACCACTGAACTCACTACGATATCCTCGTCTTCAGGAAAAGAAGTGAATCGCTCCAAAGGCTGATAACGACTGATATATATATATATATATATATATTCGCACTTGTAAAGCGACGGTTGGAGATTGATTCAAATATATATATATATATTTGAATCAAAACATTAAACGGTCCAACAGGAATACTAGTTCACAAAGGAAAGAGAAAAACAGATAAAAACACACACAAAAAAAGACTCACAACGATATTTAGCCATTTGTCATCATCGGGCAGAAGTACCTTTGAGTAGCTGAAGATAAATCAGCTAACTAACTAGCTAACTCAGGAGATAGCTTCAGTTACTCAAAGGGATTACTTCTGCCCGATGACAACGAATGTCAAAATATCGTTGTGATTCTTTTTTTTTGTGTTTTTATCTGTTTTTCTCTTTCCTTTGTGAACTATATATATATAAAAAGATTTCATATAAACACGTGAAACAACAGTCAATGATCAAACCACAATAAGAAATGGGAAAACAAGACTAAGATCTTTCAACCGTAACAAGCGGTCTTCATCAGAGTCAAAAACCGAACTGAAAACCCAGTTGGGTTTTTGACTCTGACGAAGACCGCTTGTTAGGGTTGAAAGATCTTAGTCTTGTTTTCCCATATATATATATATATATATATATATTTATATCTGTAAATTTGGGGAGCAATCCTTCTTTTATACAGATTCTATTAAACGACCTTTGTACTAAGGCATGAATAAATTTCATTTACCATCTTTCAAGTTTTCTCACACTTGTTTTAAATCTTTCCGGTACTAAAAACACTAGTTCTCCAAATGATTTATTATTCACAACTGACATGTTTTGGTCTCCTTGACCATCTTCAGAGTTATTCATATTTGTGAAGAATAGAAAAACTATTACTACTAATTATCACTAAATCATATACACATTACTAAAATTAACACTATAACAATCTTTCATAACATAAGATATACATAACACTTAAATATAGATTTTGTCTGAAGCAGGTTTGCCACCTGTTATAATCAGGTGTTACGCTTAACTTCCTAAATGTCTCTAGGTTCTTGTCTTTGCTGGATATGTTGGGTCTTCAATCTTGGTTCATAATTCTGCGTTGCTCTAGAATACAGTTTCACCGTCCTGTTGAATCCATTTGTCTGGTTGCTCATGTTTCGTTTATGTTCTATTATTTTAGGGCTTCTGCAATTTGTAGTCTGGTGTGGTCATTTGCATGGTATAAAACTTCCGTGTTTTTCACAAGCATTTCTCTAGTTAATTTGGGTCTATGTTCCTTGATGGTGTGTTCTTTTGGAGCTCCTGCTGACAGATGCATCTTAAGTCTTCTTGAAATGGTTGTTGTGGTTGAACCAATGTATTTATATTTTAAGATATCACAGTTTCCTATTAGGCAATTATATTGGTAAATTACATTGGTTCTTTGAAGTTTTGGTTTTGAGTGCAGGTTCTCTTTATTATTGTATAGAATGTACTGATACTCTTGTAATATACATTGATTTCAAGCTGGTCTTCTGCCTTGATACATTCTGTGTTGTCCTTGATTATGTTCTCCAATATTCTTTCATCTATTTTGTAAGCCTTTGAATATTGGTTTTTGTAATAAATGTTATGAATTGTCATATTTTTGGATGCTTTTGAATTTTCTTGTTGAACTATGTTCACTCGATTGATGTACAACTTGCAGAATATTATCAAACTTCCTGTTAATATAGCCACTGTTAATCAATACCTGTTTTGTATTTCGTATGGTTTAGTGAAACGTAAGCCAATTAGATGACGTTTTATAGGCTCTATGAATTAGCGTTTTGATAGTGTACGGACAATCACTCTTTATACCTGTATGGACACTCACTATCCGCATTTAAATGTATTCTACTGTAAGTGGGTTTGATATAAACTGAAATTTGTAATTTATTGCATTCTTTTATACTAACATCGAGAAAATTTATAATTTTGTTGTTACTGATTCTTGAGAGAATTTTAGTACTGAGTTAGTTTCAAACAACTTTTTGAGTTCGCCAATTTCATGAATATCATCTACTAGAACAAAGCAATCATCCACAAATCTGCAACAAATTCGAGGCTTCCTCACTAAATTTTTCAAGATGGCACATGTAGAAATTTACGAAAGTTACACCTAGTGGTGATCCCATGGCCACTCCATCTATTTGGTAGAACAGAGTTTCGTCAATGTGAATAAATGGACTTTTCATGGTACCCAACGTCAGTAACTTTTCCATAATTAATCTTTTGAAGGGGTGAGGTGGTAGAGAGGGGTGATTGTATGCAGAATCACGGATGATTTTAATTGTATCTTCTGTAGGAACATTAGTGAACAACGATTCTACGTCAAGAGATGCCATTATTCCATTAGGTTTAGTGACTCCTATTGTATCTAAAAATTGATCTGTAGATCTATGAATATATTTTGCAGGCAGGTATTCTGATATGATCTTGTTTAGGCATTTGACTGTATTATACGTGGACATGGACACCTGTAAAATAATAGGGCGAAAAGGATAGTTTTCCTTATGGTTCTTCACATTTCCGTATATGTAACCAGCGTTGTATTCCTGAACAACACAGAATTATGAACCAAGATGAAAGACCCAACGGATCCAGTAAAGACAAGAACCTAGAGACTTTTAGGAAGTTAAGTGGAACACCTGATTATAACAGTTGGCAAACCTGCTTCTGAGTTGGGTTTTGTCTCTGACGAAGACCCCTTGTTACGGTTGAAAGATCTTAGTCTTTTTTCCCACTTCATATTGTGGTTTGATCATTGATTGTTATTTAACGTGTTTATGTGAAATCTTGTAAATATATGTATATATAAAATAAGTTACAGCTAGAGAACACAAGAAAAAGGACGAACACTCACGAATCTCGATAATTTCGGCGCCTTGCCGTCTTCAGGAGAGTAGAAAGAAAGAAAATAAAATGAGAAAGAATGAAGGAACGGAGACGTAAATGCGTCCACTGGCTGATCGATTCATATATATATATATATATATATATATATATATATATATATATAAAAAATGAATAATAATCAAAATAAAATATATTATATATATATATATATATATATATATGAATGATCAAACCACAATATCTAATGGGAAAACCATTACATGTTTATGAATATCATTCATTGTTATTTTACATTTATGTGAAATCATTTTGTATATATATCACCAACCTAGATGGCTAAAACAGAATATTCAGACATTATTATTACCATTTGGCTTGAATATTTACTGTCATTAAATTTGTAAAATATTAATGAGGTTTTTTTTGTAGTTTAGAATAGGTTCACTTATTTGTAATTCACGCTATGTTCACAATAGAATTGTTCCATTAATAAATTAACTATATACATAAGAAAAATATTTCATTTTGAAAATGTATTTTTCACGTGCGTGTTATGTTTACGAGTAAAATAGAGTCTAGAAATGATACAATAGGTCTCACAGATGTCTACAGATGGTAAAACAGTTCTCAGAGAGTTCAAACACAAAGAATCGTTCGGAACTTCTTTGTTGGAGAATTAAGCTGTTAAAGCCTCAGCCAAAAAAGATCTAAAATATAAATGTTTTCTTAATTGGGTTAAAAACTTGCAAAATGTTGGTAAAATGAAAGTTTTGTGAATTATTTTTATGTGGAGTTAATGTTTTTAAGTCTCCCGGAATCGCACTTGAATTTCATAAGATTGTTCTTAATAGCATCCTTTGTCTAGTTAAAAAACAACCATTTCCTATGAGCCAGTTAGGTAGCCACGCTGTGTTTCTACCATTTTTTCATGTCATGTTTTTAAGTTGCTATAATTATACAGACCTGTAGAGTAGACTCCATTAACTGGTAACACTGTCGCCACTCCTAAACGGGATGTAATAAAACCTGCACGCTGCCTTGGTGGCTTTCTCATATCCATTCCTAAATTCACTGTTCTTACTCCATCCGAACTTTTACAATAATAGATTGTTAAACATAACGCAATAACAGTAATCATAAGGCTGACTGCTAGAGCTACCCATTTTATGACTTCCAAAACGGCCACCAGAAGATAGAGGTCTTCGACGGCTTCTAGACGATCTTCGGATGCTTCACTAACCTTTCAACAGAAATCTACTGTTAAAAACATGTAGAACAAACAAACAAATGCATACAAAATCATTTCAAAATACAATTTATAGAAAAATTGTAGTCTTATTTCAGGTTTTTTATTTGTATTGATATTAACTTCAAGTATATCAAAATAGTGCTATCTTTTCTTAGTATTTTCTTTATTAATATTTCTCCCCTTTTGCTTTAATATAGAAATCAAGAGAAATTTTGATAGCGAGATTTTGACAAATTTAGATGTTTTGAGGTTTCCAAAGTTCTTTTTCGAAATTTTTTGACGTATGTGACGTGAATTTTTTAAACTAGTTTTAGAGTTTTTAAAACTAGTTTTCTAAAAGAGTTGAAAGTTTTTTAAATTTTTTTTTGGTAGCCGCTAATTTAATTCAAAAGTTTTTTTTTATAATAAACATATTTTTGTTTTATATATGTTTACGAGTACTGTCATAAGATGAAAGCCTGGGGACTAATAATAGCAGTCTAAAATTAGATCCTTGATTGTAATTTCATGTAAATAAACATTTTGCGGAGTTTCTAGAATTTTGAAGGTTAACAGATTATCAGCAGTCAGCGTGAGGAGGTGGGGGGGTAAATCGTACGACTGCCCCAAGCAGCAAAAAATAGTTTCTACGCCACTGATCCTGGATAATATTGAAGGAACTTTTTCATCCTTTACGTCAAAACGGTTATTAACTAAACCACTTCTCTAGTCAATCAATAAACATAAAATGTTGTATTAGGTATTTTCTTACTACAAATAGCCAGCAATGAGCTTACAACATTAGAGAAATAATATTACACTAATTACGCCAACTGTCGGGTTCTGCCTGTAGTAATATGATCATTTTTTGGTAAATGAGAATCTTATGAAGGGACATCATTGCTATCAGAAGGGCAAATGAACAGATTCAGCTCAAAAATTTTACCAAAGAAAACAAAAAAACTCTGAACCTTAAGACAGTGAAGCAGTTTTACGTCCACTGAAGGCTATCCTCAGACAGCAGTGCTATCAACCCTATTGTGGTGATTTTTTGTTGATACTAACAAAACAGTAAGATAATAAATTGAGTTAAGTTCATCTCAAAGTGTATTTCCTTAATTTGTTGATTACTGAATGTAATAATTTTACAATATAGGAGTAATTTTTATGATGTCTGTCAAAGCCAAAGAAAGAAAACTATGAAGAGAAGAATCTGCAATTTTTTTTATTATAAATAATAGGGAAAGATTTCCGTATTTTCGTTAAAAATGGAACAGTGACTATAACAGAGATACCACTGAACTGAGTAGGATATCAAAAAGTGGGGACAGAGGTCAGTTCCAGGAGGAACCAAATGTGAGAGTGGTGATACTCCACTACGGATAGGACTTTACTCCTGGTTATATCATGTACCGGGAGGAGAGACATTTATTTATTTGTTCACTTTTATTCATTGCACATGACTATTTTTGTACCTGAAATGTTATAAATCGTTATTTTTATAATTTATATTTCTCCTTACAGACACTACCCAACACATGTGACAGTAGGAAAGCCTAACTAGATGATGTGCTTTAAAAAAACCTTTAAACAATTTTTTGTGGGATAAATAAAAATAACATGTTGTTGGGCTTTATTGACGTTTGAAGACTGTTATGAAGCTAAGACATGGTTTTTCTCAGTCGATGTTCGGTGCAGTCTAAGATGTAGTGCGATTGACTTCATTACAGATGATTTCTAGTTCGAATTTTGACGTGGCCCTAGATTATTGACAGGCTTCCTACAGTGCCTTACAGTTTTAGGACTACTCTAGTGTTCTTATGAACTCGGTCGTTCTCCTCCAAACAGACCAGTGCGCGTTACCCCGAGACCAGGGCTTGCGCAAGTAGTTCATCAAGCCTCATCAGGGAATCATTTGAGGAGTCTTAGTACCTAAGTGAAACGACTCATAGAGAGAGATTACAAATCTCTCGTTGGATAACTGCCACCTATACTGAACATAAATGGTCTCTGAGATTAAAAGAGCCCGAGCCTCTACCAGTAAGTACCAGTTGTCCAGTCCAATCAGCTGAGTTCAAAGCCCATTCCCACTAGTAAAGGTTTCGGGTCTCTAGCTCCCCTGGATGCTAAGCAGGCATCCTCACGAGAAGTTACTGCTTCTCACACAGCGACCACAAGGATCTACCCAACTTCGGTTAGAACCAGCAGCTACTATGAGTCCAACCTCAGTTGGCGGGATGGAGAGAGAACCCTTCCATGAGCCCTTAGTACCGACTTATTTTAAGAGTTTCAGTTCAAAATCCGGACCTAAGGTCCACTGAACCTGCTCAGTTACAGGCATGGTCATTGGTACATTTTGTCTATGGTTCAGAGAACCTGTGGATATATATATATATATATATATATATATATATATAAGTCAATGTAGCCTGCGAATATAGCTACAAGGCCCCAGTAGGGGCGAACCGTAGTACTAGATTTTTCATATAGGAATCCTACAACCCAGTTTACACTCTTCCTGTATTCCTCAGAAACAATTTAAAGCAATTAGTCTTGAACCTACACATTATCAGCCAGTCGTTAAAATCCCCTCTAATAAATACAAATGCACAATGCAAAGGTAAAGGTCATGTATACACAGGTCATTGCATATTTATGAACAAAAAACTTTGAATTATAAAATTGTTTTGTCCTCCTTGTCTTAGTAGTCATTGTTAACATGAAATGACTTGAAATGAAATATATCATTCATGAGTTATACCTGCTCTAGCCACATCACTGTCATTGTTAACATGAAATGAAATATATCATTCATGAGTTATACCTGCTCTAGCCACATCACTGTCATTGTTAACATGAAATGACTTGAAATGAAATATATCATTCATGAGTTATACCTGCTCTAGCCACATCACTGTCATTGTTAACATGAAATGACTTGAAATGAAATATATCATTCATGAGTTATACCTGCTCTAGCCACATCACTGTCATTGTTAACATGAAATGACTTGAAATGAAATATATCATTCATGAGTTATACCTGCTCTAGCCACATCACTGTCATTGTTAACATGAAATGACTTGAAATGAAATATATCATTCATGAGTTATACCTGCTCTAGCCACATCACTGTCATTGTTAACATGAAATGACTTGAAATGAAATATATCATTCATGAGTTATACCTGCTCTAGCCACATCACTGTCATTGTTAACATGAAATGACTTGAAATGAAATATATCATTCATGAGTTATACCTGCTCTAGCCACATCACTGTCATTGTTAACATGAAATGACTTGAAATGAAATATATCATTCATGAGTTATACCTGCTCTAGCCACATCACTGTCATTGTTAACATGAAATGAAATATATCATTCATGAGTTATACCTGCTCTAGCCACATCACTGTCATTGTTAACATGAAATGACTTGAAATGAAATATATCATTCATGAGTTATACCTGCTCTAGCCACATCACTGTCATTGTTAACATGAAATGAAATATATCATTCATGAGTTATACCTGCTCTAGCCACATCACTGTCATTGTTAACATGAAATGACTTGAAATGAAATATATCATTCATGAGTTATACCTGCTCTAGCCACATCACTGTCATTGTTAACATGAAATGACTTGAAATGAAATATATCATTCATGAGTTATACCTGCTCTAGCCACATCACTGTCATTGTTAACATGAAATGACTTGAAATGAAATATATCATTCATGAGTTATACCTGCTCTAGCCACATCACTGTCATTGTTAACATGAAATGAAATATATCATTCATGAGTTATACCTGCTCTAGCCACATCACTGTCATTGTTAACATGAAATGACTTGAAATGAAATATATCATTCATGAGTTATACCTGCTCTAGCCACATCACTGTCATTGTTAACATGAAATGAAATATATCATTCATGAGTTATACCTGCTCTAGCCACATCACTGTCATTGTTAACATGAAATGACTTGAAATGAAATATATCATTCATGAGTTATACCTGCTCTAGCCACATCACTGGGATAACAATCTGCTCTTTAGTTAGATTTTCAAATCCTCCAATTTGTTCTACACTATTGAAGTACCAGTTTAACTGAATCCTCTTTTTCTTTGATAGTATCGTACCAGTCATCTGGAATACAAATAAATTAACAAATTCTTTCTGTCTTTAAAAAATTGGATTAAAATATATGGATATATATATAAAAGCATATTTATATCCAATACCTACAGCTAAACTTTCATCTTCGGTGATTCACAATGTCTGATTTATGGCTCTTTTAGTAAATGCCATCCATACCATTGATACATAGAAAAATATAAACAAATATCTTATTGAATCTACACTCAACTTTTTCAATATCCAGTTATCATAGTCATATCAAAGCCAGTTGAACAAGATTAATGAGTATACGCCAAAACACAGATTTTTTCAGAACGAGACTCCGTTGTTGTGCATGTGGTGTGTTTGTGTGTCAGTACTCGTGTTGATTGCTTCAGTATGATTTTACTATATTATCATCAATGTAATTATGATCTTATATATTAATGAAAGTTTTGTTTAAATGAAACTTTTTCAATGTTCTAGTCCCCGATGAGCTTGCTGCATTCCGACATTGCTATATTTCCATGATTATGCCTGGCTTAATGTTAGTTTTACCTTACTTACTCGTACTATGAACTGGATAAAATACACTCGGTAAAGCCTTACTGACTTCACACCAATAGACACATATTTAGTTCAACATTAGCAGATTCAGGGCGCAGTAGTTTAAATTACTTCTTAGATATTTCTCCCTATTTAATGATACATGGGAAACAAACTTGCCAAACTAGTGGTTACCCATGCATGTACTTGTTACATTGAGTGCCTCTGATTGGCTGATAAGTCATCAGTTTACTGATATTTCTATCCGCCCTACCATAACAGATAATCGCTCGGTAATAAAGTAAACTGATAAAAAATTTAATAAAGCTGATGTTCAATTTGAGTGAATATATTAGAAGCAATACCTTTTCGAGGAGAAGGACTGTGCTGTGTACATCAGGATCTGGTTTCAAGCCCTCTGCCGTTTTGAAAGTGACTTTAGTGTTTACATAATGTGGTGTGGAAAACAGCAGTGGACCACCTGTGAACAGTGCAGTCATTTACGCAACATCATTCATTTACCATTAAAGTTCAGTAGTGCTAAGGTAGAAGTATTGTTGTTAAGTTCGCTTTTAGAAGTTTTTCGTTCTGTACAGTGTGGGGGAAATAATTTGCTACATTCAAGTTAATCTTTTCTAAAAATATCGATTCAAATTAACTAAGAATTTAGTAAACATTTATTTTTGCAGAATTTTCTTAAATATGATTTATATTTACGAGATCTTAGTCATTTTTTGCTGTAGAATTGTTATCAATTATAGTTTGTTTTAAGTCTTATATCAGCATAAATACGAATTTATGGGTAGTGGACGTCGGTTGAAGTAAATGAAGAGAGCCTGAGAGTAAAGGTCGAGATGGTGTACCTTGGCACGGTGTTGCTTCGAAGAGACCCTCACTGGGGCACTCTGGTTCGTCCTCATCATCCATGGGATTCTTCTTGTAACAATAACAATTGTTATCTGCATTGTATGAAAGCGTATCATCAGGGAAACCTAGCTCGACTGCATCCAATCCTTTATATTTCACTGTTTTTCCTTGTTTCAATGGAAAAAACCTGTAAAAAAAAGCAATATAGTTTAAGAAAAGTGAAAATGGAAAAGCATATATTGAAATCATAACTTGAAAGTAATCAAATCAGTGGATAATAAAGAATTAAAATTATTGAGCTGCAGATCTCCGTTTATACTTGTCATTTAAACAATTTAAACAAGAATGTTATTTAAAAAAAACATTCTTGGGTAGGAAATATTTATTAAAAATTTGACCTCTTACACAAACCCTTCGACAGACAGTCAAGTGGACGCAGCGCTCATATGGGTCGGTAACATTTCCCTGAACTGTAGTTTTACATTTATCATTCTCTTATGTTTAACTACGTTTAATTTAAATTTTTAATTTAACATTGATTTTCATTTTTGTTTTAGTATTTTTTTTCACAGTGCCACACTGTTTATTATTATTTCTCAGTTCTTCACTTATTCTTAGTTTATTTTTCTTACTTCCCTAACTTAATTTTTGACAGATATCAGTTTGATGCGTCGAGTACAAAAGGAGTTGTATATCTAAAATTTGTTCTTATCAACACTATATCTTATAAATGAAGATTATTCCAAAAATCTACATTTATATCAACAAAAATAATCTAGTTGTTAAATTAAAACTCAAGAAGTATTTTTTTTTACAAACCGACAAGTGTCCTTCTCCAAAAAGAATACCACAGATTTTTCCGCAGCGGGAGGTGGGAAAAATGTACCATCAGTTCCAGAAAGTGCACTGCAGCTGGAGTTGATAGGCCAGTACGTGATTTGTGGATAGTTCATAAACTGAAGAAGTCGACCGGAGTAAGAAGGGTTTTCCAATCCAAAATCCATTTTGAAAGGTCCTTGAGGAGTACCGTTCTTCTGTAAGATTTACCACACTTCTTTGGACTTGTTTATGTAGAAAAATAGTTTAAAGTATTAATAAATTGAGATAAAAATGAGTTTGATGACTCAGATTGTTTTAATACTAATCATGTTGACGATTGTTTTCCACAATTAGTTTGGAATTCTCAAAAAGAAATTTTGTTCTGTTTGTCATTTAACAAACATCATTGAATTGCAAACCAATTTCATAAAAGCAGCGTTTTCAGTAAAACCAAACTCTGTTTACTTAGAATATTGTTTTTACGAAATTTACTTATTTCTAGCAAAGCCCCAACTTACAAATGAAACATTACATTAATTTGAGTATATTGTATATATGCTTATAGCTTATACAAGTTTAGATTTAGAAATAGTTGTTCAGAAGTAAATAATCTTGAACACTCTACTCTTCAGCTTTATTATACGTAAATATAGTATAAAACTCAAATTAAGTTAAATCATTAGTTGTGCAATCCGAAATTGTGTGGTATTTACTCATTCTGAGGTAAAATGGATAAACCAACAAAAGTCTCCACACAAATGAAGTTTTATTCAACGCGTTTCGAACACTTTGTGTTCATCATCAGGAAGACACTATAATACAAATTATATCTAATTAGTTACAAAAATTGGAGTGAAATAATAAAATTCAATTAAGAGAATTCAAGACATACCCAAGGATGTGGTACTGACGGGTTGGTCCAGTGAACACAACTAGTAGGAAACAGATCCGTTGCGAAAGAGTGGGGATAGGCATTTAGGAGAAAAGGTGATAAAGGCTTCGGGTATGCTTGAAAACCGTTAACTGAAATAGAGAAGGCCAGAACCAATAATTTAGAGGAAAGAAACATTTTTTTTTTAATTTATTTTTTAATTTATTCTTTGTGATTCTAGGAACAGCTTAAGAAATTCCAGGGTATCGAAAAGCATAAACTTTGCGTAGTATGCTTTGTCAAAGGCAACCTTCACCGTGGGAAATGTTTCCATGTCAAGATCACCAATACAAAGTCACCAACACAAGAAATACTTTGTTTGGGCATTATGCTACTTGCATGGTTGAAGTAGGACAGTAAGTACTGGTTGTTGTCCGTCTGGCGAATAGCAATGGGCTGGTGGGCTGGAAGGAGGTTACAGAATTGTGCCGTTTGTTCATCACAGTAGGTTCGGATTCCATCAAACAGTAAATCCTTGACGGATGTTCGCAGGAAGGGAATAGAGTCTTCACCATAAAAATGAGGAAGCATGCTACCCAGCATTCCCAAGGCGAAGGGAGCCATTCTCATCACCATAGTAATAGTTCCCTAAAAGAATAAGTAAGCTGCAAATGACATTGTTATTTCAGCATTCCAATGGTTAATTTACAGCTTCTGGATACGAATTTATTATTTTTAAATGTCAATTTTGAAAAATTATAATTTTAACAAACATCAAAAAAGAAATGCATAAATTATACTTAAGAAGCAACAAATTCTAAAGGATCAAAAATGAAGTCATGTAATCTTCAATAAATGAAATAAATAAAAAAAACATTTACAGGTTGGTTGAGAAATGAGTTAATTCTGTTCAAAGAAAAGTCTATTCAACTGATTATCCATACAAGTTAGCTACATTTCAAGATGTGAAAATTGTCCAGCAGAATTGAAAACGATGGATGCTTGACAGAGTAACGTTATTTCACTGTTATGGAAGACCCAGCTACACCCATGTTGAATACACCGGTGCTCATTAGGTCATTGCAGTTCAGCATACTCGGGCGTGCTAGTAATGAGACGGGTGACCCCCGGCAATTTGCTACAACGATGGTTAAAGAATGGGTGCAGAATACAAATGAACATACTTTCACCAGTTGAGAAGCACAAAGGCGTTTCACTTATTATAAGTGCCAGAGTACTAAACTACATCAGTTGTCTGATTAGGCTCATTATAATAAATTATAATAAATTTTTTTAGTAATTTCTCCTTATTACTTATAATTATCGTATTTGTTTTCATTCCACAGATTTCCTTTTCCTCTTTCATCTCTTTTGATGAAACCGAAAATGAGGGATTGTGTCATCAAATTATCTATGATTCTTCATGTATATTAAGCTTATATATATATATATATATATACTTCGAATAAAATGAAAGGTCCGTGTGGACAATAAACACTTTAACACAGAGAAAAGAACTAAATAAATTTGTTTTCTAAATAAATATTGGAGGGATTTCTATTTTTCCTCTCCTCCGCTGGGGGGCAGCATTGCGGTGGTTCCACGAGTTACTCTGGAGGCCAGTAGCAGTTTGCTTCTCAACGCGAGTACTTCGCACTTCTTCCCGATGACGACGGATGTCGAAATATCGAAGTGAGTTCTGTAGTGTCTTTCTGTGTTCTTTTCTCTGTGTTAAAGTATATATATATATATATATATATATATATATATATATATATATATATCACTTAATAAAACGAAACACGATCCAAACTGGACACAAATGTTGTGTCTATAACGTGCTTGGTCTCTCTTTCTCTTTTTTCCTGAAGACGGGATTACCCGAAAATTTAAATCTGTAAGTGTGTTTCCTTACTCTGTGTGTTACCGTGGTAAGAAAGAGACACACTTACAAACTCAAATTTTCGGATGATCCGTCTTCAGGAAAAAAGAGAATGGGCGACCAAGCACGCCGGAAACACAACGGCCGTTAATCCAGACGCATCATCCGAAAATTTTAGTTTGTAAGTGTGTCTCTTTCTCTGTGTGTTGCTTTCCTTCGTTTTTGAACTGATTTGCGTCCAGTTTACGATTACGATTTTATTTTAAGAATGCTGCCTATTTTTTGCCTGAAACTAGATTTGAAACAACGAAAAAGTAATGCAGGCTGAGATTTTCATCAACTTTTAAATTGTTGATTGTTATTTTGAATGTAAGTATCACCTATACCAGAAGTAACCCTATATTTCTTGAAGTTCGATATGTTGAAAGGTTTTATGGTTATGTTCTACTAGTTACGTTACGTTCAAGTAAAATAGTTGATTTCACTTTTTTGTCATATATCGGTAGCCGGTTGTAATGGAGAGAGCTGTTGAAGAGGCGTTTTGTCAGATTCCCCAATTATTTTCAATTATAGTATTAATTTATTGAATTGACAGAGATACTGAGAGCTACTCACCATGGCAGGCCCGTTGTAAACTGTAACCTCATCTGTATCTTTCAACTTCTTACTTCTTTTCTGATCAAAGCTGTATATATGTTGATTTAAGTAAGTTACTGTTCCTTCTTTATTATCCACTTCATTAACTATTCTTGATATATGTTCCCTGAACAAACAAAAATCAGGTTTTTTCACATTGTTAAAATTTTGAGAGGAAATGCATATTGTGAAGGTATACGGATAAGATAAGTTAGAGAAGATGTTTGATGGTTACATAAAATCCTTGCTACTATGTTATACAGTGAGATGAAATATAAATGATCATGTTAGATCATATTATTAGAATGTTAGATGATGATGGTAGATAGTTGAAGCAGGTGTTAGATGGTCAAAAAGATGTATACTGATGCAACGTGGTCAAAAAAACATGTTAGACAGTTATGGTAGGCGAAATACTACATGATATTACTTCTCTGTTTAGATCAACAAATATGGTGTTTGTTAGACGTCTCCAGGGGACTCACTATGCACCTGACAGCTGAAGCCCTAAAAAAGAGTCAGCTGGTCATGCTAAGCTAATGGGGTTTATGGGATGAACAAAAATAATATAAATAAACGTAACTAACATAAACCCAAGCTGACTGAAGCTATAATTATTCCAAAAAAGACTATAATTTCAACCAAAACAGTCCTTATATATCTCCACTTAAAGGAGGAGAAAATGTCACTCATTAGGAATAAATAAGATATTAAAACTGAGAGACTTTCACTGGAGCAGCAGGTGCCTGCATCATGTAAGAACCACCACTTCACCTTGAAGGTCCTAATTCTTCATAATATGGACCCGAGCGAGCAGGAAGAGAGATTGATCCGCAGGTCAGTCTGCTCTCAGATGTGAGGCAGCGATCAATGGGATGAGAGGCAAATATTGTAAGCATCTGGGAATAAGTAAGTGGGCACCTGGCAAAGATGTCGTCTTCCTTTACTGAAAAGACATTCAGACAACAGGAATGTCATCAGACCAACTCGATGAAATCATCAGCAGAAAGTATTCAATGAGGTAACTAGAGGAAAGAAGTATTAGTCTCACTACAGCTGCACGCTGGCTACTCTTAAGTCTGGCTAGAAGCAGTCAATAGCATTATTCAGAACGTTAGCAGCCCATGACTGCCTTCAGAGCTACCTCCACTGATAGGCCGAATGTAGACAGCCCATCAGGTTTCCTAAAACGCAAAGACATGCTTAAGACAAATTACACCTCCTAAGTGTTCTGCTCTTTGAGAATCCCTGATTGACTCCCTACACCACCAAACACAGCAGCTAGACAAAAGAAACTCGAACATTCAATAGTGTACGTTTGACATATTATCTCCAATTAGTATCTGAAATATACGTTGTAAACAATACAAAATAAATCATTAAATTCTCTATTTAAAATATTTGTTATGCCATGCATGATAAAACCTTTGGTTGGTTTTTAGCACTTTTTATTCTATACATGATTAATCTCTATTACACTTATGTCACGTAATATACATTTATTTTACTTACATGTATACATAGGGTCCAACATCCCTCACTCTAGGTATTTCTCCTTGCATTGCATTTTCTGGATTAGTTACGTTGAACACATAAACTCTAAATTCATTAATATCAGGATGAGTCCAAGCATCAAAATTTTCTTTGATTGTTAAATCGTTAAGCTGAAATGTATTTCAATAATATTAGGATATAGAAAAACTCATTGAAAAGTGAAATACATACATAAAAATATTGCATGTTTTTACAGTGCAACAAAATTATGAAGCAGAATGGGTTCAACTTGATAAAGTTCTGGTCCTAATAAAACTTAAAATCCGACATTTTTGTTTTGTTTAAAACAATCGTGCGGATAAGTTCATTTCCCAAAATTGTACACCTTATGCTCCATAAATTATGCTGGATAGAAGTATACTTTTAAAAACAAAAACTCAACTCTGAATTGTTGCATTAAGTATATCTGAAAATGTTAACTTGATATGTTACTTGTCGAAAAAAATAATTTTTTCTTTATTCCTCATTTCTATCCGTCGGAAATAAAACTGAAATGAAGCTACTAAGAATCACTATTTACCTCAAATAATTGATGAAGGTTAACAATGAAATAACCTCGAAACCTACGCATATCAAATTGACACAACATAGCAGTATTATATTATGATGTGCCGACAATAGATGTCAAACATTTATGTAATCAATTTGAATTTAATGTTCAATAAAGCTTATAAGTACTTCTAAATAAATATAATTTATCTTTTATGTAATCCATAATAATAATAATGAAAGGAAACGCTTTTATGTGTGATTAATTTGAGTAATAGTAATTTTCACAATAAGAAATTGAATATAGTTAATGTTATTTCAATTTATTTTATAACATAACCATGAATAAATAAATACCAGTTTTATTCTACGATGAATAATAGCAGGAAAGGCTGACCAACCGAAGAAGACACTGAAAATAGTGAAGGCGATGCCGAACACAAGAAGAATGATGCCTTTCTTCTTCTTTGTTAGAGACATACCTGTTGAAACACCAAACACATAGCCTCACACTGCAAAGTATACAATCAGTATATTTACTTTAAAAGGCTCATTGAAGCTTTACATATCTCTTGGGCACAATTGTCAAACACAGTCAGACTTTCTTAAAGGTTTCATTTATTGGTATTATTAATTCATATACTACAATTCAAATGTAATTGTAGTGTATGAATTAATACTTCTATTATTATAAAAAATATGTCATTTTAAAACACTTTCATATAACACAGTAGAGCTGTGGTTCTACTAAAAAAAAAGGTCAAATGCCACTTTTCACACAAGTTCGACAGGAAGATCAAAGGAGTTAAACTTGAACAACTCTGCTCTATTCTTCTAAATCTTCAGAACAACAGAAGCAGAAAACTCAAAGACACGTGGCAACAGAAAATCCAGTCCGCTTACTTGTTTTGGTTGAAAAACTTTTGTCATTTTTCTGATTTTCTTACTGTGGTTTAGACGGTAATTTTATTTTGTGATATTATATTTATGATCAAATACAAAATGAAAAGGGAAAAAGACTAACATCTTTCAACCATAACAAGTGGTTTTTGTCAGAGTCAAAAACCCAACTGAAACACTAGATGCATATTATGCATATTATGGTGAGGGGTTGAGAAGAGTGGTATTTTAAAAGGGTGAAAGTGCAGGAAAGACAAATGTTCAGAGAGCGATGTTTGGGGAAACAAAGGAGTACAATAAGACCGACTCGTTGTCGCTTGAGTCGTTATCTGCCTGCGGAGTGACTCATTTCTATCTTCCTGATGACGAGAACATCGAAATATAGTAGTGAGTTTCTGTTTCATTTCTGAGTGTTCTTTGTGTCAATATAGTTTATATATATATATATATATAAAGATTTTACATAAACACGTGAAACAACAATCAATGATTAAACCACAATAAGAATGGGAAAACAAGACTAAGATCTTTCAACCGTAACAAGCGGTCTTCGTCAGAGTCAAAAACCCAACTGAGACTTAGTCTTAGTCTTGTTTTCCCATTCTTATTGTGGTTTAATCATTGATATATATATATATATATATATATACATCAGGAAAACGATCCACAAAGGGCAACAAACGTTTTACAGTAAACTATAGATATGGAGTAAAGAGACAAACACACTTACAGTCTCTAAGTTTTGGTTGAACCGTCATCAGGAGAGTAGAGACAGGGACACCAAGCGCACCTGCGAAGCAACGGTTCGAAGCAGTAGCAAATACTGCGGGAAGAGTATACCCAAATCATAAGTTCATTTTTACCTACTTAATAGATTTCATTTTTATGGGGACTTCAAAGTTTCATCTTCTTAACCTAGTGCCTCGAAACTCAATACAATATTTAAAAATTAATTCTGAATGTATTTCTGAATGCAAACAAAAATTAATTTTTACTACTCTTTTTGTTAACAGTTTCATAAAAATATGTATTGTAAAATAGTATATTTTTACATTATAAAGAAAACGAAGTTAAACCTTAATATATCATATTTGTTTTTAAGCTTTTTCTGTTTTCATTTAAAACTCAACGTTTCAACAGAACAACTTGATTTAAGTTCCCTTTTCGTTAATAATATTGCAGTTTCACTATCTTTAATTTTTTTGCAAAAACTTGCAAAGTGTAAATACTGGGTATTATAGAAGTGCAATGAATATTTTTAATAAAAATGAAACTGTATTAATAAAAAGTGTTCTTTTGATATAAAACAATAAAACGTTCTAAAAAAAAATATTATAACCACAATTTTACAGTGTTCTAATAAACAAAATATTATTAATTTTGAAAGAATATGGTTTTACGTTTTATTTTCATGTTTTTAATATAAGTTTTTTTTAAAAAAATTAATACATAAACTCTAAACTTTCTTTATTTTTAATATTAATGCAAAAATTATTAGTTTATCCCCTATGTTTCTTTGTGTTAATCAGAACTTTTAATATTTTTTTCTGACCCCCATAATAAACATTAAATAAAGGTTGCGCAAGATTAAGCGAAAGAACATTTTGCAATATTACTGCTTTCCAGAAACTACATTAATAGAATTTGATTTCTAATAATAATTTATATTGAAAGGATTATCTTAATTTTAGGTCTATTTTCAAAGTTTTTATGGTATTTAAATTGTTCATTTATTTTGTCAGTGAATTACTTAGTTTTACAACATTTAATGTTAGAGTAAAACATTTAATGATTATTAAATCATCAGCAAACATTAAGACACTAGACTTTTTAAAAAAGGAGTTTTATGAAAAAACAATGCTTGTCGAACACTTAATGTGTTTGGTTAGCAAAAAAGGAGACAGACAGAAAAGTTCTAACCTAGCAGCTTTCTGCTCTCACCTTTTCGACACACAGGTTTAACCTGAAAAAGATTATACAGTGTTCGAAATGCATTCTGTTTCCATAGAACTTTCTTTGTGTTGAGGCCAGTTCTTTAAGTTTTCTCATTCGCGTTAGATTGAAATATATTACAAACCATTAGCTGTTTTGTTGAGAAACTTAAAACGTCTATTTATCTTCGAATAAGCCAGGAGATGTACAACGTAACACACGTTAATGTTCTTGTTATGACTGATGCAGAACTGCGATGAAAACAGCTGATAACAAGCACGCGATCAGTTAAATTATCAATTCTAAAAGGCATTTTATTTTACTGTTTGGTCAATAAATCGAAAGAATTAACTATCTGTTTTTACTAGCGTTATTGGTAATGACAACGTGAAAGCGCTCTTTGTTTTTATTTATTCTTACTACTCGTATTTACTTAAACGCAAAGATACTATACATAATTTAAAATTCTTAAAACCTGGAGTAGGCTACACTCAACTTTACTATAAGTAAACATAATATCAAATTCGTTGCAAATCTACTGAGTTCCGTGTTGTTTTAAAGTGGCAATACATACATATTAATCCATTACGTACAATTTGTACTGATAATCATGTTATCAGTTAAAGAAATTTGAAATTGATTGATTAATATGATATGTTAATAAAATTACTGGTCTTAGGGACCAAATGTCATCGGCTAGTCACTCCATATCCATATTGAACTAAAATTCGACTTCTGATTTTATGATGTTTAAAGACCTTCAAAACTGTACTCAGAAAAGTATCCTTCACTTCTATAGTTTTTGGTATGATTTGATCAAAATCATGATCCTTTCGAGGCAATTGCCTTACAATCAGATACAACGTGATCCAAGTATTCGACCTCTTCCAAATAGAGATTCTGCATTAATCGTCCGATGTGAAATATCTTCCATTCATAATGGTTATGTAGACAAATTTCTAATAGACGTCCTACTAATTTTTTTAAATTCTCTCATTGAAGATATAATAGTACTTTTTACAAATGTATGTTCAATGAGAATGATCTGTTGAAACTAAATTGAATCCGGTTTTTCTTGCTCCTCTTAAGAGTTTTTTTCTTGATTTAATTATTACTTCTACTCCTGTGAAAGCAGAGGTATCTAGCGCAAAAACGCTTCTGACTACGAGATGTTTATATGGTTCCAAACATTTCTAAATTCTTTACATTGTTTGGTACTTCCTTCTATCTAGGTACTCACATTAAAATCACATTAACAAATTATTTACATTGTTTTTATTATTGATTTATCACTCGTGAATATATTACACTAGAGTGTTTTTATTGATATTAAAACGCGTTCAATCTTAGTGATCATTTGGTCTCACTTCGAGACCCCAAGTAAAATAATATACAAAGGGCACATATATATCAAACTATTAATATCTCATTCTATTCATTTGTTCGATATTTCATCTCTCATAAAAACCTTTTCATTTTGAAAAATAAACAGAAAACTAGTCAGTTTTCTATATCACAATTTTATATATATATATTTAAGTGGTAAATGATAATTAGTCTTTATATCCTAGAGGTAGTACAGGCAATGATTGATCCAGTTATCCCTATATATACTTATCTTTCTATATCATACATCCGTTGCATATAATATTATTTTCTTATCAAAGTAGTGATAATATCTTTTTAAAACTGAATTGAAGGCTTCGTGTAAGACTTCATTTTTATGAAATAATAATCTCTTACAGCACAACATTGCTATTATACCATTAGCTAGTATTGCATGTCATTTCCAATTTAATCTGATCTAAGGATCTTTCAGGAATATGTCTATAATTTGGACAGTTTTAGGTTACCCTTTTTTCTGTTTCAGAAAGGTATAGTGACCATTTTAGGTTGATTTGTATCCAGACATTTCTCCTTTACCCATATTTCAACATTTTGTGGACCACACGGAGCATTATCTGAATTGCAGTACCACATGCATTATTCTATTTCTATTACAAGGTTCTTCTGCATATCCTTACGTATCATAACCATCATTGTACAGAGCATTCAGGAGTTCATGACTAGAATAGAATAGGAGTATAGAACATCTACCTGGAACATTTTTTAGTGTTCACAACTGTGTTAGATAACTTTTTTTTTAGGAATTACTAATACAAATTACTAACAATTATTCTTTTACAATATTACTGTAAATTTACATTCATGAATTAAAAAAATTATCTTTGAAGACTTCGAAATGTTTATATTTTGCTACAAAAATGTCAGAAATATGTACGACAAAATGCCAGGTTCAAAAAATAACCGAAGAAATACGTTAAAGTTAGTATATCTTTTGAACGAATATTCAAGATAGAAATAGAATGTTTTGCATACTTGAATATTACCAAAATACAACAGGTAATTAATACATTAACACACTCAATGCAATGAAAATGTTCAAACATTCATTAAACAACCATATAAACCATTCAATACTTTCAAAACCTTCGAAAATTACAAAAACATTCAAATAATCCAAATCTTTCGAATCATTTATTTGTTTAATGCATCATATTCATTTTAATCATCTAAATTTTACAAAATTATATAAATATTTGATTATTATAAACAAGTGATAAAAGTTTGAAACCAATCAAAACAAAAAATATAAACTGATATAATATTATTTATCATTCAATCTATATTAAATCAATAAACCATCTAAAAACATGATACGAGTATATTAAAAACTCGTTTATAAATGATTATAAAGTTTTGAATGAATTGAAATGTTTATATGTTTGGAAGTTTTGAATTTTGAGTATTTCAATTCAATTATTTCAAAAAATGTTAAAATAAAACCGAAAATTGATTGGTTGTCCACCAGTTTTTTTTATTCTAATGTAGTGCAATCAGTTATTATGTGGTATTTACTCATTGTAGGGTAAAAATCTAATGAAATGGTCTCCACATGTAAAAATTTAATGATATAAACAACGCGTTTCGAACACGTTGCCTTCATTGTAAGAAACAGATGTACCCTATACCCCCACCCATGTCCATTCCATTACCAGTCAGTCTTATTCAGAGGCACTCATCCTTAGGTTCGTACTTTCTGCCTTATTTTATTTTATATTAATTTTTGTACTTATTTACTTTGTACTATAGATAACTCTCTGGTGTCATTGCATTTTTTAGTTAATGCCTGAGGATGAACACTACGTGTTCGAAACGCGTTGTTTATATCATTAAATTTTTATATGTGGAGACCATTTCATTAGATTTTTACCCTACAATGAGTTTTTTTTATATTGTAAAGTTCATTGTAAGCTACTGCAGATCCTTTTATCATGTCTTTGTTGTGAAAAAGTTGTAGTTTTCGTATTTAATATATTAGGTAAAACTACTGGACTCCAGAGTCCTCAGTCATCATCAAGAGAATGTTTGTCCAGATACATTGTTACTTGTTGATTTGCTCGTAAAACTTCACATACTAGAAGTAGATATGCTTTTTTCAACTATCATTGTTGAAAGCTTTCTAGCAACTTGAGGAGCATTATTTCGTTTCAGTCCACTTTAATATTAATATCATCTTCTGTCACATAAAGAATCCTTGACAAAAAAAAAAAATTGTTGTTATTATTCGAAAGCTTCCAGCGTTTAGTCCCAGTGGGGTTGATTTATATGATCTAGAAATGAGAGTTTTTATAAAATAAGAGCCGATGAAAGCAAATACTAAATTACTCCTCTTATAAATAATTAAGATTCAAAGAGATAACTTATTAAAAAGTAAAATGCTTAATAGAGGCAATCTTTTAACCAAAATAAATTAAGAAATTTAAGTGTTAAAACTTAAAAGATCTTGTTCAAAGACTCATGAAGAAAGCATAAGGCGAAGACATGACAGAGTGATTTATACTAATTGAGAGTAGCAGCAGATCATGTCGTGTATTATTTTGTAATATAACTTCTTTTTTGTATCTCTTATAGTAATATGTTTAAAAATATTTAGTTATAAATACATAGAGAGTTATGTATACATTAATAAATTTGTTTAATTAAAGTAAATGACTATAAGGTTAATGAATTCAAAAGTTGTAGGAAAAGAGGTTTGTATCTGCAAAAACTTAGAACTCTTCATATAAATTAATCGTCTTCAACTCATCCTTTCAACTTTAAATTTAAAGTTTTTTTTTAATTAATCAGCAATTTATGGTTCCAAAACACAACAGTTTAATAATGTTATTAAAGAATTCTAGGTTCTATTATATACGAGTATATGACACAGAGTAATAAATAACAATTTTATTTACAATTTATATATATATATATATGTTTTGTTGAACAAAACCATTTTTTATTTTTAATATTTTTTACTTAATTTTTCTAGTTTTCAAATTTCTAATCGTTCAAGATTTTTGTAAATGAGTTCTAGAAACTTATCTCCACTTTCATTCTTAATTATATACACAGTAACGATATTGAGATGGTTAGGTTATAGTGGTAGTACCACGAAAGCTCACACATAAGTAGAATATAGACCCTTTGTGGTACCACATACACTGAACATTCTACATTGTGAGCTCTAAATTTTGCTTAACTCGAAAATATTTAAAATTGGTATCTTTAACGGGTACTTGACATGGCTAAGGCTGGAAGCTGACAGTTAACGTCCTCTCTGAGGAATGATGTGTTCAGAGTTTTTCCCTTCAGTATATCGAGGGCCAGAGTAGGTATTGAACCCTGGATCCACCAGTCTTGAGGCCAGGACGTTGCCACTGGGCTAGTCTCTCCATATTGAGAAACTAACGTTCTCAAGTAACATCATCTCCAAACAAATTATTTATTTATTCCAGGGACATCATTTTCCAATTTTCAGTCAATACACCCCCCCCCTCTCTATCTCTCCTTCAATTGCCTCCCCTCTCACTCTCTCTCCCTCACTCTTTCTCTCTCTCTCTCTCTTTCTTTCTTTCTCTCTTTCTTTCTTTCTCTCTCTTTTTTTTCTTTCTCTTTCTCTCTCTCCCCTTCAATTGCACCCTCTTATGCACTCAGTCAATAAAATTGGGAAGAAACGTATTTTGAAAAAAAGGAAAACAGAAACTTTAATAGAACATATTACTAAGAAAGTAAAAAACAAAATATATAAAATGAATAAATATTATCTATTATTTCTGCGTTATTTATTTATAACTTATTTTATTTTTTACATAATTTATATCTTTCACTTTTCATTTCTTATGTATATTACTATTTTTGAATGCATTTTAAATTATGTTGTTTGTTATTGACGATTTATAGTATCTATTTATTGCTTCTTTTCTTTTGTTATATTATAATAAAAAACTTTCTGCCATCTTGCTTTAATTTTAATTGTAATGAAGAATGGATAAAATTATAATATATGTAAAGATTTCAAAGTATTAATATAAAAAATATATCAATGTATAAAAAAGATCTGATTACTTAAAAGTAGTCTAATGAAATGTTTGGTTTCCTTATGTTGTGTCCACTGAATTTCATTCTCACTCTCATTCTTCATCTCTGTTTTATCTCTCTTCATCTCTCTCACTTCTTTCTCCTCTATTTCTTTCTAGTACACAAGGCTGACACCACTATCTACAAAAAGTTGAATATAAATTGATATCATTGAATTTCTAAAATCAATTCAATTTTTAATAAGTTTGAGTTCAAATTAGCTGCATTAAACTAAACAGGATTACTGTAGAGTAAATCGAGCAGCCACGGTCCAGTCGAGTATGGAGTATCTAAAAACTAGTCCTACCTAAATTACAACGGACGTCTTAAATAAAACGAAATTAGTGAAGAATACTTTGTACCATCTCTGATAAATAATAAATCTTTGAAAAAGTTTTACATCGAATGCTGCGGGTGTAGCTCGACCGCAATTCATTAACAACTTAATCATCAAATGGACGCATGGGCATGATCAACATAAAAACAAAAAGGGTAAAGTTATAAGAAATAAAATTTCCATATTAAAAGGGTGGTAAGTAGCAAAATAAAATTAAAGATATGTAAATATTTGGCATCAGTTACTGGGCAGTTGTATAAACAAGCAAAATTGAATGATTTTATCAGTTGCTCTTTTCTTAAGGCAACAGAAACTGATCAAGCACCAAATACAATATAAAATATTGCGAATCGAATTTTAAATGTGGAAGAGAAAAAAGATTCTATGTGTATCTAACAATAGCCTTATTGTTTATCTAAGGCAGATGGTTGAGATGAACACAAGGTTTACTGGTCATATGTGGATATATTATTGTTTTGTTACAATACTTACCATTATCAGTTTCAAGTCAAATGCCTTTTTCAAGAACAGAAAATTTGGTTCATTGATGATTTAGCTTAGATTTATCGTAATTGAACCACATGACTGAGGCACCAGAGCCTCACCGTACGCTCTGTTGCTTGGCTCCAGTTGTGTAATGACAACCAATGTTTTCGCACGGCTGTGGACCTTAATACCATTGTTTTTCCTAAAATTTGCTAATTACCACATGTATATTCTATTTTATTACCTCAAATTTATAGGAATTCAAACTATCGAGACAATTGCATTACATAATAGTAAAATACTCTTTCCCTAACTAAATTCCAGTCTTTCAAGAAATTACCTAACAATTATGATAAATAACCAATTATAAACAAACCATCTTATTCATAATCGCGGATTACTTATCAGCATTCATTATTTATAGCATTTACTTATAGCATTTAATATTTTTCCGAGTTTTTTAAATAAAAAAAAAATCACATTGACAAGATATATAAGTAATGTTAATATATATCAACATTATTGCTAATAACTACTTACTAATTCTATCATTCTCAAAGATAAGAAATAGAGAATATCGGAAAGTTTATCAATACGTTAACGATTTTCGGAAAAAAATAATAGTAATTGATTAATTATATAAATTAAATTTAATTTTCTATAATTGCACAATCTGCACTTTGCAGCAATGAAATAGGTAACTTTGTAATCGAGTTTTACGGAATACTTTCTCATGTCAGTTTTGTTAAAGTTGTTCAGAATGTGTAAAATGTTTTGATGTATGATTGAATAAATGTGTGATTTCCAAGTATTGATTACTTAGAAATACGATGCAGTATTGACTAGTGGGCCCTAGGCAGGCGGCACAGGGCAGGTATGTTGGAGCAGACAGAGAGCTAGGCTTGAGTTATGCGCTTGGCGGGACTGGGGCCAGTGCCGTACATGGCTCCAATCACCGACACATCAGTGCTAGCAGGGGAAAAGGCCGCCTCGAAGCTGGAGGGCTGCTTGTTGAAGAAAACAGGCGGCACTTGTTTGGGAGGACGTCTGTAGTGGAAGTAGAGCCCACTGGCGACCGCGCAGCCCACGCCACCGGCGACAAGGGCCAGCCACTTGACGATGTCTAGGACGGTTATGAGCAGATACAGGCGAGAGAGGGGAGTCAGGGTCGTCTCGTTCAGCTCCAGCCCCTGTTATTTCAGAAACAACAGGCATTCACTTAGTCAAATTAATTCACAACCATTCCAGCACACTAAACTTAAAATGGACTTCAAATTTTACATTTACAACTGTTTTTACTTCATTCAACACAAAAAAAACTTAAATATTATTAACTATTATATTTTTAGTAGACAGTAGTATATCTTTTCAGAATTTTGATCGTAAATAAAGTAATATTCTACTACGAACTAATAATTTAGTTATATACTACATTATAATTTTGACTATGAATAAATATAACAGGTATAAATCTGCTCATGGTGATGTCACAGTCCGGTAATATCTGGTACTCACGTGGAACTAGTGTCGAAAAAAATACTATCATAAACTAGAATAGAACCCGTGAAATCTGGTTGAAAGGTGAGCACTTTCGCCTTGTCCAGGGGCTCTTTTATTTAGATGCCCCCTGTGATTGACGCACGCTGCGTAAGACCATCCCTATGGACCCCCCCCCCCCCCTCTCTAAAATACTGTAAACTATCTTCAACCAAATGTCATAACACGACAGATAAGTTATAATAATATCTCAATGGTTAAGGTACTAAAGGTTTAGTAACTTTGTTATATCTAAAAGAAATAGTTTAATCGACAAACTACAACACTTATAATGGGAAAATCTAGATATTATAGAGAATTACCATTTCAATTCTGTAGAACATGGTTTGTTGTTTACGGACTTGGTGTTAATACTAAAACTCGGTGTTTTAAATTAAAAATGCAAAATTTACAAGTTCAAGGTAAAATCAACACAATGTAAATCACATGTAAGTGATGTAAGATGTAAGTTATCATTTTTTTTAACACCAACCCTTGAAGAGGCTTAAAGCCATTCATGCTGTACTAGGGAAGACAGTGTGGCTCAGTCTTGGGTTGAAACCCATTTGGCACCAGCGACAACTTGTGCCACCCATCCAAGTGTTAACTACGCCCGGTATGCACTATTCATTATTTAGTGGTATTGAAAATAGCTGTGGCTATTGGGGGTTATCTTTAAGTAAAATGGTTCATAAGCAACCAATAAGCTTCAATATTATTTCTGAAACTAAAAAAGTGAAATCGTCATGAAAGGCTGAATAAAATAATCTTTATCTTTTTTCAATGGAAACTACCTTCTATCTCCTCCTATGTGGAATACAAAGCTTCACTTATTATACTAATTTTAAAACCAGTTCTACACCCTACTAAAATTCAACTTTTATACATTTAAATAAAATCCTTGGTAAAAAAAAAGTTAAATTAAATTATTTTTTCCTCCAAGTAGTACCTCTACTACTACTAAGTTATATCAGATAGTAAACATTTAAATTTTAACAATAATTAATGAACTTGTGTAGATAACGCTTAATTATAAAGGCAATTTTAAGATTAATGTTTTCAATAGGTTCAGATCTTGAATGATAACATACAACATTCTTTACGGTCTTTTTTTGTTTTTTCTTTGTTTTTATTGTTCAAACCGATCCCCTAGCTGGTGATAACGTCAGCCGTTTACCGGCTTTTAATGATTCTACAGATTCTACATTGAGAGTCCTACATTTTTTCTAACTCAAGTGAATTTCGAGTAGGGATCATTAACGAGTACCTGATATCATACAGACCGACGGCTCAACGTTCTCTTCGAGGGACGGCGTACTCAGATCTATTCACCTCCCGCGTGAATAAATCGAGGGCCAGGTGGGGATCGAACCCCGGACTACCAGCCCAGAGGCGAGTAGGTTAACCATTGAGCTAACCTGACCCTTTCTTTACGTTTAGCGTTTAGTTGTTAATGTATTGTGTGGATATTAATGTGTGGTGAGCGCAATATCGACAAGTTCGTCGAAAGACAGGTATTAGGAATCTTGATCGATTCCAGTCTCTCTGAAGCAACCTTATATATATCTTTATTTTGAGATTACTTCGAATAAAATGAAAGGTCCGTGTGGACAATTAACACTTTAACACAGAGAAAAGAACAAAGAAAGACACTACAGAACTCACTTCGATATTTCGACATCCGTCGTCATCGGGAAGAAGTGCGAAGTACTCGCGTTGAGAAGCAAACTGCTACTCGTACTGCTACTCGAGTACTTCGCACTTCTTCCCGATGACGACGGATGTCGAAATATCGAAGTGAGTTCTGTAGTGTCTTCTGTGTTCTTTTCTCTGTGTTAAAGTGTTTATTTTGAGATTGATATATACCATAGATAGGTATGCAAACATATTTTTTCAATAAGACCAAATCGACAGGGGTTGACTAGGTTATAACGATGTCAACAAGTGTCAAATTGCTCAATGATTCTCGACCAGGCTATAACAAAATCAGCAAGGATTGACATTGGTATGAGCAAATTGACATTGCTTTCAGATAAAGTTTAACTTCTAACGACTTTCGATGAGAAAATTTGCCATCACCATGATAGTCCATACAGTTTTTTTTACATTATTGATATATTTCGTGAACATTTAATAAAACAACACTATGATGAAATACTTAAGCAGACCTCTTCCATCCACATGACTGGAAACACTGCAGACGTCACGTTCTCCAGGATTGAAATCCCATCTACTGGCTTGAGCTGAGAATTGATCTGGACCCGCTTCCACCCAACCAAGGGAGTTCCAGTCAGCTGTGAAAGACAAACGCGTAAACAAAAGCTACATTAATATCATTCAAGAGTATGTTTTATGTATATACTATCAAATTGGAAAGACGATTCAAACTGGACGTACACAAGTTCAGCAATCGAAGAAGAGTAACACCCAAAATAAAGGAACACACAAACTCTAATTTTCGGAAAATCCGTCTTCATGAGGAGAGACTCTCTCATGCTGTAAACGCAAGGGCAGGTAACCAACCGTGTGTTACGGTTAACAAATGAGTTAACATACAAGTTATACAAGTGATGTATTATATACAAGTATATAACTTGTATTTTATACAAGTTATTTTGTATGTTAACCTACTAGTAATAAACCTGCCATTGCAAGAAAGTCACTTTTTTCACGCCTGATAATGATACATGTTGAATGAATATATTTGTCTTAACGAAACACATAATTAACCTTTATGTGTGCCAGAAATAAAGAAATGTGAAGTTATTGCACGTCACACGACAGTTGAAAGTTCTTTTACATTCCGTCTTGTTGTTTCCAATGAAATCTAAGATAGCAGCCTAAGAGCCTATGGAGCCGTTGCCTTTTCGGCCTCACTATATTGAGTGAGGACATCATTAACTCGCCCTCGGACTGCCATGACTCTGCATGTATCTCTTCAATAATCTCAGTCTTACTCACCAAGTCCAGGTACATGAAAGTCTCGTGCTTCTCTCTTTGCGGCTCCAGACCATGGACTGCTTCCCTCAGAGCTGAGTCACCTTGATAAAAGTGAGGCGGAGAGATCAATACAGGTCCTCCTGTAAAACACGCTATTCCATCAATTTTCTTCATAACTTCTACAATGAGTTCATTGTTTACAGTAATAAATCTACACAATTTATGTTTTTTCAAAAAATTCCAGGTCAGGATCAAATATAGTCTAATCCATTGTACTTCATGTTAGTATTGCAGTTTATAAGTCAGAGCTACATTGTTATTTTTATGCATTTACTTGTTTGTTTATTTGCAATTTTTCGATTCTATGTAAGAGTTTTATGATATTATATAAACAGAAGACAATTTGTTTAACCATTTTTCGCCTCAATGAAAGATTTCATATCTTATCCTCTAAAAATCTTTCTGCGGTTTACTAAACACTGTAACACACCATCTATCTGGAGTTAGTAACATGAAAATTACTTTTTCAAAATATCGGGGAAAATAATCAGTGGACACTAAAAGCAGTATGTTGCCAGTGACGATACATCACACAAACTTATTTCGGTCCGACGATTATAAGCCAAATAATGATTTTTATGAAAAATATGTGGTTTCTTTTCTGATTTCATAAAAGTCTGTCCACAATTTTAATTAAATCCCTATGATTATGGCTTTTTAGTTGACATTTAATACTCATATGTGCACATTGTAATCTTCGTAGAAATTTTCCTTCAGAATTGCAAGTTTAGAAAGCTAAAATACAAATTTGTAATAATTTTTAAATGTTTTCTTATTTGCTCACAATTAAATAAATAGACTTTAAATTGCACTGATTAATATTATACTGATATTTAATTTGATTCAAATAATTTAAACTGATAGAAATAAAAGACATCTATAAAATGGTATTAATTAATTAATTGACAACATATTTATTAATATTAATAAATTAATAATATATTTTAGTTTACTTATAACTGTTAATGTAATTAGTACTAGAACTGGTTACTATTCTTTTATTATTATTCTAATTAAGCATTATTATACATTAGAATTGCATTTTATGAGAAGTAAAACACTGATTGTGTATGAGTAATTATAAAGAAATGTGTGTGTGTGTATGTGTGTGTGTGTTCGTACATGTGAAAAAAGTGTATTTATGGTGAAATAATGAAAAGTATGTATTGTCTCGCACCAGCATTTTAGGTTAGCTCGGTGGTTAACGTACTCGCCTCTGGGCTGGCAGCTCGCGGTTCGATCCTCACCTGGCCCTCAATTTATTCACGCAGGAGGTGAATAGATCTGAATACGTCGTTCCTCGGAGAGAACGTTAAGACGTCGGTCCCGAGCCTGTACGATGTCATGTTCTCGTTAAAGATCCCTACTTCAAATATACTTGAGTTAGGCAAAATTTAGGACTCTCAATGTAGAATTTGTAGAATCACCGATCAAACAAAAAGCCGTTAAGCGGCTGACGTTACCACCCACTAGGGGATTGGTTTAAACAATAAAGAAAATGTGGATATGGCATAGATGTAATATGAAAATGATGATTAATGATTAAAACGTATTCAATAATGATTTTATTTGTTTTAATGTAGGTATTTGCAATTCATTAGTTATAACACACTTGAAATAATTGATCTACAACATTTAATATGCTATTATTAATAATAAATTAATGGCCTAAATCTCATTAGACCCGTCATACGTCGAACGTCATAAGTCATACGTCATACGTCAGGGGTCATACCCATCACATTGTGCATCCTATAGTTATTTCCGAATTCAATTTCAGATTTTAAGTCTGTAATGAACTTTATAATCATCTCTAGATAAGTCTCTCAATTTTATCTGTTTTAGGTATGACTTGCCAAAAACCTTTGTCTTATTCAAGCCGACTGTCTCACAATCAGGTAGAAATGTGATTTTAGTTAACATTTTTTTTCTCCTAAGCTCCTTGACATTTTTGTGTTATTATGAAACGTACAGAGGTAATAACTGAGGGGACTTCAGATTTTCTGAATAACCTGTGAAATTTTGTATACATAATTTATTCTGAAAGTTTGTGGACCACGGTCGTGGTAGAGGCCCACCGGATGGTGTCCTGTATAACGGATTGTAATGAAATATAACCCTCAAATAGCACATTCTAAGGTAATTAGGTGTACTTTTTGTCAATTTCAATAAAATCGCAAATTTTACGACTTATATGAAAATTTTGTTCATACTAACGGCTAACCAAAGATTAATGGACTTTTATGGACTAAATCTATCATAAATTAGTATGGTATACAAATACTTTCAGGTTTTTCTGGCGACAGCAAACCATGTAAGACGGTAAGATACTGCACTTAGCATATGGCGTCGGCTGGCAGTGACAGACTTGAAACCAGTTGCAAAAAAGGCCAATGTTTTGTGTTTGCGCCGCATTATATATATAGAAATCGAAATCATATGCATTTTAATGCAATTTATTATCTCTACTTATAAATGAAATTTATAGGAAACTCATCTGACGAATTAAACTTGTTTTACAACAAAGTTAATTAAATAAAGCAATGCATTTGTCATATATAAGAAAACATATATATATATATGCTTCGTCAAAGATGAATTTACTTTGATGCTACCGGTTACATAAAGAAGGTCTTAGAATGAATATGTGGCACTGAAGCCTTACTACCTTGGCAAGGAGTGGCCTCAAAGACACCCTTTGGAGGGCACTCGGGCTCAGACTCGGGGTCATTCTGGTCCTCCCGGAAGCAGTAACATTCGTTCTCAGAAATATTGTCAAAATTAGATTCTGAAGTGACGAACTTGACTGCTTTGTAGTCTTTGTATACGACATCAGATGAATATCTCGACTCGACAGTTCTGCAAGAAATCAAGCTTTTAGTGATTGGCAATGGTATAACGAAGGATAAAACAACAATATATCAGAGAAACAACATCAGAAATAACTTTTTTTAAATAACATTATTGTTAGTACTAAAGAAACTATTAACAACGTTATCGTGAATCATTCCAGACCTTAAAAGTTAAACTCATTGGATGATCTGCATTGTACATACATATACTATAAATGAAATATTCAAGTTAATAACTCCCAATATTCAAGACATAACAATATTCCATGATGACGACTTCCATACGTCAATAACTACACCCTGATTGCCCAGTCTAATAGGGCTTTATTTTATACTATTCTTTCAAGTTACCAAGAACATCTGATGAAAATGGAATCATTAGACCTACTTCAATTGACTCATTCTCTCATATTCGGCCTCATGTGTATTTGCAGTGTTTCGTCTTCCTGTTCATTTTCATGCTAACGAGTATTACATAACAGAAGATCATGTTTAAATATAATCATCAACGTGGAGTAACAATTATTTTTGCCACCCGGGGCAGTCGTAATATTTGCAACCCCCCCATTACCGCTGGCCATTGATAATCAATCAATCCAACATAACTTTAAAATTCCAGAAAATCCTCAAAATATTTATTTTTATAGAATTACTATCAATGATCAAATTTTGGACCGTTGTTATTAGTATCGTTTGGAATGTTATTACAGCACTCGTAGACATATATACTCGTCATAAAAAATAACCAAAGATTTTTTTAACGTATAATTCAAATGATAAAAAAAATTATATTAAATTAACTGACTATGAAAACAAATTAATAAATTTTCGACCTCTTTAAAAAACTAGTTTTTAAAAATTGAAAATAAATTTATTTTAATTTGCAAATATTACAGTTAAAAACAGTATTACACACAAAAAAACATAAAAACAATTAGTACCTTAAAAACTCATTTTGTTATAAAACTTTAGTTTTTGGTTCGCTTTTTATTATTTTAATTTTTTCCTATTTTCTATTTTACCAAATGGGCCCCTTCAATCGTGCCACCCTGGGAGAACCGCCCCCCCCCCCCTCTTGCTATGCCACTGAATCATCATCATCATCATTTCAGTTGCTAGTTAATTTCTAATCTTTTCCCATATTTTCAATATCTCAAATACATTGATGTTATACAGAAAACTAATCTATTAATTTTTGTAACTTATTTTTAAAGAAAAGAGAAACAGTTTACTATACAATGGAAAGAAATTTTTGTAACTTATTTTTAAATAAAAGCGAAACAGTTTACTTTACAATGGAAAGAAATAACTGATTATTGAAACTTCTACAAGAACTCTTTACTTTAGGGCTATGATAGTTCTCGCAAGATTTGGTCATGCAGTGTCAAAATACAAGGCATCGTAACAAATAATCAGTCAATCTACTGTATGGAAACACCAGGGAGGATTTATATGTTACTGGTACATTAAGATATTGTTATCAACCGTCATACCTCGTATATCGCTGATGGAATCGTCCGACCGGTTTCGCAATGGCTGCATCATCAATGAGACTAAACCTATCTTCCAGAATCACGGATATAAATACCTATTTTTAACACAATGGTACCAATATATGCCTAAACTTCCTAACTAATTTTTTATAATCTGTTTTTTTTTTCTTTTACAATTTAAGTCGTCTCTGTTCTGTCCGTCCTGTCGTCTTTTCATGTTTTTAATTGGTTTAACAATATGCATGCGTTGGTATATTGATGCAAGGTGTTGTGGAAGCTTTACAGGTCTGATCATGCTCTGATTTTGTCCTACCCACTCCTCTCCTCACGATACACATAAATCATTTACTTCAAAACAATTATTTACTGTTAAGCTTTACAAACGAATAATTCTTAAATAGAATGAAGAATAGCAGCTGAAAGAAATGTTAAAGAAAGCCTTTTATTGCTTATGATCAGCTTAAATATGTTTTTCAAACAATAAAAGTTGAAACTTTATGTACGTACAATTTTGATAAGTTGTTTCTTATGAATGTTCTGTCTATCACCAGTTAAAAATAACCATTACACAACTTTTATCAATTCTGACTAAAACTACAAGGTCTAAACTGAAGGAAAACAGGTTTTAAAAACTTTAATACAGGTCGTGATTTAAAAAAAAAATCTGTTTTAACTTTATCTGTATTCAGTGGATAAAAATTTAAAACTACGTAGCGATCAGCAATAAACTTAATAATAAACAAAAGTATTATCAAACTCATTGGCAATTGAATGAATTAAATGATTTACTTTAATGAGTATATCCTGCTTGGCAATCAAAACAGAAATATAATTACACTTTTAGAACTTGAAGCAAGTATTGATAACTAATAAGAAGGAATAGCAACAGTCATTGATAAGTATTATTCCTCATATCATTAAATGGAATGAAAGCGATAAGCGAGGTAACTTGATACGCTACCAATTATATGCTGTAGAACTGTCAATCTAGTTGTTCATCCATTGAATTTATAAAACCATTGAACAGGAAAGTTAATGACAAAGAAATTATTAATACTCCTTCATATGTATTATGTGTGCCTTGTTTCATGAAATAGGAAAATGTTAAATTAAGTATTGTAATATTAAACAGAGAAAATACGAGGTTTGTTCTAAGAATAATGCAATTAAGAAATATCTATGAATTATTTGTTGAAAATTAATTACAACTATCCCAAATAGTTATTATACTTGATTATGTATGTCTACTTTACGGTAAATCAAGGGTAGTAGTTTCGATGGTCTAGTGTAACCAATTTTTTAACATGATTATTGACGGTTTAATAATATAATTACTGAATTGATTATGAATAACACTGTTAGTTTATATATATACTCTGTGTGTGTTTACAGTACATCGTTTATAGTTTATTGTACATCGGTACATCGGTAGGCCTACCTTTTCGAATAATCAATTTATTTATATTATGAACTTCTAAAAAATAATTGATATTTTAAATCAGTTTAGAACCGAAAAAGTCGGTTCTAAGATTTTTTAGAAGATTTGTTGCATCTTCCAAGATTAATGTTGATTTCAGAGTGAAACACCAACTTATCGTCTAGTATATATGTAGTAACAGTGGACAGCTAGCTAACCACTGTTCTCTGAATATTCAAAGATGTTTTAAATACATTTTTTTTTGTTCATTCCAGGGTCTGCTAGAGAACTGCACTTCTCAAACCGATTCCTTAAGGAAATATTGTGTCTCTAATAATCTAGATTGGGAGTCCAAAGTTTACATAATTCAAGTGCACTTAGTGCAGGGACTCATAACGAGTACCTGACATTGTACAGGTTTGACAGCGATGGATAAACTACTTCTCCAAGGTACGACTACTCAAAATGTTTTTACCTCTCGCATGAATAAATCGAGCACGCAAGCCACTGAGCTACTACGGCTCTCAATCACTATACCCTAGACATTCGTCTCTATATTCGACTGGATCCTGGTCATGATTTTCTCTTGTGTAGCCTACAGTGGGTATAATATTCTAAAAATGTTGTCATTCAATCAGTATTAAGAACATAGTTAGTCATTAATTTATTAGTTGATTATTTTTCATGATTTCATTACTTTTACTGTAAGCAAAGTACTAACCATGAAAATTGTATTTGAAGTTTTAGTAGAATTGCAAGTTTCGCGGTTCTCTGAATCAATTTTTGATGATGTATCGTCATTATTTCGTCATTATTTGTGAGTGGGAATGACTACGATTACACATATTTGAAATGTATGAGTTAAAGCCTTTTGCGACCAGTACGACTCAATATGTTTTGAGCTAACTTCAAATTACAAAGATACTTTATCATACATTATGTCAAAATAAAAACCATTTTTCTTTTTTTTATCAGTGATAAAAATTAGAATTTTTCAGACAGCATCATCAGTGTAAGTATCACCAGGAAAACATTTTACGATATTTTTTTTTTTATTTTTGAAAGAGCTAAAATGAGAAACTATTAATGTTGAATTTATTTCCGTTTGTTTTATTAAAACAATATTGTTTAACAATAATCAAATCAACAATACTGAAAATTCATAAAACAAAATTTTGCAGAGGTAATTTAAATGTGTTTTATATACATTTTAAATTTATAAATATTATAAAACTTTTAATTTTAAAAAATTAATTCCTAAACGCAAGTTTGTTGTGCGTTGAAGGGATCACATACAAAAAGAAATCTTAAGAAATTAATTGTGTTTGTAAATTTCAAATGACACCACACAATTATAGATACAAATCTTTAATTTACTAATACCTTTTGCTTCTCTGATTGTAATCAGGTTTTGGTATGGTTATGCACAATAAGAACGTATAATAAACCCAGTAAATTTATAGAAAAGGAGTGTATTTAATTTTTCGATAAAAATAAAAGGAAATTCCAAATAGTAAGTTCTTAACTTGATTTAGATATGGAAACAAAGTTTGTTGAGGATTAATTAAAAATAACACCGTATACAAAAGAATTAGAAAGATATGATTGTTATATTTAAAACAATAATAAGTTATACTCATCAACGAGGCACCATATTCTATTACCAACTGATCCATTTAGGTAACGTTATATTAATAAAAAGGCCAATTTTGATCTACCATATAAGTGTAGAGAACTAACCGACATATGTCAGTGGAGAAAACGTGTATGATGGAGTCCTTTGACATGAATGGAGGGAAGATTGTAGAGTCGGAGCCCTTGAGTTGGCTGCATGTAGTGTTGGGGGGCCAAAACGGAAGCTCCGAATTGTTCTGGTAGGTGATGACTGTACCGATTTCATCAATGTGATGGCCGCCTTTGAACATTTTGAATGGCCCCTCGAGACTGTCGTTTTTCTATTACCAAGGCACAATATTAATCACAAATAAACATTTTTATGCCAATTGAAATCACTAACATCCTTAATATAATTTCTCAATTGTTTACTGTGGTTAAAAGTTTGATTTTCCTCTCAAATCTAACATCTGGTTATATATATATATATATAAAAAGATTTCACATAAACACGTGAAACAACAATCAATGATCAAACCACAATAAGAAATGGGAAAACAAGACTAAGATCTTTCAACCGTAACAAGCGGTCTTCGTCAGAGTCAAAAACCCAACTTGGTTGAAAGATCTTAGTCTTGTTTTCCCATTTCTTATTGTGGTTTGATCATATATATATATATATATATATATATATATATATATATAACAATTAAAAGAAACGGTCCAGCGGACTTTTCGATATTTCGACCATCGTCGTCATCAGGAGGTGTGAAGAGCGAAAAGTTCCGCAAGAAGGCATGGCAGTCACCGCCCTGCCTTCTTGCGGGACTCTTCGCTCTTCATACCTCCTGATGACGACGATGGTCGAAATATCGATGTGAGTTATGCCTGTGTCTCTCTGTGTGTTTCCTTCGTTTTGAATTTTATATATATATATATATATTTATTTATATATATATATAATATTCTTAATAGTATATGTGAATCTACAATAACAAAAAATTACAACAAAAGCAATATAAAATATTCGGTATGCAATGCGAATATCTCTACGCTAATAATAATCAAATTCTTGGAGTATTTATGGGAAACTATAAAAGAATTTTCACTTTTAAGTTGGAAAATGGGGATTGGTTGTAAGTCATTGGTATAGGACAGTTAAATGACTAAGTATAAAGTTTAAAGAAATAGAGTGCTGACGTATCCCAAGAAGGAGATGATGAAGTTGCCGGTCACCTCGTTCTTCTTCAGCGTCTTGGCGGGCTTCAGAGACAGTCCGTGACAGAAGGCTGCGTTTGTCTCATTGCACAGCAATTCGATTCCCTCAAAAAGAAGCTTTCTTACTTCATCTTGAAGAAACAACAAATTCTGTCCCGGAAAAAAGATTGGTAAGGCTTCTTCTAGGAGGTCTAAGCCAAAAGGTAAACTTCTTTCCAATGTTATGGCCATTGCCTGAAAGAAATCATTTGTTTAAAAAAAAAATCAAATTTCATTCAATTTAATTATATATTTAATGATATAAACTAAAACTTTAAACAGCAATTGTACATAATACATTAGAAGGCTTAATCATTTAATGGACCAATAATATTCTGTGTGAGATTCTGACAATGGCCGTTACTGCTATTAAATACAAGAGGTATTAAGAATCGAAGATTTTTATAGGCAGTCACAGTGTCTATATATTGATTATTCATACCTAAGCTCTGACTTGAGGAAGGAAAACGTACATACAAGGTATCATATTGCTTGCAGACTAATCGATAAAGGCAGTTACAGGAAGGAAGTCTCATAAAGAAGAAGGTGGCATGATTCTTCAGAAAAGAAGTGAGGTGAAAAGCAGAATTGACGATAGGGCAAGTTAATCCGCCACGACATCTACATTGAACAATACTACCAGTGACATTAGGGGGCTTGGGAGAAGATATATCTGAAAAGACATGCACAAGGTTTAGAGGTTTAGAATAAAAGATGGACGGTGCCTCCTTGAGAAAAAAAGAGTATATGAGGAAGAAAAAAATACATCGACAAACTCCTTACTAATGGTACCTAGACCATGAACACCAGAAAGGAAATCGAGATGAAGAAAGTACTATGACTACGTTTTAAGAGGTTAAAACCAGAAGTACGATGTACATCGATATATGTATATATATAAACAGTATGATACAACTTTTTTTGAGGCCAAGGTCTTGGAAGTAAACTTCTCCCACTTGTGCCAAAGTTTCGATGTATTTTTACATCATTATCAGGGCTACAAAATAAGAAAAGCCTACAATGTTTTCAACAACTAATTCAATGTTAATGTGATTTACTATGTTAACAATAAAAACTTCAAAATACTTGTTTGCATAAAAAAATGGTTATATAGCTTTTATTTTGCTATTCTATAATATATAACAACTGTTATATTACCTTAATCTTAATCCTAAACATTTAATATATATATATATATATATATATATATATATATATATATAATAAAATTCAAAACAAAGGAAACACACAGACATAACTCACATCGATATTTCGACCATCGTCGTCATCAGGAGGTGTGAAGAGCGAAGAGTCCCGCAGGAAGGCAGGACAGTGACTTATGTGAGATGAAATATCGATGCGAGTTATGTCTGTGTCTTCCTGTGTGTTTCCTTCGTTTTGAATTTATTTTATTTAAAAAAGTCCGCTGGACCGTTTCTTTCAATTGTATATATATATGTTTAACGATGAATCACAAACACAGAACTAAGGAACAAACAAACCAGGGTTGGTCTCCAACCGTCGCTTCACAAGTGCGCTTGGTGTCCCTTTCTCAACTCTCCTGATGACGGTTCAACCGAAAATTAGAGACAGGAAGTGTGTTTGTTACTTAGTTCTGTGTTTGTGATTCATCGTGAAATGTTTCTTGTCCTTTTGGATCGTTTTCCTGTTTACAATATATATGTATATGTATATATTGTAAATAAACTGTCAAGAACAATTTTTCTTGCTCAATAATTATTCTTAAAATAATAGTTAATTTTTTTTAAAGATTTTCTAGTAAAATGCTCACCAAAAATAATTATCTAAGAAAATATAATTACTCAACTCTTTAATTAATAAACATTTGCAAATATATATGGAGTTAGTTTTATTAAACCTAATGAGTATTAACATGATAGCAACCAGACACATATAGGAAATAAGATAACATTTTGCTGTTAACATTCGTTAGGTGTTTTTATAGATAGGCAGGTCAGTTGAAAGTGTTGACTGTCCCATGAATAATATAGAAGTACACTCTAACTTCTATTCCATGTGAAGAGAAAACAACATGAATGTTGAATAGCTATTCTGAACAGGAAGTAAAAAGGCACGAAAAACGTGATTCATAAATGTTAGGCAAGTGATGTCTCACTTTTATATTTTAGATATAATTGTTTCAACCGAATTCTCAATTGATTGATTATAAGATAATGGAGAGAAGCTCAATTAATTCTACATTTAAATATTCAATTATCCCAATATCAACATTTACAAAATTAATTTCAAGTGTGATTAACATTGAACCAGAATATCTAGAAAACAGTTTACGTGAAAATAGAAACATCAAACAAAAGCAATGCAAGATATACTTCACGATAGAAAGGTGTGACTTATATATTTGAGGACTATTTTGAAGTTATAGAAACTTTTTAAAATTATACATAAATAATTATTTCTTATAAAAAGATACATAGTATCCTGCAGGTTATATGATGGAAGAGACAAGGTTGGAATGGGAACAGAATGAATGATTGTTCAAAAACAAGAATGAATGAAAAACGTGTTCAAAACAAGCTTATTCCATGATAAAACATTGGAGATGTCGAGAGTTTTCTCTAATTTTCAATACCGCTATAAATACTGACCTGACTTTCTCAATAATATGTCTCAATAATATGCCATCATTAATCTTTAATTTATACTGTGAATTTCGAACCCACGTTATATGGTATGTTACTTCTAAAATTCCCTTCAAAAAACCAACCCAACAGCCTGAGCAATGAATCTCATAATATTTCATCTTCACTGTGTATTCGTCCGTTTGATATACAGGTTTAATCATAAAGGTGTAAACCGTAGAGTTAAATTTAAATAAAAGTTATCAATTTTCAGAATACTAACAGCCCATCTCGGTGATTTTTGGTAGAACAAAACTAATAGTAATTATTATTTTTACAGTTTTTTTTTGGTTAAAACATTGCTTTATATGTTTAATCATTTCTGTGTTGTAGAGAATTTGCACTAAATTTGAAGAGAATCGGATTTTGTCATAATTACTCATCAAAACAAAAACAAATACAATTAATACTACTGTATAGATGGTTATATAACAACATTTCAGAATAAACATGTCGAATAAACATGTGGACAACGTTAAACCACAGAAAGTTGTCATTTTTTTATATTTATTAATGTGATATAGAGGTTGAAAGAAGGTTATGTTGTATTTATAGTTGTATGAATGAATTTAGAAAAGAATCATACAATTACTATAATTACTACTTGTTACGTATTTGACCAATTAATATATCATGATTTGAATTGGATGGAAAGATAATTGATAATTGGTAATTTATCAATTATGTTTAAGATTATCAAATCTTAAAGTGAACAGAAATGAATATTTGGTACGAATGGCTGCCCAATGTAAACAAATGAAATGTAGAAATGTAAACAAATGGCAAACGCCAGTTTTGGGCCTGTATCGGTGATTTTTTATGATTTCGACTTAGATGACGTCACAAAAAACAGTAAAAATCTGGAAAAAAATTTTTCTCTAAATGCACTTGATTTTTTTATTATTAAGTATTTAATTTATTACTTAACGCAACTGAAGTGTTTATACACTTATTTATTTATTAAATTTATACAGTTTTCATACTAAAGCTTTGATTTTAAAACTTATTAATCTGAACATTTGATTGTTTGATACTATGTACTCGAACGGAAAAGTCAATCATAGAGACTATCAATGCGTAATTCACAGGATGGATTTGGTTCGTAAGCAGCTAACACCCCGAGAGTAAAGTCATTAATGAGATATGCACTCTTATTATTATACAGAATTATTTAGTAATGTGACGAAAATTATGTTAAAAATGCGTATCATAAAAGTAATTTCATGCTATGATATCATTATACAAAGTATACGTATGATACATCAAATATACATTCTTCAGAAGGCTGATTCATGTAGTTAAAGAATATGAGCGGTTTACTCTAAAACTACAAAGAGGATTTTTAACAAATAAATATATGAACAAACAAACGCTCAAAGCTAAATAGAATGGAAAGTAATGAAAGTTCTCAATTATTAAAGTGAACAAAAATGAATATAAAAGTGCTCTTTTCGAACAGCTGTCGGTGAATGTGAAAATGTAAAGAAATGGCAATGCCTGTTATGAGGGAAAATGTGTACAAAGTTAACGCATAAACAGACTTATTATCATATTGGGCATACAAGTTAGTTGCAAGTTGTGTATGTTTTGATGTTTTTGAAAGATGTCGCATTGTGCTGTATAGATTGCTAAATAGATTACAGATTTACCATGAGATGAGCATTGAGGACGGTGACGACATCGGTGTCTGAGAGGGAGCCTGACTTGTCTTGACTGAAGATGAATCTACGCTTGTTGAAGAACTCGATTGTGTTGTAGGAAGTATGGTTCTCGTCCACCAGGACCCTTTCGATCCATTCCCTGCGGAAGTACAGCCATTTGAGGGCGCCACTCACATTGTATCTTTGGCACGACTCAGTACATGTCCTTAGCATTAATATTCACTTCACATTTATACAGTTATCATAAATATTGATATAGCTTCTTGACCACTGACTTTTACAGTTCAAAGATAGGTCGCTTTCTTTTTGGGAGTTTTGGGAGAATTTTCCTTTGTCTTTGTATCTGATATGATTCTGGTACATAGAGGCATGAACCGTAAATAGTTTCTTACTCAAAAACAAGCCTTGAAAATGCCAAAACAATTTTTGGCAAAACGTCGGCGTATAAACAGGTGTGTAATTTCTTTAGACCAAAAGTCCTCAAGAAACCAATCTTTGAAAGTTATCCTAAATGTTTATATTTAATGCAGTCCTGCACTAATCCACTTTCTGATGATATTGTATACAACAAATTACATCAATCAATTATACTTATAAAGGGAAAATGTGCACAAAGTTTCCGCATAAACAATGATTTATTATCAAACTTTGATAATAAACATTAAATATAATGAAAGGATTTGTAATAAATTATTCATTTTGTAGCGAAGTCAGTGGCAATGTGGTATTTACTCATAGTTGTAATCGTACTCAATGCCTCCACATAACCAGTTTTATTATTAAACAACATATTATATTTTATTTCGATCAATGATTTACTATGGCTTTGTTCTACTCAGGTAAATCTGCCTGTGAGAACAGGTGACAAGGGCTGAGATTTCTATTCAAAGAGCTTTACCTGAGAAAGAACACTTCGAGTTGGAAACTTGTTGGATAATACAACTGTTCATGCATTGATGTTGATTAGCATTTCCCATTATTAGTCAATACCACAAAGTGACTGCTATAACCAAATGAATATATTTAATACAAATATTATCCTTAAATACATTAATAAAACAAACTGACTGCATAAATATCATCATTACATTTATGATATTATTTATAATGTAATATAATATATAAGTAAATTTTTATATAACAATTACTATAAAAAACATGTTTTCATATTAATAATATATAATGTTACAATAAATTTATCCGTAAATGAAATAGTGACTTCTTAAAATTAAATTAACCCATCACTGCTGCAACGTTAAGGGTAGTTTAAATCTCAAGGAGTATTTTTATTGGTATAAAATAAAAACAAAGGAATATAATTCAAAAAAGATATTTTTATATGCTTATATGTGTTATGATTTAGATTTCATAGTAATTTTTAATTAATTATGATTTTAACTTTTATAATAACTTTTATAGGGAAGATAAGCGTGACCGAGACAAAGAGTGAAGGACATTAAGCATCGCATTAATTTAAAACTGTGTTGTGACGTCAAGCTAGCAGAGGTTACCGCAGTAACTTTTCATAATACCAATATATGGAAAAGAACTTCCATGAAAAAGGACGTCTCATTTTCATGATTAATTCATGATATTGAAATTCTTGGAAACCACACTCACGTGCCTTCTCGTATGTCGTGTAGGGTGTTTAAACTGGTCTAGGAGTTTTCCCCTCGTGATTGGAACTAAGAAAGAATTAACAGCAGGTTTGGCTGCCATTTTAAAATGGTGTTTCTCTTCGGCATGCTCCTCTGAAGTTATTTCACTTTCTTATTCTCTCTCTATTTACTTAACTCTTTCATGTCTTTCATCTTATTTTTCTTTCCTTCCTTTTGTTCTTTTGTTTTTCTTTCTCAACTTCCCTTTTCATTTTCTTTTCCTCCCTTCTACTTTCTTCGCTTTCTCAATTCTTTTTCATCTACCCATATTAATATTTTCGTAAACTTCTTTAATTGATGGCTTACTCTTGATAATATGTTGTAAGGTTTCTTTTTAAACAAGTGACTACCAGTCTTTTGAAGGCTCGTTGGCACAATGTTTTCTGTGACACTGGTCGTGACATCCCTCCTTCGAGATGTCCACATTGGGCATATCACAAATTTTGTCCATTCCCTTAACCTGGGGTTAGTGCTGAACTCTTGATATAGCTCAAGGACTTCACATGCAGAAAACTTCAAGCAAGTCTGTTCTTTTCATGGTATAGCCGAAATGCTGAGGTACATGACTGAACAGAGTAACTAAAATACGAGGCCATTCCTTACTGGAGAAACGTAAGCAAAAATGTAAGAAATGCCAGACATATCATAAATAACTAGAATAAATTAAAAACCACAAATTCATAGATACCTTTTTGCTAACACTAAGTAATCAGCAAACAGTGTAACATTACTAACGTATTAATATGGCTGACTTGGGTTAAACTTCATAAGCGCCAAGAGCAATGAAAGTCCCTCAGATTCTTTTGACTTTGACTTCAAAGTTTATAACGTAGTCACAAAAGCAGGAGACAAGCAAAGAATAGCTATCAGGATGACGACATACGGGCCATTCTTGCGTATCTTCTTCCATATAAGCTAAATATAAAGTTACTGCTGAGAAAGATTATCGATCTGCTAAATGGGTATTGGGTTGATTTTGTAACTCTTCAGTAATTTCAAAATATTTTAAAATTATCACGTAATCTAAAGTGATTATACATCTGGTTGTAATAAAAATATTGTCATTTACTGTCCAGTTATTTTAAGTCTATCTTGTACATACTCTAAAAACTGTTGTATATGAATAAATTCACATTATTTGACACAACTGACTTCATATAATTAAATGGGATTTGATGCAATGATATCTCATTTTTTTATTATTTTATTATTCATATTTGATGGCAGTAAATGGAGATATGAGAGTCAAGAGGTTGGAGGTTCTGAATCCTAGAAAACAGAAAGTATTGGATACACTATGGGCTACTAGTCATCAAAAACGTACAAAAAACAAACATAACTAATCTTTCAAGCGTAAGCATTGTTAATTAATTAGCTTTGATAACAAAACAAACTAAAGCGCAAGACATTTCAGTGCACCACTAAACAGAATCTCTTAAGATTCCTACAGCACCTCTCTATTAATACTGTGATAAGGAAATCCGCCCGATGCGTTTACATTTGCCTGGAATACCACAATAAGTATACACTCCAAAAGGAATTATTAAAAATTTATTAGCTACTAACAAACGTGTCCGTCTTTGACAGAATCAAAAATTCGATGATACATGGTATTTCAAATATCCTTAGGAATTATAGAATAGTAGAAAATATCATTATTAATACAGTGTTAAGCAAATGCCTCTGTATACACTTCATTAGCTGTCTGTCCTTCACGTTTATGGAAGAACAAAGAGTTGGAACCTCTGACTCTTTGGCAACCAGTTGATTTTTCCTGCCTGTTCATAATAAAGGTTGTGAATTGCTCGTTCACAAAGCCATTAATTCTGAATAGATAGTATCTTGAACTCTGGGAAACACCTTGTCAATAAGATCAAATACGCATTATATTCATATACCCAAATGAAATTAAAATCAACTAACAATACCTACTTGCTACATCTGTATATTTTCAAAATAAACATGTCTTTGATGTTAGCGAAATACAGCTTAAAGGTCCATAACTTAGCTTCTATGCTGAATTTTCAATCAATTCAGAGCCTATATTTTAAGTTAGACATACACAAATCTACTGTAAAAGTTTCAGCTTGAAATGTCTTATGGTGGCTGAGTTTACTTGTGACAAAATTTTGCGGACAAAGCAACAAACAGAAATTTTTCAAAATATAGATTCGGTTTCTCTAATGTACGAAACGTAAAGAAATCTTGAAATGAGTCAATTCTAAGCAGTGTACAGACAAAACCATTCTTTTACTTACATATAGATAATTCTATAAAAATATAATATAGACAAATAAACGTTATTACTCGTAGACATAGGGGCCTACTTCCTTGACGACTGGATCCTCCCCCAACAGGATTTCATCCGGATTCGTAACGTTGAAGAAGTAAACCTTGAACTCGACTGGGACTGGTAACTTCTTCCACATATTGTAAGCATAATCACGATTCAAATCCTTGGCCTGTAAAATTTGTAAAAAAAATTACATATTCATCATTACAAAATTAAAGTATCATCAGAGAAACTAAGCTTTGCTCTAAATAATAGTAACTTTAAATCAAATCATATAGCAATTTTTTTTAAAAATTTATAAATTTAAAGTGTTTTTTGTTGAATTTATTAATCTACTTATAATACGATTTTTCGGAAATATGTTACTATATTATTATAGAAAGTATTAACATAAATTCTTGTTAAATTTTGGTTTATGTTAATTCAAAACGGTTTAAAAATCTAACAAGTACACTTTTACTATAAAATAAATTCACATCGTCAATTACACTACTTTTCGTTACTTCTTACCTTTCAGAGGAATCCTAAGTACAGAGGAATCCTTAAGCATGATGATTTTTCAGCACTACAGAATTTACGGCAAATTTTTCTCTTCTTTCTAATAAGATAAGGCACTTTACGACAGAAGTAATGTAAAGAATACATTTTCATTGATATATAGCAATTGATTCACTAATATCAACGACTGAAATTATTTCATATACCACTTAATAGGTAGCAGCACTACATACTCATAAGTGTTGTTGATTAATGTAGTTAGGTTAGGTTGCAGTGGCACAGTCCTAAATTTTGCCTAACTCAAGTGTATTTAGAGTAGGGATCTTTAACGAGTACCTGACATCGTACAGGCTCGGGACCGACAGTTTAACGTCCTTCTCCGTGGGACGACATACTCAGATTTATTCACCTCCCGCGTGAATAAATCGAGGGCTTGGTGGGGATCGAACCCCGGTCCTATCAGTTCAGAGGCGAGCACGTAACCACTGAGCTAGCCTGGCCCCTTATTGATTAATGCAGTATGAGTAGATAAAATTAGTTATTGGTATTTACATTAATACCCAAATTGTATTATTATAGTTTTTTTATTGAATAAAATATAATATAAATCTATCTACCTATATACTTATAAAACTCGTAACCGATCTTGTTTACTTGTTTTCTTGTCACCGTGCATTGTTTGAAAAAATAATAAAATATACGTAATTTTGTGGGATTCGAACCCACGGCCTTTGCATTGAAAGTCCAATATGCTACCCTTAGGGCTATGGGGTCTTTTTTACATTACACTTCCAAAATCTGATATAAATGATGTTTAGTGTGTATACTCGTAATTCAACTAAAGATGAAGCCTTGGATGTTGCACACAATTGAAACTTGGAATACCTGTTAATTTCAGTTTGTACCGGATCATTCAAATAAATATCAAAGAAATGAGTGAGTAATATATGGCTTTACAAATAGATTAAAAAGAAAGAAGAATGAAAATCAAATTCTCTCAAATATGCAGGTAAAATTACTGACTCCAGACGTAAAATCTATTTCTGTAATAGAATATGCCTAACCAGTTTTTGTCTAGGAAAGCTCTTAGTCCCATTTTTGGTATTTATTGTTGTTTAGGCAATGTTTTTTTTTATTGCAATTTGCATTTATTTATTTTTTTATATATTTTTTATTGCAAAATATATACGGGAAAACTTACTGCCGTATATTTTCAAATATCTGGAGTAAAACTCCAGTAACGTCCCCATGATGACTGGAATTCAGTCGATACTTATCGAACAACAGTATTGGCTGTGCCTTACAATGTATCAAAGAAAAAACGGGGAAAAACTTCCAAATATTAGAAAAGAAGGTGGGAAATCAAATTCACGTGAAGTATGGTGTGTTGTGCAATAGTGTATGTTTAAAAGAAGAGCTGCTTTCAACTTTTACTATATATATTCTTTAAAAACTTTGAGAAATAAGAATGTAAACAGAAACCAGGACTCACAATGAATATTTCGACCTTTTTAACGGTTTTCTTCAAGACAGGAAGTTGAGTGGCGAGAAGACGAAAGCCAGCTCAATATATTTATTAAAATAAAAGTTAATTTGTCATTGAAAATTTACCTCTAAAGAAATAGTAATTACTATGAATTTAAAATGCACATATTAAAACGTTTCACAACACAGTAACACATATATACTTAAAACTGTTAAATATATATTGAGTTGTGTTCGTCAGGACCTACCACAACAAGATTGAAAGACCTCATTACATTACATTTAGAGTCTTTATATACGGTGAATTATTTCAGTTCTAGTAATTTATGAGCTTCATAAGCTACTGCAAGGCACTCACATAAGTGACAATAAAGAAGCAACTACATAGCAAACTTACTTCCTGAACAAATCACGAAAACATCAACACGAATCACGAATGACAAAATGAAGTAAAACCAACACAGAAAAGCCAATAGGCCAGTGTAGCAGGAGTGGCAGGTGGTAACCTACGAGTATATGGCACATGCATTCAACTTCCAATCCAATTCAGGGCCAATTCTTCAATCACATTACAACAGATATGATTTCTATATCTATTATCTCTTTACTGCTTAAATCCTCAGCTGGAACGAAGAATTTTCCTCCCTATAATAAATTTCTCTTATTGTCCATGTTATGTTTAAATCTAATGAGGATTCATTTGTAGAAAGACGTTTTCTTTTCCTGTTGCTAGTAATACCATACATGAGCAATCAACGGCCTGCCGATATGATCAGGATTATTATTGCATTATTATTTATCTTCTGTAAAGTAGAAAAAAATCCTAAATAGTGTATTCCTTTTAAAGGAGTTTAAGGTTTGAGAGAATTTTTAATTTTGGTTATAATAACCACTCACTTCCATTACTTAGTTTAGAAAATCTACTTAATATAATGAAATGTTTCTTATGAGATTTACCTGTGATACTTTGAGGTGCACAAGACTTGGGAAGGAAAACCAGCCAGTGAAGACAAAGCAGAGAGTGAGGACGAGCATGGCCACGGCCACCATGCCTGCCTTGGTCCGCGCAGGCAGCATCATCTTGCCCTGGACACAACATCTTCACGTCACCCTACAGTCACTAATATCTACCTGATGGCTTCAAGAACGATAGCTGTGTCATCTAGTCATGGATATATGCACCAAACCCCTTAAGTCAACTCTACATCACCTCCACATAACGCAATAATATTCTACAACTTAAGCATCACGAAAAAGTCATCTTTCCTGAGCATATGCATTCTCGCATAATTAATTATGAGCAAATTAAGTTTGCTCATAATGGAGTTCATTAGAAATAAAACCATAGTTTGCTTTTGTCTTAAGTAAATTACAGTGACCATGAAAAGATTTCCTAGTCAAACAATGTCACTGAGAATAATATTTATCTAGAAGTTTTAAATAGAAAGATTTAAAATTTTCATTTATTCAGTATTCATTACAACAATTAAAAAAGTTTTCAATGAAAGCTGAGGTAACTTTTTGGTCCATTTCATTTGAAACCAAAAGAGTTTCGTTTGTATCAAAGGAGTAACAAAGAAATCTGCATTCTGCTATAAAATGTAAAGACTACAGTCAAGAGAAATTATGTAACCATTTTTTTTAAAAAAAAGATTTCACCAACACTGTTATTCAAAAAGACGAAATAAAAGTAATACAATGGCCCTTGTATCACACGCATTAACCGTATGGCACACTTTTGACTTTTAGCACTCAATTGTAAACAAAGAGGTAGACAAACAAAAAAGTAGAGCACTGGAAATGTTGTGTAATAAAAATAAAAAACTTTAATTAACTGTAGAAAGGATATATCCAATTTGAATAATTTTATTCAGGTGTATTAAGTTGACTTTTAATGTATTTCTTAAAAATAGTTTTATAAAATTTATAAATTTTAATATCTGAGAAAATGCATGATATGTTTTTGCTTGTTAATGTTGTTTAATTGCATTGCTTATTATTTTGGTTATATTAACATCAGTCTACTGAAGTTTTTGTAAATTTTACATTGCTAGTCCTTCAATAATTTCATAATTTTCTTTATTCAAAACATTCTTACTTCTGTACGTATTTACACTGTCGGTTAGTTAGTTTTACTTGTAACTTTCCATACATTGTAATATATTATTATTACATACTTGTAATAATCCATTTTTGTTTATGTGTATATTTGTAATTAGTGCATAATCTTTGTTTTCCTCTGTTTTATAGGCATATAAAAAAGGAATGAAATAAAAACCGAGTTGATGGGATATGACCAGGAGATTTGAACATGGAAAAGTAATCGAGTCCTTATTACTAAGGTACCTATGAAAAATCAATGTTGTTAAGAAATATAATTGAATCGTCTCCAATTAAATTTAATAGATCAAATATTATAAACATTAGTAACGGTCTCTTCAAACTTGATACTTTCGTTACGAGGGCAATAGCCTCTTCTAACAGGGTTGACAGCTATCGGATAGTTTTGTTTTTTACTCTTTCTTACTGTACTCTTTTATTTCCCCAAACATACCTTTCTTGACATTAGTCCTTTCCTGCGCTTTCACTCTTTTAAAATACCACTCTTCCCTCCCACTCTTCTCAACCCCACACCAGATGTTTTCTGCATCTAGTGTTTCAGTTGGGTTTTTGACTCTTACAAAGACCGCTTGTTATGGTTGAAAGATCTTAGTCTTGTTTTCCCATTTCTTATTGTGGTTTGATCATTGATATGTATATATATATTTCATTTTGTTAATATATATATATACATTAACAAAATTAAATAGTTGGTAAAGATAATTTATTAAAAACAAGAAAAATGTCCTCGTTAAAAACGAGGACACTGATTTATTTGAATATTCTATATCCGGCTTCAACAGGAAGAGATTTTGTCTTTCAAACTACGCATAACTTCTTCATGATTACGACGGTGATCAAAATATTGAAGTAATCCTTAGTTGTTTTTTAAATTTTCTTGTGCTTCATATTATATAAAGAATTTCAACAAAAACTGGTACAAAAATCAAAAAAACTCGAAAAGAGCTATCTCAAAAGACCAAAGTTTTCCATTTTTCCAGAATTTTGTAAGATTTCTGTTATGTGTCATGCCATGTGTGTTTATTGCAACAGAATATCATGCATACACATATTTATATACGATAACTTTGATTTGTTAACATTTTGATTGTAACGTGTCAGGGAGTCAAGTATACGAGTAGGTACTGTGCTTGACGTCTGCAGTGGAAAGCTGCACTCATCCCGTGTCACGTAAAGACTCTCATGGCTTTAGTTGTATCCTGCTTGATATCGACGCGCTTTTTAAGATCTATACACTAATGATCTTGAGTAAAACGCTGATTTATGACTAACAATATAAAATTAACTCTTTTATACCAAGATGGAACTGGCACTAATTAACAACTAAGCTACACACTATAATTAAACGGAGCTGAGAGGCAGAAACAATTGAACAAACATTTCCACGATTACGTGATTCCAAATAAAGTAAAGAAAATATTTCTATATTAAAAACCCCTGTATCATCCTACCTTCGACACGGATTACATAACACCTTAGATTGAAGCTGGGATAAAAGGAGGGGATTTGGGGATTAAGAAGGATGTGAAACGAAGGTGGTCAGGCCCAGCTATTCTAGTCTAATAGTTCAAATTTATTATTTTCCGAAACTTAGAAGCTCCAAACTATAAAAGATTTAAATTATATTGAATATCTGGCTTTGACTTTCATTTGAGTATGTAAACTGACTAATTACTAATATATCTTTCCTCAATATACATTCATAGAAACCTTATAACAGAGTACAAGACGCAGGAAAAAAGATAACACTCACTCAGAGAAAATTGGTATATATGATTTTTGGCAAAGGGGAAAGGAAATGATTTTAGTAAATACTAAGAAGCTATAAAATTCCCAGTATAATAATTCTATAAAAGACCAAAAATGTAAAACATAGTTCAAAATTGGAATCTTTCATTTGAAGATTGATAAATGTAATTATCATACATCCATAATTATAAATTATCTTAAAACGACATTTTGTCTTCGATGTTTATGATGTTTATCAGAGAAAATAAGAGTATTTTTCTGTTTTAAATTTGAAAATTTTACTTTAATATTCAATGTAGAAGGATGTCAAGTCAACGATGTAAGAAATCCACTGGCTATTTGAACAAAAGCCATGTTCTCTTGTAGGAGATTACTTCGTATCAAGTTATGTTCACTTTGGGTTTTCAAAAATGTTATTACTGCTGTAGTTATACTAATGAAATTATTTGCATCAGCTGTGTGATGTATAAAAATAAGCTTATATATTGATAAGTCGATCAATCACTATCTGTACTACCTCAGGAATGAAAGACTAATAAACATCACTCATTTAGATGTTTACATTATGCTTAAATGAGACGCTATATATAATATACCCAAGAAGTTTGATATTAAGTTTACTTATAGTAAAGTTGAGTGTAAGCCACTCAAGATATTTTTATTAAAACACAGATAGCAGGTGGATGGCACGTTGAACAAAACTTAATATCCGATTATAATTTCTTCTATTTAGAAATAGTATGTAGAATGGTATTATATTTGGGTAATATTGTAGTATAAGGAATGAACTCCATTGTTCTAGATTACAAAACGGATATTAATTTTAAGCTAATTCCTGGGTGTTTTTTTGTTAAATATTTCTGAAAAAATTTTGAAACAAAATAGAAATATTTTGAAGTCACCAAAGAAAACTTTGGCTCTATTCTTCAATGTAGAAGATGGTCAGATAGACAATATTAAATGTACCAGATCCAATGGCCATGCAATGTTAAATGGCCATGAACAAGATGCACTGGCTATGGGAACAAAAGAGATTGTTTCGTAACACGTTTTTTTTCGTCTTTGCAAAAGGTTTATTATTTTAAATAAGCATTTATATTGATAACTGGTTCAAACAATATCTCTACTACCGCCAGGAATGAAATAAATATCTCCTATTTAGGCATATACATTATGTCTAAATAGGACTTTTTTTGACCAAGAAGTTTGATATGATATTTTCTTATAGTAAAGTTGAGTGTAGGTCACTACAGATTTTTAATTATTAATTTTCTGAAACGCTGAAGAGGTAAGGCCAGATATTTGTGCTCTACCATCAAATGTCCAATGGCCTTCTCCGAAGGGAAAACTTCCTACTTGGACTTATTAATCATGTTATGTTATTTAATGTCTTTTTCATGTACACAAGTAATTTAATTAGGTGATTTAAATAGCAGTGGGGAATCAGCCGACTCTGACTCCGACTCCTCAAGGTCGAAAAAATGGGCCGGCTCCGACTCCGATTCCACAGCCCTGGTTGAAATATAATATTATATTTTTGTGTTGATATACTAACAATAGTATATAAGAAAACCACAATTGAGAAAACAAGTACTTTATAAAGAATCACTGAGAAAGTTCAGTTATCCTCTGTAATGGACTCAACTGATGGGGTTCACGGAATCGTCAAAGAAATCATACACAAACACGGTTGTGGAGTAGTAGACAAAATGAGACTCTCAGGCTTGGACAAGGCAGCACATTTTCCTATTTCTTCTCAGCTACATTTCAGTAAAAGCAACAATATCTTGACTGGTAAAGTGTCAATATATAAGCATTATATTTCTTGGCATACATATTTCTAATATTCGTAAATTAAAATTATTTAAAAAATATAAGAAATATTTTAAAAATTAAATTCACTACTAAAAATTTAATTTGAGTATGAAATGATGGTTGTTTGTTGAAGATTAAGTGGGTTTCTGTGAGCGATGGATTACCTTCACCTTGGCAGCAGGGTAATGACAGTCCGAGATCTTAGATTGCTCTATGACTCATTTCTTTTTCCTTCTCTTAACTCTAGATAATAGCACATCGCGATTTACAATGCAGCTTGCTCGCCAATGTCTGTTACATTTTAGTCAACAATAACAATTTAGAACTGAGATGGTAACTATACCACCAAAAGTCCATGTTTATTATATACATAAAAATAACTTCCAAAATAAACATGATAAATCAAAACCAACGTTTAAACCACAGTAGCAACCTGAACTCACTTCATTTAGAGTTTGACTTGACGAAGGCGAATTGGTTTTTTTTGTTCAAGTATTTTTTATTTATATAAACATCTATATATTTCAATGCCAAACCACAATAAGAAATGAGAAACAACTAAGATCTTTCACCCGTAACAAGCAATCTTTGTCAAAGTCAAATCCCAAAGACTCTCATCTTTGTTGAAAGACCTTAGTCTTTTTTCTCATTTCTTATTGTGGTTTGGACATTGAGTGCCATTTCACGTGTTTGTTGTGAAATCTTGTTATCTAAATATATATTTACATTTTGGTAGCAGTCCTTCCTTAAGACATACATTATTCAAAATAACACTAAACTTGACTGCTAACTGTTTCTTAACAAGTTTTACAATTTTCCAATATAACGTTATTTCTACACAGTAAAGTATACTTCCCGAATCAATGAGAGTGTTATTTACTTAGGAAAATTAGAAGCTTGTTGAGAAACAGGTAACAGTCAAGTTTAGTGTAATTTTCATTAATATATATATTATATATATACTGTTGGAAATACGATCCGAAAAGGACAAATATAGTTCAATGTAGAAAAAGAAACATAGAGAAATTACAAGCACGCACTTACAGTCTCTAATTTTTGGTTTGAACAGTCTTCAGGAGAGATAAGAGAGGGAAACCAAGCGCACTGGTTCAGAGACGGTTGGAGAACAACAATGTTGAGAAGTAAAAATTAAAAGACTGATGGACACATACAGGATTAGTAAGACCCTTAGAACAATATGTGATCTAGGATAGAGATGTGGAATCTAAGAAATCCATGTGTACATATAGGATTAGTAAGACCCTTAGCGCAATTTAAGCTCTAGGATAGAAGTGTGAAGAGTAAAAGCCATGCATTAAGGATTACTAAGACCTTTGCGTAATATATGTTCCAGGATAGAGATGGAAATCTAAAAACTCATGTATAATACATAGTATCAGTAAGTCACTAAGTGCAATGTGTGCTCCAACATGGGACATTATGACCAAAAATATTCCTATCAACGCTAAGGACATGGCTTGGTCTATAATCGGAATTTGATTACTACAAGATACCTACATATTTAGGGTCAATAAGATTCTAAATAATACAGTAGAATTAACGCTCTGTTGCAGAGGTTAGTAGACTGAGAAACCTCATGCATCATATGACTAACGTACTAAAATTATAATGAATGTTGCGTTCATTAAAACTTACTTCAATTTTTTTAAAAATAAAAAAAAATCAAGTTTGTCATTTTAAGTTACTTTGAACAAAATAACCTTGAATCATAAGAAAAACCAAATTTCGTTTCAGTCAATGTTGAATTGATAGCGAGTGAAGGGCTGCTGATTAGGGGAGCAAAAGACGCTGGACACTTACTTTTGGCGAGTTGACCGGAAGCTGAGTGAGGACTGAGAGGGCGTCTAAGGCCGCAGGATGTGTGACGACACGCTGCCATTCAGATGGAAACTGTTAAAACTCCATAACTGATCAAACTCATCGCCCCTCTTTTTCACACTCGTTGTTCTCTCTATCTGATAGGTGTTAGCGGGATTCCCACAATTCACCTCACTCTTTCCTCACACTATTCACAAGCCAATGAGATGAGGCTTTGGTTCCAGCCAGTTCTTTGGAAATTCATTAAGACGTTTCATTTCATCATGCCTAGCTAGCACTACCATTAAATCTTTATCTTTTCTTCTTTATTTTATTTTTACTTTACCTTAGTTTTCCTAATTAACTATCCTGCGACTTCTTTTAATTTTATAGTCTTTAACCACGGAGTCAGTGCAAATGGTCCTTCGAAGGTTGAACTTGGCACCTTTTGGAGTATAAGAATGTTTTCAACGAAAAAACTAAATGTCATTGTTGGTACTATTAATCAAAATCGGAATCGTTAATCGCAAGGATCGTGTATTTTTGGAGGAATTGGAATCGAAATCGCTTTGTTAAACAAACACCCTAGATTTCCAATTCCTTCATTACGATTTCCTACAATTTTTAAGTTATTTGAAGTGTAATAACAATATTCTATTTGTTTGAAATGAGGATAATACTGCCAAAAATTGTGGTTTTATACTTCATATATATATATTATATATATATATATATATATATATATTATTGAATTTGATAGCAGATTCTGCATTCACGATTTTCCTACTTATAGCTTCTATTTTCCTTACAATTTTCTTTTGAGAAGGTGATAATTGCCAAAGCAAACTAGCATACGACATTCAGAAAGGCTGAAACACTAAATAAACAATTCACTGGGGATAACTATATTTAATTAAACACTACACTGAAAGAGGACTTGCTGCCGAAATACACTAATATATATATATATATATATATATCTTTATATTTAATATTTATCTTTATTATATGAGAAAGAATAGTGGCACAACGTAAAATAATTTTTTCAGAAAGAATAAATTCAAGAATTGAGTGATTACAAAAATATCCTCCGGCAGAACACTCATTCGATGAATTGCCTATAACAAATAAATTCTAATATGGCAGATTAGTGCAATAAATTTAAGATTTATATATAAAGGTAAACCTTTTATTAGAAATAAGAAAATGATCACAAATTAATTTTCAAGACGCAAATTCACCTTTAATAGAACAATTAGTATTTTTCCATGATAATACAATAATCATTTTAATATATATATATATATATATATATATTATTAAAGTAACAACTAGAAGACAGAAAAAAGAGACCAACACTCACAATTGATTAGATATTTTGTTGTCTGCATTCTTTTTAAGAAATAATAGCTTTAAGCAGAAGAATCTTTAATGTGTTCTACGACGTCACTTTGGTAACACTGATTGGAAGTTTTCAAATAATTTTCAGAGATACTCAAAGATTTATAATGAAGAAAGATGACTTCATACTTTAATAGTATGTATAATAACTTTTGCTTAACGAACATGTTTATAACGAAACCGTTGGTTATAACTTTAGAACCTACCGTTTGTAAAGTTATGTAGGTTATGAGTTAGAACCTACCGTTTTTAACTCCGACACTCGTTGTAAGCCATGATAATGTAAATTAATTATGTGATCTCGCCTAATGCAATCTGACCGCTATATAAGTGATCAGAAATTGGCAATGATTATTCAGTATTTTTTTAATCTTGTTGTAGTCAGTTATTCAGTATTGTTTACAGTCATGAATACTGAGTTGTGAATAATTTCAAATAAATCTATCCCTATAAACTGTTTATTATTTACGGTAGATACCATAATGGGGAGGGAGGGGGGTAGATAGCATACTATAGTAGAAAATCGAAGATAGGCAGCATACTATAATAGCACCGAGTGGTTTCTCCTCTTGTGATAATGAAACCTAAAAAACTAATATATAATAAAAAAAAAAAGAAAACTTCTATAAAAATTTCATAGAAAATATGTCTATAAGTTTTCAAATAAAGGAAAAACAAAGCCTACAAAAATCGAAGGTTACATTCGATCAATTGTTGACACTTTTCCCTTTACCAGGCAGTCATTAAAGCATTCATTCTATGCGCTATTATATACTTTTCGATCCACGTTTATATTTGATTGTTTTATTACTTTACAATTATTTTAATTGGTGTTATTAAGAACCGAGAATTGGTGAAAGTTAATTAACAGTTCCCCCTAAAAAGAGATTTTTTTTCCTCGTAGGATGTGGAAAAATCTGTTCAGCAGATCCCTTAGCAAAACATCTTGCTTAGGGTATGTGGGGTTGGGGGTCCCGACCCACTAAAAAACCACATCCTATTTCCTGGCAATATCCGACACGGAAACCGTTTTCACATTACTTCATGCCGGTGCCTCAGTCCTCCTGAATAGGATTCACCTCTTCGTCCCCATTCGTTCACCTATGAATTATCATTGTCCTTGCCTCACGCTTTCATTTTTCTTATGACGGACAACCGTCTCTACAAAGCTTGCAACTTTTGACCAGTTTTCTTCACTCTGGAGCATCTTTTGAACTATGGTCTCTGGAGTAACCTCACCCAGCGATGCTATTAATCCCTGGCGCAGCACTCCCCATTTAACACAGAAGAAGAAGGTATGCTCTGCATCGTCGTTTTCCCTGAGCTACAGTGCCTACATTGAGGGCTATCAACTTTACCCATCCTTTGTAAATATTTTAAAAAATACCCGTGGCCAGTCAGCTCTGTGTTAAGTGGAATCCAATCTCCCCATTCTTCCACATTTAGAGATTAATATTGTATATTAATATACTGTGGCAACACTTGTCATTGTACGTTCCAATTACGTAATTGTAATCGTTCCACTTAAAAAGGGGGGAAGTGATGTGGCAACACTTGTCAAGGTTTTGTTTTTTTGTTTTTTTTTTTTTGATGTTGGTTTCTTTGGAGATACCAAGTATTAATTGGAGTTGTAACTAAGTATATATTGTTTTCTTAATCCCCAAAATACTATTAATTAATATATTAATATTATTTATAATGTATTTATAGATTAATATTATATATCAATAATATATATTAATATTAATTAATGTGTATTATTTTAAATGTTTTCTTTCTCGACTACATATATTTAAAACTATTTTCCTTTTTTATCGAGGTTTGGTCTAGCTTCAAACCAGACAGAAAATGTACAAAAGAAAAATTACAACTGTTATTATAATTAAATTCTGTATTGATGTAGCCCTGGAGATGTCTACAAATTTAGACGAAACGTCGACTTAAAGGTGTGTCTTGTTTGAATCTGGACCAAACCTTGATAACAGTTTGACGCCATGACGCTAGACAAACCCTTATTCAGGCATAATTTCATTTATACCTACAAGACTTGTATTAAATTTTATAGATTGATAGAATTATGGGAAAGGTAATATATCAATAAAAAATCAACAAGTTCTAAGACCCTTCATTCTTCATTGTTAAATTGTGAACATAAATAATAAGTAAGAAAAGGGCTGATAGAGTGAAGGCAAGTGTTTTCAAGGTGTAAATATCACATTTTTTAAAACCATCAGGAAAGAAACCTACAGCACCTGGCAGGTTTCATAAAATCAGGTAGAATTTCATTAAATTAATTCTTATGATTAACGAAATTTTCATTGAGTATAAAAAGAACTGGGGATTAATGTTATTTAAATGATCATAGTTGCGTTTCATCAAAGTGTTTACCGATAGTATGCCTAATGGATTTTTCATGTAATATCTCTTTGGCTAACTTCCAGTTCTTGGAGCTACTTTATTTAGTAGTATGCTAGAAACAAAGCAATCTCTGCTTGCCCTTTCATAATGTTGCATTTATATTCTTCCATAATGATTTTGAGCCTCTTACATATTTAACAAAATGACCTTCGATTGCAACTATCACTAAGAATTGCATAAACAATATCTTCATTAAAACAACTATCGAATGTTTGATTAAAAAACTCCTATAGTTTCTGCCATTTTTATGAGAAAATCATAACAACAAATTGATTAAACGCAGCTTGAACAGCAACAAGTGACGATGAAAAGACAGAACAAGTCTATAGAGGAGTTAAATGTCTGCACGATTTCTTGTTTTGTATTTAAATTTCTCTTCGTTTGTTTTCCTCCATCAGAAACTTTTGAATATTATAACTCTCCATCAATCTTGCCAGTTAGTCAAGATTTATTACTATAAACCTTTTAACGTCTAAAGAATAAACCTCTCAAGAGAGATGCCATAAATAAAATGGGAAGAGAAATAAAGAACATATTTAGTCACATGTGAAATTACTATAGGATTTCAGAGAACAACATACTTGAAAACATCTTCTCTATTCAGTAAGAAGACCAAGAAAGTTAAAGTTATAACACAAAATATTTTTACACAATATTAAAGTTGACTGAAATATTCTTACCTTCACTTATTGTGCCATCTTTCACACCGTTAAGAGTAGGACTGAATAGGCCTAGATCAAGAAAGAATCGTCCTTTTGGTACTACAAGAAGTGCAGGCTTAATGTAGATATGGGTGACCACAAGAAGTTTATTAGGTGGTATATATTAAATTATGGAACTCAAAAAAGAAAACAAGTTAAATGTAAAATCTATTTAAAGACCTATGTACTGAAACAACCTAAAGACATACCAGGCCCTTGTCGACTGTAGAAGATTGTCAGAATGTAAATTATGATAGGCTGCAAGGAGTCTAATGGTGGAAGTCTGATGCTACTGGTATGATTGAAAAAAAAAAAGACCTGCACAAATAATAAATAACGGAATAATACATTTTACACAATAAGGACCAACCTTTCATCATGTAAGGGATTTATGTTTTTACAGATTTTACTAGATTTATAGTTGTAATCTGGAAAAAGAAATAATTTCTGTTTGAATTCATGTAATTTCATTCAATTTTGTCATTATAATTACTGTCATTTTACCTTAGCTGCTACCAACCTTATTAGTCTCTGATTTTTTATAGGTCCTGCATGTTCAATAACTGCGTTTATCGTTGTACCAGATTCGACTGATTCCACGTGGACTTGACTTCCACGTAAGTTACTCTCCATATGATTAGTCACAGGTCATCTGTAAGCTATCCACCGACTGTCACCCTATCTGCTCCGTCTTCTATTCAATGAGTGTTTCAGGTCTAAGTATTTCTTCAACTTCCACTGGCAGCATCGCAACACTTTAGCACCTACTTAAGCAAATTATTACTATTATTACCAAACCACTTTTAGCATCATTTTTTTTATTTTAATAAATCTGAAATTTAATTTTTATTTCGATTTCTGATTTTAAAAAAAAATATTTTGTTTGCCATACTTTTCTCTCCTACTCTCACTTCTTCAATTTATGATTATATCGTTTCTTCTTTTCTTCATTTACTCTTGGCTGCTTTATTACAAAATGAAATATTCGCTGAATGAGGGTTTCAGAAAGAAGACGATAATAAACAACGGACCAAAAGAATTGAGGGTGGAGCAACTAATTTTATTTTTACTCACAAACAAAAGTATATAACGTGTGTAATTATTCTCGATGTTAGTTACAAGTACAGCGGACCAAAGTGAGTAAGGCAAAAATATGTCCGTAATAATGCCAAAAGAGAAATGGAAAAATGATATTTCAAAATATGGTATACATAAATTCTTAACCAGTAGAACTAGATAAATGAGTACCATTCACTCGTATGGTTACTCATAATGCTAACATTTTATTCATTGCTTACGGCAGCCCCTGATTGCAAGTCTTTAGTTTCCTTCTCTCGTCACCTATCACATTTACCTTTTAGACAAATTCTAGTTGCACCATTCCAGGTTAAAGCATGAAGTTTGAAGCGCTTTTCCAGTTGTTAGAATAGCGAAACGTCGTCAAAATAGCATCCCTACTATTGATATCCCCAAAAGTGTTTTGTTCAGACGTATTTCTGTCTCTTTCTAACGATGTATTAAGAGTCTATGAATTCTCCCGCTTATCATCACCTCTCACGGTGATATCATCAAGTATTTCCTCACACTTTCCTCAACAGCTCCCGGCCTCATTCTCAAATATTACTTGTAGCTTACATCTTCTATCCAATTAATATTAAAAAATAGTAGCACTAAAAATTTTAAAATTAAAAAATAGAAGCACTTAATTATTAAGTATCTTCAAGAAATATCTCAAGGTTAAAAAAATACTAATTTTTTTTTATTCTGGACTTATTGAAATCTATTATTTGAATTTAACAGGAATTTGATTGCTCCAGATGAGCTGGAATGCACTTCCCAAAAGTATTTTTATTCTATTTAGACAATGCCTTGTAATGATGCAAAACAAATATGTTTCAAAGAAGCCATACGGCTCATCAGTTAAGCATTAAGGAGAAATTTAATTTTGCAAGGTTCAAAATTATCGGAAACGATTCAATTAATAGAAGAAATGTAATTTTCCAAGTTTGAAAATTATCGGAACGTGAATTAATAGAAGAAACTAATTCTCCATACACATTACCAGTGACATTGGACTTAGAAAAAGAAGACGAGCGTACGTTTATAGACTGGGAATCAAAAGCGCATTGTTAAACACAGCCCCAGTCGTTGACAAGAATCAGTGATTTAGCTGTGCATGTGGTGTAGCAGCCAGTGGCTTAGGAAGGAGGGGGAGGGGCGGCATTTAGAGGGTATTAAAATAGATGAAAAAAAAAATTGAAATAAAAAAATAAAATATTTGAAATTTAACTCAAAAAGAGTTTTTAAGGTAGTAATTTCTTTTATTCATTATGTGTGTAATACTGTTTTTAAATGGATTTTTGAACTGTAATATTTGCAAATTAGAAATAATTCTGCTACAAAATTTTCAAAACTAATTTTTTAAAGCAGTTGAAAGTTTATTACATTTGTTTCCGTAGCCAGTTAATTTAATTTAACAATTTTTTTATCATTTGAATTATTTGTTTTTGTTTTGAAAAATCGTTGGTTCTCTTTAATGATGACTCTATATGTATTTGAGTACTGTAATAAGATGAAAATCTGGGACTAATAATAGCAGTCTAAACTTAGATCATTGATTCTATGAAAATAAATATTTTGAGGACATTCTATTCACAATTTTGAATGTTAACGGATTATCAACGGCCTCTGTGCGGGGGGCGGTGCATATCTTACGACCGCCCAGGGCGGCAAAAATGGTTACCACTCCACTGGTAGCACCTCTGATAATGTGGTTCATTCATTGGTATAAAATGAGCGTAAATTAAAAATTCCAGCTATTACAAAGCACCAAGGTCTAGAGGTTATAAGTGTATCTTTGCGAATACTTAATTGCGATATTTGGCTCGAATACATACTTTCATTACTCTGTATTTTATATAGAGAAAAAAATAATGTAATAACCAGTATTAAAACAACCTATTTGCTTACATTGTGAGATTCACAAATTCTCCAAATATTTATATATAAATGAAAAATTAATTATGAACAATAACTCTTGATATAAAATATGAATTAAATAACGACAATGAAAAAATATATATTGGATACAATGCTCTAAGGCCTTTTGTTATAACATCATCAGAGAGCTAAGTGAACTAAAACAAAAAATAATTACAAGTTAACCTGGTTGAAGTCTTCAGAATTGCTGGCATCCCTGACTGAATTTAATGTCCCTAAAATTGAAGGAGTCTTGATCTGGTAAATTATTCCTTTCATCAATATTTCATCGAATTTGTAAAGTCCAGGACTATTGTTCAATAATTTTCCATAAAAGTTCTTTATGAGTGCACTTTCAATAATATTCCTTTTTCTTCCTCAAGGCACAAAAATTAATTCCTTATCTTCGTCCCAATTAATTGTATGATTTTTGTAACTTACATGTATGAACAAGGTACTCTTTTCATCTTCCCGTATGATTGAATATTTGTGTCGTTTTAATCTTGTAAGGAGACCTTTACTCATCTGTCCAATATAAGACATTTCGCAATCAGTACAAGGTATACTATATACACAAGACACTTTTTTCTTATATTGGACAGACGAGTAAAGGTCTCCTTACAAGATTAAAACGACACAAATATTCAATCATATAGGAAGATAAAAAAAGTGCCTTGTTCATACATGTAAGTTACAAAAATCATACAATTAATTGGGACGAAGATAAGGAATTAATTTTTGTGCCTTGAGGAAGAAAAAGGAATATTATTGAAAGTGCACTCATAAAGAACTTTTATGGAAAATTATTGAACAATAGTCCTGGACTTTACAAATTCGATGAAATATTGATGAAAGGAATAATTTACCAGCTCAAGACTCCTTCAATTTTAGGAAAATTTTATTTAATTAATATTTTATATGTAAATGTAATTATAAAAAAAGAATTGATTTTTGTTGAATTGTTTGTTTATGATCATAGGTGGTTGTTTTGTTATATTTTGTGTTTAATTAATACTTGATGCAAATGTCACTAACTAGACAATTCCAGTGTTTTATATCGTCCCTTAGCAATGAAACAGGGAGTATAATTGATAAATCACATTGTTGATATTATTAGAACACGATTGACAGGGCCTGTTGAAAGATTCATACAATCTAGAAAGAAGTCTGTTGTATGAAGCTATAACAGTGACTCTGAATTGGTGTCCAATTCAATCATACTGACCTGTATAGTTTTTGCCGATTCACGACTGGCGGAATGGAGTTGAAGCGGTTATATAGAGAGAGCATGCAACACCAAGCACAAGGTCAACTACACTGCTTCTCTGCTCTTTCCCATTATGGAATGGCATCAATAAATTATTGATGCTTCCGGTTTACGAGTTTTGAGATAAAGTCGCTAACAATGGGTCGTAGAGGGCACACAACTAGCTTTTAGCGTGCGACGAGGTGATGACAGGACAAACAAAACCTGACCTCTACCGAGAATGCATATTTAACTACGTCCTCTCTGACTCCGGCATGCTTTCATTTCTGCTGGAATTCACTTATATGATATAACAGGTTTGATCAATAATAAAGAGTCGTGTCTGGGCTTGATTTCTAAACTCTACAAATCTACAGTCATTTTATATTAGTCGCCTTAAACAAATACAGGAAGTCTATTTTAACATTGCAGTTCTTTTTTTATTATTTAAATTATTGTTTCAATCGAGGATAATTAGGTTATTTATAAAGAGCATTTATATATCGCAAATTGAATAAAAAAAAACACAATTACAATAACGTAGAATGCCATGAACAAATCTTCTAAGTTAACAGACCCACTATTTACAGAGCTCCAAAGAAGTAATAACCTATATTTAAAACTTCAAAATGTTTCTATAATGCAGTTTATAAGCCTCTTCCAAGATTTTTTTCAAAATTGAAACATTTTTTGATAAATTTATAGAGTACAGAATACAGAATAAAGTATGTCTGTACTTTAATTGTTGAACTATACTTCACACATACTTGTAATTACCATCATAATTGCTAAAAAATATTTGAGTATACACGGTACATATCTCTTGTTATGTACTACCACGAACTCCTCAGGCACTTGACACAGGTACATATGAGACCGAAACTTCATGAGAAGTTGCCGATATTTGGTCCAAAGTATATTATTCTCTCCACAGTTTGTCATTTTCTGCTTTCAGGGTCAGTCGTTTTCGAAAAAACCTATGACTAATTCATAAAATGTATAAGTCATTAGACTTAAAAAAAAAGATGCATAATAGTTCAGGAAGTAAATTGTTGATTTGCAAACATGTCTACACGATTTAATGGCTACAGTTAAATGAGTTGATAAATTTCATAAAACATGACACTTTGGCAATCATTTTAGCAATATGTTACTTTTCTTAACAACAAGATTTTTTTTCTTGAGACCGATTATATGAGGAAAAATGATCTTTATATTAGCAATTACACTTGCTATAGTCCGCTTTTGATATCATTTTGTTTCCTTTAAAATGACAATAATTAAAAAATAGCAATGATGTTTAGTTTAACACAAAAATACTTATTACTTCCCCTGTAGTTTTGCAGTATTTAAAAATATGATTCATATACTTTTTACAATAATAATGATATCATTCATGTGTGTGTTTGATAATGATATCATTATCAATAATGATATCATTGTGTATGTTTAAAATATCACATAGTATCAACATTTAATATATTTAGCGGTAAACTACTACTAAGTAAATGAATTTACTAACTGGAAACTGGAATCGAGATATAAGATTACGTTGTTAATCTTACATCTTATTTACTTGAAATTGAACAGTAAGGGATATCTAGTTATGACATGTACAAACATTTTCAGTAGGTCAAGGTTTGGCTTTGAGAGAGGTAGTACCCATGACCCTCCACCCGTTGTCACCGACTTAGGCAGCCAACCCACCCCGCAAGAGAAAGTCTTGAAAAAGACGGGTGTTAACGACATAAGACTGATATGGGCGGAGGAATCCCAAGCTAGCATGCGATCGAGCGGGCTCAGGTTAACCATCCACCTGGCTGTGCCTTTCTTAGTTCATGCCATGAGGGAACAACCACCCAGGCATGTTAAGCCCCCCCACCACGACAAGGTGAAGGCACATCGGGGGGGGGGGGGGGGAAACGACATACACCACTGGGGGCTGACGACGTCTTAACAGTTGTAACATCTGTCTTGTTGATATGTTGAATAAGCATTTAAAAAATGTTTTAATTCTACCTGATGAAAAGACGGGTGTTTAATGACATAAGACTGATATGTGGTATGAGAGGTAATCCTATTGCTAGCATGAACTGATCGAGTCCTGTCAGGTTTAATTTTGTTTCTATTCACACTGGCTGATACTTTTCAATATAGTATCATGCCATGATGATAATACCACCCAGTGCATGTATAACAGCTCCCCTACCATATCGACAAGTGTGAAGGTCTCTATCGGGTCGGAATTTCCAGGATAAAAACATACACTCACGTTGGTTTGGCTTTATTAAAACCGTTTTTCATACAGATGTAACGATCTGTCTTATTGATATAGTTGAATTATAAGCAGTTAAAAAATGTTTAATTCTACCTATGAAAAAGGTTTTAAATAAAACCTGAAACGTTGGTAACGAGAGGTTAATTTTTATCTGTGAAAACTGACCGACCCTGATAAACTTAATTTGTTTCTATTTAACGTGATACTTTTCATATATATACATTATTAGTATTAAACACAGTTCAGTGTCACCTGTTCATTCAGACTACAGTTGTTGTTAAAATCCACATACTATTTTTCTTTGTAAAATAATTTGTAATGTAATACTTAGTTTTTCTGTTTCAAAATTTATACTTCTGCCTATGAAAAAGGTTTTAAATAAAAACCGACACGTTGGCAATGAGAGTTTAATTTGAACCTGAAGAACTGACCGAGTTTCGATAAACTTTACTTTTGTGTATATATATATATATATATATATAAAGATTTCACATAAACACGTGAAATAACAATCAATGATCAAATCACTCTTCGTCAGAGTCAAAAACCCAACTGAGTTGTGTTTTTGACTCTGACGAAGACCGCTTGTTACGGTTGAAAGATCTTAGTCTTGTTTTCCCATTTCTTATTGTGGTTTGATCATTGATTGTTATTTCACGTGTTTATGTGAAATCTTTTTATATTATATATGTATAATGTCAACTAAAAAGCTAGAATCCCAGCCATTTTAATCAAAATTGTGTGCAAAAATATTTCACTAAACGAAAAAAACCCAATTTCTTCATTAAGACCCCTCCAAAAAGACTAATTTTTGTTGCAGAGCTTTCTGCTACTCCGTCTCAGGGATAGCAAGTACTTAGTTATGGATTTTTCCGTTTTGAGACTTCTTGCTTATACACACACGTCGATATAACTTCTAACACTTATTTTATTAGTCTCAGGAGACTTTAAAGCGTGCATTTCAATTGAAAGCTCTATTTCGTAATTTTAACCCGAATGCAATACTTTTATGTCGCTATATTTGATATACAGTGAAAGAAACAAATGAGATATTAATATTTAAGTATTTCTAATAAAGTCCTTTCACATATTCTTTATAATTCAATTTGGTATTGACTTATACTTTCATTTCTCCTTGAGAAGGGTTCATATTAGTATCCAGCTTTTTCACAATGCGCAGAGTATGCTGTATAACTGAAAGACTTAGGTTAGGTTGCAGTGGCAGTCCCACAAGGGAACACACGTAGGCCGACCATTGGCCCTTTGTTATACGACGCAAAGAAGATTGATTCTAAAGTGGGAGTCCTAAATTTTGCCAACTCAAGTGTATTTAGAGTAGGGTTCTTTAACGAGTGCCTGACATCGTACAGGCTCGGGGCCGACGGTTTAACGTACTTCTCCCAGTGACGATGTGCTCAGATTTATTCACCTCCCGTGTGAATAAATCGAGTGCCAGGTGGGGATCGAACCCCGGTCCTATCAGTTGAGAGGCGAGCACGTAACCACTGAGCTAACCTGGCCCCCCAGCTGAAAGACTTACGGCATACTTTCTTCTTATAATCATGTCATATGTATATCCTTACTTATTATAACATTGAATATGTAGAGTATCGAGTAGGTCACCTCACTCGACCACAGTGAGCGCGATAGCACATCTTCCAGAGGACACCCTTTGGTGGTAACAATTCCTGTTGCAGTAAATTTAGTACTTACACTAATTGTCTTTGCATTAGCATTATTTTAATCGACTCTAGGAATAGTTTATGTATTAATATAGTATATGTTTTAGTCAGTATTCAAGGGGTAGATACCATAATATATATTACTAATAGTGGCTTTTATAATGAAAGTATTTTAGTCATCTCTCATATCATAACTCTTAAAAGATTTTCCAATTTCTATTATCATAACTTTAAATAACAATTCTGTATGACTCGATTGTAAGAAAAAAGTTTCTATTTATGTAAAGAACTCCAACAAATACAGCAGGTAATCATTTATCTGGGTTGATTTTTTAGAGATACATTTCACGACATTTTGTTTAATAGAATACAATTTTAGTTAAACATTCGTCATAAACGTCATTTCTTTCTATAGTTAGCCGCTGATCAAAAAAAAATCTGAATTTATAAAATTGGCTAAGTCCCTTTCAGTAAAAGTAATGTTGATAAAAGAAATGCTACGCATTTCTAAAGCAACTATTTTTGGGTATAATTTCATGTAACAATTATCAAGTTCACAAAATTTCGGAATCAATCAAACGTCAAATTCCTTACACTTAATGCACAACTGATCATTCCGTGAAAATAAAAAAAAAATTGAAATGTTTTATTTAAAGAATATACAATTCTAATGAAAAAAGAATGACACACTAAGTGCAAAATGGTTTAAACATTTTTCATTTTCTAACATATAAAATACAATTCAACTAAAGATAAATTACGAAACAGTGGGCGTTTCTTAACTTGAAGTTTTTCCATTTAGAGCTACTATTAGTTTCATAGGAATCCCAAAAATTACAAAACTCAAGTTAGTAATTTAGAAGGAAAAAATGTTTCTAAAATCACATAATGGACAAAAAAGTAACTTTCCCATGATGCAATATTTCTCAAAAACAACAAAGCACCCGCCTGCACTACAGAAGCCATTCCTTGATCACATATGAATTTGAACCATCATCAAATTGTTTCCTATGGCGTGCCTGCAAAACTTTTGGATCACATTGCCCACATACAAACTTATTGATAAAACGTCAAAAATTAGAGAGATTTTTTTAATGATTACTATACTTTCCATTTAGCAAAGTTTTGTAAAAAAAAAAAAAAAAAGGAGAGGATAATGCCCCATAATGTATGACTCGACTGTTACCAGCTGGTTCCTTTATCACTACTATACTATGTTGTGACCTTTGTAAATAATTTTACTTACAAAATGTGGTTGTCAAACCAAGATTCTTTCAACGAAAGGTTTTATGTTTAATTAAGACAATGATTTTGGGGAAATGGGGAATAAAAACAACATTGAAAAAGAAAGTACAAAAAAGTTTAATTCAAACAATATGTATAAAGTACGAATAATGCCGGCTTAAAGCTAATTATAAATACTAGAGAAGTTGAAATGAAAAAAACATTACTAAAGCCCTTAGTGTTATTAATTAAATGATAAGAGATAAAAAAAAATCACAGACACCTCAATCCGCACTTAAACATTATAAACTGTCTGAATTCAGCCTTCGACATAATCCAAGAGTTTAACTTCATCAAAAATATACCTGGTATATATATATATATATATATATATATATATATATACACTCACGATCGGTGTCATCACAGCAGAAGCAAAACAATATAACAACCGATAAAAGTTTAAAGTTTTCGATATGATCAAATAATTAAATGAAGTTTCCCAAAAAAGAAATTGAGCATAATATTTATAAAATCAAGTATTTAATTTCGAATGGTCTTGGTTTTTTTTTTAAGTGAAGTATTCTAATTATTAAAACATTAATTTAGGCTTTAGGAAATGAGGTAAGAAAAAAAAATACTACGAATAAACGGAATATTGAAATGTAACTAAAGAATGTCATTTACATGCACCCTAAATTAATCCATTAATTGCCAATAATGGGTAAATAACATGTAATGACTGATAAGTAATCAATCTATGCAGGTTTTCACATCGGGGAACCATGAAGTCTCGATATTTCGAACCTGCAGTCATCTATCCCAGATTACATCGACGATAAAAATCATACAACATTAGAAACAATTGTTAATGAAAATAGGTTACTCTATTGATATTGACGATAACCTGATGAGGGACAATATGAGTTAGAAACGTATTTCTTAAAAACTTTTTTACCTGAATCCTTTCGTTTGAATGCCCAACAACAGACTATATTGGTTTACGAACAAAATATGCAGAAAATCATGTCTTATAACATTCAGGGCCAGAAAATTGTAAACTGAAACTTCAATATACAGAATATAAAAAAAAAAAAATTGAAATGTTTGATTTAAAGAATATACAATTCTAATGCAGAAAGAATGACACACTAAGTGCAAAATGGTTTAAACATTTTTCATTTTCTAACATATAAAATCCAATTCAACTAAAGATAAATTACGAAACAGTGGGCGTTTCTTAAATTATTTCACAATATTTTCAATAGAAAAATTACAAATAGTGGGGAAACAAAAGATACCTATGTGTAATCCTTAATACAATCCTAAATAATAGTTTTTTCTTAATTCAAACTATAATTTCATCTACGGAATTACAATATATATCGTTAAATGAATAAGATATTTAACATATGTGAACTTCACTTTGAAATTATAAATTAAATAGTAAAAAATAACAAGTTATTCAAAAATTCATTATATTCTGAGAAACAGTATTTAGAATGAATTGCTCTTTTTTTTGTAAAATCAGAACTAAATTTTCAGATTTACTGCTCACTATTTATACATTGCAAGCTTTCAATCAAGAGCTCATTACCTGTAATACTATTAAAGTGTATTAATACACTTTTATTATTACTAAAAACAATAAAAAAAAAGAATAAATTTAAAATAAAAAATATTATTTTATACATTTATTTTAGAAAAAAGTTATGTTCAATATTTTATTTATGCACCTTTACCCTTTCTTTTTACTGTTTTCTATTGTATAATACTGACAATGGCCAATTTTTGGTCAAAAATTTGTAATGTATAATTAGCGAAGAATAAAGGACTAAACAAGTTATGAAAGCGTAGTTATGATGATAAAATGCATTTAATTTTTGCTATAAATTTATGATGAATCAAGAGAAAAAATACTTCATTATAATCATACAAAAGCAGCTGAATTATATTGAACTAACTTGAAAATTAATTCAATAATACTGAAAAAACTATTAGAAGATAATATTGCACTTTATGGAAGATACATCGCATCTATGGATAAATATGACAATTATGGTTTGTTCCATGCCTATTAAGTAAAATATTTTTTTTTTTAAAAAAAAAAATTGTTATAACTCATTAACAATCGATCACTTTGATTGAAGTGATAATAATAGTAATAATTTAATAATAATAGTAATAATAATAATAATAGTAGTAATAGTGATTAATATAGTAATTTAATCACTATAACATATCCCTTGACAGATGTTATTTGAATATGTTTTTAAGTTATACTCAAATAGTTTGTAATTTATAAAGTGAATTAATTTTACCTTCATTCAGCAAATTGTAATTGTATCACCATCAGAATGACACAAAAGAAATTAAATTATTTTTTTAACTCATAGTATTGAAAAAGCTTTAACATGTTTTCATACTTTATAAATTTAAATTTCATACTTGTATATGACCTATGAAAAGAACTTGTTCAATATACAATTTTTTTAAATAGACAAATATGATATATTATTATTATTATTTATATCGTATACGATACAAATACGATATCACAATTCATAAAAAATATTGTTTTATTTACAAAAGAGGACGTATGAAACATATAATTTATAAATATAACCTTGTTTTCATGACTATTTTGAAAAAAAACAGAACTGCTGTTTAAACTATTATACATAAAATAGAACTATTGCAGTGAACTATAATGAGGACTATCACAACCCGATGCAATGGAAAACTTTAACAAATATACAACTCAAATAAATATGAAATTTATAATTTTCCCACATCATCATGTCTAAAGAATTATATTTATGTATACAAAAATATATCGAAGTATATTATGTTCAAATGTAGACAATTTTACAAATGTATTAACATATAAGCAGTGTCCTAATGACAGACACATATACTCAAACAACATATACATTATGGTAAAAGTTGGCATCCTATTTTTTGACGAAAAACCTGAAACTTTATATTTATCTCATGCAATAATCGACCACTAGTACTACACTAGTAACAGTCAACATCGAAGTAATGAATTATATAGTACGTTTAAACAATTGTCTTATAAGGTTGGATTAGGTTTATATATAGTATATTATCAGTTAAATATACAGTAATTTGCGCATCAAAGTTCATTCAAGGACGTCAAAGCTACAAGTCCAATCAGGTGAATATCTTACAATGGAGGAATCAAACCTCCTTTTGGTATATTATAATTCATAACTATTACTTGTACTATAATAAGCTAGTCTGTTAATATGGGTGGACATTTGTTATAGTTCAAGAGACCGTGCTGGTTCACCTTCATCTACTACGATGTGCTTAGAATAAAAATCGCTAAAAATGCTAAGGTATTTAGTGTTTTTATTTTTATACATATAAAGGATAGTTGTACTTCTACTACTGTCATAGTACTTTGGAATATAGATAGAACTTCATCCCCACAAAGTATATTCATGTAAAAGTCGAATACATAACTTTACCTTCGAAAAATATGAAAAAGAACTTGACTTTTACAGGAATATGGGCGGAGGCATTTGGGGTAAAAGTAGTTACTCTAGAAGCGAACCTCACTCTTAACCATTAATCACAAGAGGGTATATTCGTACATCAAACATTAACGAAGATTCTGTCGTGGTGAATCTTGAGACATACAATTAATATATATATATATACAATGATAACAGTTCAAAATTGAAGATAGGTAGCGCACAAAGTAAAGAAACACACTTACGAACTCAAATTTTCGGGCAATCTGTCTTCAGGAGAAAAGAGAAAGGGAGACCAAGCACGTTGTAGACACAACGGCTGGTAACCAGTCGTTCCGTCTTCTCCTGAAGACGGATTGCCCAAAAATCTGAGTTTGTAAGTATGTTTCTTTACTTTGTGTGCTATCTACCCTCAATTTTGAACTGATATATATATATATATATAATGATTCGTTGCGATGGTGACCAATAGGAGAGTAGTTTGAGTGCGATTCTTAGAAAGGCCCAGTTACCCGCTGCCCAGCGAAGTCTCCTTTATTCTGCCTACAAACTACTCTCCTATTGGTCACCGTCGTAACAAATCATATATGCTTTCTCCGGACAACTCATACAAAACAATATATATACGTTTGACAGTAAACCACAAACACAAAACAAAGGAACAAACACACTTGCTGTCTCTAATTTTCCGTTGTACCGTCATCAGGAGAGTTGAGATAGGGACACCAAGCGCACTTGTGAAGCGAACCTCCTCCTGATGACGGTTTAAGCACTAAGGAGGATGACGGTTTAAGTACGGTTGAAAGATTTTAGTCTGTTTCTCATTCTTACCGCGGTTTGGACGTTGATTTTTATTTCACGTGTTTATTGTGAAATTTTGTTAGCTACATATGTATGTGTTTATAACTCATTGTAAAAATTTCGAAAAATATAAGTTCTTTGGAAGTGTATCAACAATATAGTTCACATTCTGAATACAAGCACTTAGAATTACAATAACTTATTTATAAAACATTAGAATATAGAGTGCTTGTAAAAAAAATAGTCACCAAAAGTGAAATAATTACAAAACCAAAGAAAACGATAAGGGTAATATATATTTCGAATAAATCGTTAGTTGTGCAATCCGTAATTGTGTGGTATTTACTCATTATGAGGTAAAATGGATAAACAAACAAAAGTCTCCACACAAATGAAGTTTTATTCAACGCGTTTCGAACACTTTGTGTTCATCATCAGGAAGACACTATAATACAAATTATACCTAATCAGTTACAAAATTAGAGTGAAATAATAAAATTCAATTAAGAGAATATGTCTTGAATTCTCTTAATTGAATTTTATTATTTCACTCTAATTTTTGTAACTAATTAGATATAATTTGTATTATAGTGTCTTCCTGTTGATGAACACAAAGTGTTCGAAACGCGTTGAATAAAACTTCATTTGTGTGGAGACTTTTGTTTGTTTATCCATTTTACCTCAGAATGATATTTCGAATAATCTGTTTTGTAAAAAATCAATATGTCTAACAGTAATTTTGCAAATCAGTAAGCGACATAAGTCCCATATCTACTTATGAAACAAGACATGACTTCAGTTGAATGAAGCGTCATATTATCGGAGAAAATATTTGCAAATTTTTCAGCGTACCTAACCTAATGTACTTTTCTAATTCATATTTTTAAAAAAAATTAAAGGAATATTTGAAAGTTACTTTACAATTTGATTAAATCTTTGGTGTGAACTGTTTTTTCTTGATTCAGCTGCCCAAACCCACCACAGCAGTGCTGTATTTGTGATACTCTATCTACTCCACTGGTTTAAAGCACTTAACTGAGTAATTAAGTGAGTTCTATATTTCAACCACTTTCAGAATACAACCTTTGAAAATGAACATAAAGTTAAAGTGGTTTTATCAGGAGAATGATTTTAATGAGTTATTTAAATTCAATAAAGAATTTGTCCTGATAATAGCAATAGTTAATACTTCCATTTGTTAAATTATTAAATAGTTTGTGTTTTAAATTTTATTATTCATTTGGTTTTTACTTTTTATTACTAATTAATATTTATGATTATTTAGAAATTGGATGCATTTTTCGTGGCCACTCAGTAAATATGATTTTGAAACTAAAACTAAGTTCACTAAAGTAAAACGAAAATCACTTTTACGAAATGTTTAAGGACAAAAGCTTCAAGAATGAAGACGAAGAAGAATTAAAAATTTACTATTTAGGAAATTTGGAATAAAATTATGATGTTCTACACTATTTGAATGACAAGGTAGAGTCGAAAAGTTGAGGAAATTATGACAATTGGACTGACAAGGTAAAGAAAATGTTAATGTTTTCAATAGTTAAACGGTAGAGGGGATTCAAGGCAGCTGAGAGTCTACAAGGTAGAGGGAGAAATACAAATTTTTGAGACTGACAATATATGAGCAGATAACTAAAAGATTTTTGGGATTGATAAACTAGAGGAAATCACAAAGCTTCTAGGTCTTAAAAGATGGAGAGAACCAAAATTTTTTGGCAAAATAGAGGGAATCATATTATTGTTAGGACTGAAAAGGGAGAGTTTTATACGGTTATCTAATACTTTTGTAATTGAATTGGTAAAGGAAATCACAATGATATTTGGACCGACAAGACATAGAGAACCGCAGTAATAATACTGCAATGACAGACAAGGTAGAAGGGATCACAATGCTACTGGGACTATCAAAGTAGATGGAATCACAATAAAAAAGACAAAGAGAATCACACTGTTAATTGGACAGATAAGGTAAAGGTAATGACAGTACTTTAACAAGTTTAAGAAAATCACAATGAAATAGTCATGTTTAAGAGGATGGTTAGCAAAAGGCCATATTAGTGTCCATGCGATTAAGGTTTACAATAAAATTATTCAAATCGGTAGCGTTACTATGAACACAACTTTATTTAGTTTACGATATTTACCTTAAAATTAAGGAAGAAAAACTTGAAGCACGTTATTAAACACAACTAAATGATCACTGTAAAACTGATTGGATTATCAAGGTTGCTTTAGATTTACTCGTAGTCTTCATACCTTTGGAAGTCATTCATGACTCAATCCGTGAAATGTTAGGATATCTAGTCAAATAATGACACAGATTATCGAAAGTTACCACAAGTTTTTTTGCAATACTACAACCGAAGTAAACACAATCATGCCACATGTAGATTCCGTTTTAGCTCAACTGAACAGTACACATATGTCTGAAATAGACATAACATATTTCAGTAGTACACTTCACTTTCTAGTTACTGCACAACACGAAACATACTGAACGACCAAAATCATTTAAGTGCAATAGTAAACATTAGTTCATTACAGTAATACATATATTTCTCCTTGAAATATTATAATATACACATTTTTAATTAGTCAAAAATGTTGAATATTATAATAAATAAAAGATATAATAATTAGGTGATCAAGAAATCCTGATGTACTTTTATTATTGTATTATTATTTAAGAAAAAGTGACGAGAGTTCAGTACCCAATGGTACAATTTAACAACTTATAATCAAAAACTTATATTGTTTTATTAAAAAAAAGCTGTTCTGTATAATATCAGAAGTTTAAGAAACTAAAGAAAGATTCGAAGTTCTTGTTGAAATATATAATTCTTATTCTATATTAAAACGTATAAAAATTGGTTTTTAATTCTTGGGGCAAACAGAATTATAAATGTTGGAACTAAATTATTAAGTACATTACATTTCTAGGTGTGCAATGTTTGAAGTAAATACAGTCCAACTGGAATATTGAAACATTAGTTCTTTGTAAAAGTAATTTCTCTACCGCCTTAATGAGGTTAGGTAATCTCAAATTGAAATATTTAATGTCATTGATGTTGGAATGGCCCAAGAGGAGTGGCAGGCCTGAGGTTTTCACACTGGTTTGTAAGCTGGGAAGCACTGCCAGGAGGAGTGACCTGCCAGTTTTCTTATTAGTTACTTCTTCTTCCTCTTGGATGGTGGCCCTCCAGAAGTGTTCTTATCAGGAGTCATTTGTTCAGGTCGTTTCTTGCTTGGTCTTCCTGGAGGTCCTCCAGATCGTTTCCTCTTCTCAGCCTTCTCCCTTTCCTCAAGTTCTTGGTTCTCTCTTTCTATTAGGGTAATTAGAGTGTTACACCGACGTTGCAGTTCCATAGCTGTTCTCGATTTGATGAACCAATCAAACCTAAATTGCGGTGCACACCTAAACATATTCTACTGTTAATATGTTTTTCACATTAAGGATAACATGATACTGCATTATGTTAACAGTTAATACTTCTTCACAATCTACAACATGATCCTTAATACTGTAGGGTAAAAAGCTAATGAAAAACGGTATCCACATATAAAAATTTAATGGTAGTGGTGAGTGTCTGTAGTACAACTGTCAGTGTACCACAGACACTCACCCTTAGTTAATGGGGAAGAACACCACGTGTTCAAAACGCGCTGTTTATACCATTAAATATTTATATGTGGAGACCATTTCCACTATGTGGAAAGCTGTTTATTCTACAATGAGTAAATACCACATAATAACTGTTTGCACTACGTTAGAATGACCCTTAATATTTACACATTTCCCGAGAACACCTATTATATGTTATAAGTTAGTTTTAAATCAAAAAAACTCATATACCCTCCTATGAACCACGACGTAAACAAGATTTTCTATGAAAAGATTCCATCTTCAATCTTCAGTACTACCACTCCTAGTCTACACCTGACCCCACTAACTATGAATGCAATATTTCTTAATTCCGTCTTCAATCTTCAGTACTACCATTCCTAGTCTACACCTGACCCCACTAACTATGAATGCAATATTTGATAATTCCATCTTCAATCTTCAGGACTACCACTGTACTACCACTCTTGGTCTACACCTGACCCCACTAACTATGAATGTAATATTTCTTAATTCCATCTTCAATCTTCAGTACTACCACTCCTAGTCTACACCTGACCCCACTAACTATGAATGCAATATTTCTTAATTCCATCTTCAATCTTCAGTACTACCACTCCTAGTCTACACCTGACCCCACTAACTATGAATGCAATATTTGATAATTCCATCTTCAATCTTCAGTACTACCATTCCTAGTCTACACCTGACCCCACTAACTATGAATGCAATATTTGATAATTCCATCTTCAATCTTCAGGACTACCACTGTACTACCACTCTTGGTCTACACCTGACCCCACTAACTATGAATGTAATATTTCTTAATTCCATCTTCAATCTTCAGTACTACCACTCCTAGTCTACACCTGACCCCACTAACTATGAATACAATATTTGATAGTTGTGTGTGTAATGTAGCTCACAATGTAGGATTCAAAACATTTCTGGTAAGTACACTCTCTTTTTTACATAACAGAATCTGAAATAACGCATTATTAAAGTAATATTAGAGTAACGTCTTGCATTTTCCAGAAACAGTAAAATTGAACTTTTATCCCACAGTTGGGATTATATCTTTATCCCTTTTCTCAATTTAAAATGGATAATTAATATATGCAAACAGATATTAAACTGGTATTCCAAGTCGTGATTTTTACTGCTTCAATAAAGGTTATTTGAGTTTTATCCTGGCCCTCTTACCAGCTAAATATAACATTTTCAGTGAAGTTTGAACACTTATTAAAACTTGTCTATCAATAGGTCACAGCTAGTTAAGTTGTATATTTCTTTTAAAATGGTAAGGTGATTTTGTAGTATTCTGCTGTAGTGATCAACTTAGAGAAAAAATGTGAAGTTAATTAATTTTTAAATTATTTCTTCTTATATGTTCACGAGTTCAATCATCGACCGTATGTTGCATTTCGTAATTTTGAAGATGCCTAACAGCAATTAATTTCAATTTGTATTTTATATTCAATATTGAAATTTGTCTGTAATTTCTCTTTCAAATTAATTACATCTTACAATATGAGTTTAAACTTTGAACTATATATTCAATAAATGGATACTATTTATACATATTTATATACTGATTGTGATTTTTTGTCCACATCAAAAAATGAAAAGACCTCTTTAATTTTTTTTTAATTCTATGATACTAGTGCAGAGAAAGTCAAAAGCCTCAAGTATAGCCAAATTAATTATTAAGGAAAGGTTTAATTTAATCTTAATGTAATGTATTTTATTGTTAAATAGATTCGATTACATGTAATATATATAATATATATATATATATATTATATATATACGGAGCATTCAATGATCAAACCACAATAAGAAATGGGAAAACAAGACTAAGATCTTTCAACCGTAACAAGCGGTCTTCGTCAGAGTCAAAAACCCAACTGCACTGATTGTTATTTCACGTGTTTATGTGAAAGCTTTTTATATATGGAGCATGCTAAATTTAAAAAAAAATTATTTTTTTTATATATTATTTTAATTTTATATATTTTTTTCCAAGATATAGTTTAACACAAAATGTTTTTAAACAAATAAAATTAAGTAAATATTATTTTATTTACTAAAATCGCCATAATTTATTAATAATGACTGGGATAATCAGTAAGTGAATAAAAATTACATTGTTTTCAAAAAAATGAAAACCATATAGACCTATTACAAACAAAAAAATTATTGTTATAAGCGGATTCTATAAAGAAGTTAAAATTAAAATAATTAAATTTAAAAAAAATTACCATTTCTGAAGTTTGGCGACCTCTAAATGAATCTTCTGATGTAGAGTAGTTCGTTTTTTTAAATTTTTTATATTAAATAATTTTGTTTTAAGTAATCCGTTTCCAGTAAAAAAAAAACGTCAGAAAATTTGTTATTTTTGGAACATGAGTTTCCTAATAGTTGTAAATTAGGATATTCTTAACATGGAAAGTAAAACTTCATAATGAAGTGGAGTGATTAAGGAAACATTTCATTACCTGACCATAGCACGCAGTTCTTCGTAAACATTTTCTTTGTCAAAGCCCAGCTTATGTAACATGCAAACCAAGAACCTGTCTTCTTCTTCTGTATAGTTTTTGCCTTTGTTTGTTCCATAGGCAATTCTTAATTGATGGAAAGGTGCTCTGTATCGGATCATCTAAAAATCAAGTCAAAATTACGTAATAAACGCCCAACAGACCTGGACAGTTTGCGGTAAAGCAAACTATGCTTGTGAGTAAAGCTTCTAGTCCTGTGATGTCAAATACACAAAAAGAGGATAACTGCTTGTAACACAAAACTACTGAAACGTATTGTGTAAGGCATTGGGACCACCATAAAACAAATACGCACGACGGTGTAGGTGTTTTACCGTCCCAATGGTACATTGGTTGATAAATGCATTTGGTTGATATACCTGATTAGAAGACCTTGTTGAAATTACGTGTGGGTTAATGGATCGGCTAACGTAACCCTCTGGATTACTACAGGACTGAACTCAAATATATGAGCAAGGTCGTTACCCAGCGACGGGACAACACAGGGAGACAGTGATTCTTTGATCTCCACTTACTTGGGGCCAAATATTGTTACTCATACTTATTAACTCAGATATAGTATTACTGAATCTGCTGTTGACAACAGGCATTTGTGTGCGTGACTTAACTGCTAGTATTAGGACAATTAATACTGAGACTGAATCTGGAATTGGTAATTTGCATATTGTTATGATCACAAAGAGTTTTGAAGTCAATGAAAAAAATTTTTTCATCTTTGGTTTCAGTTTCAGTCCATGAAAAAACAGTATATCTCTTTAATAACTTATTGTTCAGTTTATCAGTTCGTCAGAAAAGTATTGACCAACTACTAAAGAAATGGATCATAGAGCTGTTATTTCAAGGAAAGCGGCTCCGGTTCCTTTCCAGTATCCTATTCCTACTCTGAAAACCTGGCAGTTGTAACATAATTAATCCTCTAAAGTTCATTTAAAAATCTTTGAAACGTTTCTTATAAAACATAATCAATTATTAAAAATAATTAAGTCATTAATTTGCGATAAACAGACCTTCGTATCGAGAGCTTTCTTGATACTTGCTCTACGCTGAATCTTAGCCTCTCCTCTGTCAATTTGACTCATGATTCTGTCGATGTCCTGGAGTTCATTGCACCTCTCCCAAAACACTTCCGAGTAGGCTCGTACTTCTTCAGGAGTCTTTCCTGAAAGAATTTTAACAACATTCTACATTTAAATGTACCTAGAACATTCAAAGAGTTTACCACAAGGACATTTTAAGGAAATGAACAGTGCTTTAATGAACTGAAAATTTTTTCCATATACAATTAAAAGTAATGTGAAATCGATTTTCGGTAAGTCTTCTGATTCAAATCAAACTTGCAAATCCAACTTTATGACTTAATATAAACTTCCTTCAAATACGTGATAGCCCATGAACTATGTGACTTCTCCATGTCATAAATCATTCATTCATATCCAATCATTATAAACAAAATAAATTAAATTGTTTTCCAGTCAGCTATATGTGATTAAATTTTAGATGTACTTCATACGATTTCTCTGACTAACTTTAAGTAAAGTTAATTTGTATTATGCATAGGATTTAGTGTAATGTGATTTATCACCTTTTTCTTTTGCATTGTAGACCAGGTAAATGAATTCAAAACTGAAATTGAAAATTTGATTTGAACCTGAAAAAATGAAGCTTCCTAATAAACTTTTTAATCCTTCTCAATTCCACAATACTCGTAGATACCTTTCTAGTTTTAGATAAATATATTTGAGTATATGTGCCATAAGGATAGCAGATGGAAAATAACACAAAGAAAAATGAAACCAGATACTCACATTTCAATAACTGAAAACCATTAATATTTAGTCCCTGTCACGTCATCCCTTCGATAATTCATTTCCTGAAGACGATCACTAACAGGGTCGAATTATTTAGGAGCGAGTTGTTTAATTTTCTGTCTATACATTTCTTACAGTCAATTTATTTATGATTCCTTGACTATGGCTTAGGAAAAGCATTAAATTAAACTAAAAAATTAAAACTTTTTTTTGAATAAATTAAAAAAAGAAGCAAAATGAGTGAAAAGGTGGATTATTTTAATAGTTATTAAAAAAAAAGCACTAAGCGGTATTTACAACTTATCATATAGCAAAAATAAAAAAAACAAACAAACTAATGTTAAGAATAAATAATCAATTATTTAGCATGTAAGGAAATGTATTCAAACATAATGGTATGTACCTTCTACATCTTTGGAAATGTTGTCTATGTCATCTCGACCGAATTTTTCATTAGCTTTAATGAATTGATTGAAATCTCGTTTAGTCCAATTAGTAAAACCCTGAAAAAAATCAACAATTAATACTTTGTTACAAAAGACTGGTTGGGTGCAAAAATGATATATAACATCAATTTATTTCATGACAAATAATAAAATATTATTTAATAATTTAATCATAATAAGTGTGGCGAAGACATTCCATAAAGTAATTTTATAATAAAATTAAAATGAAGAGATTAGAAGAAGAAGTAAAAATCAACTGAAACGCCCAAAACGTTAAATATAAGAAAAAAAAAATTATTTAAAATTAACATTTAAATTCTATAATAAAATATTTTTTAATGAAAAATGTACAATCCTAATTCTATTGAATTTATATTTGATAAGTTGAATGCAGTGAAAACTTATTCAGACTATTCCAAAAAGGCATAGGTAGTTTACCTGCGAATCCTTATTTAATGGAACAGTGAACATATTTCTGTGATAAACTTTTTCTACAACAATATTATTTTAATAGACCAAACAATACTAAGGGCTGACATCTCAAAACTATTATTAAGGGATTCAGTCATTTTATCTCTATCAAGTCAAATTTAGTTTATGTTCGAGAAAGGAGAGGCATCTAGCCAATCTAACTTCTATGAAATAAAAAAAAATTTTTTCAAAATATTTTTGTTTGTTTTAACAATCAAACCTGGGTCAAAAGCTTCTCCTTTTCCACTAATTCGTCTTCAGTCAAAGGTTCAGCTTCATCAATTTTTCTTTGTTCCTCTTTTTGTATTCTCGAAGCATCTGAACCTAACTCCGGATTCTTAGGAACCTGAAACATTACAAGGGTTAGAGATAAAACAATTATTGAAACACAATACCAGAGAAGTTATTCGTTTTAATTACTAATAACAAAATTAATATATCATTACTCCTACTTTTTTCACATATTTCAAGTATAAATAAAATCAATGACAAACATTAATAAAACATTTTTTTAATTCTATTTTTGCATTATATGAAATGTAAAAAAAATAGAATATAAAATTAATTTCTGTTTAAACTATTAATCTATAAATATTATAGATTTATTAAAACATGTTAATCACAATTTCAAGACAATATACCCAGTGTTATTGAATTACAAATGTCAAAATATTTCCTTTCTAATATTTTTAAATCACTGATTTTCTGTATATATATATAATATATATATATATAAGTATAGATATATAAAAGATAAGACTAAAATTTAAAATTTTTAAAAGCCATTAACGGTACGTTATAAATATTTTTATATTCTATTATATTATATTTTTTACGGAAGTTGTATGCGAAAAAATGTTAAACACTGTTACCTTAATTCTATAAAAAAATTCATGAATGCAGCAAACTTCGATATCAAACGAAATATGTGAAATAGCTGGATGACAAAACTTCATAGACAAGGCATTTTACTGGGTTAAGACTACCCCGGGGTTTGAGAATGGAATAATATGGAGTAATTCCTCAGACTACTAGTGGTTTGAGAATGGAACACCGATTGCATATGGAGTAATTCCTCAGACTACTAGTGGTTTGAGAATGGAACACCGATTTCATATGAGTAATTCCTCAGACTACTAGTGGTTTGAGAATGGAACACCGATTTCATATGAGTAATTCCTCAGACTACTAGTGGTTTGAGAATGGAACACCGATTGCATATGAGTAATTCCTCAGACTACTAGTGGTTTGAGAATGGAACACCGATTGCATATGGAGTAATTCCTCAGACTACTGGTGGTTTGAGAATGGAACACCGATTGCATATGAGTAATTCCTCAGACTACTAGTGGTTTGAGAATGGAACACCGATTGAATATGGAATAATTCCTCAGACTACTAGTGGTTTGAGAATGGAACACCGATTGCATATGAGTAATTCCTCAGACTACTGGTGGTTTGAGAATGGAACACCGATTGCATATGGAGTAATTCCTCAGACTACTGGTGGTTTGAGAATTGAACACCGATTGCATATGGAGTAATTCCTCAGACTACTAGTGGTTTGAGAATGGAACACCGATTGCATATGGAGTAATTCCTCAGACTACTGGTGGTTTGAGAGTGGAATACCCTCGTGGAAAATAATATGATAGTTATCCATTCCACACAGCTAACATTAGCATAAGATAACTATGGTATAGAGGACTAGACTATCCGTGACTTTGTGTCACTCAGAAATTATAACAATAGGGTATTGAAATTAATTCACTGAACATTATTGACAAGGATAATTTTAATTGTTTTTTCCTTGTTATTAAGGCACGGAAACAGAAAATGATTAGAATTAAATTAAATAATTATAAATTATTAAATACTAATAAATTAAATGATATAAATTAATATTAAATTTTATTTATAATACATTTTCACTACTGTCCTCGGGAGCCGCAATTTGGAATATAGTGATAATTTTCTTTCATTTAACATTATTCAGGTAGTAGATAATATATATTTAATTTCAGGTCTATATCTATACGGGAAATTGGTGAACAAGCAAACAATCAAACAAACAAACAAATTCACAAACTTTACATATATACATATGATAAATCAAATGAAATATTCATGAATGATTCATCAAACACACATTCACTAAAGAACTAACTAAGAACATTTAGATGACATGAAAGATCTTTTCATTTGAAATGGATAAAATGAAAGCTACGTACTTTATAACCGACAGATTTCCTATAGTAGTAAATTTCGTGATCCAATAGCTCAAAGAGTCGAGGAGGAAAGAACTGGAAGTCTTGTACGATTGGCTGCTTCGGTGGTCTTGGAGCCTGAAATACATCACATATTACAACCGGTACATATAGACACATTCTAACTAAACCAGACACTTTCCTCACAAAAAAAAATCAACAATTAGAAATCTACACGGTAGAGTGTTTTTGTAGATATGTTTTGATGGTAACAATTAACTGAAATGAAGGGATTCAACAGATAGCGACATATCTCGGATGAGGTTTATCAGGAAGTGTAAATTTGGTTCAATTCGGTTTTCAATTATAGTTTTAATATCTCTATTTAAGGGATGATACCCTAATGAAGGATATACTGATTCTTTACATAATAGTAGACCTTTAGAACTTGACAAATCATCGTCCGATGAATAATGATTCTTTAGGCTTATATTTTTGCGGTTATGTACGCTACTACCATTTCCTTTCTTCTTAATTCTAAAAATAACAATACGATGAATAAAGAAGTATTACTTTTATACCCATACAAATGGAATTCGGTGTGGTCTAACAGGCAGCCTGCATGTCTTTACTGATGAAGACTGGAGTTTTGAATCTTGCGTTATGACAATAGGTTTTTCATGTGAGACATCAAACATCTTGTGAAGACCGAAAGGAATTGGTCCGAACATATTTTATATCTGCTTCTTCTTAATGATCTCTACTTTAATAAATCTGAATAAGGCAAAATGTACAACTACCGATGTACAGACAACTCAATATGTAAAACAATAGAGATGTCATAGCTAAAAACCGTATACACTACAGGGATCAGGTGTAGTCTAACAGGTAACCTGTTTATCTGTACTACTCAAGATCCCAGATTCGAATTTTGTTCATGACCCTAGATTTTTCCTGTGGGAGAAAGGAAATCTTGAGCATGCTGACCCTCAGATATAGCTGCCGGTCCCCAGCCCGTACTATATCATGTACTTACAAAATATACCTACATTAGTAAGCTTGAGTGAGGTTAATTTAAGGTAGTGTTTCCCAAAGTGCGAGGTACCCCGGTGCTTTGATATCGGGGGGCGGTAATGCAAAAAGGAGCGGAGATTCTATTTCCATAAATTGAAAATGTTCATGCAATATAATTTCTAAATTTAAGTGAAAATACGACATGTAAACTTCTAGGAAACGGTTTCTTAAAATTATTTGTTTTCCTAATTCATTTTTATGTTAAAAGTATATTCTCACCTAAGTTTCTTTTATTGTGTATTAATTCTTTTGTACAAATATGCTATGAAACAATTCATCTATTAGATTCTAAACAAATATTCGATTAGTAATTATTTTAATTTAATTAATAAAATGTTACTCATTTGGTTATTTAGTCTAGGAATCTGATTATTATTCAAGGGTGTTGAGTTATTGGTATATGGACCCAAGAGGGCGGTCATTCGAAAAAGTTTGGGAAACACTGATTTAAGGCTTTAGTAGATGTGAACCAACCCGATAATGTGGCTCGGCCACAACTAAAATTGGGTGACAAATAAATTATACATATTTTCCACTAAACAGCAGTAAAGGTAAAAACATTTAACTGTGCGCGTTGGTAATAATAACAATTTATATAATACATAGAAACTAATTAGGTCTAGTCAATATTGTGACATATCGGGAAAAGTATTATGTCTCCACACAAAAAAGTTTACCTTTTTAATTCTTGTGCAATCTATAATGGTGTAGTATTTACTCATATTAGAGACATATACTTTCCCCAATATGAGTAAATACCACACAACAACAGATTGCATAACCTTTTTTGTGTGGAGACACAATAATTTCCGCAATATTAGTACATACCACACTATAACAGATTACACAATAATTAAATATTGTGACTTGTTAAAACTGGTGTTGCTGTTAAAAATTTATATGAAATATAACACAAATGCATCAGCAGCAGTGTTCAGTACCATATCACTACGGGATTTTCTGAAAAATAGTAAAATAATATTTTTACCTAATTGCAATAAAATGTGAGTCATATGATAGGTGCGACATGTCAGTGATGAAAATCGAAAAACGTTGCATGTTTACATGAGGAAATACATTCAAAAATGTCACTGAATAGGGTAAATGAAAAATGAAAATGAAAAATGCTACAGAATATGACATTCATAAAGTGATCATTGACATCACTAACTTATACCACCCATGTGATGGTAGTGAAATCAAGACATGCCAATATACGAGGTTTGTTGGGAAACTTTCATTCAGGACTGCTCTCCCAAAAGATTTATTTCAAATATTAGCAACTGCCTGTTTTCCCCTTCAAAGTAATCATTTTGAAGTTCAACAGACTTTCCCACCCTCTTATCTTCTTCTTGCATTGAAAAGATTTTTACGCCATCCTTCCCCACTTCCGTCGTCACGGCCATTTCGATATCGTTGACTTTTTCAAAACTGACCCTCTTGATCAAAGAAGAAAAGGAAACCCACCACACGGGCTTGGATATGACTCATCATCATGCTGATAACATAGCATGTCTGGTTCTATATCAAGACTCAAGTATTACGAGTATTTGTTTAGAACCCATTGCTTAACGAACTCAGATGGCATTTATACAAAAACGAATAAAAAACACAGAATACTCCAAGGTGATTACTTTGAAGAGAAAGTCTATGATTTACAGACTGGACTCGGAAGTCCAGTGAATCTCTAGTGACACCAGCCCTATTACATTTTTAACCAGCGTACAAGTAAACGATCTTGGAATATGTTGATAGAGAAGTAGACGAAAAAATGGAGAAACCTACACGTAATTTACCCATGGAATGAATAAAAGTTCTGACAGTGCTATTATGTGTCATTCATACGATAGATGCCATAACAAGGTTGAAAGGAACGAAAACAATTTATGACGTGCTCTAAGTGACTATACAACTGACATTCACATGCCTTACATTCAATATAGCTAATCAAGCGAAAATGTCGACAAACAAGACTAAAGACCACTGAAACAATATTGCATTATACTTTTCCGACTCTGTAATCACACATTGTAGTAAATGTAATAATCATAAGAATATAAAGTTTATTAGCAAGTTGTGTTGGCGAGACACCTTACCTTAGGCGCTTTTGGTTCTGACACTCGCAAAGCTTCCCTGAAGTACGCATCCACAGCGTAGTTGGCTTTACGCTCTCTTTTAGGAGGCTCTATCCAATTACCTATCCCCATTACTTTTTGTTTCTCCCTAAAAAAAAAAATGTAACAATAAATTGTTCTGATTATGATGACTGATAACCTCATTCACTACTTCTAATGAATACTCAATGAATTAAAAAGGGTAACTAGTAAAGCCATGTGAATCATTCCTTAATGATTAGGCACTAAATGAATATGCAAGAAGCGACGCAGAATTATTTACCTCACTGATACTTTTCTGGGAGCATAAAAAAGTACAAGGTGAAATTAACAAACACATAGTCTTACCAGTAAGCATTTAACTACATTTGATGGCTGAAGGGATCGTCTTAGGTTAACAAGGTCAGCATCTGAAAGACTAAAGCAAAACGACTATAACAGCTAACTGAATGCGAAAACAGAGATAATAAAATCCTTCCCGTAGATGTATAACCTCTGAGACAGTTATTTTATTATAGCTGGTGTCAAGATGAAAAACTACTGCCTAAAGCACCAAATTTGTAAAACTAATTTGTATTTTAGTAATTTCAAAAATACGATACATCGAAGTTGAATATACGTGATAGAACTTAGTAATTCTGGACTGATATCACTTAGTCACCTATCACAAAGGTATACAAGACTGACACGCGCATTATTCATCGTGTAATTCCCTTTTACAGTAACTATGATTCTGTAAACATTAGTTTTACAATAACTAGATTCTATTAAGTCCTATGAGGTAACGTTCATGTGTATTCGTAGAGCCTCTGAACATCATATAAATAAAAATACTCCGAGTAAAACGATAATTCAGAGTCTTCACACTAAAGATGTGACACACATGAGACAGTCCCAGTGCAACAGTCGCCTATCCTCCACTACTCCTATAGGATGTTACCTGATGATGAACACGAAGTATTCGAAACGCGTAGTTTAAATAAAAAAAGTCTTTTGCGTGGAGTCTTTAAATTATCGCTTCACCCCCAGTATGCTTAAATACCACACAATTACGGATCGCACAACTAATGAGTTAAATAACAATGTTTAAATCAGCATAGGTTAGGTTGCAGTGGCAGTCCCACACGGGAACACACGTAGGCCAAGCATTGGCCCTTTGTGATACCACACAATGAAGATTGATTCTACAGTAGGAGTCCTAAATTTTGCCTAACTCAAATGTATTTAGAGTAGGGATCTTTAACGAGTACCTGACATCGTACAGGCTCGGGACCGACGGTTTAACGTCCTTCTCCGAGGGACGACGCGCTCAGATTTATTCACCTCCCGCGTGAATAAATCGAGGGCCAGGTGAGGATTGAACCCCGGTTCTATCAGTTCAGAGGTGGGCACGTAACCACTGAGCTAGCCTGGGCCCCTTAAATCAGCATATTATTGACAAGTATTTATCGAAAACATTACTGATATCATTAGTAAACACAATTAAGTCAATATGACCCGTTTATTTTCCAAAAGCAAAGCCTACCTAATAAGAAATATACATTTCTTTTTTAAATCTGGTACACGCAACCTATTCGATCATTGTCTCCTTGGCTTTCAGACTGAAAATTATACCAGTTTTTTAATGGTAGTAATAAAAAAACCCAAGGCTAAACATTTACTTAGACATTTCAATCTATATTAAACTGGTTTAAATATCTTTATTTTAGAATTTAATATTAATAACTGAATTCACTCAGATGCATATTGTTTACTCTCTTCTACCATCAAATATAGTATTACTAATATGTATAAATGATTTAGAGAATGTATTGATCAAAGTGTTCTGTAATGGAGTGATGTACCTGTAATCTTCTCCCTCGAACTGGTAGACTGAGTCAGTTGGGGCGGAGTCCATTGTAAAATCTTTCAGATTTGATTCCAGACCCATTGAATCAAGTTTTTTATTCATTTGTTCCGTCTTGAAAATAAAAAAAATACATAAAATTGTAACATATAAAAATTTAAATAAATGTTAAATTATTAGTAATTAATTACTAATTAGTAAAAAATAATTAATACTTTTTTTACTTTAAGCGTAGCATTTTTAATCCAACTTTTTTTTAGAATATCAACTTAAATCTAAAAACTTTTTTATTATCAGTCACTAAGTTTACTATATTGTATTTACTTATAGCATCACTTATTTTCCATTTGATTTATTATATTCTGTACTTTTTTTATTACCTTAATTCTTTTTTAAAATGGATATTTTTTATTTTAAATGTTTCAACTTATTTTGGATTAATTATTTTTTTAGAAAGACCATTTCATTTTCGACAAACGAAAGTTTTGGATTACCTTCCACTGTTCCTCTGATAACTAAGGAGTCCAAATATCGTGAAATATCGTGCAACACACAGAGAAAGAGACACACTTACAAACTCAAATTTTCGGATGATCCGTCTTCAGGAGAAAAGAGAATGGGCGACCAAGCACGCCGGAAACACAACGGCAGGAAACCCTCCCGGCAACCGACTGTGCCACCACGCGCGCCCGGTTCAGGAGGTAATGAAGTAGAGACGAACAGAAGAAAATTAAAATTAAAATTAAGAAAAGCAGTTCTGGTTGATTGAAGGCAAAATAAACAACAGGAAGATAAATGAAGTATGAAAAGGAATACCGTGAAAAATACCTAAAAGCATGAAAAAGGAAGATAACAGAGTTGGTAAGGCGATGAGAAACAATTGAAAATACAAGGATAAGATCAATTAAAAATAAATGTAATAATATAAAATAAACAAATAATTAAAGCAATTTAAAAAATAATAATAAAATAAATAAAATAAAATAATAATAAATAAATAAAAAATAAAATAAAAAATTAATAAAATAATATATATATAAATAAATAAATAAAGATAAAATATATTTATCGCTTAAGGTTTAATCCGGGTTTGGTACGTGCCTTGAGCAAGCAGATTTGGGCCTCCTCGGATGCTCTAATAGTTACTGTATAGTCATCAGGAGGGATCTGTCGCAGGATCTGTACTCTGAAGCATTCATTTAAGGTGAGACCGTGGGAGTTAGCGTGGATGGCAACAGGTAAATTTTGGTTATTGCTAACGGATGCTCTATGACCGTTCATACGGAGGCTGAGCATGTTACATGATAAGCCTACGTAGAACGCATCACAGCGGGTACACTCCAGTTTGTATACACAGTTTTTGGAGGTACAAGAGCAGTCCCTAGCAACAGGATAGGACTGGTTGCAAGAAGGTGAAGTGAAATGAGGAATGGGGTTGAGAAGAGGGCAGGTCCGGCAACCTCGACGATCACAGCCCCTCGCTCCCAAAGGCGAACGGTAAACTCTCCTGGGCACCAGGTCTCTGTGGGAGAAGAGGTTGCCGAGGTTAGGGGGACGTCTGCAGGACAGGCGGGGTTGGTTAGGGAATATATATATATGATCAAACCACAATAAGAAAATGGGAAAACAAGACTAAGATCTTTCAACCGTAACAAGCGGTCTTCGTCAGAGTCAAAAGGTTGAAAGATCTTAGTCTTATTTTCCCATTTTCTTATTGTGGTTTGATTATTGATTGTTATTTCACGTGTTTATGTGAAATCTTTATATATATATATATTTCAGAAAGGAAAGAGAAAAACAGATAAAAACAAACACAAGAAAGACTCACAACGATATTTCAACATTCGTCCTCGTCGGGCAGAAGTAGTTCCTTTGAGTAGCTGAAGCTAACTCATCTGAGATATATATATATGATTCGCGCTCCGTTCTTCGACGTGGGGAGATCTCTCTCACTTCGTCCTCTCTTCTAGTCTACTCCTGATGACGAACAACAGTTCGAAATATTGAATTCTGTAAGTGTTCTTTTTATTCTTTTTTCTGTGTCGTGCTTTGTGTAATTTAAAGTTATATATATATATACAACACGAGAAATAAAAATCAACACAATAAAAAAATCAGAAATGGGACTAAAATCTTTCAACTTAAAACACTTAGAATTACTTGTTTTTATTGAAACAACTTCGTACCATTCTTAAATTTCTTTCTGAGGTTTAGACCTGGGGTTGGAATATAGTATAAATTATAATAATAATATAAATTATAGTATGAACTTTCATCATTACCATTAAACTTGTTTTATTATATTTCGTGAACATACTGGCGAAGATCAAAATGCGACTTAAAAAATCATTTCCCAGAATACAATCTAAGAATTGAAAATTACCTAGAAACCTTTTACTTTATAATTACCTTGACTTCACATTTTTCCAGAATGGTATCTATATCCTCTTCAGTGATTTCTGAGTCCTTGCTGGCAAACACATGGTTGGCTCCATGTCGAATCATGTTCAGCATTTCATCCTTGTTCAGACTTGTTTTACTATCAATCAATCGACCTGCAAAGCAAATCTCTTCAATAGTTCTGAATAATTTACTAATGAAGGTAATGTACTTTATTTACCATTAATAAAGTAATTAATCCATACAAATTATATTTTACATTGATGTTGAAATCTAGAACTAGAATAATGAAAAATAGCAAGCGCCTAATAAGGGATATCAGAAAAATTTATTCTTTTAGTATTCTGCTGATGACAGTTGAAAAATAGTTCAAAGCAAGCAAGCAAGCAAGATCGATCCCACTTCATTAAAGTGAACAGTACTACTATTTGCTTTCCAATAACTGATAATTTAAACCTTCGTAAAGTTTTTGTCAACTGTAGTAAACAGTGATGTAGTTTAGTAATGAACAAAATAAAAATAAACTGTAAATTTCAAACAACAGAAGAAGAGATGAATAAACTTCATACTTGATTGATCCAGACCAAACATCACAGATAATCAATCATATGGTCAACAACAAAACTTAATGAAGACAATTAAGGATCCCAATGTATGACTATAGATGAATTGTCTTTTTTGCGTCAAGATAAAATTAAAAAACTTTTGGATGCTATGAAATTACACATTAGGTCCTTAAGTTTTAAATAAAAATCATACAGTTGCTGAAGAAGAAGTTCCGCGAGAGAAAGTAGATTAGGCTTAATGGTTAGCATGATTACCAATAGTATCCAAGGTTTTGAGCAGAAACTAATCAATGACCCGAGATTTGCCCATGTAGGAGATGGGAAATCTGGTACACATCGTTTCTTCGAGACTGCATAAACAGTCAGTTGCGAATCTAAACAATATTATGGTGTAAATTAAAGAGCATTGTAACTCAGTGGCGATGTAGAATCAGCCTCGTTGTATAATACCACAAAGGGCCATTGAAGCTAATTCATGTTTTCATGAAAACGGCCATCTTAATCTAAACTAATCAGAGAATAAAAGTACAGTAAATTCCAAACTTGCTCAAACGGATATGCCACACCTTCAAATGTTAAAGGGAAATTGAGATATTCATGTTATAAACTATGTAAACGTAATCAAAAATTAACGAAAACGTTTACGATCGCTACAAATCCTTTAAAACCTTTCTGTAATTAATATAAAAATATAGTTAATAATTTGGTAGGAAAAAGTAAAAAACAATTAAAAAACGTATAATCACCATTCTCGTATTCATTGGGCAACAAAACTTAATAAAGTGAAAAAAAAATAAAACTATTATAAACAAAATAAAACTCCATATTGATGTATAATAACACTAATCATAACAAAAATGGTAAGTTTACGTGATATAATCACTTGGTTTTTATGAATACCTCAATTACTAATTAAACAATCAGTTACATTACGACGTCTAAAAAAGGTTGTATACAATACTAGTTTTTCAATACATCCATCTGGTAAGATTGTCGTTTTAAGATTACTTACAGAGATGTACTTCTTTAAGTCTAACATTTAAATTTTTCTAACCAAGTATTAATCGTTTCAATTATCAATACTGGTGCAGTAGCAGCTGGTAGATTAGAGTAACTATGTCACGCAGAACAGAGCGCTCCCCACATTTAAGAGATATTACACGTCACCTATGTGTAACAGTTTGATTATCACTGGATTTAGTCAGTTACTGTCAAAAGTAGTCTACCATAAGTTTCAGTCGACTCCTGCTTGTATTAGCTACTCTATTACTGAAATAAATAGTGGCCTACCTGTTACAGTCCACCCACATAGTTTAGTGCATAGCCTACATTTTGCCCTAGTCCAGCATTGAGTTTGTACGTAACCTACGTTAAGTAGCTTACAAATAATCTCCACACGATTTAATTAATTTTTTATTTATATTTAGTTAAAAATAAATAACTTACAACTAAATTAGATGGAACAGCTAGTCTAACACAAAGTTTAGTACTTGCTACGCAATAGGAGTAGTCTGGAGTCTAACTCACGAGTTTGCTATCTAATGAGCATGTGAGCAACTCTTGTATTAGACTGCCCAACGACTATCTAACTACCAAGAAAATTCACCTCTAATAATGCTGGTTTTATTTGTAAATGTTTTTCTTACTTTTCAACCAATGTTACATATTCGTTAACTAATTGAACTTCTATACTTGCTACTTATTTCATTTTACATTTTTCAAAATTAAAAATGTTCACAGTATTTGTTAAGTTCATAAACTATTTCCTATTATTTAATAATCAACAAATCGACAATTACATACTCGATTATAGTAATGATATCTAATACCTAAAAGTAGGTATGACGCAATAACTAGAGAAAGTACCTCAACACTCGATTCCCGAGGAATTTTACTTTCAAATTTCCTGACTTTATTTTCCTTCCGAATAGCATAAATTATCATCCAGGTATTAGTAATTCGGAATGGGGGCAGAGTGAGACTGATTAGCCTGGGCTACACAAATTTCGTTATCTTAAGCAAACAATATCTTTATTATGCATAAACATTGATATTATTATGTATTTTAATGTATAATACACAAACTAACTGTATCCACCTGTATTTAATTATTGTGATTGTGATGGTGATTTGATGCAAGGTGAGGCAGAGAATAGCCTAGCTATTCTCCCTTGCCATATGCCTACCCTACCCACCATTAGGCTACCACTTACCATGTTACTAAATTCCGGGCTTTTCTGATTCCAGACCTATTTCAGCCTCTATTAATACAGAAATTCGAGAGGCAAGTGTAATTGTGTACAATTCATGAATAATTTCTATGAATAGTAAAAAGTAACAAATGAACCTTGCTGAATAACAAGCTTATCCAATCGAAGTTTTATTTCTGCCTTTTCAACAATTTTTTCCTCGACAGTATTTTCAGTAATTAGCCTGAACACCTTTACTTGTTTCTTCTGACCAATCCTATGGGCTCGATCCTGCAAACATGACAACATTATTTATTTTATGATGTATGGCATGCCCGGCCAACTATATGCCTACATCATCAGTTGTGCAATCCGTAATTGTGTGGTATTTACTCATTCTGAGGTAAAATGGATAAACCAACAAATTAACTAATTAGATATAATTTTTATTATAGTGTCTTCCTGATGATGAACACAAAGTGTTCGAAACGCGTTGAATAAAACTTCATTTGTGTGGAGACTTTTGTTGGTTTATCCATTTTACCTCAGAATATATGCCTACAATATGCCCAACAATAAATACATAAAGTCCATTTTTCCTTTTAGTAATTAGTTTAAAATAATTGACAAATTGAATATTTCTGTTTCGATTAATATATAATATTAAAACAATTAATCGTGAAAGGAAAAACAAGGGAATGAAACAATAAATTAAATACCACACTAACAGATTCAGAATCACTTAGGACGTAAAATATTTTACGGAAATGGTGAAATTCTAAGAAAATAATTCATTTTATCACTTTATTTCGGCTACTACTAAAAATGACCGATCTATACATGAACTATTGTAAACTGTGATGAAAAATTGAAGAACTACTTTAAGACTCGTATTTCCCTTTATACGTCACAATATATTTATGATAAAAAAAAACAAACTAAAGACACGTATACGATAGGATAATCAATCAACACATGCAGTCACCAATTTTAGGAACTACGTTATTTAGAACAAAAGGAGAAGGGAATATCAGAAAGCTGGTTTAATGCCGTTTGCCAACCTTTTTTCATATAGAAATTCTTCAGCAGATTCCTAGTTGTGACAATAATGCCTCATTGAGTGCAGATTGCCTTAGCTACCTAAGTGTTGCCCGAATGCTATGGCATCCAGCTCTCCTCCTCCCATGAATGATGACGAACGAGTAAACAACCGTCATAACAAAAACCCCTTCACCAAGAGTAAAATACTTGTAAAACTATAAACTGATTACCATAGCTTGAAGATCCATCTGAGGATTCCAGTCTGAATCGTAGAGAACAACAACATCTGCTGTGGCTAAGTTGATGCCCAGACCTCCTGCACGGGTCGACAACATGAAGATGAATTTACTGCTTCCATCTGCGTTGAACTCATTGATCTGCCTTTGCCTCTCTTCGTGAGGAGTGTTACCGTCCAATCGGCAGTACTGTAATAATAATGAAAGAATTTCATCAAATAGGACAGTTGGTTAAGATGTACCCTACAATCAGGTAAACAGGGTTAACCTGTACATCAGCAGTCCTGAGTTCTGACTAATAAAGCTAAAAAATGTCCAGGGATATCGAAATGTACCATGCATATAACAATAGTATAATTACATAAATAGACTGTTCCTTGTTTTATATTTTTTTAATAATAAAATTTAAAAAGACTTGATTTCCTTTTCATTCATGAACATCTCTTTCTCCTGACGACGGATGTCGAAACACTGAACGGTTTTCTTGTACTTCATTAATTGTACTACCAGACCATTTCAGTTGTTGATACAAAGAAATATTTATTTGGGATTCAAATATATTTGAAAGAAACAAATAACAATTAAGTTAATAAGTCATTTGTTTTAGTCAAACATGTTCTCTACAGTGATACATAACAGGAAATGTAGCTTTTCATATTTGTATAATAAGGAGAAATACTAAGTTTTAAATTATTTTTTAACCATAGCTGTACAGTCGGAATTAGTGTCTGTAAAAATTGTTCAACTTCAACTCCTAAATTTGATTTAAATTATTTATATACTGATTAACATTAGGCTGCATTAACACACACACACACACATACATATATATATATATATATATATAGTTCAATCAATGATCAAACCACAATAAGAAATGGGAAAACAAGACTAAGATCTTTCAACCGTAACAAGCGGTCTTTTTTTCTTTTTTTTTTCTTATTGTGGTTTGATCATTGATTGTTGTTTCACGTGTTTATGTGAAATCTTTTTATATATAGTTCAATATAGACAAAGAAACATAGAGAAATCAAAAGAACACACTTACAGTCTCTAATTTTCGGTTTGAACCGTCTTCAGGAGAGATAAGAGAGGGAAACCAAGCGCACTGGTTCAGAGACGGTTGGAGACTCTCCAACCGTCTCTGAACCAGTGCGCTTGGTTTCCCTCTCTTATCTCTCCTGAAGACGGTTCAAACCGAAAATTAGAGACTGTAAGTGTGTTCTTTTGATTTCTCTATGTTTCTTTGTCTATATTGAACTATATTTGTCCGTTTTGGATCGTATTTCCAACGAAAAAGTGTATATATATATTGAAAGGTCCGTGTGGACAATATAAACTTTACAAATAGGAAAGTACACAAAAAGTCAGTAGTTTGCTACTGGAAGCGTTGCTTCTCAACGCGAGTACTTCACACTTCTTCCAATGACGACGGATGTCGAAATATCGAAGTGAGTTCTGTAGTGATTTTCCGTGTTCTTTCCTATTTGTTAAAGTTTATATATATATAACATGAAACTATCCGTTAGGACAACTTTTCAGACTATCAAAAGAAAAGAACATAGAACAACAACAAAACTCACTTCAGTAGTTCGCCCTCGTCGTCATGGGGAGTTGAAGAAGAATATTAAGGTTAAGAGGAAAATAGATTACTGTTCATTGAACTGAGAAAAAGGTCAGCATTAATGGGGCAAATATTCTGTTGTTGGATTACTAACGCATTAGGAGAATATCTGAGTACTTACATTTATGAGGACGGGGGTGGGAAAACTAGGATACTTTTTTCAAAGCTCACAGGGATAGCATTATTGGGTCCCACTAGCTTTTTTTAATATTAATTGAGTACAATTTTTTACTGAATAGAAACTTCTAGAATTAGAAATTTATTTAATTAATAAGTTGTTACTATGTTTTAATTTGTATTTCAGAGAATCCTAAAGAAGAACACAAAGTGTTCGAAATATTTTGTTTAGGTTTTGATAATGAAATAAATATGTACAGTAGAAGTCCGATAATCCGGCACGTTCGGGACCGGCTCGGTGCCGGACTATCGGGCAGTCCGAAATTCCGATCAATCAGGTGGTAATTATAGGTTAATAAATAAAGTACTAATACACTATGCTAATGCATACAACTAAATTTATTTTAATTTACATATAATGTAAATGTATACATATAACATAATGTATATACACGTAATGTAAAACATATTTTACTTAGATTTAAAAAAGTCACGAATGTCCTTTTGTTTTATAGAATTTTTACGTTTAGTGTAAAAGTTATTCCTAATTATATGCAAATCAATAACTTCTGAAGCACTGTAGCTTGTACTAGCCTCAGCAAACGTGATAAACTTGTTTAATGATTCTGCAGCTTCTGCCCAGCTAATTTTTTCCTTTTCTTCCGTTTCGGCATCCGAGTCACTTTCCTCAAGATTTGGAGTAGGCTGAGGGTTTACTACACTGTTGATAATGTCAACAGTAAAGCTACGTTTACTGCGATGCGCTGAAGGACACAAAACACCAACCACAAAAAAATGGCGAAGACGCTTCGTGATGGAATGACAGAGCTGCACTGCACCTGACTTCGTTGTGACAGATGGCATTGCATTGTTTGCGAACAATACCGAGCGCTTCCGGATGGTCCCGAACTACCCCAAAAACTTCGGAATAGCTCTCGAGCGTTTTTATTTGCTTTAAAGACACTTTTGGAAAAAAACAATATTTGTAAAATTTTCCGGAGCGATGCCGGACTATCGGGCATTCCGGACTATTGGATGCCGGACTAATGGACTTCTACTGTATATGGTAAATTTCATATGGGGAGCAATTGCTCAACTTAAGAATTACTTAATAAGTAATTTCATATATTATACTATAGTATAAATATTTAATATACTACTCACAGCATATCCTTTCCAATAGCAGTAGTCTTCTAGAATGTCAATCATCCTGGTCATCTGGCTAAACACCAGAACTCTCGAGCCCTGTTCCTGAAGTCTGGGCAGCAACTTGTCAAGCACTGTTAGTTTCCCACTGTTCGAGACCTTTTGCAAACAAGATGATATATTAAACTCAATAATAATGTACATCGTACATATAAAGCGTAACTCATTGGAAATTTATAGAAGATTGTAATCAATCTAAAGGAGGAAATAACCTTTAAAACAATTGTTATTGAAAAAGTGTAATACATCGATTTCAAGTTGATTTGGTAGTATGTCTTAGTGAAAGTTGGTAGTTCTAAAGAGGTTATTATATTAAAAATTATGAATTTCATTCGTTTCACACATTGTTAGAAGCAGTAGTTAATTTCTGATTTGTCCATTTTAGGATATGGACAATATCTATACATGAATCTACTAGTATACACTTATTAGTGAATTATTACTAACAAATAAACAGTAATCTTTGGACAATCACGAAGTTGATAGGACAAAATGAGTTATTTAATATAATAATTACATATTTATCAGAAGAAATAGAAGGTGTTTTTAACTCATATATCTCGTCACAGTTTTTGAAGAATTCAAATTTTAACAAAGGAATATATTTCAAAGGAATATATTTCAGAATAACATACTTAATAAAATAGCTAACGAGGTAATACATCGTACATTATATTATTACATATATTAACCGTGCACTTAAAATTAAAGACATAAAATTACAAAAGGACTTTATTATGGCTTTCATAGAAAGAAACTCTTAGTTTCTAAATCTATCACTGTATTCTAAAATTGTTTCAAAATGTAAAAAAAAATTATGTTTGCTAAATGTATTTTTGTTCCTAATTTGATTCGAAGACCTTCTACTCTGAATCCGGTGATTTAAATACATAAATCTATTCAGGTTTGGATTGCAATATTTGAAATGAAAATAGTTCGATTTCTTTAGAGGCAAATAACGTAAGATTCGAGTTGATTAAAAGTCAGGAGAAGTGTTACTTTTGAGAAGAATATAACATTTAGCGTAGGATGTTTACAACTGTAATATGAATTGGAAACATAAGTCCCAAAAATGCTTATCACTAGAAGCCAACAAAACAAATTGGTTTCGCATATATTTTCGAATTGCCAACACTAAATATAATGTAGATGGACATACCAAATGTTGATCAGTAGTATAGGGGGGTCCTGGTTCAGCACCATCAAATAGGTAAGGATGGTTACTGCACTTTCTCAACTGCATCAAGATATTCTGCAAACGCATCTTCTCTATTCGGCCAGCGCCGTTAACTATGTCAATGTCCTTCATAAGTACTTTTGTATACCTGCATCAAATAATCACTAACTTAATCATGCAATCGGTGTAACACATTGCAAAATAGGCAAATGAGAAAGACATCCAGAGTTACTTGCATCAAGAAAAGCGCAGATAAATGTTTACATTATTGAAAATAGTACTCAAACAAACACAACAGTATATTTACTCCTTCGATAGAACAAAAAGAAATGCAATTTTCGTAAACCCTTCTTGCAGTATATGTTTTACAGAACAAGTGTAATACATCGATTGTGTACAAGTCCAAACTCATTAGTAATGTATGTATGCATATAAAAAGCTTTCACATAAACACTGTGAAATTATCTGTGAATAAATATGTGAAAGCTTTTTATCGATGAATACCATGTGCGATACCTACTCCTAATGTATGCATATATGAAGGCAGTACTTTTAAATTTTTAAGAGGTTTTGTGGCAAACGTACATAATTACCAACCACCTTTGCTCAAAGACAGAAATTAAGACACTAAATAACAGTTAAAATAAACAATTACATTGCAGATAATTTCATACCATATTGTATAAAAGAGTGAAACTAATATTTACTATGACTATTACAGCAACTGAAATTTTAATTTTCTCTTTAAAAATGAAATTATGTTTTTAATACTGAAGTACAAAGTGTACAGTGTCTCTATTTCATTATTTTGAACTAATCAAAGGGTTAGTTATCCTAGGATTATCTCCGAACTGTTAAAATTATTTTGTTGGTTACAATACTAGAAAAAAATAAATTTCATTTGAATTGATAGTTGAAATTTCGTAGCACAAAATCATCTCTCCTCCTCTACCCTTCCATTCTACCTCCCACTCTATTTATGACTCAACGTCCCTCTCTCTATCACCCTTTCACTCACTTTTCATCCTCTTCTCGTTCTATACCTCTCTCACTCGTGATCTACCACTCCCAAGATTGTCTAAATATGAATCATTCTCATCTAATTGATTTCTATCATATTTTTCTACTTAATTGCTAAACATTTTATTTTTTCTTATCCAAATACAAATAAATGATGCACTCGTACGAAAGAAGGTATTAGGGTTTCAATATGTATAACATTACTACTTCAACTTTTCAGAAACGTTATCTGTTTTAAATACATGCATATTATTATTACCACTGAGGTTAGTATGATTTATATTATCAATATGGCAAACCGTCATACCTCGTAAGATGATCTTGGAGTCGTTGGAGCGCTTTTGGACGTTGTCCATCTTCTAACTAACCTACTAGGTTAGGTTAGTTGCGATCAAAGATGGACAACGTCCGAAAGCGCTCCAACGACTCCAAGATCAACTTACGAGGTGATATAATAATAATAATAACTTGGCCATATTAATAATATAAGTTATCTGTTTTACCCACTTTAACGAAACTTTTACATTTACCCAGGTCTATTGGGAATTATTAACAGCTTTCGGTACATGTGGGTAAGAGTGGGAAGTAATGTAACAATACCTCCCTACTAAGTAAATTTACCAATATATGTAAATGTGCACGATCGCCAATAAAACTTAATTGTCTCTATTTCAAAAAAGATTTTTTGATAACAAAGTACGAAATAATCTAAGAAAATATATAAAATCAAAAATATATATTGTAGGAGTCTGGAAATGTAATGAAGTTTTGGGTTGAATCTTTCATTCTACAATGAAAGAATGTAGATTATATTATGAAAGGTTTTATTTTTTTATTTTCTTTTATATGACCTAGATATAAGTCTCCATAATAACTTTTTTCTTTTTAAGATTTCACCATTAGAGGACCTCATTAATAACAAAAGAATAATATTAGTGATTAGTAAGTAATAATAATAAAAACTCACCATTCCCTTTGCATTTTGCTTAGCCCAACATAAACTTTTAATTCTTTTTTTGGTTTCAATTTTTTTTCAACCTCTGATTTCAAACGTCTAAGAAGGAAAGGTCTTAGCACCTAGAAAATTAATCCAATTAAAAAAAATTAAGTTAGTCTAAAACAAATTAAGAAAATGTTGTATTTTCTACTTACGGTGTGTAACCTTTCAATCAAACTACTGTCTCCCATGAAAGAATTGGTATTGAACCAGGCATCGAAATCCTGAAAAAAAAAAAGCTACGTTTACTAAAATGTCATTAAAGAGATTATATATTCATGAAAATCAGTCCAATATTCCGTATACTACGAATCGATTCTGCCAACAGTTATAGCCAGACTAACTACACCGGTTCTCACTAGCCCATCAAAGTTAAGCAACATTGAGTGTGGTTAACACTTGGATGGGTGACATTCAGTAGTTCATCCCTCTCGGTAACCAAGAGCTACATGTCATAAACACTTACGCCCTTTAGCACAAAAGCTATGTACGTCTATCCCTGTATCGTAAAAAACTCCAATTCTAAACAATTAAATGTGAGAATTCAATTACAGAATGAAATAACATTCATACATTAAAGTTATCATTAGGACTCTACTATGAGAGTAATTGATTTAACTTCTACTATAAAAAAGGATTCTGCGAACGTCTTAAATGTAATTTAATTTTTTTTCATGTTTAAGTCAATCACAGAAATCAATTCGTTCAACCCAGTAGTTTTAAATACAAAATTTGTTCAATAAATTATCCGCTTCCGATATTTTAAAATCTTTTATCAAGCCAAAAATCTTTCTTTCCCTCACAATAAAACCTAAACAGAAATCTATTTACTCGCAAATGAAACAAACAATTGAAATTATATATTAACAGACAACGAACTATAGTATACTTGAATGGGAGAGGATTTCAAGACAGTTACTTGTTTACAGAAATGCTAAAAGAGAGTATTTCAAATAGATAGTCATTATTATCTATTTCAAACAGGCCATAAAGATAATGAGAAACTAGAATCACTCCACCCATCACTCAGAGACTTTAGACTTTAGCGCTTTACTAGAGTGCAGTAAGTTTTCACCACTGACAACGACCTACATCAAACAGCATTGGAACTTTTCCATTTTCCACCTGAATTTATGAAATATATTATATGGTGTATGAAGCACGGAGAATAAATACAAGACGAGATTAACAAGAGAAATGTATTTACATAAAAAATAAAAAACATGTGACGATTAACTATGCCTTTAAATAAGAATATCGAACATCAAATTTAGTTCTCAACAGAGACGCAGTTGACTGTTGAACTGCCCTTACTGTACAAGAAAAGTTCTATTACATTTCATAAAAAGACGAATTAAAAATGCATGCATCCTATGAAACGATCTTGACACCCTATTGATAAAAGAAGTAACCAGTTGAGAGCCAACTTCTTATGATCTATATATATATATTACTATGTAAGTATTCAAAAATTGAAACTGGGGATCCAAATGAACCTAAACATATTATTTATTTAAACAGAAAGAACACAGAAAGAACAAAACACATAATCGGTATTCCAAAACAAAAACTATAACCGATAGTCAAAACTACAATTCATTCTTAGAAACATTAGAAGAGAAGACAAAGAGGAACAAGTGTTTCAGTGATCGGTTCTGCATAGAATAAATGATAAATATATAGAACCTTTTGACACTACAAAGTTTCACGTGCTTTCATCTATTTTGTGTTCTCTGGTTTTTAAATATATAGATGCACCGTTCATTTAGCAGAATCGTAGCTCTTCTTCTTCTCTTCTAGTAGTCTCTGCCTGACGACAAACTGCGGTTAAAATATTCTAGTCCGTGTTTTCGACTTCTCGCTCAACTTCCTTGCCTGAGGGCGACCGTTAATAAAAGGGTCGAAATAATGAATGTGAATACTAGTATCTGTTTTTCATTCGTGTTTCTCAAAGAATTCGAAGTATATACATAAATATATAAGCGTTCAAACCACAGTAAAAAATCAGAAAAAATCTTAATCTATTTCTTATTGTGATTTGGATGTTAATTTTTATTATAGGTGTTAATTGTGAAATCTTGTTATACATAGTATATATAAAAAGATTTCACATAAACACGTGAAATAACAATCAATGATCAAACCACAATAAGAAAACCCAACTGAGTTGGGTTTTTGACTCTGACGAAGACCGCTTGTTACGGTTGAAAGATCTTAGTCTTGTTTTCCCATTTCTTATTGTGGTTTGATCATTGACATATTATATATATATACATATATATATATATATATATATATACATATACAACAGATTCAATAATATATCGACCGTTTGATAGAATAGGTATGTTTTCTAATCGGGATTCGGTCAATTTTCTATGGTAAAAAATCAAACTCTCGTTGCCAACGTTTCGGTTTTATTTAAAACCTTTTTCATAGGCTTGATTGTTTAGCTAATTTCACAATGTAACTTCTCCACTTCTTCAAACATTCACTCACGTCTTCTCCATACACTACATTTACATTGTTAAATTAGCTAAACAATCAAGCCTATGAAAAAGGCTTTAAATAAAACTGAAACGTTGGCAACGAGAGTTTGATTTTTTATCCTAGAAAATTGACCGAATCCCGATTAGAAAACATACCTATATATACATATAGTTCAATGTACATAAAGAAACATAGAGAAATTAAAAGCACACACTTACAGTCTCTAATTTTCGGTTGTGTATCTAACTTTCGAAACGAAGCGCACTGGTACAGAGACCATTGGTTGGGTCTCCAATCTTCTCTGTACCAGTGCGCTTGGTTTCCCTCTCTTATCTCTCCTGAAGACGGTTCAACCGAAAATTAGAGACTGTAAGTGTGTGTGTGCTTTTAATTTCTCTATGTTTCTTTATGTACACTGAACTATATTTGTCCATTTCGGATCGTATTTTCATCGAAAAAGTATATACATATATATATATATATATATATATATATATATATATATATATACATAACTTTAAATTACACAAAGCACGACACAGAAAAGAGACTAAAAAGAACACTTACAGAATTCAATATTTCGAACTGTTGCTCGTCATCAGGAGAGTAGACTAGAAGAGAGGACGAAGTGAGAGAGATCTCCCCACGTCGAAGAACGGAGCGCGAAACTCTTATGGGTAATATATATATATATATATATATATATATATATGATCAAACCACAATAAGAAATGGGAAAACAAGACTAAGATCTTTCAACCGTAACAAGCGGTCTTCGTCAGAGTCAAAAACCCAACTGTTGGGTTTTTGACTCTGACGAAGACCGCTTGTTACGGTTGAAAGATCTTAGTCTTGTTTTCCCATTTCTTATTGTGGTTTGATCATTGATTGTTGTTTCACGTGTTTATGTGAAATCTTTATATATATATATATAAATCTCTCAAAGAACAGAAAACTATTTGAAACGGATACAAACATGTAGTTATACACATAGCCATGTGCAACTGTATGTCTATTTATCTATACATCAGTATACGTATCTTTATTCACATTGTAATTATGATAATATTAACTATAACAATGTTTATCTAAGCAATGAATTTTCTTACTGAAAATAAATTTTAAAAAATATTTTGAGAAATAGAAAATCTGATGTTTTATAAAAAATATACGTATATATATTTATATGAAACTCTGGGTAAGTAAAAACAATACATAGATAACTTACTGGTAGGAATGACAATCAAATGAAAAGAGAAAAGAGTTAGAAATTAAACTGTCACAAACTTTAGACTAGACAAACACAGCAATTACAAAGCTTTGATTTAATGACACGATTAATTTTCAAATTACTTCTTCTTCAAACAACCAACAAGTTATTAATAATTTTATCTTACGTATTAGACGCCTTTCTCAATTTGTATTCGACTGTTCATTCCTGATTAATCGAATTATAACTAAATTAATTAAAAACTGAGAATTATAATTCTCAAATTATTTTAGCGAGTAATGTTGGTAGCAAGAAATTCATTAACTTTCCCTGTTGCTAATAACCAGTGAATATGGAGACATCGCTGTTCCAACCGAGTCATAAGTAAAACTTGAATACGTAGAAATACTGTGAACAACATTACAGGAATAAATTCAAGTTTTTCTGAAGATTTCCGCAGTATTAAAAAGTCATCACATGACTACTTCTAGATGTTCTTGACAGTCATTCGTTTCTGAATAGACAACTGCTATAGGATTACTCAGGCGAAATATAATATCAGTCTGTTATGATGTAGCGTCCAACATTGAACACTTAAGAAATTAATCGTGAAAAACTTTTTGTCATTAAAATAAAACGTCAATCATTATTTCCTTCATTAATAGTAAAAAAAAACCATTATATCAGATTTGTGTTCTCTATCACAAATCTGTTTTCTTGCTATACAACTGATACGACAAACCTATACGGTAATCACACAACTTTTGAAATAGAAATAATTCTGTAAATAAACAGGTTGTACGTACGTCTGAAGAGTTAAATACATCTGGTAAAAGGAAGTTTAAAAGAGACCATAATTCGTGAAGGTTGTTCTGAAGAGGTGTACCAGTTAGAAGTAACCTAAAAAAAAAAAATAATCAAATGACGCAATAAGGACAAAATCGAGTGAAAATAAAGAAATGGACATCGTCCAGATATAAAGAAACAATTTACTTCTTTACAAAGTTTAATAGGTTATTATAACTGAAAGTAAGGTATACATTTACCTTATCTTACTTTAATGTATGTTACAACGAAGAAATTTGAAAATTAAAAATGTAAAAAAAGCAAATGTCAAACAACCTTGTTATCCTAGTTTCAGAATTCACAAAAACTAAAGATGAACTAATGCTTCCCTCATATCTGGGATCCAACACCACAAAAATTACAAAATAATGAAGCTTCTTGAAGCTATTTTAAAAACAGCCAACATTTCTATTTTCTTTTTAAGTTAATTACTTTTATTAGGGAGAAACTTTCGACAAGCCAATATTATGCGCGGTTACTGCAGAAGTTCTACGAGGTGTGTAAATAAAGTAGTGAGACTGATTTTTTTTAAATTTTCTATTCAAATATAATTACAATGTGATATTGTCACCTTCAAAATAGTTCCCTTCGGAAGCCACACAGCGCTGGAGACGGTCCTTCCAATCATTGTAGCATTGCTGGAACTCGGATTCTGGAATGGCCTTCAGCTGGTCGGTTACAGCAGTTTGTATGTTTTGTAGTGTCCCGAAATGAGTTCCCTTGAGGTGATTTTTCAATCTCGGGAAGAGGAAAAAGTCACAAGGACTCAAGTCTGGTGAATAAGGAGGCTGAGGAGCAACAGGAATGTTTTTACTGGCCAAAAACTCGTTTATTGAGATGGCAGTGTGACAGGGCGCGTTGTCGTGATGCAACACCCACTTGTCTTTGATGTTTGGCCGCACACGAAGGACTCTTTTTCGAAGTCTTTCAAGGACCTCACGGTAGAAGTGCTGATTCTGACTGTCAAGCGTCGATCTGAACGCACAAGGTTCCGTACTCTGTTGACATTTTCATCGGTGTTTGCACTTGAAGGCCTTCCGCTTCGTGGTTCATCTTCAATCGACTCTCTTCCTTCTGAAAATTCCTTAAACCACCGAAAAACCTGTGCCCTTGATAAAACACGTTCTCCATAGGCCTCCTGAAGTTTTTCAAAAGTTTCGGTTGCATTATGTCTAAGTCTGAAGCAAAATTTGATTGCACACCGCTGCTCAACTTTGAGGTCACTCATTTTTAAAACGCTCAAGAAAAAACCATTTCATGAAAACCAACGCTACGGACAAACAAATGACTGTGGCGAGTTCAAATTCATACTGGAGGCGCATCACACGTGCACCTGACGCTACTCAAGGCCACGCGTCTCCAGCGTTGCCAGATCGAAAGCGACGTTGCCAGTCTCACTACTTTATTTACACCCCTCGTATTTTAAAACTTGGCCATCGAAATTCAGTAATCGTTGAAGTAAGACTCTATTAGAAGAGCAGTTAAAGCAGAGAACTATGTCTTAATATTTGCCCAAGAATATAATGCCAGTATTAACAATATACTCAGTTACAGAACCAAATTCAGAGTTATAACCGGAAAGTCAGTAAACAAAAGGAGAGCAAAGTGATTAAAGATGTAAACGGAAAAAACTACTGCCTCTCCTGGTTGGTGATTTTGGTTAGGATACAGCTACGACAATGTCAAAACCCCACAAACCTGTTAGCCAAATGCCCTCTCTGACATACTTCTTCACTAAGCACTTTAACGAGTTCATGTTATAAACTTTCGTCCAGAAAGATTAGATTATTCCATCCTCCACAGAATTCCTAGACTTCCTAATTTACAGAAATTATAAAAGTAATACCTCCTCACTGAATGTAGTGTCCAACTCTTTAAAACGTGTCTGTTGGCCTAACATTCCGTACCTAACCCCACTACTGATCGTAGAAGCTGTCACAAACAACCCCTTCAACAGAAACCCCTTAATACAAATGGAGTGGGTAAAATAAAAATTAATATGACAAGAACATGAGTGGGATTCCTATAAATACTAAACAATCCCTCTTCCTTTTCAAAAGAGCATCCAAAAAGAGTAAAGCCTACTAGTTCGGTTATTTTGAAAACGAAGGAACGCTTGAAAGCGGTTTAGAACTTTTCCCATTTCTTTCACTACTTTTAGTGGTGATTTTGTTTATATATATATATATATAAACTAGAATTTAAAAAAGAACACATAGAAAGGAAACCACTGAACTCACTACTATATTTCGATGTCCTCGTCTTCAGGAAAAGAAGTGAATCGCTCCAAAGGCTGATAACGACTGACAGGCGTTCGAACTGAAGCATTCAAACAGTGTAGCCAACTTTCGGAGGAAAGGTAGACAGGGAAGTAAAAGAGATAAAAGCCAAATAAAAATTAAAAAATGAAAACATTTAACTAAAATAAAATTAAAAGCTGATAACAACTTTAAAAAAAAATAAATAAAAAAATAAATAAAATAAAATAATAATAATAAAAAAATGAACGATTGAGGTTAAGCCCAGGAGCCGATCTACCGCCCAGAAGACTAATAAGTGCTTCTTCTGAAGATATATATATATATACTTTTTCGTTGGAAATATGATCCAAAACGGACAAATATAGTTTCAATATAGACGAAAAATACAAATTCAGCAAAAATAAAACGAGCATAACAGGGCATAATTTTTATAAACCACTATATTATATATCAATTAGGTTTCAAATGTCAATCTTGTGGCTCGTTTTTCTCTAACAAGATTTTAAAATAAGACAATTGAACATTGACAATAATATTATTTCTTATTTCAATCAGTTTTTTTTTAAAAAAAAAAAGAAAACATACCTATTAGTTGTTTTGAACTCCCTAACAATTTCTGACAGTTTTGACTTCTCGTTTTTGATTCGGTGTGCTTCATCGATAACCATGTAACGCCAGTTGAACTTTTTGAAAACACTTTTTTCCCTAATGACCATTTCATATGATGTGACACAAACATCCCATTCTCCTGGCATTAAAACATCTCGGATGAAAACATTCTGAAAACAAATTTAACTTCATTAATCCCAAACATTGAAACAAAAAAGTTAATCATATATTCATACCTGCTAAAATATTTGAAAAGATTTCAATGAAAATAAGGAGAAGATACGTGATTAGAAAAGAATTACGTGCATAACAACAAGAGTAAATGATTGGCGTATGTTTCCACACCACTTTCTATTATAAGAGGATAAGGGGATTACAATAATGTAACATTATAAATAATTTGTACCAAAAATAATTAACTTCTGTAACATTAGAATACATATATTGTCTTCATAACCCAACTAATTTCCAACGTACTCCATCATCAAGAAGACTTCCATATTAATACGTGGAATTCTGAATTATAAATACTTTGTTCTTGACGATGGATTACACCCGAAACAGGTCGAATAATGAAGATAACATAGACGGTGGTGTTAGGTCAAATAATATCATTATTACTAATTATGTATTTATATCATTTCATTAATTTTAATCAAACAAAAAGAACTTTTTTTGCAAAATAACTTTCAATTAAATGAAAGTTAATTTAGTTTCCATTCCTACAAGTTCTTATCTGTCATCAGACTGTATCAAACCGTTATAATCATATTTCTTAAAACAATTGACCATCATATATAGAGCACCTTTCTCCCTAGTATACCAGGTATTTACAAAACTAATGAACCGAACTAAGTATGTTAACTACGTCTGAAAAGATCTACGTCGATATAAATCTAAGCCAAAATCATTAAAATTTATAACAAATCAAATACACAATAAATGCTGCCAAATAGTCAGATAAAAAATTTGAAAGCAATGATTGGAGAATTCTCAATACATGGATAACTAATATCATTCTCTACAATTTTCATCTGAAACTCTTTCTTCATGACGTACTCTAAGCCCTCAAATTCTTATTTGGTGCTTGAAACTTTTATACATATTTATGTTAGTTTAAAGACTAGCAAAATTACATTCAGATCATGTTTTGCACATTATTCCCATAGACAAAAGAACTTGTATGTTGGGCTGCTACTATTAAAATAGATATCTGAAACAGTTAAATGTTTGATCATCACGTACCCTAGCCTCTTGGTCACCAATAAGACAGACGGCCCTCAGTGTTGGACACCATTTGTTGAATTCATTCATCCAATTGGCTAGAGTTGACTTAGGCACAATGACAATGTGAGGACCTGGAATACTCCGGTAGTGCTTCATATACCTGTGTCAACAAACAAATTTTAACGAATGAAATTTTCGAAACTTTTTCAATTACCCCTGTGTTTTGTGGATTGTATTTTAATGGATCAGATCCTCTTATATTAGAATTTCCTAATGAAAATTAATATGGGACTAGATTATGAAAAACATACAAATAAAACAAACCTGTATTCTGGTAAGCAGAACATGCTATATGACAATTTTAGTACTAAAAAGGTTAGAAAAGATAATATTATAAATTTCCATCATATCTTGTATATCGATGGTGGAGTCACCCCACCGGTTTCGCAAAGGCTACATCATCAATGAGAATAACTTACTTACGAAAGTTAGGGATATAAATACCTATAAAAATCAATAGTACCAATCTATGTCGAAATTCCCTATTTTTTTAATTAATCTCTTTATTCTTTTATGATTCAAGTCGACTATGTCGTGTTCATCCTGTTGTCTGTCCATGTTTTTTATTGGTTTGAATATTATATCCGTTTGGTGGTTGATTTGTTCGTTTACTAGGTAATCTGTGTTTATATATTTCCATTTCTTCTATTGCATTCAATATCATTCTTATTTGTCCTATATTAACTCCATTGAATTTTCTATATTATCTGGTACAACAAAGTTTTAATCTGTCCGTGTTATTCACATAATCTTTAATGCGTTTTTTAAATCGTTGTTTTAGTGCTCTTCGGGTTTGCCGTATGTATGAATGTTCTTCAATCTTTACACTTACTTTATATATACCGCTGTTATCGCACGTATTAGTTTTATATTCCATTGTTCTATCTATTAATTTTGAAACCTACCTTTACATTGTATTGGTTTATTAATTTAGCAATTTTGTGTTGCAATTCTCCCAAAATTGTTAAAGATACATATTTATTATTATTAATGTCTTGGTTATTATTCGTTTATTTATCTTTTGTATTTTTTAGCATTTTATTTATTAAGGTTGAATTATATCCATAAGTAAGTTTAGTCGCATTGATGATGCAGCCTTTGCGAAACCGGTCGGACGACTCCACGAGCGATATATGAGGTATGACAGAAGTTTATAACAATATTAACTAAGAATTCTGTTTCTACCCTTGTCATGAGGATGTCTCTCTAAAAAGTTTTCATACTTTCTACTAAATTTTTACTGATGTTTACGTTTTCTTTATTTGTTAATGGAATCAATATACCTGATTACTAAACTTGTCATTCCTCCATAAAAATACAAAAAAAAAATTAAAATTCATGTTTTCCTGCATTAAAAAACAAAACAAAACTGTAATGCTCAAAGTTCTTTTTGGAAAAAGAACCATGAACTCCTGTATTAACAAATTTCAGGTCTAACTATTTCAACAATCATTCTATGGTCAAAACAAGATAAATATTCTTCGAACTAAAACGACATTTTAAAAAGAAACAGCTTACCCAAGAAGTGAAATGGTTTGCAAAGTCTTTCCTAAACCCATTTCATCAGCCAAAATCCCATTAATACCATTCTCATAAAGGGAAATCATCCAATTAAGGCCTCTTATTTGATAATCTCGAAGTTCACCATTTTTTATGTAAAACGGAGAGGTATCAAATCTTGCAATGGTTCTAGAAGCTTCATTGTTTTCAGCTAAAAGCTCCTCATCCTCTTCTTGTTCTGTCATTCGATGTCGATGACTGCAAGAAACAATTAATAACATAAAATCGTATGCTTCACACAAAACTATAGGAATACAACAGTCAAATGTTTCCAATACTTAACTTTCAAATTTTACCTTTTCATAAACTTTTAAAAATATAAAAACTAATTCTAATAGGAGAATAAACAATAAACCAAAGAAAAACGTAAAATAACTAAGCACATAAAATTTTCAGTTTGAAGATAGTAGTGCCAAAAACTAGAAGCTTTAAGTATATTTAGTTACTGTGTGTATCTCTTAGGTTTATAATGGAAGTTTCAATATTCCGGTTCGATAAATTTAACTGTTTTGAAAACAGGAAAAAATATCCATAATATATGATTGACATAAATATCAACAATATATAGAACATTTCGGGATTAGTACGACTTACAGGTCAAATTAAACTCTCAAAGTCAACCTTTAACGTAAACTTTACTTCAAAGAATGTTTACAAGTATTTTCCAACATACGCCGGTAACAGGGAAAGCAGCAAAATAATTATGACATTTGCCTTTAGAGCAAATTACTTCCCTGGAGGAATAATGGTGAATTCGGAAGAATTATCAAGGAGATTTTTACGGTATTTATTTTTTTCCGAGTTATTAAAAAGAAATAATAATTTTAATAAGCAATTAATCAATATCTCAAATCATTTGAGGAGCTAGCCGAGTAGATTGCATGCTCCCCTCTGGACAGGCAGATCCCAGGTTGGACTTCTTTAGGCAAGAAAAAAAATCTAGGCATGCCGTCGCTCTGAGAGGATGGTTTCGAGTATTTACGATGTAAATTATTCGTTAATCATTACTTCTCTACTTCAGTATTCGTTTGTTGATTTTGGTACTGTGCATTCGGTAAAAACCTTCAGTCACACGTAACCATAACACAAAGTATCTCACTGATAATCCATCACACTGGTTTTAAATAAGTTAGTTTTTCACTTACTCTCCATCGATAAGAACTGGCGGTTTGGGAACCTCTTTCCGTGGGCGACCTGCTTTAGGCTTTGCTGGACTCTTTGACTGTTGATTATTCATGAAATGTGAAAAAATTTCGGTTTGTTTGAGAAGATAATCAAATCTTTTACCCCGATCCATGGCCTAAAAAATGGATGAAATATCACATCATTTATACTGCACATAAATACTAAACTTAATACGTGGTCAAACTTACAATTTTCTTATCAAAATCCTCGGGTTTGATAATTTTAGGCATGGGCACCTCCACAGTTTCAGTTGAGGATTCATTCTATAAAAATAATTATTTTATAACAAAAAAAACACATTTAAGAAGCATAAACTTATAGGGACATATTGATTTATTATCTCTGTTAACTGTTACAATAAAATAAAGAAAACACATTTAAAATATAAATAATAGACTTGAAATGACATTAACAAGAACGAAAAAGTAAATCAAATGACACAAGCATTTTAAAGTAAATGATTATCCTTCTCCATAAACAGTATCAAATGACATTCAACCAATACTTACTGAATTTTCGGCCGTATCCATGCTTTCTTCAGGCTCAGCCATTTCAATTATACTTAATTACAAAGAACAGATTTAACAACAACGAATATACAACTACCCTCCAGTTACCGCTACAAACTCCAAGCGAAAGTCAGCTGAGAGTTATTTTACAGTGCTGCCATAAGTGATTGAATAACACTAACTAATTAAATAATCACTTGTAATACTTATACATAATTGCATTCTCCCTATTAATTAATTATTCCAATGAAAATAATGGAACTATGAAAAAAGTAAATTTCATTTCTCAAGTACAGAGTCAAATCTATTACTTATCTTAGTTTCTTTCGGGTTATATTTAGAGATAATATTTTTATAATTGGAATTGTATCATTTTGAATTATTTTTTCAATCTATTTCCTTGATAAATATAATCTACTCAGATATATTATTTAGTTTAGATTTATCAAGGTTCCCTAATTGTCTCGAATAGAGGGGGGATGACATTGAAATATCGATATGAGTCATTTACTGTCGATAATCTCTATTTTGAAAACCTTTAGTTACCCTCCTATAATGTCTGGTAAAGTAGACTTAAAAATAGTTCTACTGGGTGATGAAAGTGTTGGTAAAACATGTATTCTGAATCGTTATGTTTATTGTCGATTTACGGAACAAGGTGACCCCAGTGTAAGACTTCAAAATTATTCAAAATACAAATTATTTTAGACTTATGCAATTTGTATGTATATATATTTGTTTAATTTAGACTGTTGGAGCAGCTTTTGGATCTAAATTGGTTACATCAAACGGTAGAAAGTACAAATTAGGGATATGGGATACAGCAGGTCAAGAAAGGTATGTTACTGCTTAGTCTGAACATATTTTGATTTGGTTATAAATTTGTATTCTGCCCAGTCGTTATTACCTTTAGGCCCATTATATTTATTTCAGTAGTTATTGGGGTATTGTGATCATTTTTTATCATACCTTTTTGGACTTTATATAGTTAAGAACAAGTAAAAGACATTACAACCGCCTATTGTTATTATTTTTAAATTAAATTTATATTTTATGAACTTATAAAAAAATGTTTATGAATTAAAGTCTAAATATAAACATCTAGTACATAATTTAGTTGTCCCCCTTAATCTACTTTTAAATTATTTATGGTTTGATTTCTATAATAATTTATGAAAATTTTTACTTTTTTATATACATTAAGAAGACACGTTTAATTGGTTTTAATGACGTCTATTGAGGTACGTGCGTCTTTGAAAACGTATCACGGACAACTTAGTTGTTTAAAGTTTCTTTATTACTATTTACCAGGGGCGTAACCACTAGTTATTTTATGATTCCCCCTTTCATTTAACTAGTAGTTTACTTTTATTTAATCAAGTATATGTATGTTTAAAGCAAGTTTTTAGACTAAAAGGTAAAAATGGAACAATTATTCCCCCATGTTAGTTACAAGTCAAAGAGCAAACTAGAAGTGGGTTAGACAGAATTAGTCTATTGTTCAAAATATTAAAGATAATAGACCAAACACTATTTTTCACTAATTTTTTTGGGATATAGAAAAATGTAACTGAGTGCAAATTATTCAACCCCATTATCTTAATTAAAACATTTAATAAATTATAATAATACATTGAAAATGACGGGTTAGTTTTTCAAACAAATCACAAAATAAGGAAAAGAACAACAGAAAAACATAATGTACACTTCCAGAGAGCTCATCCTCAGACAACTTTCTTTGCAACTACGCAACCTCTAATGGCCTCTGAAATTTTATAAGTTTTCATGTAGTGATGGTGTTTACAGATACCGTTCTTTGGTGAAGGTCTACTACAGAGGAGCAAACGCAGCGATTGTATGCTACAGTATTGACAACATGAATACTTGGACTCAGATGAAGTATTGGCTTTCAGAGTTGAGAAACCATGAAGAGGTTTGACACTTTGTTTTACTTCGGCATTGATTGTAGTTTGTAGTCTAGTGATAATAACATTACTAATATTGTAATTCATAGTACGCATGGAAAATTGTAACTTGTTTCTTTTGTTTCCTTTACTGATACTTTACTGTAAAGGAAATGATACTGATTATGGAAATAAATAGATTTTGACGGATTTATACGTTTTAAGTCCTTTTAATCCATATTTGCTGTATGTGGATTAAAAAAATTTTGTAATCGTGCTAAAAGCTTGCATAGTTGGATGGATTTTAATTAAATTTGATAAGATGTAGTACTACCATATACATCAACGTCTATACCACTGTAAGAAATCAGAAAAAAAAGTATTAGTCTAAAAGACTAATAATCCCTTCCCAGCCTTTTGATCTCTTTCCTGCACTTTCCACCCTTTAAAATACGCACTCCTCTTAACCCCACACCATTTGTTTCTACATCACTTGTTTCAGTATCAGTTTGACTCTGATGGAGACTGCTTGTTACTGTTGAAAGGTCTTAGTCTTTTTTCTGATTTTTTTTTTAATACTGTAGTTTAGACGTTGTTTTTTTTCACAGGCTTATTGTGAAACAATCTGTTATATATTATACAGATGTGTATGGTCCTTCATGTCGTAAAGGACCCTATTGATTTTAAGTATAATGCATCATGGTAAAAGGTTTTTTTATATCGTGCCTCATTTGAAACGGGGTTTTCTACTTTCCAGTCAATCTAGAGAGTTGAAATTTTATATTCAGTATATATTAATATAAGTATTAAATATTAAAAATGAAAAAGTTTGGATTATTGCAAGGTGAAATTGGACACTAAGAAGGTATAAATGTATAATTGATTCTACATTGGGAGTCCTCAATTTTGCCTAACTCAAGTGCATTTAGAGTAGGGATCTGTAACGATTACCTGGCATTGCTCAGGCTCGGGACCAACGGCTTTACGTCCTCTCAGAGGAACGATGTTCTCAGATTTATTCACCTCCCACATGAAAAAAATCAAGGGCCAGAGTGGGTAACGAACCCCGGTCCCACCAGTTCTGAGGCTGCACGATAACGTTTGAGCTAACCTGGACCCCCTTGTAAGAGTGAGTTTTAAGTGACATTGTTTTTATGAAGTTATGATTTGTTTATTATCATAAAAAAAGAGGTGGGTAGAGGTAATCAGTAATATTTTTTTTACTAATTATTATTATTTTAAATTTTTACTCCTTATATCTGAGTTCCTGTCATATATCACATTCTGTTCTGTGCATTTATAAATTGTGTATGAATAGTTTATTTATCCCAATTTTTTCAAGTTAATTTTTAGGGGTAGCATTGTCATAAACTCATATAGAGAAAAGAATACTTTAACACGACTGTGACTTTCACCAGTTTTGCCAGTTCGAATGTTGTGCAGGTCAGGGGAATCCCAACTCTAAATAGTGGAGTTCAACTTCATTAACTACCTATCATTATTTAAATATAATGATTATTTCGGTACATTAAATATTTAATAAATATTGATTATTAACACCCTGTATCTAAATACAATTTTTAACGTCCTTTACAAAATATATTTATTTTAAAATGATATAGTTCTACGTTCGTTTGCTTTCATTTTTATTAATTTTCAGTCTTGTAAAGTGTACTTGTGTGGAACAAAAAGAGATTTAATAAATGAAAACTTCCAAAGGCGGCAGGTGGGATTCGAAATGGCTCAAAACTACGCTCAAGGTTAGTTCAATTTCAAACAATGAAAGAATGAAGGATACTGATAAAAGGAAAGGAAATTCACATTTAACCGTATTCATAAATTCGTTTCAAATTAGAATAAATTATAATATTATCGTTTTATTGTTCCCTTATATTTAAAATTTCCTTTTTTTTATCTCCTCTCTTATTTAAAGATACCTTTAAGTTTAATGTAATTCTGAAATAATATTATTGTAGTAATAATAATTATTAATCCCTGATGAAGGTATAATCATTCATATAATACACATAAAAAAAGAATGGAATTGAAATAAATGACACTTTGTCAATAAGGCACTAATATAGATTTTAAATTTGTAGAGCAGCTGGATCCGTACTTCTGCTTAATATAATTTATGTGTTGAAACTTTGATGACTAATTTTCCAGTTAATATAAATTTCCGAAGTTAAACATATTGTGAGATAATGAATTTTAACTTTATTTTGTATAGTTTTTGCCTCAATACATTTTTTTTATCTACGTAAGATTGTATTAAAAAGTAACATAATGGTTTTTTTTAGGAGTTCAAGTTAAGTTGTTTGAAACTTCAAGTAAAACAGGAGAGAATATTGGTAAGTACAAAACAAACAATTTTAAATTCATGAATACTTAAGAGATAAATGAATTGGTGAAAATAGTCCCAAAGACATTTAATATTAGTTTGTCGATTGACTCTAAACATATACCAATTATTCATGTATACATAAACACTGAAAAACAAAGCATTGGAAAACAGCAACTGCCTTCCAACTGCATTATTACAAAATAAAAAAAAACTTAGATCAATTAACGGAAAAAAACCATCTGATGATGTAGTATATTTTGAGTTTTAATGACATTTACTACTACTTTTCTGATTCATGTTGTATATTAGTTCTTATTTGTTTAAATATAAACCATATGTAATAAGTAGTCAAAAGAAAGCTCATTACGTTGGAATTTAATGAAGTCAGTAAAAGTCGTGTCCCTGGTTCTTGGTTTTACATTAAAGAAAATAATATATCCGGAATGTACGTATATATTTTTTAAAATTCTGAATTTTGCCATTCAATTTGAAATTCACACGCACAATATATTTTCGTTTTAGTTTTTAAGGAATTAGTCTGAATTCCTGAAGATGGCATTGGACAACAAACCATGTTGATAAAAACTAAATTTCAAAGCCATTTATTTATTTAAGCACTTTATTAGTAGAAATTATGGTTATGTTTTTATATATATTACCGGAGAGAGTTACAAATTTAATACAGCAAATAATAGAAAAACTTTGAAGACAGTTAAATCACCAATAAATATTATTATTTTTTTTTTGTATATTTATGTATGCCTTTCAAGGTATAAATATGAGTAAATACCTCCTGTTGGTCATTGTCAAGAAATTGCCTATTGATGGTGACTTTCTGTGTTTTACTACTATGGTATATTGTTTATTACCCCACCGGACCATTTATTTGATTTTAGGAGTTTTATTATTTTTCTTCTGTAATATATATCACAAGCAAAAAAAAATCGTGTCTTGTTTGGCTGCCATGACCATCTGTTCCTGATGAAGGTGGCAATAGAAATATTAAAGCGAATCACGTCGATGAATCTTTTGTGTATTATTGTTATGCTTGCTTAACTGTAATCTTTCCTTTTTCATAATGAAAAATAAAATGAAAATTTTTTTATACAAAAAAATCTTGTATACAATGTTTTTATCAATGACTTTTGAAATTTCATCATGTTTCCAATGAATATGTGGAAATATTTGGATTTTTTGGTCTTTATTTTTAGAAGAAATGTTTCAAACGATAATTGAAGACTGCTCAAACAGTAATGAGATTCTTTCGCAAAAGGAATGTTCGACGAAAACTGTTGCAATCTACCAGCATCCCTTTAAGCAGTGTTGCCACAACTCTTAGTCTCCTCCCTCCTCCCACGGATCTCTTCTGCCTGTGATCTTTCAGATAATAACTACTTTCTTTATATTGTTCCAAAGAAATATTATTCGTTGATTTAATAGAATATGTCCAGTATAGACTTATATTTATTACTTTTGAACTGTGGTACCGTTTTTAATTTCTAAGTAAATGTTAAAAAAAAAAAAAGGATGAATTTTCTATACTAAGAGCGACTGCCTGATTTGTAGTAGCACGGAATGAATTATTGTGACTTTTCTTCATGGTTCTTATATCTGAAAAGTTTATATATTTAATAAATAATAACTTTGTGTATGGGTATTCGTAATGTTCTCATAGGTTTTTGTTTTTATGACTGATGTTATATGGTATTTTTACTCATGTTGGAAAGAATAATAAAGGTCTCGGCATACAAATGTTTTGTATAAACAATTAGTTTCGAATGTCAAATGTTATCAAGTTACATATAGAATACACAACTAACCACAGAGCACTTAGAAACTAAGCTGTGCTACTTGCCCTAGTACAAACACTACTTTTACCGTTCATCGCAACTACTAGTCCTTTCCATTCATCGCAACAGCCGGAATGTCATTATTTAATCCTTTGTATCATTTTTATATATTTAAACTTATTTCATTTCTATTTGGTTTCTAGTTTGTTTTATATTCTAGATCTAACTGAAGAAAAACAGTACTTGTTTAAAAGGCGTTGCTTATATAAAACATTTGTAAGTAGATACTCATATTATTTCTCCCAACATAATTTTTTTAACAAATTGTAAAATGTTTTGAAGATTTAAAAGATCTAATTTTGTTTTCTTGTTTTACAAAGTCTAATTTTGTTGCTACTTGAAAATGATTATTGTCATGGTGCTAGCAGCCGCAGTCTGTTGTATTTCTCTTTAGATCAATGATTTATTGTTGATAGAATACTTGCGTGCTTGTGGAGATCGACTGTGCTTTGGTGGACGAGTTGCCCATAGTTTATTTACCTTTCCTTTTATGAAAAGTATACAATAAATTAGCACATTTTGCGTGAAATGATTAGTCCTGATCATTTTTTATTAGTTCAGTTCGTATTACTATTCCTCCGCAATTCTCTATCAAAATTTCAGCATAGTCTATATTAAGAGATAGGTCCCATCAACCAGGTGTTGGGTATACAGAACATGGTGTTCAACTTTCTAAGGTGCAAGAGTACTAAGTTTCAGTTGTGATAATAGGTTTTAGATTTATTATTTGTCTAGTAATGCGTGATATTACTCATACTTGGAAAATTAAAGAAACTAGTCTCAAAACAGAAGAAGTTTTATAAATAAATAAGCAATGCAGTTCGTTCGCTTTTCTTCATGCTGAAAATTCAAATTATTATGAGAGATAAATTAATATGTTTCTTCCACATCAATATTATCTATACTTGAGAACGCCTTCGTTTCAAGAGTATTATTATTATTATTATTCAAGAAGTCTTATTCATTTCAAATATTTTACAGGGTTTTTTCTTTAGCCTACTAAATATATTTCCTTTCCACAAATATTTTTCCCACAAATTTATGTAATTGTTTTATGCTTTGCAAAATTTATTATTAATGAAAATACATATATTTGATTATTTCATTTAATTTCAGTATCAAAACAGTATTTAAACAAAATAATTATTATTATTTTAAGGTTACTATGTGAATTTTGGCAATAAAGAACATATCGTCTCAAGAAAGAAGTATCACCTTACCAGCAATATTAAACTTTTGAACTTCTAAAACCTTACAATAATTTAGAATTTGATAAGTATTTTTGTATATGGAAGTCAAAGTTGCTCCCAAAGGTGTTACTTATTATTTTTTCATCCAGATAAGTTTCATCATCATATTTACAATGTTGAAATTATTAGGTTTAATTTCTTAATTTAAACTAATTAGCTTAATTTAAGTTGAATTTTAGATGTAACCTCAGGAAGAACACAAAGTGTTTGAAATTAGTTGTTTTTTCATAAAACTTCTTTTGTTAGACCAGTTTTTTTTAATTTCCCCATTTTAAGACTATAGATTGTTAATTTTCTCTTTGTTCTTTGTTTTATTCTATATACTAACCAGTATCGGTTTATCAGAACAAATCACACCATAAGCACAGCTATTGGCTTACCATTCGTGTCCTCGATATTTATTTATATCGGCTGGTGTTTAGTGCTTTAGTTGCAGGACGCTTATACTCTGTCATGGGTGCTAGGAAAATTCACTATCAGCATTCAACGCTATGTTTTTCACCACACCGCATTGGTCGCCACAATAGTTGATCGCTCAGATACCTATTTCCAGGCGACACATATAATAATTTATGTATATTTATTTTATTAAATTAGTTTATATAGTTTGTTTATATTTCTCTATTAAATACCAAATTCATAAAAAATGAAGTTCCGTTTAAAAAATGTTTAAAAACTTTTTAATTTTAATACTTTAGACTTTAAGTTATTTGTACTTTACTTTCATCTTAATATAAGTTATATTTATTTCATCTTTACTTAAGTTATAAGTTTTTACTTTCATCTGTATTGATAACTGAAGATTGCAAACAAGTTATTACGAGTTGGTATATCTTATTAATACCTCAGATTTTTTTTGTAAATTAATATTTTATTGATGAGGAAAGTGCAACGAAAATGAAGATAATTAAAAAAAAACACTTTTTTAGGAAAAGTGATTAAGACTGGCTATTTAATGTGATTATTTAGTTTGAACAACCTTTCTCGATTTGGTTCTCAGGACTAGGGAGCTCGTCTAGATTTGATTGGCCTCGTATGTGACTCCGGTGCCAATGTTTCAGTCAGTTCCATTCTTATCTTCATTTTCATTTGCATATTTCTTTCCGGTTGTTACCATCAAACTTTATTTTTATTTGGTATGTTAGATAACATTTAACACTTTCCAATGAGGTAACACTAGGCTGAACACTGAACAATAAAGTACAATTATAATTTGATGTATAAATCTTAAAAAAAAATAATATTTATACTTTATATGAGGTGTACATAATTCAAACAGCATCTTAGAAAATTTTATATATATATATAATCAATGATCAAACCACAATAAGAAATGGGAAAACAAGACTAAGATCTTTCAACCGTAACAAGCGGTCTTCGTCAGAGTCAACTGAACACTAGATGCAGAAAACATCTGGTGAGGAGTTGAGAAGAGTGGGAGGGAAGAGTGGTATTTTAAAAGGGTGAAAGCGCAGGAAAGGACTAATGTCCAGAAAGGGATGTTTGGGGAAACAAAGGAGTACAGTAAGAAAAAGTAAAAAAACTATCCTCTAGCTGTCAACCCTCTTTGAAGAGGCTATTGCCCTCGTGACTCTGACGAAGACCGCTTGTTACGGTTGAAAGATCTTAGTCTTGTTTTCCCATTTCTTATTATGGTTTGATCATTGATTGTTATTTCACGTGTTTATGTGAAATATTTTTATATATATAATATATATTATACTGTTAAATGTGAAACACATATTATCGTCCAATCGTAGCATATAAATTACTTATCACATCTTTTGCTGCGTGGCAAACTGCTGGTGGTGAATTTTCCAGATTACTTACGTTTGACAATTATAGAGAACTATAATAAAATTGATTTTTTATTCGCATATGTTTGGGTCTGTCATAATTCACAATAACTCGTTTTATTAGTCTTCAGATCGGAATTACATATTTCTTTACGTTAAAGTATGTTCAAATATCTTTCAATACAACTAAATTTCAAGTGAGTCTTAAAAAAGACCCTAGATTAAACCAAAGAACATAATTAATTATGCAATTTTCAACAAACTCCGGCTTGAACAGCCTCATCCTCAGTTTTATAACTTCTTATACCCTATAAGTTATTAAATGAAATCCTATTTATTAGTTATGTTCAGATAGTTTTAGAATAAAATCACATATCCAATAGTCGATAAAATTAATTTTATTAGAATTTTAAACCCATTAGTAGTTACTTTAATTAATTATTTATATAATTATTAATAATACTAGTATTATTATCAGGAAGAAAATAGAATCAAATTAATGTATTCATAGATATTGTATATTTAGCTGTGTTTATTTCATTCATTGTAAAATAATAATCAAAGGCATCATATTTAGTATTGAAAAAGAAAAAAAAACATTCACTGCAATTATATGTTATCAAAAACCGACTGAATTGAGCTTAATGTAATTGCTATAATGTAGTTTTAGAGTAATATTCCATCATTAAGTATTCAATTAATAAAACCAATTATTAATAAATTGCCCTTGTTGTTATTAAAACGTTGAATTGTTTATAAATTCTGATAGGAAATTGTTATTAAAATGTTGTTTCATTATGAAATAATTGTTATTAAAATACTATTTTAGAATGAAATAATTGTTTCATAAAGTGAAATTCAGATATTTCATTACCATGTCAATATTCATTACAGATTGTTCCTCCATTTCAAATATTTTCAAGTTGATTTGTTTTATATATATATATATATATAAAAAGATTTCACATAAACACGTGAAACAACAATCAATGATCAAACCACAATAAGAAATAATGTTCAGTTGGGTTTTTGACTCTGACGAAGACCGCTTGTTACGGTTGAAAGATCTTAGTCTTGTTTTCCCATTTCTTATTGTGGTTTGATCATATATATATATATATATATATATGTTTGTGAAACCAGAAATGCTGTTGTAGGGCTAGAATTTTGATAAGCATCAAATAGAAAAAATTGTATGGTGATAAATTTTACTATGTATGTTAGGAAAAAGAAATACTTGTCTGAATTTTGAAGAAGACCTCGAAATGAGCTAATTGTAATCGTATACAACATAAAATGGATTTTAAAATTACTTCCTTTTTATAAAATATATCATTGCCATGAAATAATTATAAGAACTGAAGTGTCATGGTACAAATAATTGACCTTTCGATATCAATTATTTCGTATCAATTATTTTTTAAATTAAAAAAAATTATATTTTGGAAACAGGTATAAAATATTATTTTCTTCTTCTCGGAATTTGTTCAGGGTGAATATACGGAATCACCTTTTTGCCAACGTTTCGTCTTTATTTTAAGACATCCTCAGGGCTATAAACTAACAAAAAACAATGGACATTTGTCATTTCTACTTTACAGTGATCATAACAAATCAAAAAACTTACTTACTCAAGGCTAGCTTTTGATTTGTTATGATGATTGTAAAGTAGAAATAACAAATGTCCATTGTTTTTGGTGTTTTGTTAGTTTATAACGCTGAGGATGTCTTAAAATAAAGACGAAACGTTGGGAAAAAGGTGATTCCGTATATTAACCCTGACCAAATTCCGAGAAGAAGAAAAAGTGTTTGGTATTAATTTTTGGTCAAGAAACATTACCTTATTAAAATATTATATACAATTAAAGTACATAAAACTTAAATTGAATACATTCATGTTTGATAAACCTTCACATGTATCCAATATTTAAATGGATCAACAATATTCATATTTACTAATTCGTTTTCGTTTTGTCCCTGTTTCATTTCAAGGTCAAGTTAGCGTATGGGACCAATAATTTAATTACATATATGTATCAAACAAAATTTACACAAGTGCCAACAATTAATAATTTGTACAAACTAGATGTAAGGTTATTTAATTGCATCGTACTTTTATTAACAATTTCTGAAGTAGAATAACAACGTTTTATTCATTTATAAAATAAAGCCTTTAGTACTTAGGGTATAGATTCTGTAGCCCTTGGTAAATAATTATAATGGTCATTATTTTGACAATTCACCTTGTCTGAAATATTGTCAGGATTTTAGCGACATAAATGTTGTTGGAATATTTCTTGTGAATTGTCCTCTCTACTCGAATGGTTTCGGAATGTGCTCATTATCAATTACCTATTCAGTAGAGAAGAATATTTAGAAACATACTGAGTTTATGTTCGAATAATTTATCCGAGATAGTTATGTGGACTTAAGTTACAAGGTTGCAAATAGTTGATACTTCGATACCAGTCCTCAAGAATCCTTGAAGATATTCTCAGAAGGTTACAATGTAATTTAGATATGTCCCATCTAGTAGTTTGTACCTAAGAATAATGTTCTAATATGTAGTTTATAGTATAGAAAATACAGTAAAAATTATGAAGGCTTGTAAATCTTAGCTTCATTGGTTTCGGATCTTGTCTATTTCCTAGAGCGGGAAGAATATTTACCAGACTAAAGTTGCTTGTTACGTTCTTCTTTAGTTGCTACTAAAAAGCACCTGTTTAATTGTATATATTAGGTAACACGTCACATTTAATAGAGTCAACCAAAGTTAACTTTCTATTTATGAATAAAAAAAAAACTTTGTATTAATGTTAAATTTTTTAGTTATAATGTTGCTTTTTCGTAATTAATGAGAAGAAAATCCCCAAGCATAATAAGATGTACGCCACCGGCTCATGTCGATAACCTATATATATATATATATATTTCGTTGAATAACTGACTGTATTTTACTAATGTCATTTTCTTCACCAGTTTTTCGAGGTTTTTGAATACCTTCTTCTTTCCTTCATACAAACTTTGGGGAATATTAATTAGGGTGGAACCGACATGTTTCGACTGCCTTCCAGTCATCTTCAGGGTAATTAAAAAAAATTGTTACAATCTTTAGAGGTGGTATTAAGACACAGTTTACAGTAATCGTTTAAAGTAGCTCTTAGTCTTGTTGCTCAGTTCAGCCAGTAGCTCATGAGCAACAGAACTATGAGCTACTTAATAGTAAACTGTGTCTTAATACCACCTCTAAAGACTTTAACAATTTTTCTGTTACCTTCTTTTTTCTTACTTTGTTTCCTCTCTGATAACATAAAGTGAAAGTCTCAGGGCATTTATTTTATTTCTTTTTCTTTTGTGGTTTTGGACTTCATTGATTGCATCACATGTTTGGTTTTTTCCGGTTAACATTGTTGTTCCTTTAAGTAACGTAAATTTCATTTTCCTAGTTAAAAAATTCTTATTCTGCCTATGAAAAAGGTTTTAAATAAAACCGAAACGTTGGCAACGAGAGTTGGATTTTTTATCCTGGAAAATTGACCGAATCCCGATTAGAGAACACACCATATATATATATTTGAGAGAGAGAGAGAGCCAAATTGTCGATCGTTTACAGTATAGTACCAAAGTAAATTGGAATCAGATAATGTTTCGGCTCTAATTAAACTCCCGAATGACGTTTCAATTTTATTAAGAACCTTCTTCATAGGCGAAACTTTAAGAAGTTTCTGAACTTTAAAGCAATCCTGAACAAATATATCAAACAAAGAGATCTTTGATGTATTTAGTGATTAAATTATTCACTGAAATACTTTATTCCATTATTATTTTAGTTTCTCCTGCTATTTAAATAATTCGTAGTTTTTTTTAAATTCTTCATTTTGCCTATGATGGAGTTTTTAAAAAACAAAAATGTCAGCTTGGATTGATAGGAACCTGGAAATCAAAACAAATATTTGATTCTATAAAGTTGAATTAATTTAGATTAATCAATCATGAATACAAAAAGTAAAATAGATGTGCAGAGAGTTTCTTAACTTGTAATCCTCGTAAACTTGGAGCTTCTGTTATTTTTTATTCTATATGTAATATTTATTGGTTTATATATTTACATTCATATTAGGTAGTACATGTTTATTTTTTAAAAACAAAGTCCTTTATGTTTAATTAATTTTTTTTTTAGTTCTTCTTCTTGTGCTTCTATGATTTTTCTCTGAAAGTTAATATTTAGATTTGAAGATGAAAGTCGCCTAAAAGAAACTATTTTTCAAAAAATAAATACGTAAGGAGTAGGAAAATGTTTTATAAAAAAATCAGGTCAGTTTTTACTTAATTTTATTTATTATATGTTCCTCGTTCTACAATATTTATTCAAAACTATATCAAAGTTAGTAATAGTTATTAAAGATAATGTTATAATCGTTAATATCGAATAACATCATTGAATTTTCTAAATACTGGTTTTGAAGAAAGATATTTGTAACTTATTTTTCTTAGCATTTTCCTTTTTAAAGCCCTGGAATAAGTTCTTTTTGAAAGTTATTTTGTATATTCACTGTTGTTAAGATACGAAAAATATATTTATTTTATTAATTTATTAAGAAAATCTAATTTTTTTAAAAAAAAAAGACACTTCAGGAAGGGTCATGTCAAAAGTTACCTCTTAAGGGCCATTTGTTATTATTGAAAAGAGTTATTTATGAATGTCACTTAACGAATATATTTTTCTGCTTTCTATTATTTTAATCTACATATATATTATTTATATTAATATGTTCGAAATAGTTAAAAGTTACTTCTAAATACCTGTAGATCTTTATATATATAAAAAACAAACTATTGTACAATTAAGTAATCATAACTTATTGAACAGTATTAAGAACTGTACTGACCGTTTAACTTGTTCGCTTAGATTAAATGAAATGTCCTTTTATGCTAATTTTTTTAGCAAAGTGGATATACTTTTTTACATTACAAGTTTATTATTATTGTTTTTTTGCCGATAGATTTTTTAAATAATTCGTTAAACGTACTATGAGATTGAATAGTTATTACGAACAGTTCTTGATATCCAGGGCTCTCTCTTAACAATGCACCTTTCAAAGTGCATTTGGAAGTTTTAAAATTGTTTACTAAAAGAAAAAAATGTAACAAGTTTATTGTAGTTTTTTTGGTTTATTGTTATCAGAACCAGACTTCGTCAGAATCAAAGATTATGAAAACTAAATTTGATATAGATTTCACTTTTTATGTATTTAGTCATTCTTAAGTAGAAAAATGATAATGAGTTAAATGATTTTGTTAAATTATTATTTATGTTATTTGAACAATCTGTTTGTCGTCTATTATATTTAATTAAATAAAAAGACATACTGTAACTATCACTTCCAGAGTAATCTTTATTATTGTGTGATATAATTTGTGATTATACTAATTTAAGTAGAATGCCCACAAACCAATGAATTTAATTAAATATTTTATTCCTAACTTTACATAACTGAGAAGCATACGATTGTAACGAATATTTTTATACATTCATGCATTTTTACAGAAATAAATTCCATCTTATGTTTGTCACCGTCGTTATTTTTGAAATTGAACCTTTTTCTAAATTATATATTTTAATTATCATTTCTCTACGTATGAATTATTTCTGCTAAAACAAAGGTATGATTTTCACCACAGGTGAGTTTAGAAAAACTCTGTAAAATTTGAACTTTTTCCATATTGGGGACCTAAGTATCCCAGAACCCTGAAAAAAAATTTAAACACACACACACACACACATATATATATATATATATAACAGTTCAAAATTGAGGATAGGTAGCACACAAAGTAAAGAAACACACTTACAAACTCAAATTTTCGGGCAATCCGTCTTCAGGAGAAAGAGAAAGGGAGACCAAGCCAAGGCTAAAGTACCTAATACAATTAGGTACTAAATTAATTAAATTTAATACTAAATTAATATTTAGTATCTAAATCAATTAACATATTGTGTAAGATTGGGTAAAGTATATCCAATCAATTTTGAAGGTTGTTTTGACATTATTTGATGATTTATCAATGCAAGAAAACTGAAATCGGTTAAATGTGATGCCTCTGTAACAGGATGCAGTTGATTTTCTGGTGGAAGCCGACCGCTAGATTGCTGCGAAAAAAGGATGTTTGGCTTTTTATCAAAATCATATGTTGGATAATTCCATCCACAGGGATGCAATATCCCCTGTTCTTTCCTCTGCGCTATTTTCTCACCATCAGTCAACTGTTTGACGCATCAGCACATATTCAGGAAATAAAAGCACGAAGCATTAAATTCCGCGTAATTTACACTGACTTCACAGAATAATGAAGATCCGTTAAGAGAAAAATAAATAAAATACTTTCATGGTTGCCTCTATAATCACAGAGGAATCATTGGCTTCCTTGCTTCCATTGACTGCACGCCTAAATATCTATAACTGTAAGTCAGATTAGGAAAAATTTAAATTCATGTAATAAATTTCAAATTATACATCACAATTAAAAATTTCAATATTTCTGTTGAATAAATAAAAAAAAAATCTAGGGTGTCCTGCACTGCACTCAACTGTAATATAAGTAAACATTATATCAAACTCGCTGACGGCCAAATGTTTTGTTTTAAATTGATTATACATATATATTAATGATGATGTGCCATTTGTTTACATATCTATAGTCATTCTTTCAGTTAAATAAACTTGAAATCATAGATCAATCTGACATATCATTAAAGCTATTAAAGAGATTATTTAATTAATCCCATCGGACACGTAAACTCCGCGTCCATACCAATCATATTGTACATCCTATTGTTGCAGTAAACTACAGAATTTGTGTTCTTTAATGACCTTAATAAATTACATTGAGAAGTATCCCTCACTTCTGTAGTCCTAGGTATGGGTGGACAAAAATGTATCATCTCCAATTGATCAGCTCGTATTTATACACAAGACAATCAAAGCTTTCTACCTCTTCAAGACAGAGTTCTTCATTCTTCTTCTAATGTCAAATACAACTTCCATTCATTGTAGTTAACTAGATAAATTCTAAGAGATGGTCTACATATATTTTCAAGTTTTTCCTTTGGAGATGTAGCATTCATTACAAACGAAGGTTTAGTTGGAATGAGTTTTTTAAAGTAAATTGAACCCGGTTGTTTATTACACCTAGTAACAGTTTTCTTATTGATCTATTTGTTAGTTTCATTCCGGTAAGCTGAGGCAGTAGTCTCAAATACGCGAGACTGTAGGATATTTGAATAGTTCCAAACATTTCCAAATTGTTTACTAACTCATTCCGAAATATTCCGTTGTTTACAGGTACTCAGATTAAAATCAAATGATTTATCATGTTTTCATTATTAATTTAGCACTCGTCAGTACATCAGACTTAAATCCTTTTATTGATATCAGGTGATCATTTGTGTTTATTTCGAGGACTTCTGTAAAATAGTCTAAAAAGGGCAGTATATCTAACCGATATATAGTTCAAACTATTAATATATCATTTCATTTTTTTAAACATTTTTGGAAAAAAGGCCATAAAAACCTTTCTTTGCTGGTTTAATTATTTAATTAATTTTCCCATTTGATAATATTTTCAATATGTTTCCTACACTTAGTCCTAGAGCAAATGTGAAGGCTCAGCATAACCTTTATTCAATATGAATCCAATATGTAAGAACTTTATTTTTGTTACAAATTAAATAACTCATTAAAACATTTTTTTTACTAATTTTTTTATTATTAAACTCCTAAATATCCATTTGATTTCATCGAATCAGTTAAAATTTTCTACTTTAATGTAAAAAAGGTACACAAATATAAATAAATCTGAGGAGTACAGCAGGTGACCTATTATTCTGAAATGAACTTTCATTTTTTATAGCTTTGCTGGAATCAGAATTTAATAAAAAATCTGAGTGGCCTACACTCAACTTTCCTATAAGTAACTTAATATCAATCTTCATCGGTATATATAATGTTTCATTTAAGCATAATGTAAACATATAAATATGAGGTGTTTATTAGTCTTTCATTCCTGAGGTATATTGATCGCTTATCAATATATAAGCTTATTTTTGTATATCACACTACTGATGCAAATAATCCCATTAGTATAACTAAAGCAGTAGTAACATTTCTGAAAAGCCAAAAAAAAAGTTTCTTGATATGAAATAATCTCCTACAAGAGAACATGGCTTTTCTCCAAATAGCTAGTGGATTTCTTTTTAATCAGCCGTTTAGGGTCAAAAAAACATTTTCTGAAAAAAGAAATATTACTGTAACGCCCCTTTCAAGAATGTAATTTAAAAAAAAAATATCTCAACTCATTCTCAACATAATGTTCTACCTTTAGGCATAGTTTCATTTTCATCCGTCAAACGGCTTGTATCGCTCTCACAAGCTTTGAGATTGAATTATAAGTCAAAATTTTTACATTTTATTGAAAAAAAAAATTTCCGTTGTTTTAAAATTCTGAATATATTTTTCGTTTATTCTATTTGTTACCTCAAAGATAATGCAGAAATTTCAAAACTCTAGAGTTAGCAGTTTAGGAAGAAAAATATGTTTTCTAAAAAACAGTTTTTTGGCAAAAAAAAAGTGACTTTCCCGTCGTACATATTCTTCCCAAACAATAAGGATCATCTACACTACAGGGTCCATTTTTGTGTAAAATATCAACTAGATCCATCAAAGATTCTGGACCGTAGCGTGGTAGCAAGCAATGCTAACACACTCACCCATCCACCCACACACAGACATCATCGAAAAAACATCATAAAACGACTTTTAAGACCTCAAAACATATAGTCCCGTCGAAAACTCGAGATCAAAATTTTTTATTATCACTATACTTTACTTATAGTAAAGTAAAAATATTATACAACTTGCTTTGGCAAATTTTGCTACAATTATAGTAATAGTTCAATGTTTTGGAAAAATTTCATTGATGTCTAATTAGTTGTTTAAAGTTGAAAAACCAGTTTCTGAAATTATAAAATTTATCATAATGCCCCTTGCTGGTAATGTAATTTTTTTAAAAAAAAATTCCCAACTCATCCTCATATGAGATACTACTTTTAGGTATAATTTTATTCTGATTCGTCAAACTTTATGACGTATCCTCATCACAAGCTTTCACATTCTACCATAAGTCAAATTTTTTACATTTTATTGAAAAAAAAGTCCTGTTAGGTTAAAAATCTGAGGACTTTGCCAGTTATTGCTTTTATCATTTCCATGATAATGCCAAAAATTTCAATACTCTAGAGTTAGTCTTGTTCTGTAGGAACTAAAAGACATTTTGTCTTATACACAAAGAGAACCCTCATTGTGTAAAATATGATTCCACTAAATTGTCTGGACTGTAGCGTGCCAACAAGCTTCAGGATACACTATACATCACTGAAAAAAACGTGAAAAAAAGGACTTTTGGGACCTCAAAACATTTAAATCTGTCAAAATCTCAAGATAGAATTTTTTTATGATCACTATACTTTACTTATAGTAAAGTAGAAATACAATATTTTGTTAGAAAATATTTGGAATTTATTTTCTTTAAAACAATTATTACAATATTTTAAAGTAATTAAATGAAACATGTTTTATTGTTACAAAAAGTAATATCCATTAAAAACAAAGAAAAATTAGCAAGTGTGCGACAAAAATTCTATTACTTATTATTTAATAAAAAAAAAGTTAACATTTTTTATTGGAATGTACATAGCAATTGAATAATAAAAATGAATGTTTTAATGGAACCTTATCCAACATGCATTAGTGTAATCAAAAGGTATTACTCATGTTACTACAAGGTACTATCAAACATTATGTACAATAATTAAAAATAATTAGCATTTCCAATATTCCATTCTTCAGTATTTGAGCAAACCCTAATTAAGAAAAATTAAAGAAAAAACAAACTAATTCCGACTAGAATAAGAAAAGGGACTGGCCTAAGTTTAGCAATAACAAAAAAAAACCATTGTAAGCATGGTGACATTTAATTATCAAATGTAAAAATGTTTTTATTTGCATTCTTGAAATACCATAAAAATAAAGGTTTAAATCACTATAAAAGAATTTTATGTTACATTTAAGTCATTTTCAGCTGATGTTTTTTTCTTACATTTACCACATATAATCTTAATTCAACTTATTGTCTTCCTTAGAAAAAAAATTTGATCATTCACTTTTAATTGTAATATTTTATAGTGTTTGACACTGCAGTAACACAAAAGAAAGCTTTGTGACTTGTTCTCATTCTGTTTGTATTAAGAGCATGTTCACTCTTCACATTACATTTATACTACTGTCTTTGTCAGTATATTAAAGAGTTATTACTTTACTTATAATGTACGTATTGAATTTGAAATCACGTACTTTAAAAGTTATAGTTACAGCTCAAAGACGCTGCTAATAGTAAAAAAAAATTAAGGGATTAAATCAATTATTTACTTATTGCCAGGATTTTATTCCACAATGAATATAATATACATTTTCGATGAGGAAAAAATTAGGGTTGAGATAAGGATAGGATAATTGTTTATTAGGCACAAGGTGTTTAGATTTAAAATGTAAAAACTTTAGTCTGGTGACATCTGTAAATCATCTTTTCATGGAGGAAAGCGGGAAGGAATTGATACAAGGGTATTGGTATTCAAACAGTACAGCATATGAAACATAATGGAATGTAATCATTCTACTTTTATATTGTAATTATATCTTTTTTTTTTAAACCGTTTATAGTGTTGGTCCACCAATCTATATATAAAATATGTTTTTACCCTATCATTATTAAACATTCAGAAATGATCAATTCTATTAATTCAAAAATAAAAAAAAACATGCTAAACTTATGTGTACGATTTTACAAAATTCTAAACTCTTAGAGAAAATTATATTTGCGTAGAAAGTAAAGGCACTCTGTACAAAAAACACAAGAAAAAAGGAAAACCTTGCGAACTTTTTAGCGTGCATTGTTATCAAATAAAGTGAGTGCCACTGAGTGACACCAAGTGTGTGTAATTAAAAATCACAATAGTAGTTGTTAAAGCTTGCATAAGTACGTTTTTTCAAAAATGAATATATTTTCAAGCCGATATTTTCATCATAGATGTTTATTAAAACTAAGCACTTCACAACAAACAATTATACGGGATATAAGTTCAAAAATGACATTTGAATCCTAATCAGCATGAAGCCATATTGTAAAACAAATGCAATCAACTTTCACATAGTATTGCTATAGTGGGCAAACGGAAGTCTTCTTCCTTGATTTCCAATTTTGCTTTAGTATAGACGTAATGAATGCCATCCACATTTTTTATGAATAAATGTGAATTATTAAATATTGTCTATACACCATGGACCAGTTACGAAACAAACATTTATTTTTATTTTTACTTACATTTTTTTTTTTAAATAGCCGACACCACAGAACGAAATCAATATATTTCTGCTATATTCATTTTGAGGCTTGCTATTCCTTACAAAACCATAATAATAACAAACAAAATTCCAGAAACCATGAATCAAGTGAAGCTGAAAGATATTAATGAAACTATATAAACAATTATATAAATTACAATGTTATTTCATTGCAGTCAACATATTTTGATATTGTAATCTGTTTATTAACCATGCTAACTGCTACAAACACGAGGAAGCCAAATGCTTTTACAATTAGACTCCTTATATTATCACAGAAACTAATAAAAACTATAATATTCTTAGGTTTACGTGGTGACTAGACAATAATTGTTTTGGTATCACTCACCGGAAAAAAGGTATATTGTAGTTAATAATGCAGTTTTCTTTTCAATTTAACAGAATTAATAGTTTATTACAGCTACCGCTTATGTCATATACTTACTAACCACACATTACACAAATAAAACAGCTTGAACATGTTTTAAAGTAACGTTTACCATCACAAACTGTTCATGGTGTCAGAGCTGGAGCAAATATAGCAGATAGTAAATCAAAATGTTTTTTAATCACTTTAAATATCGTTTACCATCGCACACCGATTATAGTGCTCGCGCACCAACGCAAACCTAACAGGTAATAATTCAAAAAAGCTTTTAAATTCACTTACAATTACAGTTTATAATCGCAAACTGGCTATAACGTGTGCTTTTGTCAAAAACAAAACAAAATTTAAAAAACTAAACAACAGATAATATTTTCGAAAGCTTTAAATAACGTCTATCATTTGTAAACTAGTTAAGCAATATACAACAAACACAAGCAGAAAACAATAAATAAGTTATTAAATCTACTTTCGAATATAGTTTACCAACAACTAAGTTCTCCCGACAAGTACAACCAAAAAAGATAAAGACTTCAAATTTGTTAATCAGAGCCTTTAATTAAGAATTAGTGAAATATTAATATCACTACTTGAAAACCAAACCAAACCAATACGACTAAGATAAATTTACGTTTTAAGAAACAAAACTATGTTTAAAATGTATTACTTTTAAATTAGTGATTTACATTTTTGTAAAAGAATATCACAACTAATTTTTACATTTATGATCCTATTTTACAAAAATATACAAAACTTACACTTCAGATTGATATAGTAACCACTAAATCAAAGTCATTTCATTCAATTTAAGAAATATTACCATTACCTAGTTTTACAGTTACGTTAGCCATTATATAACATTTCGTAGCATGTGTCTACATCAACTAGATTACATTGAAATGAGTAATACCTTTTTTACAAAGACGAAATGAATGTTGTTATTTGATTTCACAAATAATAAGCATTATTTTATTAAAAAAAAAAAGAAAAAAACAAAAATAAAAACATCCTTTGCAAGAAATGCCTTGTTAGATCAAATAAGAATATTCAAATTAATGAATGACTTTCAATTACTATTTTCCCATTTAAATCGTCTCCAAAACCTGATTGTTCTAGATGGGGTCATTTTATGGGGTAAACAACATAAAGAAAATAAGACTGTTACAGGTAAAACTAACTTCGATATTTCAATTACGTCATCATCAGGAGAAGAATAAATCTTGAAGGACCTTTCTTTTCCTGAGGACCACATACTCTGAAACACTTGATATTATATGAATCACAGTCAAACATCTGATCAGCAACATTATGAAGGTTACATAACATAATTTTCGTTATGTAGGTCCTATGACAAATCATAGTTATTTGTTCTTCTTTTTTTTTGATTATTTTTTAGTATTTCTTTTTCTTATTGATATTATTATTTATGCTTATAATGAATCCTTTAATTTACTGTTTTCGTATTCATTCATGTTTACTCTTTTTTTCCCCTCACTTAGTGCTTTCACAAATTACATATAATAATTCACAAGTTAAGAATAATTCATAAGTATTGTCAACTCATCTTATGTGTTATATTCTGTAATCTGACATGATATATATATAATGATTACAAGAAAAGAACATGTAGAAACATCACAACGCACTTCAATATTTCGACTTCGTCGAACAGAACTCCTCTTCTTCTTCTCCCGATGGCGACGAAGTCAAATTATTGGATATGGGTTTTGTTGTTTCTACGTGTTCTTTTCTTGCAATCGCTCGGGAAGTTTTCCTAACGGACTTTTTAATGTTTTGAATTGTATGTAACATATATAAAAGGCAATCTAATCTGATAGTCAGTTCTTTCTTTGACTGCTGGGTGTACCACTTGCACTCTCTGATGACAACGAGAGTAGAAATAGAGAGTGAATTGTGTCAGTTCATTATATGTGTTCTTTCTCTGTTATGTGAGATGTGGTCCTCGTAGACCGTCTCTTATATATATATATATATATCAGCTCAAAAACGAAGAAAAGCAACACACAGAGAAAGAGACACACTTACAAACTCAAATTTTCGGGTGATCCGTCTTCAGAAGAAAAGAGTATGGGAGACCAAGCACGCCGGAAACCATATCTGAAACGGCAGGTTTCCTGCCGTTGTGTTACCGGTGTGCTTGGTCGCCCATTCTCTTTTCTCCTGAAGACGGATCATCCGAAAATTTGAGTTTATAAGTGTGTCTCTTTCTCTGTGTGTTGCTTTTCTTCGTTTTTGAGCTGATTTGCGTCCAGTTTGGATCGTTTCTTCGAGTTTTGAGTGATATATATATTAATTTTACAATAAACATATTATTTATTGATTGTATTAATTAAAAAAGAAATATTACAGATATTATGGGAGATGATGTAAATTATTAGTCAAATTGAAAACAATGAAAATAGAGTAATTCGTGAATATTGACAAAGTTATGCAGTGGTTCATAGAGGTGTGTTATTAGAAATTGAAAATAAACATAATAATAAAGCATATGTTCTACAAATATATGTATTTTCATTTTCAACACGTATTTTCGTTGCTACTATGAATTATTTTCTATTGATTTCATATTTTGCTGTAACACTTTACATTTTAGTTAGTAAAAGGTTTCAAGTAACATCTTGAAACATTTTTTCAATCTTCACGGTCGTACCAACCGTGTAAACTGATTTTAGAAAACTTCCTTTGGCAAAACAGGAATTTCTTAACAAATAAAATTCTTTAGTAATAAAAAACAAAATGTAATATGTGGAGACGATACCTTAAATACATACGTTGTTTCATATTCAAAACATTTCGAATTTTCTTATTTGAAATAATTGTAAAAAATAATAGTAAATAAAGAAAAACAGTATTTAATTAAAATAAATTAATAAGACTATTATTATTATTATTAAAAAGACGTCGTATCGCTTTAAGTAGTAAGTTATTATAATTTACTACTTAATAGTTAATTATAAAAATTTTTCTTGAAACATCAAATTAGAATAAATAGTATTAGAATTTAGAACAAGCTGAGAGGCACTTATCCTAAGTATTTGTCAGTGCCTCAAACACAAAGTATTATCACCTTCATACATTCTTGTATCTCCAAGAATACATGGAATTCTTATCTTTAAAAACAATATAAATTAATTTTAATTGAGTTAAAACTTTAATGAATAAAACATTTTTTTTCTATTAGAAAATTATGTTACCTAATTCAAAATTTTCAATTGGGTAACTTTTAACAAACATGAATAGTGGTTTCCTTTTGTATTGAAAAAAAAAGTAATTAGTTAAACTTATGTTTTGAAGAAGGTAACTGATATTAAATTCACAGTTATTTTCGTATTTTTTGTATAATAAAACAATAACCATAATTTTGAAACTCGTTTGGCGGCAAACAGATATTAAATTCTAATAGAAATATCCAAGGATCAATCTCTCTTAGAGACTCCGATGTACATTCAATAATTAAGTATAAAAATATCACCCTTTTATGTCATTTTCAAAGTAGAAAAACTTTGTTTTTTTTTTTTACAAAAGTTTTAAATTCTAATTTATTTCTCTAAAAACAATTCATACATCAATATATTCAACAATTCTAAATGCCAACGGACTAATTAAGTGTTCAACAACCACCTTATAATCACTGTGCTAAAAAAAAAAATTGTACATAATGCTAGTTATTAAATAATTTGAAAAAAAAATAATAAAAATCGACTAAGTAAATATCCAACAATTATTACCTAAGCAGTCATTTGATAAACTTAACCATAAAAATAATTAATTATTACATAAGTAAATATACATAAACTAAATATATATTGATGATAAGTATTCAAAACAACAAAAGGAATGGCTCCTAAACTCTAAGGATAACGTGACCTGCTTACTGTCCTGAAAATGAATACAACAGTAACACCAAAGTGACAAAACCTAACCTACTTTGAAAATCTCCAACTGTCTTTCTAATTATTATTTTCTTCTTTTTTTTTGCTACTTACAAACAATTTTTTATAAAACTACAACATATCATTTTTGAAAAAAAAATAACCCATTTTTATTTCTTCTTAATTAATAATTATAGGAAATTTGTACAAAAAATGGAGAACGTTTCCGTATAAATTTCCATTTAATAATAAGGTATCATAAAGTGTCTTTGTAGAAAGAAGAAAAACCAATATTTCTGTGCATTAAAAGTTTAGTAGGAATATTAAATAAAAATATAAAGATGATTGCATTTTTTAAAGTATAGGTTCCGCAAATTAAGTACGTAGGCATATATATTTCTTTAATTATGTTATTAGCATCAAGGGGTTTTACAACTTATTATTTGTATAATGAATTCATGATTAATTTTAAATAAATATGTAACGCTACACCTCTTTATTAAAAATATTTATTACTCGCTAAAAAGTTAACAATTTTAAAATCTCACTTTAAATATTGAATTGTATAATGTTATATATATATATAATAATATATATATATATATATATATATATATATATATATATATATATATATTATTTTCATCTAATTGGGATCTATATATATATATATATATATATATATATATATAACAGATTCAATAATATATCGACCGTTTGATAGAAAACACACCTATATATATATTGATAAAAATCAATGATCAAACCACAATAAGAAATGGGAAAACAAGACTAAGATCTTTCAACCGTAACAAGCGGTCTTCGTCAGAGTCAAAAACCCCGCGTCAAAAACGTCAGAGTCAAAAACGAAGACCGCTTGTTACGGTTGAAAGATCTTAGTCTTGTTTTCCCATTTCTTATTGTGGTTTGATCATTGATTGTTGTTTCACGTGTTTATGTGAAATCTTTTTATATATTGATAAAAGTATCGACCGTGGAATAGAAACAGAACGAAAGTTTATCAGGATTCGGTCAGTCCTTCAGGTTGAAATTAAACTCTCATTGCCAACGTTTCGGTTTTTATTTAAAACCTTTTACATAGGCAGACGTATAAATTTTGAAACAGACAAACTAAGTATTACATTACACATTATTTTACGAAGAAAAATAGTCTATGAATTTCAACAACTGTCTAGTTTGAATGAACACGTGACACTGAAAAAACTGAAAGTTCACTGTCGTCCTCCCGTCTAAAAATTTCTCCTGAGGACGACAGCTGTAATAGTCAAAATAAATATTGAAAAGTGCGTCCTTCGTTAAGTTTCTTTGTGTCACAGTTCATTTTAAGTTTAATATAATATATATATATATTTGTTCTGTATTTATATTATTTTTTTTCATTTTTAGTTACCTTATTTGTTTACCTCTTTCAAAAAGGGAATATAAAGGAAAAATGTATTTTGTCCCGGGAAAACAGAACATATTCTACGATTTATATTTTGAACAATGCAAGCTTAAGAGATAAGAAGAAAATATGAATGGCTACTCGGCATCGATATGCCAGAGTGATATATACCATCACCCGTTCCTCTTCCTTCTGACCCTTTCCTAATAGTTAACAGTTACTTGAAATATCAATTAAGATATTTTTTTGTCCGTGTAGTTTATATATATATATAATAAACACTTGAAATAACAATCAATGATCAAATCAATAAGAAATGGGAAAACAAGACTAAGATTTTTCAACTGTAACAATCGGTCTTCGTCAGAGTCAAAAACCCAACTGAAACACCAGATGTTTTCTGCCTCTAGTGTTTCAGTTGGGTTTTCGACTCTGACGAAGATCGCTTGTTACGGTTGAAAGATCTTAGTCCTGTTTTCCCATTTGTTAATATTGTTTGATCATTGATTGTTGTTTCATGTTTTTGTGAAATCTTTTTATATTATATGAAGTCTGGATCGACTATTTATTTTCTTCAACTATATAACATATACAAAAGAAATAACTATGCAATGAGATTTTGCAATTCATTAAAAAAAAAATAAAAATGTTCACTTTTTAAATTTATTGTCAAATCACAAAAATATTTTCATAAAAAAATAGGAACTGCGTTTCCAGCTTCCACGCTATCTAAAGAATACCAATTGTCTAAACACGAAATGCTCAATCTAAGTGTGCGAAGTGCTTGCATTTATATCTGCCGTTGAAAACATATTTTTTTAGTTTATTCTTAATACATTGTAAACCACAATACATAAAATCACTTAAAAACATACCAAGAACTTTAAATTTCAAAAATTAGTAATGATTATAAATTAAATTTAAATATAAATAATTTGTACTTAAGATACATTTTCTCAACAAATCATTTCCTCAAGTTTTTTTTTTTTAATAAGATCATTTTTTTCTATTATCGATCCAAATATATATTTGCTTTAGTTAAATATATATTTTGTTATAATAACTTAAACACCAATTTAAGCACTTTAAATTAAAATAATGAAAAAGTGAATCTATTTTATATATTTATATTTTAAAAGTCAATTAGTGCATGTACCTGTGTTAGTTTATGTATATATAAACCACCACCAAAAAAAACAAAAATAGAAGATTGAACGTTTAATAAGATTTTTGGAGATTTATTCGTATGACTTCCTCTTTGGTAACGAAGTATCTCAAAAAGTCTTAGAACACGTCATTTTTTTGTTTTGTTTTTGTAGGTTTCATTGGTAGTAAAGTTACTTTTACTTGTTGTATGTATGTATATTATGGAGTCGATAGATAATTCAACATAAAGACAAACCAAAATATTTATCCATAAAAGAATATTCTCAAAAATAGTGATATTTATTAATATCAACCAGAGTTATTTTGTTAAACCAGAGTTATTATTAAACAACCAGAGTTATTTTGTATATCCGTCAATTCTACAGTCAATGTTTTTAATAAAAATACGAATATACAAAAAAACAGTGTTTTTCATAACATTGAGAACACGAGAAATATGAGTTTTACTGTTGTTTTTATTTACACCTGAATAATTTTCATACAATAATCATATATGTGTGATTATAAGACCACTTTTGGTTCATGAAAATTTTAATGCCATCTTAATCGTGCTACAAGAACAGATATTTCAATTCTGGATACTAACTTCTCAGTTTACTTTCAGTAGATGCATTCATCTCACTTTGGCCAGCACTAAGGATAGATTGCTCGGGATGGGTCCTGTAAACTAGCTTGCCAGATCTTCTGACCTCAACCCGTTTCATTTCTATCTTTGAGGGTCATTATACATTCACAAAGAATAAATAAAGCATAAATCATCCCCAGCAATGTATCAAACATGCCATTACAACTATAGATCCAGATGTGTTTCCACGTGTTCCTTTGACAATGCCGGACACGTATTGAAATCTGTTTCCAGCGCAAAGTCAGTCATATAAACCATATTATGGAAAATCTTTTTTTTTTTATTTTAATTCCGTAACTTCTTATAACATTTCCCATCTGTGGAAACTAATGGGCACCATATATAAAACACATTCATTCTTCAGAAAACAAATAATACCTGCATTTAACCAGCAGTTTGATCACATATGAAACACTGAGGTAGTAACAAACAATCACTGTTCCTTAAAAGTTAATAATACTTTCGCAGTTGGTGTTATAACCTATTGTGTAACATACTTAACAACATTCTTTATAAAACAAGAATGGTGTAAGGAACTAGCATGTAAATAACAAATTTGTTATTAATGCTCTTAAAGCATAGTTTTTCAAATTGTAGGCCATTATATATATTAACACAATCCACCCTCTAAATAAACAATGGTACATAGTAATAAAGATGTCTGAACTGCTTTACAACAAAGAGTATTGCCTATTCTAAATTAATTTCATAAAACTTCAGAATAATTTTACCAAACAGATACTGTAAACATAATAACTGTAAATAAGACATTAAGGACTTGGTATGCCAGTTTCTGTTCGATATTTTATATAATTAAAAAAACAAATAAATATCTAGAACAAATTCATTTATAGAGAAAAATGGATACCATTTTTTAATAATATGTAGAAGTTTCAATATGGGAATATTAAATTAGTTAATAAATTGTACTCTATTCAAGGACAGTAAGCATGTGAAATATTAAGATAATGTTAAGGAAACAAATCTAGGGACTTGATTTTGATTCTGTTCGATATTTTGGTTGTTACTGATATGAGTGATAGTTTAGTCGAGGTTCAGTGTTAGCGACGCTGTCTTGCGCATACCAGGTTATTTCCTCTGTTTCATCCTATTTTTTTTATTCCACTTTCAGTCTTTTACTGTATTCTTCTTGTTGTGCTTCTCTCCATTCTTTCTTAGGTTTCATTCTTTTTAATTGGCCATCCCTATAACAATATAACGCAATTAATTATTGAATAACATGAATTAGTAATCTAATTGTTATTGTTGTTCCCATTGTTAGTACAACAGATGCAGTAACAATTAAAGATAAATGATACATCTTACCTCATATATTTCTTTTTATTCTTAACTTGTATCACCATCTTGACGAGTTTTACTCAGAAAGAAAGACGAAAGAGATTCAACACAGGTCAAGAAAGGAAGTAACTTTAATAGGACTGATGTATCATTCTCCAGCAATCGTTTATTCATTTACATGGGTTAGAGAATAGAGTGAATTTGTTCTAGTTTATCTTAGATCTAAAAGACTCAGTGAGCCCCTGAATACCTATTTCCTGGACCCTCTCCTCGAGAGACAATTATTAACAAATAACTGTTGCTTTCTATAGCTAGGACTCCATGGTACGATATTCAGCATGATCTGAGTTGGGAATCTATTGATTGCTACATTACTCGACTTGCTACCAATTAAGATACAAAATTACCCACCCATCCAAATCTTGTTCGGGATCTGAATCCAAATCCGAACTCCCCCATGAATCCAAATAGCTTCCTACATGAGCTAAATATGACGACTTGATGACTTTAAGTTATACAGAACCTCAGACAATGCTAAGCCGCATATATCATACGAATACGACGCCTTCCCCTTATAGACCGACGTCTCATCCCCATTCTTGATAATGTTTACTGACCTTAACAAAAACTGCAGGATATAAATTTAGCAGTGGTTGGCCTCTGGCCCGTAACTACTGATTACGATGTAGACTGATGTGCATGGAAATATTCGTTGGTCGTTGGTGTTACTTTCATGAAACCTTTTTCTTAGCAGTTGAAGAGGATTTAGATTGAAAGTTGGTCCAAATTAAAAACCACTATAATACCAATTAGGGAATCCAGCTCCCTCAGTAACTGTTTAAACGTGTGTCATACTTCTATCCCTATATTCCCGCAAATCTGAGAGGATTCTTCGCTCATTCAGAGCGAACAAGTGACAATGTCTGTCATTGACTGTTCCTTACCTTCCAGTTCATATTTACCACAAGGTCAATATTATATTTCATAAAATGTTTATTTCCCATAAGTTTTTAACATCTTTTCCATTAAATTAAACAGAGTCCATGGCGAAGAATTCTACATACCACCGGTTTGCAATGATTTTATATATATGATGACCTACGCACTTATTAGGTTACCAATACTAACAATTTCTTGAGAAGCTTCACCTTGATTTAAGCTATCATACTATGATAGCTTAACTACTACTTTCGAAAGAAAGTAGGGTTCACTTTCGACATCTGTTAAGTGAACCCTACGTATTTCATCCTCAGTCTTTATTGGACATCATAGAACAAGTCTCCACATAATGTTGTTCCAGAATTTCCAATAATCAGTAAATATTGACTATTGAACAACTCAGCACATTTAGTTAGTAAAGTAACGGGGTAAAACTATTCTATTTGTCCACTTCCTCCACTTGTTTTCAAGAATATGGTTTTTATGTTATTTATTTGAAGTCCTATTACTTCTGATACGGATTCAGCTTTCTTCCTAGTCACCATTGATTGCGCAGAGATGAATAGTTACAGCACATGATCTGACATTCTATTGCAATAGAATTACCAAAGTCTTTTGCTTTTTCTTAACATTGTACAATTAACAGTACACTGTTATTGTAGCCATTTCAAATCAATATTAAAAAGGTGGGTAATCTCTGTGTAGGACTTTTGAGTAAAGCAGAGTTTATTTGACAATTTTAACAGTACATCGAAAAAGAATGTTTCAAGGTATAACCACAGCAACATAACCTCAAGGAACACCCATATCCATCAACAACGATTAACCAACCGACGGAAAGATATCAAGGTACACTTACACCAACACTCAGTTACCAAAGACAATCCACTCCGATAACCTACACTGGAGGTTCATTTGGGGCAGAAGATGAACTGTCTGAAATAGATGCTCCTGGGAGCATTATGAAACCCTAACACCAGATAAATCCAATTCTAAATGTAGATGCTCACCACCTTCCATAGACAGTTAAATATGTTTTAAACTTTAACATATTCTAGGAAGCACTTCCTAGAATATAAATATTCTTCCTAATTCATAATTATTCCTAATTTACTAATATAAACCCCCTAAAAATCGTTGATTATCAAAATATAATTGCCAAATTAACTAAATTTGAATAAAACTCGTTTAATTAAAATTACGAAAACATGTATTTTACATGAATTTAAATTACGTATTTTAAATTATATTTATGTTATTATTTTATAATGTTATGTTTGTAATACATGATTTAGGTGTGTTTTATAAGACACAGTAATTAAAATAATCGATGTACAGCACAGTATGAACAGCATGCACTACTAGAACGTACAGTAACAACTTACATTCGACCGTTCGAAACGTAACTAAAACGTATGTCGAGAATTGTCCGTATGTCACAATATTTTACTTTTATATTCAATCATTTATTACATTATTTAATTTATTTATAGTATATATTTTATTAAACTCTAATAGTCAATGTTAAAGACTGATGTTAGCCTATATTCTTGTTTTTTTTTCAAAGTAAAGCTAGATCTGCATATGGCTAGTATTGTATTATAATCTCTCTATGGATTTAATATAATACCCTTTAGGTTTAGTGTAAAGCATATTCAAAAGGCACTCACCACATGAGATCAACAAGGCCACCTCGTCGAGATATGACGCCCTTGACTCTGTTGGCAAAGTCGATAGCAGATTCACCTTCTGCTTGGTACATGGGGGGCAAGTACCAGACGTCACACACAATCGCCCACGAGGTCATCATCCGGTATAAATACTGTATCATTGTATACCTGTTTGAGTTCCAGAAGGCATCACCAAAGTTGGCATCATACTGAAAAAATGATATGTTAATCGAAATTACACATATCCAACATTTTATAGTTCTGAGATCTCATTTACCTATCATAAAAATTATAACAAAATCATTAGTTGGCTAAATTCAATTTTACAGAAAGAAAACCCATTATTAGAAATAATAACAATAAATTTAATTAATTCATATATTTCAAATTGGTTATTATATTTTATCAATCAAAACGAAAATATAAGTGGAATAATTGTTTAGAACGATTATCACTTAGAATGAAGGTAGTTACAATAAAATATATTATTGCATTAAATGACTGTCAACGAGTTTAACATACTTATTTATAATAACATGAGTATAGGCCACTCAAAATGTTTTCAAATATTTGAAAACATCTCAGAAGCCTTTTGGAATTCTGAAAGAAATCACATTTTTAACGAATAAAATTATTCCGAATATAATAATTATTCACAAGTGAATTTAATTTTTGTTACATATAGAAGAGATTTTCTGGCTTTCCTTTAGTAAATTTCCAAATAATTTCTGGAAAACCTATTACATCTTGCATTATAAGTATGTTTAATATAACTTGGCCAAATGTTGACCCATATATGAATTTTACCGTCTTTTGTATTTTATTAATAGATATGTTCACTTTATGCAACTATTACAGTCATCGTATCGAAAACTTACCAGCATCATAAAAACTGGAAAAGTGCCGGATAGGATAGAAATAGATTCAGTGAAAACCAGAGACTTCTTATGTGAACGTATTCGATGAGAAGTGGATTAGTTTTTGCAATGTCGAATGTAAATGATGCTTACTATGTAGCCATCACTGAATATGAAATGGAATTATTCATAAATTATCAATCAATATCAAGAAATCAATACGAGTTTTTGATCAGCCCAAAGGTCATATCACATTCATTAACTGCACTTTATTTAAATCAACGAAAAAAATGTTCTTTAAAAAAACATCTAGAGCGGTCTACACTTCGCATTACTATAATAAAAGTACTACTTAAGTCATTGACAATCAATTTAACCCAAAGTTTTATTTTAATATTCACATCATCATTTTTAAGAAAAGTTAACCATAGTTAGAGCACTAATGTTTTAGTCAAATACCGACAACTAGCAATTAACATTACTCGTTACAGAAAATTTAACAATATTAATCAACTCATTCAACAAAATCATTAGTAATAGATTATATTATTTGATGTGTTATCAATCTGTGCGGAAGAGTTTAAGTAATACATTTTTTTATATATTACTTAAATTTTACTTATTATTGTAGAACTTTTTTACCAATTAAGAGAGTTGATAAAATGATTAGTGAAGTTTACAATAAAAAAAATTCTAAAATTTATTTGTTAAACTAGATTTTCTGGATTATGTTTAAATAATGTTTAATTTAAAGCCTAGTAAATTTTATTAATACTTGTTTTATCTATCTTCGACAAGTGACTATATACAACTGTCTTTCTTAATGATTATAGAGGTTTGGAATCACACACACCTGCAATTACAGACATGATCAAGAAAATTTTGAAAATAAAATGAAAAAAAAAGAAGTTTTCTTGATAACATTAGATTCCCTTTTTCTTAATAACTGTAATAACAAGAGCGAATTATTGCTACTAGCACATTACGATTGTTTCTGAATACAGTATCCGGCGGATAGAGAAAATGAGTGAAAATATACGAGAACAGTTATGTAATGGTATCAATAGATATTCTTGTCTCTCCGATTTAATGAAGGCTACCATTGAGCACATAGAAAAAACCATTGATCATTTTTATTGGTATGGATATTGAATTATAAATCCAACGATGCATTGTTACGTAAGGCTTCTTTGAAAGGAATTATTAAAATGAGTAGATACATCAAACACTCAACTTTTCTAATATTAAAATGTCAGATGTAAATATCCAATATCCAATAGGAGTCCATGTCCATGAGTATTAGTATGAATGGTCATGACAAGGTCGCCAGGCTTACCAACGAAGGACATATGATTAATCATTACCAAGCTCAGCTCGGTGAAGTCAAACTTACAAAAAAGTGTAACACTGGAAGCAGTCCAAACGATAAACGCATTATAGGAAGTACAGGAAGTCTTGTGGGCAAATAGGGTAGCTGTGATTAGGCCAGAGGTTCTTAACCTTTTGGGGGTACCGAACCCCACCAGTTTGATAAGCGCATTCACCGAACCCTTCTTTGGTGAAAAATAAAGTATGATATTTTTACTAATTCAAGTCATAGGCGTATTTTTTTACTGGTGCACAAAATGAATCGTGCATGAATATCACTTTGTTCAATTATTTCAATGTACACAGTACATGAAATCACAACGAATTACATATGTGTAAATTAATGTGACTTCTGCTGTTGACCTCGTTGGTGGAGGTTCCGCCGAACCCCTGGGACCAACTCTTCGAACCCCTAGGGTTCGATCGAACCCAGGTTAAGAACCACTGTATTAGGCAGACTAGCCAGTAACGATATTGCCATTGAACCATACTACCATTTATATTGACAAAATGTGTTAAAAAAAAAATATGTAAAGATATACCAGGAGTTTGGAGTTGACTGTAACAGATTTCTTGTTGTAAAACAAGAAATATTTCAAGTTTCTATAAATTGAAGGATTATTGCAAACGATTAAAAAAGTTTTTAAACAAAATGTAAAATTAAGTAACCCTAATATTATATAACTAAAAGTAAAATAATTATTTTCTAATTTAAAAGAAATAGTAACTAAAGAGTTGCAAGGGAATTGCATTTATACTTTTAAATGCAAAGAGTGTGACAGAAGGTACTATGCAGAAACGAGTTGTTCACTGAATAAACAAGGTTATACAATAAGAATAAATGCATGAAATGAAACTACCCTTTCATTTCACGCATTACGAAACATCACACTATTGATTTTGAGGATGCATTTATTGCAGATAAAGGAGAAGAAAACGCTATAAATGCTCTATATTACAAAATATCGCACCTCCGTTAATTATAGAATTAAAATATCCAATTAGAATAGTATGACTGATTTCTCAAGAGGTTACTACTAAAATATAGTTTTTTTTTTTTAATTTTAGAGAACAATATTTTTCAGGTGTTTAGGGTACTTCGTTTCTTAGTTACTCTGTATTGCTCGTATCATGACTTGTTATCAACAGTAGACAATAAGATAGTGTAAACACCGTTATTTTTTTTTCATATCTTATACTCTTGTAATGCAAGAACAATAGTTTCTCAAAATTCTTACTTCTGTAAGTTCGTGTTCATGTTTACAATTTACACACGCTTATCTCTTTAAACATGATATAACTATGTGTATGTTTGTTTTAAACTATTAATTGATTTTTTTAATAATTTATTTTCTTCTAATTTGTAAGGCATATGAACAACACATAAATTAAAATAAAAATCCCAGCAATGAGAGGTTTATTTGAACCTGAAAGTCTCACCGAACCCTTATTCATGTTAATTCTATTCTATTAAGACAGTCGATAAATGATTTAAATTGTTCTAGATATGTATAAAGAAAAGGTGAATGAAAAGAGCACGTAGAAATAAAAGCAAAAGTTCACTTCAATATTCATCATCATCATCAAGGGAAGAAGAAGAAGATTTCTGCTCAGCTGGCAAACAGCAAGCTGGTTACACACACAGCTAAGCTATTGACCAGCAAAGAAGAACTCTTATTCTTCTTCTGATGATGATGAGAATATATACTGAAGTGAGGTTTATTGCTGTTTCTCTGTCTTTTTTCTTTCAATCGTTTGATAAGTTGTCGTAATATATATATATATATATATATATATATATATATATATATATATATATTTCACATAAACACGTGAAATAACAATCAATGATCAAACCACAATAAGAAATGGGAAAACAAGAGTAAGATCTTCGTCAGAGTCAAAAACCCAACTCTGACGAAGACCGCTTGTTGCGGTTGAAAGATCTTAGCCTTGTTTTCCCATTTCTTATTGTGGTTTGATCATTGATATATATATATAAATTTAATGATAATTTATCATTTATATCAATTTCCTTACTTACTCCTGATAACCATGTCTATTTTCGAACTTGGTTGAGTAAAAAAACCTTTTTTCGACTCAAAAAATGTTTTTTTTTAGTTCTAAAATAGTTTTAATTTTTGAATACATGAAATCTCTTATCAGTCTGTGAACATCTTTACTTTTTCTCTCTTCTCCTTTCTATAATTCTTCTGAGAAAGGCAGAATGCAATACCATGGAGAAACATAAGGAGGTGTTTTCCTTTGTGTTCCAAAGTAACAAGTTTAATTTATATATATAAATGAATTCTAAAATCAACTAAAAAGAAGCATCCATAGGGAAGCACATTTAAGAGTCTTGAATCATCAATGCAACGATGATTAGAAGGAAAAGAAGAGAGAGGCTCCAGGTGGTCTGTGAAGCAACTGTTGGGATAGCTAAGAAAGCCGCCTCATGTTGTCGACCATCGCTTAACTAACACTAACGTGTCTTCCCTCTCTTTTTCTACTTGACGATGGTAGTACCAAAACTTGGTATTGCAAGTGTGCCTACATATTGCTTGTAACCTAGAGGGCATATTTACACTAATTGAAACATGTTTAATAAAACAGTTCCAATAATTAAGAAGCATATTCATAAAAAAAATATTTGAATAAGAATAAAATTAAATAATAATTGCAAATATAACTGTAAAATAATATGAATGAAGATCATGATAGAGGTACGGTTTTATTGATAATGAATTGTCGTACTCAAGAAAGTATCCAAATCCATTTCGAATAAGGAGAACAGAAGTAGGTATTACTTACCTTGATAGCAACTGGGTAGATAACGCAGCCAACCTCAAAACTTCCTTTCTTGAACTGCATCACCGAGGTATTGTTGATACAGGTACCTTCAGGAAATATCAAAATAGGAGGGTTGTTTGGATCTGACACATGCTCTCTCAGTCTGCATGAAAAAGAAAAGTTAATTAAATATCCCATCTACCCATCTCTACAAAAAGTTTTAAATACAGCCATTAAGTCATGGGTAAATAATGTCCTGAATGTGTATCCAAGGTGGGTGACTCTTTTCTTTGCATAACAAGGCATGTTTACTTTGTTAATGTAGAGTACAGTTAACGTACTTTTAAATGGCTCACTTGAGTGACATTTAATTAGAGGCAAGACTGGAGTAGTGGTGGAGAGGAAAAAACGCGTTTTATAGTTATGCAGGTAGACAAAACGATGCATGGTAAAATAGAATACAACATATTCGTAATTAAGAAATTGAACTGGAACCAAAATATTACAAAAATTAATTTAAGCAGTCAATACTTTCCTATGTTATTTAATTACTTGAAATGAATAGGATTCATATTTTCAGTTTTATTAGTGTTCACAAAACTACGTCATTTCCACTCTAACATACTAAAAATTAGTGTAAATACACAGTAGAAGCTCGCGGTGAGAGTAATTTGCTCCCAGATCGAGCTCATATTGCCATTTACTCGTTTTACAAAGTAACTTTTTCGCACTGAAATTAATATGAAAATAAATAATATATTCCATCCCAAAATGCCTATTTTTAGTTTATTTTTAAACAGAAAAGGTGATATTAAAAAAATAAACAGTACTGTATATATAATATGAATAATAAAAATGTAAGCAAGAAATAATCAAGTTTTATCAATCTACTAAACTTAAAAGGGGGACTATTTACACTTAAGGGGTAGAAATGGAGTGATTAAGCGTCTCAAATAGCCTCTAACACTCAACTCCGACTTTCGGCCTTCACGAGGCTACTCTGTTAATCTGCTATATGGAGGGACAAACGGAAGAGGAGGAGAAGGTGATCAGGGGTAGGGCCTGACCACCTTCATTTCACATTCTTCTTAATCCCCAAATCCCTCCTTTTACCCCAGCCCCAATCTAAGGTGTTATGCAATCCGTGCCGAAGGATGGATGATACAGGGGTTACTGTATTATGGACGGAGCCTCAAGGGCACCAGGCGACCCCCTTGAGTAAATAGTCTTACTCCGGTATGCGGTGCTCTGCCGGAGTGGACAAAATACCACCGAGAGAGCTTCAGGGATTTTCCCCTGTAAAGAGAAGGAAGTCTGGAGACCATCCTCCGGAAGCGCAGAGGGAAATTATGGATGGAGCAGCCGTTATGAGTAGAGAACAGGACGAACACAGAAGAAGAACCCTTGAAATGCTATTCATTAAAAAAGATCAAACGTTCATTAATCATAGAAGCGACATAGCGAATTTAAATAGTGTTTATTCTACTGTTTTGAATACCTAAAGATTTTAGTGAAAAATTTTGTTCCATGTACCTGCTTACCATCTGGATATAGATTCTTATTAATGATTGTCATTTGAATAGTTAACCTTCCATATTGTTTTAGTAATGTAATTTGTAATAGTTCGCTCATTTTCAAATATTTCTACTTTTGTAAATTCATTGTATTTTTTTCCAGATAGGTTTCTTTTTTTATTTTATTTAATTGCTATCCTAATAGATATGATTGTATTTAATTTTCCATAATGTACTTCTTTTTGTCTGTGTTAAAAATGTACGTATTTAAGTTCTTAATTTCCTTTGTATTGTAGGCCTTTGAAAAAGATTTTGAATAAAATCGAAACGTCGGCAATGAGAGTTTGATTGGAAATGGAAGAAACTGACCGCATCCCGATTTATCCTTTTTATGTTATATATCTGTCCCACAGTCGACAATTCATTACTGTTTTATATATATATATATAAGTATCGACCGTGGAATAGAAACAAAACTAAAGTTTATCGGGACTAGGTCAGTTCTTAAGGTTCAAAATAAACTCTCATTGCCAACATTTCGGTTTTTATTTAAAACCTTTTTCATAGGAGAAGTATAAATTTTAAAACAGAAAAACTAAGTATAACATTACAAATAATTTTACAAAGAAAAATAGTCTGTGGATTTCAACAACAATAGTAGTTTAAATGAACACGTGACACTGTCAAGTCACAGAAAAAATTTTATACTTTTGCCTATGAAACAAAAACCGAAATGTTGGCTATGAGAGATAATTTGAACTTGAAGACTAACCGAGTCCTGATAAACTTTAATTTTGTGTATATATATATAACTAAAAAATGATAGATCGGGATGCGGTCAATTTCTTCCACTTTCAATTCAAACTCTCATTGCCGACCTTTCGATTTTATTTAAAATCTTTTTCCAAAGGCACAAGCAGGAGTATTGGAAATTGAAGGAACTATTACAATTACATTACTAAACTAGTATTGAAGCTTAAACTATATATTGAAAGTGAGTCCTAGTGTCTTGTTTTCACTCGTGTTTCTTTCTGTCATTTATATAATCCATTTAAATTGAGATTCACACAATATGAGTCTATACATTTTACATATGTGCAATCAGTTTAATATAAGATATAAACAAGAAGTGAAATTTGTTTATGAAAAAAAAAATATAATGGGAGGTTTTGGTGGAAGATATACCTAGTGGCAACTGCTGATCTGTCCTTGACCTCAGAGCGCTCGAACCAAATATGGGGAGAAGCTCTCGCCAGCGCCCTTTGTAGAATACCAAGGAAACCACCGTGGCGCTGCCCGATCTGTAAAAAACACCATTTCAGACATTAACACAGTGAAGCCTGTCATCGTGTACCTGGCCTCGTGGAAAGACGAGAATGAGGCAGCCAGAAAACCTGTCAGCAGAGACAGCAAAGCCAAACAAGCCTTCAGCGGCCAGGGTCATTCAGTGCAAAAACCGATGCTGCCTCAAGGGTGAGTTTAAGAATATCTGAGGAAGGAAACGGATAAAAAATGGTTGGTTAACCAGGCCTACTTGGGCCTAAACCAACGGTGTCACACATACTGCCCGCGGGACGGGTCCAGCCCACCTAGGGGCCCGGGGGATAAATCGGCATTGTTATAAAAAAAAGTATAGTTTAGTCTAATTTCTTTAAAAGCATGTCGTCTTAACTTATTCGCTATGTCCAAAGTGTTTTAGTAAGCACAGAGAACAGAGAGCAACACAGCAGCGATACTAACACAAGTAGGTGGTAGCACTAAACATCTGTTCAGCGTCTGTACGCGTGTTATCCCCTTTTCCTTTGTCCTCGCACCTTCACCAGCGAAATATCTCTGTAAAAAAGGATAAAGGTGTAGGGTTTCAATAAAGATTTTTATAATTGATTTATTCTTCTTTGCACTAATTATTAGTATTAGTGACTAATACAAAGAAAAATAACTTATTATTAGTTCTATGAAATTTTACAATTAGCTTGCTGGCCCGGTCTCCTTGAGATCAAATTAAGCTGTATTCGTCCCACAGACCAAAATTAGTTTCACCCCTGGCTTAATCTAAACTGTTCATTCTTGCTGAACTTTAAATAAAAAAATACACCAATACAAGGATTTAAACATCTGAGTGGAATATTTAACAGGGCATTGTTCTCTTAATTACCACTTACACAAACTTAAAAAACAACAGAAGATTTCAGACTTTTTTTCAAAATCCAGAAACTTCTGAATTTTATGTGAATGCCACGAAATCGCCTTTAAATGGTTAAAGATTTTTGAAAAATCATACTGGACACCAATATAAGTGCGAGATTATTTTTCCAAAAAACATTAAAGTTTAGTAAACTTACTAAAGAACTTTGTTTATTTGAAACAATAATGGAAAAGCGCAAGAAGCTCGATGTGACTGCATTAAGTGGGAGAATCTTAATCCCTGACTTTTGATGAACAACAATAATAAATAGAATGGAAAAGCATAAGGTTTGAAAGGGCTGTTGAATTACCATGGAGTAGCAGTTGTCACACATGAGTACTAAGGCATCTATGGGGGAGGTGTGGTTGGCAACGCAGATTCCATTCTTGGGCCTGTTTTCGATGTCATGGTAGTTGAAGACGGAGGACAAGGCAGAGGAAAGCACGGTGAAGCACATCATGGAGACTTTCTTATTGAGCCATCGCTTTACTGAGCCTTCAGGCACATAGCCGACGAGAGCAGTGCAGATGGTCAGCCACAACACCTGCAACAAACGCCTTTTCAGCCAAAGCCAGAATCGAAAACCATTAGAAAATAACCACAACAGCAAATATAGAAGAAACAACGCTTTTAAAAAATGATCTCGTTTTCACTCAGGGTAAATCTACCTACCAGAAAGGAGAGATCGACTCTTTCTATTCAAAACTTGTGTGATCAATTACTGTATTGTATCTACTCATGTAAGAAATATTAAAAACCTCTGTTTGCAAAACTTTCCCCAATCCAAGGCGTTCAGTGATCTGTGCCGAAGGATGGATGATACAGGGGTTACTGTATTACGAACGGAGCCTCAAGGGCATTAGGCGACTCCCTTGAGTAAATAGTCTTACTCCGGTATGCGGCACTCTGCCGGAGTGGACAAAATACCACCGCGAGAGCTTCAAGGATTTCCCCCTGTATGACACTGAGAAGAAAGAAGTCCGGAGACCATTCTCCGGAAGCGCAGAGGGTCCAAAAGCGCTAACTAGTCGGAGTCTAACTAGTTTACCTAAGGACACGAAGAAGACTGTCCCGAAGGAGAAGAAAGGAAGTCACTTTCTCCCGAAACGTATGGGGCCTAATGGGCATTATCAATGATGGTTTGTGCAGATTCTGTAAAAAATAGGAAGAAACACCATTGCAGCTGCTGGTTGACTGTCAAGACAACTTTGCTGCACAGAGGTAGGTGCTTCGGGACACTCAACAAAACCATAGAAAAACTTTTACCGCTGGACGCAGCAAAAATACTGATCTTCTTGGAGGCGTTGAAGCTAACTCCTAGAGTACTTTATTACCGAAGGGGGGAAGGGCAATAATAAAAATCTTTTATATAAGAAATCCAAATACGTAGTGCTCCACTCAAGGTAATACTAGGGTGTATTTAATTTGTCTTGAAAAAGGACACCACGAGTTCGGAATACGTTGTTTACATGAAACATTTGTACGTGTAGCCTTTTATTTTTCTTCCTAACTTGACTCCTCCCGGGAATGACATAAGGCAGCATACTCTCCTACAGGCAAAACAGAGTCACGTACATCATTTTAAAGGAACCATTTTCCTTATTTATCCCATTATTATTGTATACAATGTACAAATTAATAAGAGTTTATTACTTCACTAAGACTATGCTACGGCTTCTAAACAGGATTTCATCTTTGTTGATACGGTTTGCAGAAGAATTCCAGCTACTTGAAGGTGTTGCGTATTTTCCTGACTTAATAACGTGCTGGAACGAATCCTGTTTTGTTTATATTGTGCAATAGCTGAACTAGCATTTCGTGCACCCTCACACTCACCAGTACCAAACATCATGATTACATGTATCATAATCACAGCAATTCAGCTTTCAAAACCTGTTTTAAAGACACTAAACACTTATATTCGGGGTTTTCCAGTTATGACTAACAGCAAAAAACTTGATTACCGCTAACTACGACAGTTCCGTTATTAATCTTACTTATTCTATACTATGAGATATAACTAAAGCAGATCAGGAGTAATTAACGAGGATTTAATAAATATGTCAATTACATGTCAAAACAAGGACACAGTAAAAGATATAAAACAATACATGTTTGTTTTTTTTAAATACATTTTTTTATAAAAAGTACAATTTCAATGAATTGGATAGTCTTCTTCAGTATTACTGACGATAGATGAAACTTAATCTTACATTTAATTTAGTAGCATGCTATATTTCATTTTAAAGAACACATGTCATTTCGATTTTGAATTATACTATAATTGGACTAGAAAAACTTAAGGACCAAACGAAATAAATAGATATACAAAATTTTAAAAAAATACGTTAAAGATAAAATACAAAACAAAGTAACCACTTCATACATTAAACTTTCTAATTCGAAAGAGTTTAATGTATTTCTGAAACATGAGAGAGTTGAACATGCAACAGATTTTTTTTTAGTTGAATGTCGCAGTATAAAATACAATCATTACAATAAAAGTGTTTATTTGTCTCTATTTCACTGAAAGTAACACTGTTGAAGGAAAATTCTATGTGGACAGCTCTAGAAATAGCTTTTTACATCTTTTTACAAACTAAGAAGAGCCTCATTTTAACAAGATGAAGGACATACAGGCCATGGACGTCTGATGGTTCGGGGATGAAAATCTTTTTCCAATTCGTCAGGGATTGAATTTTCGCGGGGATTGAATTCGTCAGACATTTTCTTTGCGCAGGACCTACAAGATCTCACACATTAAAGTATAGTGAGTGATTTTTCTCTTGTAGTTTATAATTCAACACTACCTGTAATCACCCACATCCTAAAACAAGCAGTAGGTTTGTAGATCGTGATATTCTCACAAACGTCTGGGAGATCCACTTCTAGCATCCATGGCCCTCGTGCTGCAGGTTGTGAAATTCACTCTTCTGAAGAATGGAATTGAATTTATTTTTAATTGAACTGTAGTTTGTATGTGTCAGAGTATTTTTCTGTATTCTGGGGATGTACTTTTAAATATTATTAAATTATTATTAATTTTTTAATATTATTAAATAATATTTAAGATAAATAATTGAAAATAATTTTTACAACTTACCCCATAGAAACAAATAGTGACTCTGAGGGGTAGGAGAAAGAAGTATCTGATGAAAAAGCCAACAACCCAGATGAAGGTAAGGCGCCAACTGATGAACTCATACTGACGATTGGTCCTCGTCAGCAGGTTCCAAGACTGCAGTAGGAACACATGATCAGTATTACAGCGCTATACATATATACTGAATAAGAAGCAAAACCTTAAACAGAGAAGAAATCAGGAAGAACCGATCGCAGAAATGCTTACTCACCTGACTCCACAAGACAATCCTACTCGGGACTGACGTCCCCCCGAGTGACGGCATGGACAAAGTTTTCCATCTCCCGCATGGACAAATGTAGATCCCGGGAAAGATTGACAGCTCCAATCTCCAGTGCTAATAGCCAGTCAGGAAACTGACTACATCTGATCCCGCGTTTGAAAAACTAGTGACCTCGAGTGAAAGACTATTTCTTTATTAATACCAACTCAAACAAGCGATACTTTCAAATATACCGAATTTACAGATATCTCTTTTATATCTAAGGCTAAAGTTAGGACCAACCATAGTTGTAGCGATCTATTAAAATGTAAAGAAGAACTGCCCTTTCTTTTTCAAAAATACAAACTGTAATTTCAATACTAAAATTGGATTAGAAAAACTTAAGGACCAAAACTAAATAAATAGGTTTACCAAATTAAAAAAAAACGTGTTAAGGATGAAATATAAACTAAAGTAACCACTTCAAACTTTCTAATTCGAAAGAGTTTATTGTATTTCTGAATTATATAAGTAGAAATAGGCACTGATCAGTAAAGTTCCTCAGTGCACCGGAGCTGATAAAAGGGAACCTTGAGCAGACTCACTGCAAATATTTGCTATTTTATAGCCTTATACAAGTCTGAATTATAAAAGCAAAATTCTATCAAAGGTGGTACAAGTTTTAAAATGCACCCGACTTTCCTAAGGCAGGTTGTAGGTTTGAAACTTTAGTCGGTGAGACAAATAGGTTCAAATATGTACGTCACTATACTGAAAGTACTAGGAATAAGTCAACCGTTGAATTCCACGTTATAAGTTAATTTGAGAGAGACTCCACGTTATACAGTCAGCACTAACTGATGTGTTCAGGGAGCAGAGAAGAGCATGGCGGTCAGAGCAGTGTACCTAGGCAGCTAGGTGATCAGCTGCTGCAAGGCCCCGAGATAATGTTTAGATAGACAACGCAAGAAGTAATTTTCAATCAAATGGAATTCCCCAAAAACATAATTTCAATCATCAAAAATTGTATATATATTTTGCTTGGGATGTTTAAAGAATGCTTCAGATTATGGATCATTATGGAGTACAAACGTCTCTCTTGGTCTCTGCCCATGCACTTTGTACATCGTGGGGCATTAACACAGAGAACTGACTTTAGTCTGCAGATATGTGTTAGATTCACATACACTTGGTGAAGCATAACCTACATTTTAATAAAAAGGTGGTTGGCATCGTGCCCCCCGCACTATTGTCTAACTTAAAAAAAATTTAATCATTTCATGTTAGAGAATCGCAAAAAATGTAATATTCATGAAAATCTAGACAAAATATTAACTTCGAGATATGTCCCTTCATATTATTACACAATCTCTGAATTTTAAAACATCCCGGTTATTTAAAAAATAATGTACATTAACCAAGACAAATGAAGGAATAATGCAGATACATCATCAATTGATTATAAATTAGACACTACATTGAATGTCCTAACATTTCAATGTGACTCTAAACATTTCATTATTCGCTATATTTAAATGCAATCAAAAGATGATGATGTAGTCAGTTAAAACTTGTTTATTGCAAATTGTTTTTGCCTATCACTGTAACTACTTTGGGAATAATTTGCACAGGCTATACGTCGGTCTATGGACATAAATTACGTCTATCTAGACATGTTCAAGTTCTAATTAAACCTAATAACATGCATGAAACAAGGCAATGACCCTCCTCACCCACCCGCTACATCACGAGCTTAAACTTACTTTAAAAAGCAACCACTTTCCTTAGAAATAAAGAATTGATTTTAAATCACAATCGGGTTTGATGTTCGACTCAATCGACTGTTGGTACTCTATGTTTTTATTGTAAAGTAAAAAATATAATTTTCTCAATATTACCCATTCAGTATTCTGTAAGCATAAATTATACATGTGTATTAATTTAAATAGAAAATAAAGGAAATTACCTTGAGTTCTTCAGCTTCAAACCTCAAAGTAACTTGATCCTCTATAATAGCTTCCACTCCCGCTTTGACGAAGTCCAAAGCGTCCGAAAGGTGAAACTCTCTTTTGAGGGTTTCGAAGGAACGATTTCGAGGTAAGCTTACTGTGCAGCTGTCCTTGCCTTCCTGTAAAGACAAACAAAGTCAGCAATATGTAGAAGAAGGGAATAAGTCGTGAAATTGACCAGTCAATAGAATATTCACCAGGGCATGGTTGATTGAAGTTGTCAGTTTGTTGCTATGTAAGGACAAGTCCATTAATGACAAACCTTTTTTGGAAGGGAGTAAACAATGGGTGTTTAAGACATTTTTGTGACTGATATATTTAGAACACTGCATATATATTAAATTTTAACAACAAAACTAATAAAACAATTTTTCCTAAAAATATTATTAGCAGATCAATATAAGTAGACTGATTTGAGGTCCTGTGTGGTCTAGTGGAAGCACTTCTTACTGTTATCCTGTCATGAATAGATTTTTCATGCGGTAGATAAGAAATCTTGTGCATTCCGTTACATGGGAAAACCTAAAGAAGCTGGTTTAGATACCAAGTCTGTATAAGTCAGACACTCTTCTGACTACCGTAGATCGCTACATCAGTAACTCAAATAAAGTAAAATTTCCGATGTAGAATCCACCCGGTAATGTGTAGAATCCGCCCACAACTAAAATAGGAGCTAAATAAGAAAAGAACCACAGTTTCCACCTCCAGAACTCAACTTGTTCATTTATGCACCAAACTCTAACAATGATCCATTAACAATCACTTGATTTCCAAATATTGAATAAAAAAATATGATTAATGTAAAAATTACTTTAATACATCTTCATCATATAAAATACTGTGAAAGGCCGCAGGAACAAATATATCTTCAAGAGGTTGTTAGAGTGTTATTAAACATGTGGATATTTATAATGCTATATTTTATAATTGAAATTTAAATATTCAATCGGAAATAAAGAAATCAATTTTCTTAAAAATGTAACCTCGCAGATAGTAGATTAGCATTGTAATAACATTTAAAGAGCATCACCGGTCACGTGTAATGATTACGGGTGTCATATCTACCCCATCTTTAGAATAGCAGAATCACTCAGATTCTTTAATAATTAATGTTTATTATTAGTTCATAATAAACTGTGCTGATTTTAACAGGATATTATTATACAGTTTGTTGAAGTGAAATTATGTATTTCAAGCATCGCAAATATAAAGTTAAGTTAGTATTATTTACTGGCTGTTGTAGTTTAATAACTTGTAAGGCTAAATCAATAAAGACAATTGTCGAGCTTCGTACTTCTTATCTCCTAGTAGACAATCTACCTTGAAGAGGCTCTTAACCTCTTTTATTCGATTCCATCTCTTACTAACTGATAGTCTCATTCTAAATGTTTAAAATTTTATTTCAAATTTCTTTTTGTTTAATACACTCTAAAGGCATTTTTCAAGTACCTTTAATTTTTTATGAGGGATATAATCTAAACTTAAAAAAAAATAAATTTTTCAATGATGATAAATATTTTCAGATGATTAATGAAGGCAATTCAAATATAATAGATTTTTTTGTTACAAAATTACATTGAATGAGGGTGAATACAATCACTGGCGTAGTGATGCCCGGAGCGGTCATAACATTATGAAGGGGCACAAGCCCCTCCCCATCCCATCCTCTGGCCACTTGACAATCCCTTAACATTCAAAACTCCAGAACATCCTGAAAATATCTATTTTCATGGAATTACAATCAAGTATCTAATTATAGATTGGGACAAAGATCATTGGTCCCAGACTTACATCTTATTTGAGTACTCCTATACATATATAGTCGTCAACAAAGAAAACCAAAAATTTTTCAAAACAAAAACGTATAATTCAAATCATAAAAAGAAATTTGTTAAATTAAATTAACTGTCTATGCAAATAAATATAATAAATTTTCAACTCCATTAAAAAAACTAGTTTTGAAAAATTTAAAGTAAATTTATTTTTAATTTGCAAATATTACAGTTGAAAATCCCTTTTATTACACAAATAAATAAAAAAAAATATTATGACATTAAAGCTCATTTTTGTATAAAATTTCAGACTTTTTGTTCGGTTTTTATAATTTTAATTTTTTATTTTTACCCCCTCAAAATGCCGCCATTGAGTACAATGTAAACATACAGTTGTTAAAGGCAAATAAAACACTTTAAAGGTCAAACTAAACACACAAAAAATTGTATTAAGAATAACAAAGGCATTTGTTATGGGTTATAACGCATCATTTCACATCATTCTTTCTTACGGTAATGTCCTCCAGTCTAAAGTACTTTATTTAAACAATCTCTTATACTGACTAAGCGTGTCTCAATACAATGTGTATAGTAAGAATAAAAATTACTATAAACACCAAATGAATAATTCATGAAAGAATAGATATAAAAGAAAAACAAACAGGAATAAACATAGAAACAGAAATAATCAGGATAAAGATGGTAAAATAAGACGAGTACTGATGATCATAGCAAAAAAAATTGTTGGAACTAATAATGCAACTTAATTTTAATATATATGAAAGCATTGATAACTTTGTAATATCCAATATAGCAATGGTAAGATTGAATTATAACACAAAATATTGTAAGTAACTTTCAATTTTACAAGATTTTTAAATCCACAATACTGTTAATAAGAAGCAATTTTGTTTTGTGACATGGAATAAAACTATTTCATCGGCTTCTTCAGCTTCAGTTGTATTAGATATATTCTTTTTTTTTCTTTTGTATTTTTGGATACTTTGACTAAAAATTATGTATTTAGAAGTAATTTTGTTTCAGGGTTTCTCCTTTAGCTTTTTTATTTTGTAGCGGAAATCAGGTGGACACCCAGTGGTGTCAATCCGTAACTATATTTAAGACGACAGAAGGTCCCGTGACTATTTCTGTTTTAGCCGTCTTTGGGGGTTTGTGGGGATTACTAGTAGGGAAAGATTTTGGGCAAGTGGGTTTGGATGAATTGAGAGTTTACTGTGGAATATTTTGTAGCGGTCTTTTGCATAGTCGCGAACGAAGGGGACTATAAGATTTCGCGAATGATAGCATTCTTAGGTAATGCACAGCTGACTGGATGTTTATGTTTAGTGGTATTCTCTGGATATCGGTATTTTCACGACAGTCTTGGGTTGCCAAGTATCTAACCACTGCGTCCTCAACGTACTGTTGGGTAAAGTAATAGGGCTGTCTTTCAGAGGAGATCCACCGGACAAAGGCAGAGAACCTTCTCTGTAATAGTACCCAAACCATTGCACCGTAGGGCAGCAATTAGTAAACCCCTTTACATGTTGATGGGAGGGAAGTGTAAGTGTCAGCATCCTCGCGGAATTACTTTGCAACAGACTGCAGTACGGCAGCACCGAGTAGGATTGATCAGTTCCAGTGAGGAGTGAAATACAATGCTGTTACTCAGGCTGAGTCCTGTATCAGTGTAACGGACACTCCTACAGTAGTGAAGAATCAGCTCTTACAGGCAGCTCCCACTAACCCCTGACCACAGTCTATCAGTCCCAATATTCTTTTTCAACAGATAATCATATTCTTAACTTCCCGTATTTGTCGTATTGCAGAAATTATTCTAGTCTATCAAAAATAGTAAGAAATAGCAAACATGTGATAAACTAGAGCAATAATGTTTTAAACATCGTCACATCTAAGAGTAATTTTTGTATAAGTATAAAACCATTACAATGATTAAAAAACGCATTATCTAGTTAAACATACAGTTCATTAATAAAAGATCGATGTACAGAGCCACAGTATAAAACAATAATTTTCATACTCAGGAATATGATTACAATCTTAAAAATATATTTTAAACACAATTTTCATTAATGTTTACGGGGTAAGAGCAAGATGAAAGAAACATACTCCGCTTATAGTGAGACATGAATGCATGAACCATCAAAGGAAGATATGTTAAAATACTGATAACAGACGGTAATGGCAGATACATTTATGATTTAGCTATCAGGGATTAAGGTATGAGACAATTCTAAATTGTGAGCCGACAATTATCACCACAATTTACCATTTTAAATATTAATGCATACTTCAAAAAGTGCAAAAACAACTTTAACCTACTGGGAACTCAAGGTTTCTTTTATCCCAATAAATAGATCAACCACATAGATAATCTAAATTACCTTCTCTAAAGGAACGCGAGAGCACAGGCCACCCACTCTATTGGTATAAATCCCTTTAATCTTGTTCCAAGTAACCATCGCTACTCTACATGTCTCATTTATTATAAGCTGGCATAAGTAGTTCAACATCCAATGAAAACATTGTTTATACAAATTATAACCCAAAGAATAACATCGTCCATCGCCTGTTAATAATAAATACTTAAAATAAATTATATGCATACTTATATAACACAATACAGAAAACAACAAAGAATAGTTAACACAAAATGCTCTGATTAAATTGCCATTTTTATTGAATTATTTTGTATCTTATATAGTTAAGTTATGAAATGAAATTTTATTTAAATAATACGTTTTTTTTAATTATATGTACAGTAATATGTAAAAAATATGTTATTTTTTATATGTAACCCTATGTTGTTTATCTGTGTATGTAGCCTGAAGATGTACACGACTGAAATATATACCCAAAAATAAAAATTCAATATTTGAGATTCGAAATCTTATTTTATGTTTTATTGTCTAATAATAAAATAGTCATTGTCTAATAAAATAACAAGCAACTTTTAGTGATGTTATTTTGAACCTCATACTGTTTTTCAAAATTCTAGAATGGAAGTACTGCAAGTAATACTTGCATTATGTCTTTCTTATCTAATGACTCCTGGTTAGAGCCACTTGTCCAGCTTTTACTGTTCCAGATAAGAAATTAAGAAGTGGTTATTGAGAAAAGAAAAAGGTTTATATGATGGATGGGAGGTGATTTAGGCGTGATAGCCGAGAGTGGACACATGCGGTGAGAGATCGACTGGATGGGCTGTTAGTCACGTGAATCCCTAGGAGAGTCGAATGGAGCAGGGGTCAAGGCCAGGTCACTGCTCCCCTGCTAGAGCAAGGCAGCAGCATCAGACAGCGATGCCCTCCTTTGTTTCACTGCCTTGTCAAGGCTATCAGATAATAATAGATGGTAGGCAGTGTTATCAGCAAACGGTATCTATCGCTCGACTTGGAGTAACTGCCATGCTCCCGTCCACCACACTACGGTACATCTTTTACAACCAACCTCTCTAGGACCTACAACTGAAAATCTCTATAATTTCTAATACTAATATTAATACCTTAATCAAATAATGCATATTAATTACTAAGTTTTCTAATAAGCTTACAAATGTTTAATAAAAAGTAAGGTTGGCATTGTGCTTACTACACCACTGTCATATTGTGAAATGTAACTGGATGTTTGGAACAACTGATGGAACAAACAAGAAATGTTTGGTTTCCTACCAAAAGATGGAATGATCAGACATACCACTTCTAATGTCTGATTAAACAATCTCAGGTAAAATTAGTGACATTTCAATTCTACGATTTAGCAATCGAATTAACAGAACATAAAAAAAGACTAGAAAACAAACTGATAAGTTAGGTTTGTAACAAACATTTAAACATTATTAATCAAATTATTAACTGTACAAGAAAACATCGAAAAAGTCATGAAACCCTAACTGATAAGTTACGTTTTATAACAAATATTGAAACATCTGCTAATCGAATCACTAAATTAACGGTGTCATCTAACGAGTTATCAGTTGGTACAGTCGAGTATAGGCAGATAAATCAATTATCAATTGTTTTGCTTATTAATTTGAAAGATGTAATGACATAAAATAACTGCAAATGCTATAAATAATTATTTTACTTGTCTAAAAATCAAACTGTTTTTTTAACTTTTAATATAAGTACTAGGGTTTATACAAAAACCAACATTTTAGAAAACTGTTTTCGAAAAGTAATTTTTCCAGAAAACCGGTTTGAACCTGTTTAGAATTGTTATAAAAAAATTTTTTTGCTCGAATATTCTGTAAATCGAACAAAATATTTTAACAGAAAATTTAGAGTGATTAAAAGCAGTTTTTTGACAAATTATTAACTGTTCAATTTTATTGATAGTAATATTTTTGTATGCAATTTAGTGGAACAAAGAAATAATAGTTGACCAGGATTAAATAACTTTAAAAAAAATTATTCGTTGTTTATGCATAATTTTCACATGTAAGGATGTAAATATTTTTATAATAGTGAAACGAGTTATTCAGCAGAGGGTTCAATAAATAAAAACAATATATTTTCATATTTTTATAATAACCATATTATATTTATAATAACCATATTATTAAATCGGACCGATATGATTTCAAGAACCAAACCGCTTGCAACAGTGTTTTCATCAATCTGGTACATTTGTCATTTTCAAATTTTTTTTAAGTGTTATTCATACATTGAAAACCGATATTTTCTACTAAAAAAACCGGTTTTCGAATTTCATAATTTTCTCCAAAAAAAAGGTTTTCAAAAACCGAGAAACCCTAATAAGTACATTTTATTTCAAAATTTGCTGATAGTTACGTGTTTTGTTTTAATTATTATTCCCTAAGTGAACTTTAAAAATAAATAACTTTTACTTAGTTATTTAAAGGGAACTCTGAAATTTTAATAGGCACCCACCTCCCTTCAATTTTAACGGGAGGTAAGATATAATAAGTGATAATACTACTACTGGTAACAATAATATTCCTTAAAAATGTATGAAGAACAAGAATTTAAAAAAAAAATTAAGATAATTCTTGAGTAATTTATTTACCAATATTTATAACATATGGTTATTTTAACTAAATATAAAAGAAAACATGCTAAAAAGAATAAAAACATCACACGGATATTAAATTAAAATTCATTTGGGAAGTGGCCAGCTTTGGGTAAGGATTTGCCCTCTAACAGCAACTGATTTGATCTATGCAGATCTGAACGATAATGTCTAGTCCACCATCTGGCTTCAAATGTGCCTCGTCTCCTAATATTACGCGGTAACATACATTGTACAATAGTTCCAGGTCACTTCTCTTAACCCGGAAACATGGCCCCAGTTTAATTTCCCTTCAGCCATAACAAACATGGATATAAAACTGTTCTGTTCTAACACCTGCATCACTGTTTCGTCAGCCATCTTTAGTCTACCTGGCAATGTGAATGGTCAAATAAAAAAATAAGCCCCTAGCTTAGGAGATTAAGTCTCATCTTAATTATACATGTTATTAAGTCACTAGTTCTTTAATTGATATCTGTAGCTACATTAAGTACTGTTCATTAACGTACTAGTATTAATTATTAACGTTCATAACAAACGTTCATAACGTTTGATTACAAACAAAAAAAAAGTTTTCATACATTCTAAATGGTCTTAAACTTAAACATCTCAGGCTTTCAATTTACTAAAGTTGACTTTTATCGACTTCTATAAAAACATTAACAAAAGGTGAACAAAAGATACATAAACTTCATACTTATTTCAAAAAGAAAGGATAAAAATTGTTGCAAAAAAAAGTAGAATTGTATAAGGTTCTTCTGAAACTTATTTCCAGCCCGAAAGCAATCTCGTAACGAAAAAGTACAACCCCTTGAATACGCTATCATTAAATAAGAAAATATTACGAATAATAAAATGTATTTATGTGCAAAATAAAATTATTTATATATAAAAACTACTATTATAATCCTATATTACATTATAATCATTCACTTATTATAATCATTTAAAGAAATATACTATAATTAATTGAAAACATATGTAGTAAGAGACTGAAGGGGCCAGCTTGAAGCCTATGTGTGTTCTCTCTCGGGACGGCCACTGTAACCTAGCCTAACCTAGTAACAGACTCGACAATCATTATTCATCTCCTTGCTTTTGATCTTTACATCATTGAGGGTGGATTTCCCACAAACCCTTTCTCATAGATTGCATGCACAGGTCATGTAGGGTATCAAATGCTAAATTTCAAATGTTTTAGCCGTCAGTATTTCCTGCCTTCTTAGTAAACCTATAAGTCATTTAAAACTATTTCTATTTTTTTTTTCATTTATTCAAAATTACTTGAATATGTATTAACTAGTCTGCCAGGCGTGATCTTCTTCAAACATATGCTGTCAACACCAACCATCTTCATAACTGAATGTGCCCAGTACCACAGTCTGACCAGCAGAACAAAAGAAAAATCATTGATTCTAAAAATAAAACGAATAATCGAATCCTAGTATAGAATTTCAGCTGATTGTTCAGTCGTTAATTTAAAGAGTACTGATATCCAAATGATACAATTTTGGTTGCGTAATTTCACTATCTTATCAGTCAGTTGCAGTTGTTATTAACTATACGTTAAGAAATTCAATAATCATATGAATTTTGTCAAGTTTATTAGATTGCAAACATATATATATAAATATATAAACATATAAAATAAATTCAAAACGAAGGAAACACACAGAAAGACACAGACATAACTCACATCGATATTTCGACCATCGTCGTCATCAGGAGGTGTGAAGAGCAAAGAGTCCCGCAGGAAGGCAGGGCGGTGATTTTATTTAAAAAAGTCCGCTGGACCGTTTCTTTTAATTGTATATATATATATATATATATATATACTAATGACTTCCAGTAAAATTTGAAAAACACAGGTCGATTTCGTCCCTACAATGCTTTGCAGAGCATTTTACCCGTGACGAACTATAAGCCATGTGCTGCTTCTGAGTCACCTTGGTTATGGCTCTGCCGGGGTGCCGGCTACAGACCTAGTTTAAACTAAAACTAAAACTTACACTTTAACTTTTTACTTTTCTTATATTTTATTTTTTCACTCATTTTAATATTTGTTCAATTTTTTGTACATTCTTCTTCACATTGCTGGGAAGAGTAATTTGGTTCAGGTTGGTTCACACGCTCCCTGTCACACTTGTACAGTTTTCCTTGAAACATTACTTGCCATTGTCAAACTGAATTTATTTCCCACTTTTTTATTACTTTTCCCACATGCATTATTATATTTCTTTTTATTTATACATCGCATTTTAAAACTGAATATAATGAATAAATTCATAGATATAATTCAGTTATGAAATAGTAGTGACATTCTAAAACTAATTCGACTGGCCCCCAGGCAAGGTGGACACAGCTAGTAAGTAGGCAGGTTGACTGTGGAGCCATTCAACCAAGCTGATTAGCAACTGACTTTCCGCTTTATTTCCCACTTCCTTATAGCCCTAATGATAGCTGGAGAGCAGTTGACGGTACTGTTACAAAGAAAAATGAACAACCTTATTCGGGGAAAAACAGATACAGCTTAAAATGGAAATATTCTTAAAAATGTATTTATCAATTAATGGTACTGATGTTGACATTAAAAGAATATCAACATTTTTTTATTTATATATATAAAATATATAGTACAGTATGCCTCCGCTATTCAAGGGTGTTACTTCCTTCCTATTCCGAAAATCTGCCAATATTTGATGCAGTTTTAAAATACCTTTATATGACATTATATATGCTAAAATATGCTTCCAAACATATAATAAAGATAATCTTATTCATAAATACAGAAATAATGTAATAATATGCAGTAATGACAAATTAAAAACAGTACTATGTAGCATAATATGTACAATGATAAATTAAAAATTTTAATATTATTGCACTAACTAATAATGAATGATGATGATGATGAAAAGAGAGTTACTAGTTATACTTCATCATCTCTATATTCAAATTTTGTAACTTAAAATTTATTTTAAAATTTTTTACCAGTTAAATTTTTTAAGAATCAAACTAAACACTGAGGAATCAATTCATATTACTTTCACACTATGAAAAAAAAAGTTGTCCTCCTGTCTACATTAACAACTCTCTCGCCCAATTGATAACGTAGTGTGATATCTGGGGATGAACATCAACAAACGATTCACATGGAATCCATGTGAATCAACAGAAACGACAGGACCTAAGACAGGAATCCAGACTTCACGACAAAACGGACTTGATCCGTTCAAACCGATCTGAACTCACGGACTCGAAATCTCGGGATCAACCAAGCAAGCGTTTAAATACCCAAAGAATCCAAACAGCCCAATCAAAAATCCTTCGCAAAATTGTACAAGCTCTCTTTTATGAATCTAACGATGCCATTCAAGAAATCCCATCCCAATATCGCAAATTCCATGAATCTTTACACACCACTCTGAACCCTTTTATTCAGAAATTTACCCCACCAGATTTCTACCAACCCTATTAGAAGGCTGAAAAGATGTTGGCCTAAAGATCTACGCAGAAATGGTAACTGTCAAGACTAGTTGTAAGTGACCTGAACATTGAAAATAATTCCATTGAAAATAAATTTTAAATGAATTACCATGTCCTCTGTACCAGCTAGTTGACAGCAAAGTGACTTTTAGTGAGCATAAAAGTCCAGAAATCAATCCATCAATATATCATGTCACAAAGTGGATGGTTTATTCAATTACTATGCAATTAAAGAACCACCCACATGACGCAGCTTAGATGTAGGAAATTTTGCACTAACTATGCTATAAGTAAATATGTTCTCAAACTTCTTTGGTATACAATTTCCCATTTAAACATAATATAAATGTCTATAAGGCAGTTGAGTAATAATATTTCATACATTTTGAGATATATATATACACTTATATTTGATTATCACACAAATGATACGTATAATATTCTTGATATTACCAAGTAATCTCTTACCGGAGAATATGACGTTTGCTACCTCAGCCAGTGGATCTCATACATGGCCATCTATAGCACTATAGTGCCAGTGAATCTGTACATTTAATGCTGTTTATCTGACCTTCTATATTAAAAGTTTATTTGAGTCAAATAAAGAATTAAGCCTTAATTCTTAAAGGCTTAGTGGGAGGCTCTTATGACCTCTTTCCACCGACTGCATATTTCCTTGAACCCTCCCAGACCATATCGACCAACTTCCACATTTGCCTATCATAAGTTTTTATTTACAACTGTTAAGCTTGCCCCTAAAATTACAGGGATATTGCCTGGTAGTCCATGTTTCATCATGCACAAATCAATGAGATTTATGTTTCATTTTCAGTTAGGTCACACTTTGATAACTATTTTTAAAATAAAGGTTTACCACCAATCAATTTGTGAATTTTTAATGAATTTAAAATGAAAAATAGAAAAACACAGTTCACAATTAGCATTTTTTTATTGTGTTATACTATTGATATATAAAAGGAGAAAAAAATATGGCAAAGGTGGTTTAATTGACAAAAATAAAAGAAATTACTAAACAAATTGTAGAACCCTATTCTCTAACTGTGAGACATTCCACTATAAATGGCACCTCCTATCAAGATAGTATTGTAAACAACCAACATTACTGAATAGGGAATTGACAGAGGCACATCGATATCCACAATACATGAGTACTTATAAATAGTTTATTTGACATCAGTTCTACTTTGGCCTGCAACTCTCTTCTACCCACCAATAAGCAGTGTAACCTCAAGAAAACACCAACTGTTCCAGACACCTTATTAGTTTTTTTTTTCATAAAATTTATTTATGAGGAGAATACTTTCTATAATTTCTTGGCGTGAGTCCTTATCAACCTTGGTATTTAAACCTTGGCTATATCTATAACTATTGAAAGTATCGACCGTGGAATAGAAACAAAACTAAAGTTTATTGGGACTCTTGTCAGTTAAACTGAACTCGAGTTCAGTCTGAACTGACCGAGTTCCGATAAACTTTAGTTTTGTTTCTATTCCACGGTCGATACTTTTATCAATATTTATATATTTTAGGATAGTAATTATGGGTTTCTATGAGAACTGACAGAGTTCCGATAAACTTTAGTTTTGTTTCTATTCCACGGTCGATACTTTTACCAATATTTATATATTTTAGGTTAGTAACTATGGGTTTCTATGAAAACTGACCTAGTCCCGATAAACTTTAGTTTTATATCTATAACGGCATCAACAGGCTGAAAATATCATAATAATCATAAAATTGGCCGGTATTTTTTTTGTTTTAAAATACTAGTAAAGCGTTTTGAATTTCTTTATTGTAGAATATCGAAACGAAATTCTTTGAAATTAAAGTTTTAAGTAATTCCTACTAATAGTAGATAAAAACCTATTATGAATTCAGGAATACACGCAAGGATTTAAAAAAAAATAGGTATTCAAATTTTAACAATTACTATTAATTAGGTAATGTTACTCTCACCCATAACTAAAATGGATACCAAATAACAAATGAGCCAGCTTAAGTGCAAGCTAACTAAACATTATAAGAATAAGAAAAAAATATATAATAACTATATTATTAAGAATATCTCCAAGACTGACATGTGAACTTCAAAATTTAAAGAAGAAGAAATGTCAATTTTACAGTTTACAGATTTTTGAGACGTTGAGACCTTTGATGATGGAGCAGAGAAAAATATTTGCGATAAAGTTGTAAACAATGATATTTTTAATCGACTATCTGCTGTCAAAGTTTGTGCAAAGTCATTTCTTCTTAAACTTTCCTATAATATTTGTATGCATTATCACTTGTAAGTTTTACAGATTTTAACTCAGGCACAATCTAAAAAGTCGTCTAGACAGCGATCTTGAACCGTACCCCTTCAGATTAATAGTAGCATACACACATCCACACTGGAAAACTACATCAAGGCGATGAAAGCAGTGGATCCATTCAAATTGTACCAATAACCCGACTTTGTATTCATGAGCAGTTTTTTTTAATTATGAACTAAATACTCTAGATTTTATAGCAGGAAATTGAGACCCCTGCCGTTGAAGCTTGAAGTCATTTGGCCATTTCTACAGCGTAAGCAAACTCACTAACAGAAGTAAACTTGATTTTTATTTCTGTTGATTGACACCATATGGTTCAAGTGACATTGACACCTGCAAGACCTCATTTACAGTACTTCTTTCCATAATAAAAGCAATCAAAACAGTAAAATTCAACAAACTTGCAAAATAAGTAAATCTTTAATTAAAGGTACCTTCAACATAAAGAAAAATAAGGAATTGTCAAACAATGGTAATCTTAAGTCGTATAAATAATAGAAGATACCATGCTTGCACTCAAAAGTGATTTAACAGCAGACAGGAATTATCCTTAAACTATAGGGTAAGTTATGTTTTTAAATTACATTTCACCTATGTTCATGGTACTGTTTCTGTGTTTGATAGTTGGCATTTAGTTCACTGTTAGGGCTGATACTAAAATTGCTTTGGTGATACTGTTACTCAGCGGACACATGATAAATTACTACACATTGAGTTACTGCGCAAAGACTTTATGTTTGTGTTGCAGACCAGGAAAGTGTTACTAAAGGTTTTTTGAATTAGCTATCATGACTCTAATTGCTAAACTCCCATAATAACGTTCCCAGGCAAATCAAATTATGTGCTACTTTTTTTTTATTCCAAGGTGATTACTTTATTAGTAGAGTGAGAATGGACAATTCAACTAATGGAATAGTTGAAGTGTAAGAAATGTAATTGACTGTGATAAATATTACAGTCACATCCGGTCAAAATGTTGAAACTTTTGTCTAGAAGCCTCTCAATACGATCAACTATAAAAACACTTATGGTGTGAGACGCCATACGATTCCATTTACCTCATTACACACAGTAACTAGTAGTTTTGCACGATCAAGGCATAGTATGATTACTATTGCTTTTAACATAAACTAATACAATAAAGTAAAAGTTAATAAAATAATAATAAAAATATCCTTATGTCAATGTCAAAAAATCCATAGTCGAAATAACTGATTTATCAATCAATTACTCTCTGTGACTGTTTAAATAAAATATAATAAATAACCAAAATAGTAGTAATAGTAGTGCTAATTGTAAAACAAACATGTTGTAGCCCTGAAGATGACATAAATATACGTCAAAACGTCGGCAAAAGGACTAGTTTCAAATCATTAGACCTCAACCCTCAAAAAAATTATATAAATATTAGGTTAAAAAAACAAATCAAGATATATATATATAAATTAATAATCAACAATAACTCTTGATATAATATATAAATTAAATACCACAATAAACAAATATATATTAATTAAAATGCTCTAAGGCCTTTCGTTACAACATCATCAGAGAGCTAAATGAAACAAACAAAAAATATAATAACAAGATAACCTGGTTGATTGAAGTCTGCAGGATTGCTGGCATCCCTGAATTTAATGTTCCTAAAATTGAAAGAGTCTTGATCTGCTTACTTATATTTGATGGTCTTTACTATTTCATAAAATTTTGGTCATGGATGAATATTAGAAAAAAATAATCTAATTATACAATGCAAAATAAAAAAAAATATGCTAGGTGTCGAAAACGACACTGTAGCCTTTACTTAATATATGTAGTATGCCAGCCTTTATGAATGGAAGTAACATTTTGAATAACAAAAATTGAATATTTAAAATCCAGTTTTAGAAATGCCTAGGTATTTCTAAAAAATTACATAATAAATGTAATATTTTACATATTAAAAAATAAGTTGACTTCTCATATTAAACTCAGAGATGTTGATAAAATTTTTATCAAAAAATATAACCCAAAATCGGTTGGGAAGCAGTGGTTTAGAATATGGCATAACAACTGCCGAACGCTTGGAGGCAATGATTCTCCTCATGCTACCAATGAATATAATAAAATTGTAAGATTGTCATTGTATCCTACGACCTGACAAATAAAATTCCTAATTATAAATCGTATTGGAAACCACATTTAATAAGTATTATTTGTAACACTTTTTGAATAATATTATTAATGAAATCACTAAATGACGTGAAAGAAATTAGCACTGGCATATAACAGCTTATCAATAGGTCAAGTAGAGTTCAAACACCTAATTATATAGTCAATTTGTTTATCTTTTGACGGAGATAACAAAAATATAATAAATTAGAAGTAAAAAAGTTGAATAATTATATCATTCTTCTTTAAGCGATGAGGGGGTTTGTGTATTACTGCAATTAATATAATAAAATAATAAATATATTATTTGTAATTGGTTATTGAATATTATTCAAATTTTAAAAATAAGTTGACTTCTCATATTAAACTCAGAGATGTTGATAAAATTTTTGTCAAAAAAATATAAGCGGTAAACAATGGACCTTAAAGGACTTTTCTAATATTACATTTCACTTAGTAATAACCGTAAATGCATGAAATATTCATCATGTTATACAAAGATTAATACAATGTTAAATATAAAATCTCAAGCCTCTAGAGTAAGTAGAAGAAAATAGTACCTGTTTGGACATAAAAAAGTACCTTGAAGTTGCTAGAGTATTGACCAAACGCTGCATAAATGATTGTTTATGTGATAATTTTTATAACAATTTGTAGAACATACTGGTAAAGTGGTTATTAAATTATAGATATAAATTTGATGTTTAATAAAATTATATTTTTTTTCCAGAATTCACTAATATACATCCAGACATCATAAAAATATTACAAATGAATTGAACGGACATTAGAACATATAAATCCTGCCCAATTTTAAAAGAGAATGATTTCATTATCACTATACTTTACTTAAAGTAAAAAAGAGATTCCTTAATTTTTTTTACGCTTTTTTGGATTTTTCATAAACGATATGATGAATCAATCATAAAACACTATTAAAGTTATGCTGGTATTCAAAATAGATTAATTATAAAGTCAGCTAAATTTAAAGTTTAAAAATAGCCTTAAGATGTAAAGGAGAAAGAAGTGGAAGTCCGTGAAACCGGAAAAGTAGGAGGACAAATGGCGAAAACCAGTACTGGGAGAGTTAAGAAGGCCACCGTGAGGGAAGGCCTCCCAGCACCGTGCTTCACGGCAGCAGCGCTGTACCGCGAGTACAGGGCTCAACCAACCAAATCAACCGTGCCTCTTTACAATTACTTAACAAATATAGGTTAGGTTGCAGTGGCAGTCCCACAAGGGAACACACGTAGGCCAAGCATTGGCCCTTTGTGATACCACACAATGAAGATTGATTCTACTGTAGGATTCCTAAATTTTGCCTAACTGAAATGTATTTAGAGTAGGGATCTTTAACGAGTACCTGACATCGGACAGGCTCGGGACCGACGGTTTAACGTCCTTCTTCGAGGGACGACGTGCTCAGATTTATTCACCTCCCGCGTGAATATATCGTGGGCCAGGTGAGGATTGAACCCCGGTCCTATCAGTTCAGAGGTGAGCACGTAACCACTGAGCTAGCCTGGCCCCCTAACAAATATATAATAGTTGAACATTCAAATTTACATTCAAAAAGTACTTTTATTTCTTTATATCAGCAGACCTATAAAAAAGTGAATATCTGCGGAGTAAGAACTCTCTCATCACAACCTACTCCCACTATCGCATATATCTATCAGTAAATGTCATCTTTTTCTCTTTTATCCTTGATCCTTTATTTAAAATTGTTATTTTGTTAACATTCTTTTAACAAATATGCTATCACAAATACTAGAAAAAGATCGGTTCATGAAGGCCAGTCGACTTTCAATATCTCAGACATTTTTCCAGAAACGAAATTTAGTATGATTCACTCAAGTACATCTTGACTGTAATTTTATTCTAAACTGAGAATTATTCATTTGAAAAATTGAGTGTTAATACTATAATTACCTCTTCGTAATTATAGTGTTCACTATAACGCATTAAATAATGGGGTATTCATGAATTCTATGAATTGTTCATAAAAAAACTTTCTCACAGGGAGCACAGCTTCTAAGACTATGAACGTACTTTGAATAAAGTTCAAATCAGTTGAAATAAGTTCATTACGACTATGAACAAAGGTTACGAACGTACTTTGTTTATGAACTCTTTGATTTCAGTACATCATTTTAACCAATTTCGATTAAATTTAACATTCACTATATCTATTTTACTGTCTTTAATTAATATGCGTATCAAATTAATGAGATACATTTAAAAGTTAATTTCACCTTATTTTATTTTCATTATTTTTATTTATTGAGGGTGATCATAGTACTGCGTGTTAAAAACTATTGTTACCCCCCCCCCCCCCTTCTGTACTATAGTACCCCAGTTAACTTCAGCGACGCCAAGAAGCTCAGCACTTTTGCTGGGTCTAACGGTAAAACTTCTATAGTTTTGTTGTGTCCCGAAGCAACTGCCTGTATATAAAACAGTGGCTTGACAGTCAACCAGTAGGTGCAACGGTGTTTCTTCCTTTACCTTGCAAAATCTGCACAAACCATCATTGATAATGCCCATTTTTTACAGATGGCCATTAAGTTTGCAGTGACCCGTTAAAAATCCTGTTAAAATCCTCAGATTATTCCTGCTCCTTTCCATACAATACAAGATTTGCCTATTCTTAAACTTATCAAAGATAAACAATCTTTGATTGTTTGTATCCTTGAAGAGAATCCCAGTATTGCTTCCTGTTTTCTCTATCCTCTTTCTTAAGGAGTTTTTGTATAGTGTGTTGTCCTATGCCTCAAATTTCGCCCTTTTCAAAAATGGATTTCCAAACATTTGATCTTGAAGGACAATTTATACGCAGATCATACCAGATATTTATTAAATGGTAACAAATAAGCCACAAATACAGCGATTTTGATAAAAGTCGTATACACAGATTCCTGCTAAAACATAAACTACCAATTTTTAAAGTACCTTCTAAAAAAGTGGGATATTGGTGGTGAGCTTGTCATTTCATTTCACGGCAAACAGTAACATAAATATGAAATTTGGGTATTACGACTTATTTAATTTTAGAGTTACTCACTAGAGCAAATACAAACACGCACATCTTATACAGAGACTAATTTGCGAAACTCTTGGATTCAGAGTGCTTCAAACTTCTATTTCTGTTGAAAATTCTATATCGGAATTTTACTCTGAATGCAATACTTAAATACCTTCATATTTTACACAGAGGGAAATATAGGTAACAGGCATAAAATCTTTGTTAGATGAGAAAAAAAAGATTGAATATAATAGTAGATTTCTTTGCGGCCCATTTGGAGTGAAAAGGTTGAACATAAATATTTGAAAATAATGGCATATCGATCTCCATTCTCTTTCTACTGGACTGTAAGTAAAGCACACAGTTGGAGGCGATGAAAGAAATCGATTGTGAAATTTTAATACATTTAGGCATTTTCAGGTCTCTGAATCTGTTTTTAAATGCTTACTATGATTTCTGCATGTGTCCAATAAGGTGGTACGATTCCAAATATTGAAATCACCCTGTTTGAATGACCTTAATAGCGTTATAATTATTGTGACTTTATTTACTTTCAGAAATGATAGGTAAAACAAATTAATATTATAATTAAATCTAAGGTCCGAATCAACTACTCACCGGACTACATTGTTTATTATTAATTAATCGTCTTGATAATGTTATTATTAGTCAGTGAATAGTTATTATGAAACCATAATCATTGGTCTTAAGACTTCACTAACTTTGTCAAGATCTGTAACAATGATTACATTTTCGTCATAATTGGCAAAATGGAGATAGTAATATTAAATTCAATCATTCAATAAAATTAATTCAATGACTATGACAATATTGAAGTCGATAACAATTAAGTTTACTTAAAGTCAAGTGAGTGTATCCCACTCCAGATTTTTCATTGCTCCTTCAAATATTCCACATTTTCTCTGTTTCATCAGCAATATTCTAATTTCTTTCATCGAAATATTTCAATGAAATAAATAATAAAGACTGACGTAATATTTTTATGACTATACTAAAACAAGATATTTCAACCATGCTTCTTAAAACGAATATAAGAAATATTATAGCAGAAAAATAATAAATTAAAGAATAAAATAGACTGTCACTAGTTAAGAAAATTTAGAAATTAACAAAAAAAAGAAGATTATTTATTAAAATAATTAAAAATAAAAATCAGCCATTCTCTAACTCAACTGAAAGCAGCGGTGCTTCTGATAGTTCAGAAGCTTCCATTCCCAGAAATGTACGAAACCGTAGAGAAAAGGTAAATCATGTACAAATGAAAGGAGGTTGTACAACCATCTCTTCTGAGCCCACATGTTGACAGATACTCGTTGAGGATTAATACTCAAATAATCAGTCTACACTAATCAATCCAGTTATATTGTATGACAGAGGGTGTAAGCCCTATGTGTTCTGACCCTGGACAGCCACCCACCCTCAAACAACACAATTACTCTATCCGGTAATATCAATATGAAGAGGCAAGTTCCCATTAAACAATCAACATTCAGGCCTTTGCTTGTTATCCCATTAAGTAAAAATACACCTACTCATTAAAAACAGTAACTTTACTTATAACTTACCATAACTAGAATGTAGTAATGACGAAAAAATCTACCACCAGATTTCAACGGATTTGAAAGTTTTGAGTCCATTCTTGAAGGTTGCTGATAATATGATGTGTATTATCTGATACACATCTATGTGTATGTATAATTAAATAGTGTATGTATAATTATTGATGATGATTTAAGATTGTATGTAAAAGTTGATGAACACGATACAAGCATCATCTTTCTATGTACTAATATGAATTTGAATACCAAATAGCTACATAAGTGCAGACATAAGAGATGATCTCTATAGTTGTTATCCAAATTTACTTAAAAAAAAAAAAAAAAAAAAATCCATTATAGTACATTTTGTGAATTTAAAATTTTTTTTTTTCATTTAACTTCTAACACTACATAATGTGAGATTATTGCATACGGTATCGATCTAAAAGTAGAAATACTTTCGATATTATAAAAAAAAAAGTTCAATAATTTCGGTGAATTAGAAGGGAAAATATACTGATAAGAATTCAAAATTCTCGTTACCAGTAGGATATTTTTGGATTACCTTAAAAAAAAATATAGTAAAACTTAAGCAAAAACAGATACTTCAAAATATTTTTAAAAAAAAAATTGAAATGAATCTTTTCTAATATTAATTATATAGAAATTATATAAATGTGTATATTATTATAAAAAGACTAAAACTAGTACCTAAAAAAAATAGGATATAATTGCCTGATACTGTCTTTAGTTATAAGCCAAAAGTTAACAAGAGAGCGATAGAAAACCTTTACAACACAAGCATTACGTTTTATTGTTTATTAATATTATAATAAAAAATATATGGTGTCCATAATAAAAAACAAATAAACCTGATTAAATTTGTATTAAAACATAAGTCTAAGCATGAATTAACTCAATACATTTTCTGTGATAAGTGTTCATCTGAGGTCTAACTAATAGATAAGCGATACTAAACCTTGAGCCATTAACATTGTTAGTAAAATCTTTCACCTAGATTTTTCACGAGGTAGACGGAGTATACCATATTGTGGACACCATTTCCCACTGAGTATGTAATCAGCCTGTATTTCCCTTGTCTGTATGATGCTACGTATTCGTTTATTATATAAGACAATGAATTTGAATTAGGTAAAATCGAGGAGAAACAACCTGGTCATAAGGGTGAACTATAACTGAATTCGCGCCAAATAATAACTTCACTTGAATTCCGCTCTAGAACAGCTCTAAAGGTTACAACTATAAACGGTAGCCTTTTTTTAGAAACAACAATAAAATAAGTTTTCTTTTGAAAACTAACACTTGTAAGAAATTATTTTTCAAAGTTCAAACAATTATTTGTTTATATTATATTATATGTATTTGTCTATTATTATATTAATACGGTTTATAATGTATGTTGACTGTTGTACTATTTCCTTACAGAGGAAATGTTTCTTTTTCTTTAAAAGGAGGTAAATCTCTTTTGAGATTAGGCAGTGGAGGATTAATTAAAGAGGTCTGGGAAGTGGGTGTACTAATAAGATTAGCCGTGAAGCCAAGTCGATTTGAAGACAAAGCCACAGGTGTGACCTGAGGAGACATTCCCTTACATCGCCTAGGGCTAATAATAGTCAGGTGCTAATTCACTAAGAGACCGTCACGAGATGCCAAATACTTCCGAATCTGGCGTGCCAAGGTCCTTTCTGACGCAACTCTATCAATTTTATTTATTTATCTGCAGTGCTCACTATGCAGGATACCCTTGCGCTAACTAATAACATAAACAGCCTAGCGATGTATAGTGGAGATCCAACTTATATCGAAAAAAAACTAAAATCCTTTATGTGAATCTTGGTTATTCAGATTTGGGGAAAACAATATTATTTTCCTATTATTTATGCTTGTATCGAGAACTAATACACGAGCTGATTAAAAAAAAAATCAGATTTCACTGGTAAGCAATTTCCTTATTTTATAAGAAAAAGCAAAACAAAACTCAAGTAAATCACAAATTATTCTACCACAATCAATTTTTATTTAGTATTCTACAGTAGCCATGTGACTATCACTAACAGCCTGGGCATCATCAACAGGATAAGGGAGTCCTCCCAGTAGCTCATCGCCTGCTTCATGGTGTAAGCATGACGCATGTTCCTAGTTTATAGAAAGCCTGTTCGGTCGGACCTCTTAGGGCCGACTCCGACTCCTCTATTTCTCAACAGCCGACTCCGACTCCTCTATTTCTCAACAGCCGACTCCAGCTCCTCTATTTCTCAACAGCCGACTCCGACTCCTCTATTTCTCAACAGCCGACTCCGACTCCTCTATTTCTCAACAGCCGATTCCGACTCCTCTATTTCTCAACAGCCGACTCCGACTCCTCTATTTCTCAACAGCCGACTCCGACTCCTCTATTTCTCAACAGCCGACTCCGACTCCTCTATTTCTCAACAGCCGACTCCGACTCCTCTATTTCACAACAGCCGACTCCGACTCTTCTATTTCTCAACAGCCGACTCCGACTCCTCTATTTCTCAACAGCCGACTCCAGCTCCAACTCTTCTTTTTATTATTAAAAAACAGATGATAGGTGGATAATAATAATTAGCGCTTTGTAATAATAATGATAATAATAGTAGACAATTTATAAAAAAAATTGTGAAATTTCAATTCCCGGAGAGAGCAATAAAACCATAATAACTGATAATGATCCTGGATTAATGAATCACCCTTCACACTGTCGGATTTGTTTACATTTATTTACATTGATTTAGAATATTTTTAACTGAACAGACTGAAATAAAATTGATGTTTAGAGGTTTATTGAAATAATTTGAAATGACTTCAAGCCTTAAAATGAGATGTAAGAAGAATAAATTTTACATTTAAAAAAGCTATGCCAATCAAACCAATAATTTTTATGATTTCCATGGTATGATGGATTTGTATAACAAAACACCCTAATTAATCTATACGTTGCACCCTTGAACAAATGGTATTATCTTAGAGTACTATTGAAAGGGGCCAGGCTAGCTCAGTGGTTACGAGCTCACCTCTGAACTGATAGGACCGGGGTTCAAAACCTCACCTGGCCCTCGATTTATTCATGCGGGAGGTGAATAAATCTGAGCACGTCGTCCCTCGGAGAAGGACGTTAAACCGTCGGTCCCAAGCCTGTACGATGTCAGGACTCGTTAAAGATCCCTACCCTAAATACATTTGAGTTAGGCAAAATTTAGGACTCCCACTGTAGAGAATCAATCTTCATTGTGTGGTATCACAAAGGGCCAATGCTTGGCCTACGTGTGTTCCCTTGTGGGAACTGCCATTGCAACCTAACCTAGGGTACTATTGTAGTATAAGGAATGGACGCTGTTGTTCTACATTACAAAACGGATACTTATTTTAAGTTAATTTCTCGGTGATATTTGTAGTTACATGGTTCTGACATTTTTCAAAAAAAACATTTCTTTTGTTTATGAAAAAAATATTTTTAAAAGGAATATTTTGACGTCTCCAAACGAAAACTTTGGCTTAATTCTTCAATTTAGAAGGTGGTCAGATAAACAAAATTACATGCAACATATCCACCTGCCATGTAATGTTATAGATGGTCATGAATGAGATCGACTGGCTATGGGAACAAAAGCCATGTTCTTCCAAAGTCTTTAAGTCTTTACAAAAGTCTTATTACTGCTACAACCATGATTTGGAGAAAAGGTTTTTCTTCAAACTTGGTTTGGTTTCTCCATATTAATATATATATTTATATATACAAAAATATATAAAATTTTGTAATACAATTTTTTTTATATTTTTTTGTAGTTTTAAAAAAATATAAATAACATATTATATTATATGTTTCAATTTTGTAATATACCAAAATAAGTGTTTACATTGATAACTGGTTCAATCACTATCTTTACTACCGCCAGGAATGAAAGACTAATAAACATCTCCTATTTAGAAATTTATATTATATCTAAATAGGACATTATATAACCAAGAAGTTTGATTTTATATTTCCTTATAGTAAAGTTGAGTGTAGGCCACTCCTGATATGAAATTATTAATCTTCTGAAACAGTGATCAGGCATGGCCAGATATTTTGTATTCAACTAAACATTTTGCGTTGTACTATCAAATGTGCAATGTCTTTCTCCGAAGGGAAAAATTCCTACTTGGACTAATTAATAATGTTTTATCATTTTATCTCTTTTCCATGTACACAAGTAATTCAAGTAGGTGAGGAGTCGGAGTCGACTGATTTCTCCCGACTCCGACTCCAGAGCCTGCTTTATAGGTGGTAGTGATGTGTGACTTAAACCCACTGCGATGTCTAGAACCTCAAGAGACTATGCTCGCAGAATGATGACTTTTCCGGCAAAACCGAGAGCACTTCTCAAGTAACATATAAAATCGAGTTTATCTTCCAAAACCTCCCATAAACATCCATGACCTTAAACAAAGTATAGTAGCAACGATTAGTTCAGTCGTCCTTCATACGATGATAAAACGTCTGGAAGGAATTCTCTTATCGCATTTATCGCATTGTCTGCTTTCTAAAACAGTAAATATCACCTTATATTGTAAGCAGAATAAATTACGACTTACCGAGTTCTCAATTTCTCTTATAAAATATTGATATATATTCCACTCCATAAAAAATACTCAATATATTCGAGTCGTTCTTTTTGAATTACCTGCTATTATATATAAAATCTAAAACCTATTTTTCTTAAATATGATTAGCCATATTTTTGAGTTTTTTACAACATAAAACATATGTTGTCAAAAAGAAGAGAACTTGTATGATTTTAGTACCCACAAATCATCTCCATATAAGATGATTATATGGGTTTTCACCAACCCACAGATAGAAACCAGCATTCAGAAACAAGTGATATAAGCTAATAGTTTGTTTGATATATTTGCAATTGAAACAATAACATTCAATTCTCAAATTTTCCTTTTAATATTTGAAATCATTTAATCGGTTAAAGCGTTAAATGAAAGAATCATCGTAACAGCCTTACAAACAAACCTAACTGTATTACGTAAACGAGAGGTACTAAACGTAAGGTCTGAGACATGATAACGGAACAGACATGATAAGCAAAAACAACAGTTCAGACAACTGAGGTTCACAACTCGGTAAATATAATGTTAACACATTTACAATATATATATATATATATATATATATATATATATATATATATGAATTCTCTATGAATGATTTTTCGGTATAGCTTCTCGAGTCATGACATTTCGGTATGTCAATCGAGTCTGACACTTCAGTGTCAGATCAGAAGACTCGAGAAGCTATACCACAAAATCATTCATAGAGAAATTGGCAAGAAATTTAACTGTGCATGTATTAACGAAGGTCTGCTACCTAAATACTCTATTATATATATATTCGTATATTTCGGGAGCAGACCTTCGTTTATGCATGTCTTGTTAAATTGTATGCCTACCTTTAATTTCACAACTTTTCTACTGAATCTCTCGATTTCTCTAATACACTTTCTCCATTTTTGTGGTACTAGATAGATTAGTTGACCAAAGTTTTTATTTACATAGCCCGACATGTTTCGGTCCTCACTGATCATTATCAAGGATTACAGTTGTACAAAATCTTAACTAAACTATACATAACTAAATATAACTTAAAACATTTATAATTAAATCAACACTACATATTACATTCAACGCCTTAATTTTTGTGATAACTGGAAATGGTTAGATGACAAGGAGAGGTTATACACAGGGCAGGCAATCTCATCACATTTCTGGCTTTTCATATTTCCTTTTGTATAATTTTAAAATTCGACTAAACACTTCACCTTGCTTGTTCTAGGCAGGTTGTTTCTCTAGGCGTTGAATCTAATATGTATTGTTGATTTAATTATAAATTTTTTAAGTTATATTTAGTTATGTATAGTTTAGTTAAGATTTTGTACAACTGTAATCCTTGATAATGGTCAGTGAGGACCGAAACATGACGGACTATGTAAATAAAAACTTTGGTCAACCAATCTATCTTGTACCACAAAAATGGAGAAAGTGTATTAGAGAAATCGAGAGATTCAGTAGAAAAGTTGTGAAATTAAAAGTAGGCATACAATTTAACAAGACATATATATATATATATATATATCCACTTAAAATTCGAAAAAACGATCCAAACTGGACGCAAATCAGTTCACAAACGAAGAAAAGCAACACACAAAGAAAGAGACACACTTACAAACTCAAATTTTCGGATGATCCGTCTTCAGGAGAAAAGAGAGAAAGGGCGACCAAGCACGCCGGAAACACAACGGCAGGAAACCGTCCCGGCAACCGACCGTGCTGCCACGCGCGCCCGGTTCAGGAAGTAATGAAGTAGAGACGATCAGAAGAAAATTAATATTAAAATTAAAATTAAGAATTAAGAAAAGCAGTTCTGGTTGATTGAAGGTAAAATAAACAGCAGGAAGATAAATGAAGTATAAAAAGGAATACCGTGAAAAATACCTAAAAGCATGAAAAAGGAAGATAACAGAGTTGGTAAGGCGATGAGAAACAAATGAAAATACAAGGATAAGAACAATTAAAAATAAAAGTAATAATATAAAATAAATAAATAATTAAAGCAATTTAAAAAATAGGAATAAAAATAAATAAAATAAAATAAATTAGATAAAATAAAAATAATAAATAAATGTTAAATAAAAAAAAAATATATATATATATATAAATAAATAAAATAAAAAATAATAATAATAATAATAATAATAAAATATAATTATCTTAATAAATATAAATAAATAAATAAAAATAAATAAATATAAATAATTATTATAATAATTTATTATAAATTTATAATTTATTATAAATTATTATAAATTTATTATAAATAAAATAAATAAATAAAATAAATATAATAATAAATATAATTATATTTTATTATTATTTTTATTTTATTTATTTATATATATATATTTTTTTTTTATTTAACATTTATTTATTATTTTTATTTTATCTAATTTATTTTATTTTATTTATTTTTATTCCTATTTTTTAAATTGCTTTAATTATTTATTTATTTTATATTATTACTTTTATTTTTAATTGTTCTTATCCTTGTATTTTCATTTGTTTCTCATCGCCTTACCAACTCTGTTATCTTCCTTTTTCATGCTTTTAGGTATTTTTCACGGTATTCCTTTTTATACTTCATTTATCTTCCTGCTGTTTATTTTACCTTCAATCAACCAGAACTGCTTTTCTTAATTCTTAATTTTAATTTTAATATTAATTTTCTTCTGATCGTCTCTACTTCATTACTTCCTGAACCGGGCGCGCGTGGCAGCACGGTCGGTTGCCGGGACGGTTTCCTGCCGTTGTGTTTCCGGCGTGCTTGGTCGCCCTTTCTCTCTTTTCTCCTGAAGACGGATCATCCGAAAATTTGAGTTTGTAAGTGTGTCTCTTTCTTTGTGTGTTGCTTTTCTTCGTTTGTGAACTGATATATATATATATATATATATAGTTCACTTAATAAAACGAAACACGATCCAAACTGGACACAAGTCTGTAAGTGTGTTTCCTTACTCTGTGTGTTACTCTTCTTGAATTTTGAACTCGTATATGTATATATATATATATATATATATACTCTCTTTGTTCCCTCAGTTATGTCCATGAAAAATCACAGTTTATACTACAGATCTCTAAACACAATCAAAATTTACCAGCATTAGCGGTTCCCAAGGTCAAATCAAACTTTCAAAATCGAAATTTCTATCTGGTTTGGAAACTTTTTCATAATTAAAGGTATACCTTTTTGAACATGAAAAACCATGTATTATTACATTAGAAGTTAAAAATAACTATGTTTACGAATGCAATTATCTTATTTTAGTAAACACCCTGCACTAACTGTTTTTAACAACATTTATTCAGTGTTTAAAACTTTTTTCCCAAACATACTCATTTTTATCTCTAATATAATAGTTTATTATATTTTCCTCATGAAAAAGATTTAAAGAATATCGTAAAGTCGCCTTTGAGATGAATCTGAAAAGCTGACCAATACCTGAACGTGTTGATTCATTCCAATTCCACGTCGAACTGTTTATCAAGCTTTAGATATTTATATAACTACAGTATTTAACGTTTCCCCGATGCGAGTCAAGATGTTTACTCAAGTGTATTGAGGCATTAATACTTGAAGATAGATATCACAAGGTGGATTGTTACTGCTTAATTGAGCTAGAAAAACAGTCATTCTCAACAGCAATTTTAGAATGTTTTATGAATATTTGAAAAAGAACTTGCGCAATTATAAATGTGTTTGTGCCATTCATGAGCCATCCATGGGCAACCACTTCATAACGTTTTCTATTATGTTTAATAGTGAATGATATTGTGGTTTGACATAAAATTAACATAATTAACGAGGTAGAATAAAGAATACAAAAATGCAGCAGAAGTAGTGTTACTATGGCCACAATAAGATACAGTATGTTATGTTCAAGAAAAAAATGAAGTACCCACTTGCAAGTGATATCTACAAAGTACCCCTTTTCAAGGAAGTAGTGTAGTTGATGTTCCTCTTCAGATTCCATCAACTACATGATAGATGGAAAGGAGTAGCCACCAAATGTCGATTGAGTCCTTTACATCACCCACACCAGCTAAGTAAAGCAGGGAATTCGTAAAGAAGGAGATCTTAAAGTGGTCCATGACTCCTGTAGATGGTAGTATTTAAGGTAGTATAACAGTCATAAAGTAATTAGTAGCAATATAATTACAATGTTCCAAATATATTTTTACTTTAACACGTACCTGATTTCTTTACTGCTTAGTAGTAAAGAAATCTTTATTTTCCCATATAAAGAACTATTGCTTAATCTATGTTAGTTGTAAGAATACCTTATTAATATGTTCAGCTTATTTTGCCCAGTTATATAGTTTATTATATGTGAGTGGGAGTTCAATCAAAAGTTTGGGACACGCAACAAATCTCATAGCTTGATAGATCAAGTTTATATGAACTCAAAGTAGCCTTTACAGTAAAGACATAGAGAGGCTGATCAGGTTTTGACCAGTATTACATCAAGGGAAATAATTTTACTACCCAGTAATTAAACTGTCGGTCAATGAGCTTAGAATAAGTTAATGTGGAACAATGATAAAATGTAGCTTTTTACTTCACTGTAAGTAAAGTATAGCGATCATGACGAAATTCGTTTGGAACTTACACGTTTTGAGGAAGATGCTTGAAATTTTATTGACGATTTTTGCGTGTGAAGGGATAGGTGTGTACTCAAAACTTTTATTGTAGTTTACTCGTCAGATGGTTTGACAAATCACATTGATATAACCCCACCATATATACTTTTTATAGAACAGATGACTTTTAGTCTTTTTAGTCAACTTGTATTGTAAGAAATCCAATGTTATCTTAGATTTTTTTTTTAGAAAGTTTTAAACAAAAGAGTGACGTTCGTTCAATGTGTCGATTTATTGATAATACATGATAATACCTTTATCCATAAAAAAGTTAAGTGAGACCACTAAAGATTTTGTAAAAATACTAACCGATTAACTGGGTCACTTTTGTAACTACCACAAGAAAACATAAATGGCACCACAGGTGATGGTGAAAGTTTCGTTAAGGCGGAAATGGAAATATGGCAATATCCATGAGTGTTTGCCAACACTAACAGTGTTAGTAGAATTTGTTGAGCAGTACCGTGTATCAATCACTGATTCCTTTTTCCAGATTCAGAACCATTTCATGGTCTCCTATCATGCAACATTCTGTTTTTAGAAGAAAAATAACAGTTGATTAATGTTTTTTCAAATTATAAATTGAAAAGTAAATTTAAAGAAGCTAAACTAAAATAGTTTTGGAATACCGGGAATCCAGATTTTTCTGTTCAAACTCTAAAAGTAATAGGTAGATAAACGCCACTAAAAAGAATCTCATTGTATAGAAACAAAAATTGAACTATACTAAAAACGGTTGGAGAAATTATTTATACTGCCAACTCTATTCAACCCCAATATGAACCTTTGTGTTTCTTCTTCCTTTTCTATTTCTCCTCTCCTGAAGAAGGCAAGAAAGCCGAAAGTGTCGGTCCTCTTTTTGTGTTCTCTAGTTACAACTTCAATTATATCCTAATTCTCGGGTTTCTCCTGGAAAATTGACCGAACCCCGATCAGAGAACACACCTATTCTATCAAACGGTCGATATATTATTGAATCGGTTTATATATATAATATATATATATATATATATATATATATATATATACACGAGTTCGAGATTAACAAAGAGCAACACACAAAGTAGGGAAACACACTTACAGACTCAAATTTTTGGGTAATCCGTCTTCAGGAGAAAAGAGAATGGGAGACCAAGCTTTCAGGAGAAAAGAGAATGGGAGACCAAGCATTGTGTGTGTTGCTCTTTGTTAATCTCGAACTCGTATTGTGTCCAGTTTGGATCGTATTTCGTTTTATCAGTGAATATATATATATATAATATATATATATATATATATAAACTAAAAAGATACACGCAATACATAGGCACACATACAGTCTCTAATTTCGGGACAACTCAGCATGACCTTCCCTTCTGCGAATAGCCATCCCTGCCGTCTTTCTTAAGACAGTCTTTCCAAGAAATAGAGATAGTATGTGTTTTTATCAATTCTGTATGTCTATAGAAATTATTAAAAGGGGCAGCAGCGACTACATTAACGATTTCCTTACTCACTGCTCCAAACTTAGTGTTTGGGGGATTTCAAGAATTACGTCTCCACGCAACAAAAGTTTAATATGAAACTAACAACGCGTTTCGAACACTTAGTGTTCTTCTTCAGGTTAACATCTGCGCTGTTGAGAGTCGGTCTACGGGAATGACTTAGGAAGGACCCAAAGTCTAAGGAGAATGACTTAGGAGTGACTCAGTCATTCCTAAGTCATTCAAGTAGATCGACTCTCAACAGTGCAGATGTTAACCAGAAGAAGAACAGTAAATGTTCGAAACGCGTTGTTAGTTTCATATAAAACTATTTTTTGTATGGAGACGTAATTCTTTAATTCCCTACAAGTAATACACTAAACAAATTGCACAAGTAATGACATTTAAAAGAGTTACCGGGACGTTTGAGGGCGGTTCGAGGTGGTTGTTGTTGGATGCCGGCCTCTTGGAGAAATTGTGCTCAGGATCAGGGGCCAAGATCAAGTCCTCCCTGGTGATCACAAAGCTCCCGCCGTTGCAGGCTCTTTCTTCTCCGCCTCCTGCCCTCTTCGGAGAACCCCCTCCTTCCACCACATCTGACTCCCATTTGTTTTTACGCTCTATAGTTTTCCTCCCGAACTGAAAAAAAACACTATATATTTACCAGGCAAAAAAAAAAAGGTTAGGCAATGCACTCTAACATTAGTAATATACATATAAAGTAATATACATCTATAAGTATACATAATACACATTAAGTATCTTATACAATAACAGATGGCCAAATTTTAAACTAACACTACCACTTCAGTCCATAAACTATTTTTATTTTTGAGTATATCCAAACACAAATAACAAAAAATCACATGCCGAATATTTTTTTATTTTTATTTTTTTATTATTTTTTTTTCTTTTCCCGCCTCTATTTGGGCCATGCAGCTATATCCACAGGCTGCATTGGCTTATATATATCCACAGGTTCTTTGAACCAGGAGCTACAAAGGCCACTGACCTTACTTCCAGCTGAGCAGGTTCAGTAGGACCCCATTGGTCCAGAGTTCGGTCCGAAACTCTTATAACAAGTCGATACTTGTTATAAGGGGTAAGGGGCATTGTCCTCTTCAGAGGGAGACGACTGAATCCATAAGAATCCTAGGGTAGTCTTTAAACTGAAAGGCATGTAGGAAGCCTGACCACAATGCCCAAATGACGTAGGGTTTCGTCAATACTTCTAAATTCTTTTCCAGTTATTTATCATTCATAGGGCCTTCTGCAGATTTTCAACTTATAATTAATTAAATTACGTTGTTTTATCGGCACGTTAATTCTTGCCTCCCATTTCCTTCTGATGATCACTGTAAAGAAAATTAACTATGGACCAAAATATTTAAAATAAGAAACACAAAAAGAACACTCACGATTTTTAATGATTTGATAACACACCCTCTTCACAAAAAATGAAAAATATAGAAGGGAAAAGAAGCGAAGTTTTTACAGAGAGTTCCATTAAGTCTTATAAATATATATAAGTAAAAAAAATCTCAATAGAATTACGCGCGTCACTTTACAATCTTCCTCCCCTTTACTATTCGTACTATTTTCATTACTTTTACACATATGTTACTATTACATTTCCGTACATTTGCACATCGCATTTTAAAGTTAAATAAAATGAATCAATCATAGATTTAATTCAGTTATGAAATAGTAGTGATATTCTAAAACTCATTCCACTGGCCCCCAATGTGGACACAGCTAGTAAGTAGGTGGGCTGACTGCGGAGCCATTCAACCAAAGTTATTAGCAAATCTTTATCTTGTACTTGGGTATATAAATGGTAGATTGAAAACAAGGTTCATTCATGTCTCAATGACAGCTGGTAAATAGTAGAAGGAGCTATACTGCTGCAAAGAAAAATTAAGGACGTTTTCAGAAAAAACAGATAGCTCAAATGGATATAATCTAAAAAAAGGTTCATACTCAAGGAACAATGACAACAGCATTCCTTTTTTAACAAAAATATAAAATAGAACAAATGACCTACTGAGATTGACATTTCAAGCAATAGTTTGACATCAGAAGTCCCGAAGAGAATGATAAGTCGGAGAGATGTCTCACACTGGCCACTCTCCAACTTTTCCTTCACTTCTCAACTGTTTTTCGAAAATTCAATCTTGTTTCATTTGTTCTGTTCTGTGTCCTATGTCTAGAGTTCGTGTATTCGTGTTCTATGTCAGTGTTTACTCGGGTAGAGTTCAGTTGAACCGCCTTTTCCATAATTTGGAGTGAATGTATACCCTGGCCTACGTCAATTCGAGTTAAGTCGATCTCGATTATACATTAGTTTTTTAAAAAAATTTATACAAGAATAAAAAAAAAATGGCAATGAATGGTGTATGGAAGGAGCTCTGTCCACAGTTTGTTAGTGATTTTAAGGGGGTTGATAATGTTACCGTCAATAAAGGGTTGGTGACCATGAGCCAAGATCTATTAAGAAAGTTATATGATTAAATTAAAGCCTATTTAATTTCCAACTTGGTGTTTCCAGCACCCAGCAAACAAATAAGGGCTTCCTCAGAAGCCCTCAAAGTTGTTAGAATTTAGAACTAGAAATTAGTTATAATTTAGTGGTTAGAAACTAGAGAAGTGTTTAAAATTTGGACTCCTTAAAGATCTCATTTATAAAAAGACCATGGGGGATTAGCACGACGGAAAGGGCAGGTCACTACTTTGACCAAGAGGTGGTGTGTTTCATGGGAAGACTGAGCGCGAGTAAGTCAGACAGAATGAGTCACATCTAGCACAATGCTAGCGATAAAGCCATCACTGGGTCTGCAACAACTGGCAGTCACGAAAGTCTGACCTGCCTCTTAGATTCCCTCTCAATCTTTAATTTAATGTATTTTTTTTTCTACATATGTTCATATGTAGGTAATATGTTAATTAAGTGTTAGGGTAGCACAATAGTTTGCGTGCGCCCTTCTGGGACCTGGTAGACCAGGTTCAATCCCACAGTGGCCCTTGATTTTTTCACTTTGGGAGGCGAAAAAAATCTTACTATACTCGTCCCTTGGAGAGAATGTTAAGCCGTCAGTCGCTAGTCTGTGCGAACTCAGGTACTGGTTAAAGATACTTACTCTAAATACTAACTTGAGTTAGACAAAATTTATGACTTCAAATGCACCCCTATGATTCTCCATAGAGGGGTGCAATGTTCTATTGTCTCCTTTAGATGCTAAAGGAGTCAGCATCTAGCAGGCATTCATTCCTCCCTCGTAAAAAATGTGTTAATTAAAAACTATCCTAGAAAACTGAAGTACAGTGGTATATATGATGTTCCACGTAAATGTTGTCATAAAATACACATACATCTGATTGGTAATCATTAAAATTGCATGTCAAACATCAAATTTGGTAATTAGGCTGAACATAACCTATTTTTACATATAAATAATGAAGAAGACAATGCAAATTGAACAAAAGCTAAAAACATATTGTAAAGAATACTATCCAGTCTTTAATAATTAGTAATGGTTATTTAAATTAGAATCATTATTAAGGAGGGGAATAGCCTTGTCTGCAGGGTTAACAGTACCTATCAGATAGTGTTTTTCTTTATGAGTAGTCAGAAAAGATATATTAAGTCTTCACATACAAAGATTTAATTATACAAATCATTTCGAATACTTAGTGTTCATCATCAGGGACATCTGACTCAGTAGGAGTCTAATCATGAGTACATACCACACAATAACTGTTTATATAGCTCGTGAATGTTTTTCTTATTTCTTTCTCAACTCCTTTCACACCTTAACTTGATTAGACTTCTTTTTTTCATTGACATATATATTCTTTAAAATACCTCTCATACCTCCCGTTCCTCTCAGTATCACACCACTCATCCACTTACTTCTGTATAATTCATCGCGTGTCTCTGATAAGAACCAGTTATTTTGGTCAAAAGATCTCAGTTTTTTCCTTACTAGTAAATAATATTTCATTCACCAATAAGACTTATGAAAAACCAATATAGGTAGTTTTCAACGCCCTCTTCTGTAGCCTTTTTTTCTTCACAGCTGTTACAGAACGGTAAACGTGACCAACAACTTGTTATTTGAATCAACTACAGCTATCAAGCAGCCACATTACCTGGTTGATTTTACATCGGTGGTCCTAAATACTAACTCAAGTATATTAGAGCAGAGATCATGAAGGGTATCATGTTCTAGCGTGATACAAACATGGAAAAGATCTCTTTTCTATCTCCCAGAGTGAAGGTAAGTACAAGATTTTCCATCTCTACATGAAAAATTTAAGAGCCTTAACCCAGATTCGAACCTTTAACCTTAAATACTAGAATCATACAAGCTACTTTTTACACCACACATAATCTTCTAATTCTTCTTATCAAAGATAAGCTAATTCAACAATTAAAAATGTTAATTATCTTAATCTTTTATTAATGATTGCAAACAATGATCGATTCAATCGTGCATATTAATTGGAAAGAGTATTTGACTTTGAAATAATAAATTTCCATACAGTTGTCATTTATATTACATTAAGCTAAAAAGGTTGTTGACCTAGTGGGTCCAACTGAGACCTATAATTGCAGTTTCCGAAACTAATGAGTAATACAGAAACTAATAATGTTGAAGGTTATTAACAATACCATATGCACAATGCTGTGTACAAATTGCAATTCATTACTAAAATTAAAAAACAATTAATTTCACAATTTTGTAATATATATTTTAGAATGAATAGCTTGAAATTTAAAACTGCATACAAATTTGAAAAAAATATGCAGTTTTAATTTCTACATACCAATATGTAGAATATACCAGTGGCCTAATTCAGCATCTGCTGAATATGTTGGTCATTATATTCCTCTGAAGGGTTTTAAGTTTGAATATTTCTAGTGTTTCCCTTATTGTTAGCCTTGGCCCTGTATGCAGTAAGTACATGGAGTTTTCTAGCCGTCCGGTTAATGTCCAACTGTCACGAAATACTTATTAAAATTGGGATTATTTTGTTATACTTCAAAGCATTATCATCTTTTTTATACATTAGTCTGATGTATTTCAAGTCCTGTTTATCCTACATATGCTGCTTTGCAATGCTAGCAGTTTATCTGTAAATTTCTCTTGGTCTAGTTTACATAACAGAGCAGGGTTATCTATTCTATAATTCCAACAACCTTTATTATTACTTTATGGAAAAACTAAAGAGAAGGAATAAATATACACCGGTACAAAATAATGTGTTTTGCTATTGATGATGGACTACGTAAGAAAGGAATGTATCGGAACATGAAGTCGAAGTACGAAGTTAGCCGGAGTATTCTCTATTAATATAATTAACAACTGCATAGAATACCAATCTATCAATATTAATGATTAAAATTTCTATAATTTCAGAAGTCAACTATTCTTTCTCAACTCATAATAATAGAATAAATAAATTTTCTTCAACAAGTAAATCAAATTAAGTTAGTCGCCAGTAATCCATATTAATTGATTTGATTTAATATTCGACGCAGAGCAGGCTGTAGAATGTCTATTGTTTAAGAAACTGATCCACAGTCTGGAATTTGTTCAAGTTTATTTTATACATCAATATAAGAATCTTCAATAACACAAAATGTTAGAATCTCATGATTTGGAATTCCCTAATGCTATGAGTACTACTAAAAAACTTGACAGAGATTTGACAACAGACAGGACGTGGAAGCTAGTGAAACAGGTTAGGTTGGCATTTCTCTTCCTAGATATCGTGAGTGGTTTCAAGTTTAATTTGAAAGTGAAAGCAGCAGTCAGAGCTGCTCAGCTGACAGGACTGGACGAGTAAGGAAGGTGGGCGCATGATGGTGTGCACTAGGTCAATGCCAACATGTCCCTCAAGCACTTCCTCCCGTCGCCTTCTACTTTACACCTCCACAATTTCATTAACCAAGTCAAGTTCAAACAGCAACTAAGCAGGATCGACTGTTGAACCTCCTCCCTATGGTCGGCAGCATATTTTAAAGTAGATGAATTGTTCGCAGGGTACCAGGTATACCTACATGCCAACAAGTAATTGTCAGTATTTCTATCCATGATTTATTACTAGTTGACATAAGGACCCAACTTGAACTCACCATTTCATGGATGTATAGTTGACGACTGATTTATGTGATAAATAATTGTAACAATGCACAATTTTTCCGGTTTTATAAAGAATATATCTTAAAATAAATTACTTATATTGAACTGAGTGTATAATAATATTAAGACGAACAAATCACAGATTTTCACTGCTGATGGCATTCAACATATAAACGTACCATTTCGGAAGCAGAACCATTTAAGAAAGTTGTTACAATCTTGAGTGATGGAGAACTCGTTCACTAACTGGATGGATCTGTCAATAGTTTTACCAATAGACAGTGTGTTGCAATTTTTTTTTATTGTTTAATCCGATCCCCTAGCAGATGGTAACATCAGTCGTTTACCCGCTTTTTGTTTGACCGGTGATTCTACAGATTCTACATTGGGAGACCTAAATTTTGCCTAACTCAAGTGAATTTCGAGTAGTGATCTTCAACGAGTACCTGACAGCGTACAGGCTCAGGACCGACGGCTTAACATCCTCTCCGAGGGCGAGGTACTCAGATTTATTCACCTCCCGCGTGAATCGAACCCCGGACTATCGGCCTAGAGGCGAGTACGTTAACCAATGAGCTAACCTGACCCCTTGCAATGGGGTTAATCCTAACAGTATTTTTGCCAACTTTTACATGTGTCACATAGAAAATAACATAATGATAAATAAAACTGATATCAAACACCTTACATACAGTGACTATGATGATGACGCTTTCATAATATCCAGGCCCTTAAATCAAACAGAGGGTCTTAAGCACACATTTCAAGAAGATTTTGTTTAAAATTGACTACAGAAACTTTAATAGATACGAAAATCAATTTCATTAATATTGCCATAACATGAAAAATTATAAAACTAAAGCAACAGCATATTAAAAAGGAAATAACACATCTTCCTATCCTAATATCAAAAGTAGATATCTCATACAAAAATACAGCAGTGACAGCCTGATTACATACAACCTATAAAATAGCCTCAGCTGGGAGATTTATCACGGCTATATTGAAAAAACAAAGCAAACACTCTGGGAACCAATACAAATTATATTAGGGAAAGCAATACCCTGATGAATACCAGCTAGATGAAAGGATATTGCATGTGGCTTTGACTGCCATTTGATGACCCTCTTATGTTTAATTGTCATCTGACAGATGACCTTTTCTTGACTATCGGCTGATTGACACTTTGGTTGCCCTCGGACAAACACTTGTCTCTTATTATCACAGATAGGCTATAATTATCACCATCTTATCAAATACGTTCGATATCATAAGTAAATAAAAGATACACTTAATGATAACAAGTTTTAAAATATCATGAATAATCAAAATATTTAATTATGCTACTACGTCGTTGATACCTTAGCTATGCTCCAAACTTGGAAGGCTAATTTGAGATCTTTTGCAGATCTTCTATCCTTGAAACTTCAAGATCTGTTCAGATCACTGAAAAATAATGAATACCTGTGTTTGTCTATAATTTTTAAATCTTTTCTCGGCGACTGGGAAACCAGTCAGTGTGCTCATATAAAAACAGCCTTCTTATTATTTTATCTCAAAAAATGAGTTAAACACTCTTTCCTTGTGCTTTTATATCAACTGTGGATGCAGGACACAACTCTACACAGGGGTTCTGCTGATTTACCTTCAACATTCACTAGCAGAAGGAAATCAGCTATACGTCACTATGCGTATAGCAACAGCTCTACTGTACCTGTTGTTAATATTCCTGAAAGTTCATACAGAGCTAATGAAATTACTGTGATATCATGTTTAATCATTTTGAAATATTCTGTTCTAGAATCCTATATCCGTACATGAAAGTTTTACAGTGATGCAGTTAACATGGTTTTTTTTATCAAGATATATCATCTCACAGAAGGAATAGGAAAAGAAAGTGACTTCCAAACTTGTTCGCTCTCACTTACCACTGAATGTTGGCTATGCCATCAAAAACCTAAAAACTCTTCAAGGTTTTAGAAGTATATAGAACACAACTATCACTTAAATCAGAAGTTTTTATGGTTCGGTTTCGAAACTTTAACTTCATCGGGCATAAAATGAATACCAAGTATTTAATTACTCTCATCCAGTTTAAAATTAGATATCACTTTCCATTTTAACATAAAAATTCACAATATGACCAATTTACTCGACTTCAAATATACTTTTCTAAATTCTTATTAATCAAACATAGCAATGTCATCACTAAACATTCCTTTATGGTTACGTTTTAGAAAAACAATAATTGCAACTTTGTGATTCCAAATTTGTTTGCCAAAAATATTAAAGTTATTTGTATTATTAGAAGACAAAACTTGAAAAATAATACAGGGCTCAACTGTCAGGCTTTGTGACACCTGATACCGAAGCTATGAATTATTATACTATGCTATCTTCATTCACTGGCTGTTAACCCTAGCTATTGGCTATTGAGATAATATCAAGTGAAAAAGAGTTCCTCCTACAACCAGTACAGGTCGGCAATCACTAATCCGGTACTTTGGGACCGGAAGGGTACCCGATTATCCATTTTTCTGGATTAGTCACTGATTAGTATAGAGAAAACCAATTAGCTAACCACCTCATTTCAAATTTAAAACACCCCTTATTCCAGTTCTTCGTTAAATGTTTTTTCTTTTTTAAACAAGTTCATCTGAGAGTTCAACACCTTCACTTTCAAGTAACTTTAACCACCTCATGCTTACTTGATCTAGTTGTGCACTATTACCTGGTTTCATTGGTTTCTTCGAATCACTGTTCTTATGAAAGCTAAGTAACTTTTCTTTCTATTTCTTTATATCATTAACTGTACAATGCCATAGAATTCACACACGCTTCTCACAGACATACCTTTATCAAGATTTTTGAAAAGTTCAACCTTTTCGGATACTGACAATGATTTATATTTACACTGGTCACTTCCGTTATTCACCGGGGGCATTGCTGGAGATGGAATAGTCTTTTTAAAACCTAAGTAACTTTTCTTTCTATTTCTTTTTATCATTAACTGTATAATGCCATAGAATTCATACCGCTTCTCACAGACATACCCATATCAAGATTTTTGAAAAGTTCAACCTTTTCGGATACTGACAATAATTTATATTTACGCTGGTCACTTCCGTTATTCACCGGGGACATGGCTGGAGATGGAATGGTCTTTTTACAAAAATAAAGATTAAAAATCACATAGGAAAAGTTTGCTAGTGTTTCTGATTTGTTTATGTCGGAAACAGAGGCACCAAATTCCAGCCTCTAGTAGCGAAAATAATACCGGATAACTGATTGTTCCGGATCAGCGATTAGCAACCTGTCTACCGTCTTTTCAAAGATACTCGATCCGAACTGGAGGAAATTTCTCGAATCGGTGATTCGTATACAGTGAAACTTAGCAGTAGTACAGTAGGAGTTCAATTTGTTCTGTGACGCAGCTCACTCTACAGTTTACTGACATGATCAATTAATGCCTCATTCCTGCTAATTGGTTTAATTATATATTTAACAAAAACGTACCCTATACGCTTATCCTAGTAAGATACTAGGATACTTGAAGACAAAATGCTACGAGAAATGCTGCGATACTTGAAGACAAAATGCTGCTGCCTTACAGTAAATATAAGTATTTATTATTCGAGAAATGTATGCTCGTAATATAAGCTTTACCGAAGTATATTTCTTTTAAACAAACAAAATTAACCAACTTATTATGTGAAAAGCATCACGAGATGAGATGTAAATAATGTAATCATATGATCACACCATGTACAAAAATTGCAATGTCACGCAAAAAAAAACGTATGTTCCTGTACAAAGAATGTTTTGTTTTCCTCTTTATAAATTGCTTTTCAATTCTATTATATAAAAATTCACCATCTGTGGTTGGTCAAAACAATAAATAGATGAAACACTGCAGTTACAACTTAGCACTATTATATAATTCACAATTTCTTAATAGTATAATATAATAAAGGTATAACGTCTGTTTGTCCGTTTATTATCAAACTCCTCGTAGGGTTTTAGAGATAAAACCCCATAACCCATATATATATATATATATATATATATTAGATTCGCGCTCCGTTCTTCGACGTGGGGAGATCTCTCTCACTTCGTCCTCTCTTCAAGTCTACTCTCCTGATGACGAACAACTGTTCGAAATATTGAATTCTGTAAGTTTTCTTTGTATTGTCTTTTCTGTGTCGTGCTTTGTGTAATTTAAAGTTATATATATATATATCGTAAACAGGAAAACGATCCAAAAGGACAACAAACGTTTCACGATGAATCACAAACATTATCATATTGATAATGAACCGTCTCCAACGGTTGGTTGGTCTCCAACCGTCGCTTCACAAGTGCGCTTGGTGTCTCTTTCTCAACTCTCCTGATGACGGTTCAACCGAAAATTAGAGACAGTAAGTGTGTTTGTTCCTTAGTTCTGTGTTTGTGTTCATCGGGAAACGTATATATATGTATATATATATATATATATATATATATATATATATATATATATATATATGGATTAATTTACCACAATGAAAACAATTTTTGAAACAATGCTCTAAGGCCTTTCGTTAACACATCTTCGGAGAGCAAGTGAACTAAAAAAATAATGTGTTAACGAAAGGTCTTAGAGTATTGTTTCAAAAATTGTTTTCATTGTGGTAAATTAATCCATCTATTATATCAAGTGTTATTTTGATTATTATTCATATATATATGTATATATATATATATATATAACAAGATTTCACATAAACACGTGAAATAACAATCAAGATCAAACCACAATAAGAAAATGGGAAAATAAGACTAAGACTAAACTAAGACCGCTTGTTACGGTTGAAAGATCTTGGTCTTGGTCTTGCAAATATATTTTTCATGTAGACTTGGCATGAGTAAGTCAACAGTACTGAAGTGGTTAGTTTGATGATGATTCTGCAGTTTGAGATACAGTAAAACGAATGTGCCTGCTAGGTGAGGACGATGCCATTTGAAGGTTACATCTTAGGTAATTCAGATAAGATAGCATTTATTTGTACGTTTCACAGACAACGCTACCAATAATAACTACAAGTGTAGCCTACACTTTTACATTTTGTCTAAATCTAAACCCGTAGGTGTCAAAAGTAGTAACATAAATAAAACAATGGTCACAAAAGATCCAGATTAAAATATTTTAATTTTTTAAAAAGTATTTTTACCAAGCAACCTATATATTAATACTTGCTACTTATTCCTTTGTACACTTCTTCTATTTCCAAATTTAAATTTGCTTTGGTTAATTAGCGAAATCACTCTTTCTTAAATTTATACGAACAGCCAGAAACTCATAGAGAACATTTTTTAATTCTAACATATTCCGACCCATCTGAAATGAATGCACATGCTATACAATACATAGCATGTGGCTTTTAATAAGTACATTTCAATGTTAAACTAATGGTGTAATAATCATAATTATTATTATTATATTCTAACTTTAGGGACAAAATGATAATAACAAAAGTAAATATTTCTTTTTCTATAAGAAGATACGAAATAAATGAAAAAATCGAATATAATAACAAAATCACTTAATACCTTAAGTGGTTACACTGACCTGCAATTGTAAGAATACGAAAGCTTGTTTTATAGTTAACCATAAGAAAAGAAATAGTTATTGGAATTTGCAACAAGATAAATCAGTGTTTAGAAAGAGTAACGAGTTTTGTTGGTGTTCTGGAAGTGAGTTTGTGATGTTTGTGGCGATACATTGCATTACGGAGGTTGATAAGACCAATATTCATGAGGCCTCTGCAAACCCAGTCTCGTCCATTATACGAGTCATTTGTTCAAATACATCCTATATGAGTAGATAAAACCCAAATTTGCTTTTACATGTTGAACCCCAAGTACAAAATAACGGGAAAATAACTAGAAATAATCTGTATTTACTTATAAACATATGAGAACTTGTTCCTATGTACTGCTTTGAACAAATATTGCTAAGGAATACTTGGATACACACATGAAAGTTCATTAGTGTAAGTGTTAACGCACAAACTGTACACAATCGTATCGAGGAATATAGTGCGAAATCAAATGTATTGATACATATATAAAATATAAACTAATACATAGTGATACAGTTAATATCGGCGCTTGTGAGTGAGTCAACCATAGAAGGGACATCATAGAATCAACAAAACCTATGTTACATATTACACCTACTCTATAATACAACCTAGTCGAAGCTTTTAACCACTTAACATTGTTAGTTCGTTTAAATAACGTAAATTACATTTATTATTCAAAAAAATTTTACTTCTGCCTATAAAAAGGTTTTAAAATAAAACGGAAACATCGGCAACGAGAGTTTGATTTTGAACCTGGAAAATTATCAGAATACCTATTACATAGTACACCTATGAATATATAAGTCTTGTTTTCCCATTTTCTTATTGTGGTTTGATCATTGATTTTCTATGAATCTATGTAAGTGTTAAACAAAATGCGAAATAGATGGATGTATTACAACTTAAAATAAACTGTGACATAGAAAGAAATCTCTTTCACTTCTTCTTTCTGAGGTCAATCACCATAATGGTCGAAATATTGAAAAGCGATACTTAATTGTTACATTCTTTTCTATGTGTCACAGTTTATTTTAAGTTATATATACACACACGCACACAACATATATATATATATATATATATATATATATATATATTCACCAGATAAACGGAAAGACGATCCAAACTGGACACAATAACAGTTCAAAATTGAAGATAGGTAAAGTAAAGTAAAGAAACACACTTACAAACTCAAATTTTCGGACAATCCGTCTCAGGTTGCCGTGTCGGTTACTAGCCGTTGCGTCTACAACGTGCTTGGTTACCCTTCTCTTTTCTCCTGAAGACAGATTGCCCGAAAATTTGAGTTTCTAAGCGTGTATCTTTACTTTGTGTGCTACCTATCTTCAATTTTGAACTGTTTTGTATCTTTAGACATCTTCAGGCCGAGACGTCGGCTTAAAGGTGTTGTATAATTGAAGATAGACCAAACCTGGATAAAAAAAGAAAAATAGTGTTAAATATATGTGGTCGGGATAAGGAAAAATTCAAATATATATATATATATATAGAAAAGAGCAGAGAAAGTCACCACAGAACCCACTTCGATATTTCGACATACGTCGTCTTCAGGAAGAAGTAAGAAGTACTCGCGTTGAGAAGCAAACTCCAACTGGCCTTCAGAGAAACTCGCAGAACCCGCAGAGCTGCCCCCCAGCGGAGGAGAGGAAAAATAGAAATCTCTCCAATATTTATATACAAAACAAGATAAAAAATACGAAATATAATGAAGACAACGATAAGCATGAAAATAAAAATAAAAAAATAAAAAACAATGAGAATCAATAAAATAATATATATATATATATATATATATATATATAGAAAAGAGCAGAATAAGTCACCACAGAACCCACTTCGATATTTCGACATACGTCGTCTTCAGGAAGAAGTAAGAAGTACTCGCGTTGAGAAGCAAACTGCAACTGGCCTTCAGAGAAACTCTCAGAACCCGCAGAGCTGCCCCCCAGCGGAGGAGAGGAAAAATAGAAATCTCTCCAATATTTATATACAAAACAAGATAAAAAATACGAAATATCATGAAGACAACGATAAGCATGAAAATAAAAATAAAAAAATAAAAAACAATGAGAATCAATAAAATAATATATATATATATATATATATATATATATATATATATATATAGAAAAGAGCAGAGAAAGTCACCACAGAACCCACTTCGATATTTCGACATACGTCGTCTTCAGGAAGAAGTAAGAAGTACTCGCGTTGAGAAGCAAACTGCAACTGGCCTTCAGAGAAACTCTCAGAACCCGCAGAGCTGCCCCCCAGCGGAGGAGAGGAAAAATAGAAATCTCTCCAATATTTATATACAAAACAAGATAAAAAATACGAAATATCATGAAGACAACGATAAGCATGAAAATAAAAATAAAAAAATAAAAAACAATGAGAATCAATAAAATAATAATAATAATAATAATAATATATGATCAAACCACAATAAGAAATGGGAAAACAAGACTAAGATCTTTCAACCGTAACAAGCGGTCTTCGTCAGAGTCAAAAACCCAACTGAGAGTTGGGTTTTTGACTCTGACGAAGACCGCTTGTTACGGTTGAAAGATCTTAGTCTTGTTTTCCCATTTCTTATTGTGGTTTGATCATTGATTGTTGTTTCACGTGTTTATGTGAAATCTTTTTATATAATAATAATAATATATATATATATTTAATAAATAATAAAAAAAATTTAACCGTATGTAACTTAAAATAAACTGTATCACATAGAAAAAAAACGTAATGATCGAGAATCGTGAGGGTTAGTCCTTTTAATTGTGTTCTCTAGTTGTAATTATATATATTGTATATAATACTTATTTATATATATTTATATTATATTTATATTATTTATATAATTGTAACACAATTATATTGATATATATATATTTCATTATAATTGTTCATTAATCATAAAATGTATATAATACGCAACTGTTTTTAAATTTCTAAGCGAATGTAAGCGTGTAGGTCAATATTAGTTTAAGTTGTCCATTCCTCGTATTGAAGTTTTCAATATTGAATGTGTGGTTACATAGACCTGCAAATGTATAAATAACAGAGGTGTTTATATTTTTCAAAAAACTTAAAAAGTAACAAAGACTTGATAATCTGCGAAGAAATTATAACTGTATAAAAAAAAATGAGGGAGAATAAAGAGCTGGTGTTGTTGCCCAGGAAGTAAATAAGTAAAGAAATGATTGGTACGTAATAGCAGTCCAGACGACCGCCCGACTCGCATGCCAACCTAATCCATATATTCAAGCAATTATTTCTTCATTCTCTAGAATACAATCGTTTATTCGTTACAATAATGGGGATGTGCACCGTGTGCTGCACAGGTGTACCTTTACAATGAAACTCATAGTCCGGTCAAAGTTAATGAGTCCAAAATACTGCTAACAGAGGAATGTCAGAGGTGACGAGCAGAGGGACCCACTGCCCTCAAGGCTGACCAGCCAGACAAGGTGAGCTCGATATCACCTGAAGGTTGAACTTGTCAAGTTTGAAGGAAGTGCCGACCGGAAACACGACTTAGCCATATACGAAAATTCAACCACACAAAATATACATTCTACTTAATCACACTTTGCAAAACCATCCTCGGAACTTGCATAACACCAGCTGAAACTGTCTACGGAAAAAGATAATACTGTACAACAAATAAAAACTTGAAGTTACTATACCCTCAGACTCTCCAAATAACAACATGAAGTTATTATACCCTCAGACTCTCCAAATAACAACATTAAGTTACTATACCCTCAGACTCTCCTAATAACAACATGTAGTTATTATACCCTCAGACTCTCCAAATAACAACATGAAGCTATTATACCCTCAGACTCTCCAAATAACAACATGAAGTTATTATACCCTCAGACTCTCCAAATAACAACATGAAGTTACTATACCCTCAGACTCTCCTAATAACAACATGTAGTTATTATACCCTCAGACTCTCCAAATAACAACATGAAGCTATTATACCCTCAGACTCTCCAAATAACAACATGAAGTTATTATACCCTCAGACTCTCCAAATAACAACATTAAGTTACTATACCCTCAGACTCTCCTAATAACAACATGAAGTTATTATACCCTCAGAGTCTCCAAATAACAACATGAAGCTATTATACCCTCAGACTCTCCAAATAACAACATGAAATATTATACCCTCTCCAAATAACCCACCTAAATCCTCAGAGCTACTATGTCTGTCATAAAAGTCTTGAATACAATGATAAAATACACCAACCACTTGCAGTGGCTCTAGCCACCCGACTTAGTAAACAAAAGTTCACTGTATTCAGACCTATAGCCGTTTCATATTCTCAGGTCTTTTAAAGTGATTCATGCATACTTAATAGTAACTGCAACTCAACCCTCATAGTTCCCTTTTATATCTCAAAATTAATTAAACAGAACAGTAAAGTTAATAATTCCTTTTTATATCTCAGACCCGACGAAGATAGTTACTTTTTTTTACAAAATAGAAAAAATAAACTCATGAAGTATTTGATTTTTCCTAGTAAGTAAATAATATTGCTACTTCAACTATTCCTGTGTGATGCTTGTGCTGGCCATTTTGAAGTGTTTGCTCTTCTCTTTAACCTAAACCCACCGCTGCTAGCTTTTGAAAGGGGTTCATTACCATTAGAATTATGAGGGATAATTTTTTTCTTTTCTGTGTAATTGTGAAATAATTATAATTTAATCCTTCAGATATCTTCTCGTTTAAAAACAAATAGATATTTCATGACTTCCAAAAGAAGTCAACTACTACTAGGTATGTAAATCACTACTAGGTTCTAGAAGATGATAATTTCATGAGAACTGAACACAATCGCTAATAAAAGCCGTTAAAATGATAGTTAATGACACTGAATTTAAGAAAATTGAGGGTCTTTGATGATCAAGGCCACACAAGAGCGCCTGGAGGAGCAAGATCAAATTCATGATATTGAAAACAATTCATTTAATAATGTCTTAAAACTTTAATACTAGTGAACAAGTATTAAAGAAAGAGTGAACATTCCCTGCAGTATTTTATGAAATCAGGAAAACTTTGCAATCTATATAAATAAAAGAAAGGTTTTGTCCGTAAATTGCTTAGAACTGACTCATTTCAAGTTATCTTTACCTTTTATATATTTGAGAAACCGAATCTACCCTTATAAAAATTGCTGTTTGCTTGTTTGTCCAAAACTTTGTCACAAGCAAACTCAGCCACCATAAATCATAGTGAGCTGAAACTTTACCAGTAGATTTTTGTATGTCTAACTTAGAAGATTTGATTACCTTTTACTCTTAAAAGCTAAGATTTGAATGGATTGGACATTCAATGTAGAAGGGAAGTTATGGACTTTTAAGCTCTGTTTGGCTACTACACAGTATATCAACTCACAATACCGACTTGCTACAGTATCAAGCACCTAAAAATACCTGTTTATGTTAAAAATAAAAATACCAAACATACCGAAATTTTTATAAGAGTAGATTCGTTTTTCCTAATGTATAAAACGTAAAGATGACTTGAAATGAGTCAGTTCTAAGCAATAACAGACAAAACCTTATAGATAAACAAGTATTGTACCTGGTACTGTAGCAAGTACGTACTGAGTGTATTTTATTAATTTGCTCGCTTTAAAAAAGTGAGTCCTATCTACCCACGTAATAAATATGAAGTATACATAGAATAAAATCAATTTTGATCTCAGTATCTAAAGCTGCAAAACGTAAAAGAAACTCCCGAACTAATGACAGTTATGGATTCTACTAATAATAATATTTTCTACTATTCTATAATTTTTAATAATATTTCGAAATACCACGTATCGTCTATGAATTTTTGCAAAATACCCGTGAAAGACGGACACGTCTGCTAGTCTGCCATAACTTTCAGGAGATGAATAGTTGAACTATTTAAGAGATATTTGGGTAGTGAGTGAGACGAGAGAGAGAGAGAGAGAGAGAGAGAGAGAGAGAGAAGAAAGTAAAAAATAGACACTCTTGTGCATGTGTGAGGAGGGGAAGAGACCTGAATGAGATTTAGGTATATAATTAGAACAATGTATGGGGTGATCACATATTCATTGAGAAAAAGAGTTAGGACGAGTGAGTGAAACAGAGAATGAACTCTATATTCGACTTGAAGGCAAAGAAGAAAGAGACAATTTTATTGCTAGCTACAAAGAATTTTTTCGAATATAGACAAATGAAACCAAAAATAACAGTGTTTGATATCAACTAAGACTTGCTTGTTCAAGGTAGAGTTGTCCGACTAGAAGATAAGAACCACAAAGCAATGAATTTCGATTGCAATGAACACTGAACCATGCAGGCATTTACTCAAAACTTATCATCAAAGCACTCAATATGAAAAGCGTAATCCATTTATTTATCTCAAGATATAAAACTTACTTGTCTGAGCAAATACAGGAACTTCAGTTTTACATAGTATATATATAACACTATTTTTCTTTCTTATTAAGGTTTGGTCTAGCTTCAATAATGCAACACTTTTATGCCGACGTTTCGTCTATATTTGTAGACATCTTCAGGGCTACATAAATACATAGTCTAGTTACTATAACATGAAACATAATTATATTACATTATTCAATTAATATACATAATTACCTTGGTATTTTTCTATTATGAGGAACTAACTACATAACGGTTTGTGTTCAAATCAGCTAGTGTGCTGCCCTAGTGACAGTTTTTTGAACCTTCTAATCAGACTTGATAACTCAAAACAACCCTAAAAACTCATTAGAACTATATCAAACAAGAAAAAAGGACCAGGAAACTACAACCATATTTACTAATCACTAAGTAATATACTATATATTTTACTTAGGTTTTTCTGTATCCGTTTTTTTATTGCACTATTGCATTAATGCTGTATTGATGTAGCCCTGAAGATGTCTACCTACAAATATAGACGAAACGTCGGCTTAAAGGTGTTGCATTATTGAAGCTAGACCAAACCTCGATAAGAAAGAAAAATAATGTTAAATATATGGGATCGAGATTGGAAAACATTCGTATATATATATATATATATAATTAAAATAAGCAGTGACACATAAACTGAAACACAACAAAGACTCACTTTTCAATATTTCGACCGTAATGGCGGTCGTCCTCAGGAGAAGAAGTGAATTGACGGAGGGACGACAGTCAACTGAAGAACTCACTGGGTGACACCCAGTGAGTTCTTCAGTTGACTCTCACCCAGTGAGTTCTTCAGTTGACTGTCGTCCCTCCGTCAATTCACTTCTTCTCCTGAGGACGACCACCATTACGGTCGAAATATTGAAAAGTGAGTCTTTATTGTGTTTCAGTTTATGTGTCACTGCTTATTTTAATTGTAATCTGTCCTGCCGGACCGTTTTTCGTTTATCATGGTATATATATATATAATATATATATATATATACTTGATCGACAGAAAGAACACGCATAAAAGGGATCATAGAAACTCACTATTATAATTTCGACTGCGTGTCATCACGAGAGAGATAAGAAAAGTGAGTCACCTCGAGTAAACTACGCACCTCATTATAATATGATACATGAAATCATATTATATATGATATATATAACATCATATAAATCATATTATTATACAAATTCAGCATATTTTGTGAATCGTTGATTACTCGTATTAATTCGTTTATAACGAACAGAAGAATTAATATGTAACTAATATTCCTATTATTTTAATTATTATTTGGTTCGTATCTATTTATTTCTTTTTATGTGTTTATTTTTATTTGCCGCTCTTCAAACCGTAAGTTGGCAGTACTGACGGTGTGCTTCTAATTCTAAGGTTTCTTGAGTTTTGGTTTGCCTTTCAAGCGACTAATTTCACCCTACTGATGAAGATAGATGTCATTAATAAACTTAGTAGGTTTTTGGTTTTTACCTCTGAGATTTTATTTTATTTGATTCCTTGAATCGTTTTTAAAAATAACTTTTAAAAACGATTAAGGTGACTGTAGGAATGAACTACCAGAAATGGTTACTAAATTAATCAAACATCTATAATAGTACATGAAAAAAAAAACACTTTAAGGTACTTGGTATGTTGCATGTCCTTGCGTAAATGTAAACTAATATTAGGAAGAAACACTATTAAAGGTAGAACTAAATAAGATAGTTAAAATAACAATGGTTGATTATGATGAGTTGCAATCAAGAAGACTGTAGAAGGTCGTCAAGTAACTGGCTTCAAATAAGGACGAGAACAAGTCTTCACAGAGTGCTCGATTACACAAGGGTGTTACATGTTAATATGGATCGGAGATCTCGAAACACAAACACAAAGTTAAACATCCTTTAAAAAACCACAGTGAACATGTAATTATTAAACATAAATTAATGTATATATTTCGAATTCAAAATTTCACTGTATATTTATTCATTTTCAAAACTGGTCTAATCAGAAAATATTACCATTACTATATTGTTCATTTGATTTGTCTGATATATGAAATCATTTCATCAGGATTTGGTTCACTTAGGTGTCAAATCTTTCTTGTGCTGATGTAACAATGCTCGTCCGGCTATCTCCTGTTAATGCAGAGGGGAACTCCCGAGTAGATATTGCTACGAATACAAGGATAACCGACTCTTCTTGAGGTTCCTTGAGTTTAGAACCTCTAGCCCAACGCAATCAGACGAGAGCAGTCACTAAGTGGCAGGGGTCATTTCCATCCCCGAAAAGGGCGTAACGGTCACATCTTAAGAGTAGCCGGGTAGAACGTTAGTCAATATCACATCAAACATTCTATTGAATCTATCTAAATCAGTGTTTCCCAAACTTTTTCGAGTGACCACCCCCTTGGGTCCATAAACCTATAACTCAACACCCTTGAATAATAATCAGATTCCTAGACTAAATAACCAAATGAATAACATTTTAATAATTAAATTGAAATAATTACTATTTGGATATTTATTTAGAATCCAATAGATGTATTGTTTCATAGCATATTTATGGAAAAGAATACACAATAAAAGAAGCTTAGGTGAGAATATACTTTTAACATAAAAATGAATTATCAAAACAAATAATTTTAAGAAACTGTTTCCTAGAAGTTTACATGTCGTGTTTTCACTTAAATTTAGAAATTATATTGCATGAACATTTTCAATTTATGGAAATAGAATCCCCTTTTTTGCATTATCGCCCCCCGATATCAAAGCACGTCCACTTTGGGAAACACTGATCTAAATGATAAATATATATTAACAAACACTCGATGTACAGACTCCATGGTTTTAAGACTACCAAATAAGCAAATCTCATGTTCGTTATGAAATATCTGTGATCCTAGGCTAAGGACTCAAGAAAACCTGGTTCCTGTTGTCTAGAAACAGATAGATTCATATTTATTCAAAAATAGATTAATATATACAGGGTAGGTGTTACTTCAGAGCGACTCTAAACCCCCAATGTTTACACGTGTGCCCCCAATGTTTACACGTGTGCTCCCCATGTTTACACGTGTGCCCCCAATGTTAGGGTAAAGAACAACAACCACCACAAGACCAGCAGGATACGATAGATATCCTATAGCATATTGGATACTATAATGTAATCCATTAGAAACTATAAACTATGGTAATAATGAATTTGCTTGTGAACTTAGTGATTGATTCAATAATGGTCGTACAACTCCAGAGATGAAATCTAACCTTTGCCTAGCAAACTGGTGGGGATGTAGCAGATACGAGTGTGGGACTAGAATTAAAATTTCTACTCTCATAAACTTTAGCAAAGAACCTATTTGAAATGTGTATTTAGAACCCACTCGGTAAAATGGTCTTTCCATAAAAAATTAGTGCCCACTAACAAATGATCGACACTTTCCACCAAATTAGATCGAGAACAATCTAATAAGCGTGGGAGTTGGACACAAACAAATGAATAAAACCTGTAGCTCTTATTACTTCACTAAATCCATGTGTATCAGATCCATATCTGCCACGCCATGGATATTTACCTCCATCCAAGACCTTGATATAAAAGCCAAGATGTGGAAACAAAGTTTGTTTACTTGAAAATTACAGACAAAATTTTCACATAAACAATGTTTAATTATGAAAACAACACATTTACAGTATTCGTATTTCATAATATTCCTCTTCAGGTTTACAGCTGAGGATACCCATACGCATAACCATTTCTACCTTCCACTAGAAGAAAGTAAACCTGAAAAGAAGATAATGCGCTTTCCTAATAAAACATTGCTTATGTGTAGAATGAACCTATGATTTCCAAGTATGAGTAAATACCACAAACTAACTGAATGAACAACAAAAAGAAGATAACATTTACCAAGAAATATGTTGATATATTCATGTCAGCGTAGTGAATTATATAATGATATTCAAATTTAACAATCTGATCAATATTTTCAAATTACAGACAATAGTGTCTGTAATTCCGAAGGGAAGAGGCACTTGGCACGTGGAGTATGGAGTCCTAAGCCATTACAACATTAGCGTTAGATCGACTAGTATTAGGATTAAACAGCACATCAAAGTAACATATCTATCAGTAACATCTTCTATCACTTATCACTAAGCAGCTTGCGGTCAATAAGCGACAGTTTGATCCTGATAAAACGCTGACACTTCACTTAGTAACTACAATCTACACCTCTTAACAAGCTAAGGCTTGTGAGATCAACAAATCGATTAAAAGTTGGTAATAAATCCATAGCTTATAACATCTCTAATTTTTAAAATTGTTTCAACTGCTCATGTAAACCTAAAATATTAACTAAAAAGTTCTATTTGAATCTTTACTGTTTTAATTCCTATCCTAAACGATTTTTATAGTCTAGTTCAGCGAATTGCAAACATAATCTGCCTTCCCCCACCCTTGTCCTTATGAACAACTCGATGTTTAAGGCATCACGTCCACTCCTTCCTGTGTCTAAATGCAGATAAATTTAAAGAAAAACACATGTTCGAAGCGCACTCGAAGGCAAATCAAAACGGTCATAGCAAATGAAATCTCACCCGGTCGCAGGTTGCTAAGTATATTTCACTCAACCCAGAATTGTGATAGTGCCATTAATAACATTTATTTAGTAATATAGACAGGTCATAAATTGATTTCCGTTTAACAGAATTAGTGGATGTAAAATGTAAATAATAATGAATGTGCTAAACTATAAGTGAACTTGTACTAATTAATTTATATTGCAACTGCAGTCCACCCCGCGAAAAATAATACTAATAATTAAATGCAAAGATAGTTTTGTTTGCAAAACTCATAAACGTGTTTTGTTTATTTTGTATTTCAGATTATCTATCTGTTCAGATTGTAACTTAGCATACCTGCCCTCTTAGGGCTGCCTAGCGGTACATGCAGGCTTAGCGCTGACTGCCCTCCTAGCTTTGCCTGGTCAGTCTCACACCCTTCACCTAAGGACCTAAGTAATGGCTTCCCGACCACCAAGCAAGTAACACCCCTGCAAGTCCCCACTCTCTCCACCATTAGTCAAGCATCTTCACCACAGGCCAAGCAACTCTCCAACCAAGCAGCAACTTCTCCTCAAGCTTCCCCAGTTGTGATACCAGCCACAACACTATCTATATACTTATAAAACTCTGATGACCGATCGTGTTTATTTGATTTCTTGCCACCATGCATTGTCTGAATAAATAATAAAATGTACGTCATTTTGTGAGATTCGAACCCACGACCTTTGCATTCGAAGTCCAGTGCATTACACTCTGTGCTATGGGGGCTTTCTTAGCTAATTCCAAAACCTTATAAAAATAACCTAAGATCTGTATAAACCAACTAAAGATGAAGCCTTGGATATTGCTTACAGGTGAAACTTTGAATACTTCTTAATTTCAGTTAATGCTAGATCATTCAAATAATATTAAAAAAAAACAGTGAGTAATATATACGACTTTACAAATAGTGGCATTAAAAAGAAAGAAGAATCAAAAATAAATTCTCTCAACATAAGTCATCTAAAATTACCTACTTCAGATGTAAAGTCTATTTCTCTTAAGGATAAACCTAACCAGTTTTTTTCTAGGAAAGATCTTAGTCCCATTTTTGGAATCTTATTGTTGTTTACACAATGTTTTTTTTTTATTGCACGTATTTACTTTTAATTCTTGGCGCTACTGTCTGTGCCAAGGGGACTTTTTGCACTTTACTTCCAAAATAAGCATGAATTCAAAAAAGCAGTTCCAGTCATGTGTATGAGAAATGCTGATCTACCAAGCTTATATAATGAAACAACACTAATAACTGAGGAGCTTTACGATAAAGTCATTGTTTGTAAAATTATTACATGACGGTTTCAAGAGGAATAGTTTCCATTCCATGATTGAAATTTGTTTTCTCTAAAGAGGGAACATTTCTTTTTCAAGGATTCAATTTCCAGTTCAGTTAGCCTTTGCTATGACTATTCATAAGTCTCAAGAAGAGACTCTACAGAAAGTTTTAGTCATTTATGTAAAACATATTTCAATATGACTAATTATATGCTGTTCTCTGTAGGGTCATTCATAGTTTATCTGCATTTACCTGAACATGATTGCATTAAAAAGGAAGATGATGGATGACCCAACGCGTCACGGTTAGTCAAGTCTTTACTAAATTTCAAGTTAATCAGAATCGTTATTTACGATTAAATGAATTAATTTAGAAAATTCTAACATTTAACGAATATAATGATTCTGGTAATGTGGCTCACGTATAACTACACTTGATGCAAAATACCAAATGAATCAAACCCTCTCCTCGGGAAGAAACATACTGAAACAATACACTGTAGGTGTTGTAAACTATTACTATACTTTTATTAACTTAGAGTTCTTGTTTATTTGAACAACAAGACTTGTTGTTGAGACCAACAAGTTTGAAGTATAAAATTAATTAGCTGGACTTCAAATGAAAATGTTTAACATTAAATTGTTGACGGATATAGCTTTTAATAATTTACCAATTAATTGTTTAACATCTTTTATTATAAATAAGGACAGAAATTAATTTAACCAGGTCAATGATTATAGACCTATCAACTATAGTTGACAGGTCAATGATTATAGACCTATCAACTATAGTTGACAGAATGATTCCCTATCAGGTAAAATGCAATTCCAGTAATCATAATCAATTGAAAAGTGCAATAAAATTGTAATCACATACATCAAAAGCAGTTATCAATCAACAAGGTCAGTAACTGAATACTTCATATACATCTTCAACAGACTTACTTATGTTTTTAAAGAAGAGGAAAAAAATATCGCTGCTGGTATGAACTACAGGTGGTTGAGTAAGCACAATGAACACTGCGCTTACAGTACAACTTTAGCGTTATTATAATACGATGTCCATTGGCTGCAGGCAGAAAAACACGTACTAAATGAATACAATTTTAATTTTACAGAGAGGTAAATAAATATTCATTTCTACAAAAATTATGAAGGAGTTTTTACTTTATCTTTATATCACAAGGGCTACTGTACGACCTATATGGATTCTCTTCTGGGTCGGCTATTGCAATACAATATAAAGCAACAAAATGCAATCAGTCAACCTATTAAATAGAATAGGAAAACGAAGATATTTAAATAAATCCCACAAAAATAAAATAACAAAATCAGCAAATAAGTATTGGAATTGCAAAAAATATATGTTTACTTAATGTATGACAGTTTCTGATCCACGTCCAGGAACACTATGCGTCAAATCTGTGTACTGCTGCTCCCAAAAATTATAATTACTTCGAAGTAAGGACCGCTGAATTACAAAAAGTAATACTCCTCTGGTGTGGGAGTCCAAATACCATCGAATATTTGTCGGACCTTCAGTCCTGTCACTATTTTTTTAATAAATCAAGTCTTTTGGACTCTTACTCATAGAGGCAAACGACTTTTCGGTAGTACAAGGTGCTCAAGTATGGGTCATTTTGATTCGGCACAATTTAAACCCTAGTAAACCACATTAACGCAGACGCCAAAGGCATATAGTGTCAAGCACCCAAGTGTTTGTTTGTTTTCCAACAAACTTATAAGTCTTTCATCTTTTAGTGCTGTTCTAGAGGAAGACATTGTGGCTCATTTATTATTAGGCACGTGTTTTAGTAGTGGGTGAGCGACATTAACTGTTGATTTTACATTCGGAGTCTTTAATTTTTCACAACTCAAGTGTATTTAGAATAGGAATCTTTTACGAGTACCCGAAATCGTACCGGCTCGTAACCGACGGATTTATTCACCTTCCACGTGAATAAATCGAGTGTCAGGTGAGTATCAGACCCCAGACCACTGAGCTAACCTGGCCCCCATCCAAGTGTTAAGCATGTCCTTGTTGTTCATATCAACCACCACATTGCCTTACAGTAACTCAACAAGGAATTTTCACGTTTAACTACTAATTAGATAAAGTGAACATTACCATGAAATGTCCATCAAGATTCCAGGAAGATCCTTTTTCTATTTGCAGATTCTTTGACAGTTGCTGTAATGGCAGTATTAGATATTTCTAAACTTTGCAAATTATTTAGGAATGCAGTGTCATACTTCTTCAAAACTACATTATCCCCCTGACATGTTGTGTCATAACCCAACGCTGATGTCTGCAAAACAGCATTGCATGACTCATCAGTCTGACAAATGACTCGGCGATGTACTTGTCGCCTCCCTCAATGTTGCCACTGAAGAATAATTATCCTCATTTACTTCTTATCATGAGATTTAACGCATACATTTCTCCAATAAAGAGCTCAATATGGGTCATGACTGTGTAGTGGACTGGAGAATGCTGTTGTGGTAAGTGTGTGCCTTAAAACAGTCTACTGAGCACAATTAACCGCCTAACTGCACAGTTGAAATGGCGAGGTCGTGCCGAATGCTCACCCACATGCAGATAGAGCACTCATGCTGGAAGGCTTTACACTAGTTACTGGAATGCGGATTTAAATAGGAAATGTGTCAGCACCCACAGCGGTGCACCATACACCAATTCAGCAGCTATTTCTTCCTCACTAGTCCATAGTTTATTAGCAAGCGCATTTACTTTAGAAGATAAATGTGACAGAGAGGTGTTGTTGCAATGTCAAGTGTCACCTTCAGAATAATTAAGTACTTACAGTGGCAGATTAATACCTAAGGCTCTACGAGCAACAAATACACCATTTGCCCTTGACATGAAATGTAATTTTACTTATCATTTATTTATTTATCAGTCAATAATTAAACTCTTTTTATGATTAAACAATTAAATGTAATTTCTTCATTTATTAATTAAAGTAATTCTATTGTATTTGTTATTCCTCTTTTCAGAAAAACTAAATTATAAGAAACTGTTTTCTCGACGCTAAATGGCTCATTAAAAAACAATAAACTTTAAATTTACATGTAGATGTTTAAATTAAGCATCTGCATTGTGTTAACGAAGACACTTATCAATCATACAGTTGGTTTTAATTTCTTCCTGTAAGTTTTCCAGAAAAGGATATCTTATATATCATGAACCAATAAAACAAGTGAATTTCATAAAATAATCTTTAACATTATTAAAGGTGTCAAATTTCGACTTGCAGAATCCAGTTTTGTCCAGACAAACTTCGTCTAAACATAGTCGTCCAGACAGATTTTATCTAAAGAAATTTGTCAGAACAGCTGAAACGACTTAGTGGTCCTAGGTTAGTGGTCGGCTTACGCCATCACACACGTGATGTATTATTATTAAAGATGTATACGAGAAATATTAAATGGTTCATTAGAATTTCTAAATGCATAGGCAAACCATAAAACTGATATCGAGTTTTGGAGGATCCCATGTTTTGGCCCACGTGGCACCTCTGGGACCAAGTAAGATGTACAGATATTAAAATTAAGGTAAGTACGGCCTCACCTTTAATCACATAAATGGATATATACAATGAAGCGGTAGACATAAGCGATGTCTGCAAATATTCATTTTAAAATATTTACTCATAGCTCGTTTACTAACAAATATATAAATAAGAAATCAAGTAGATGCCAGGCAAACATTGTCAATAAACAAACAATCCATACTCTTAGAATAACTGGTCGACACGACATTTTATACTTCGATGTTCTGGTTATTAACTGAAATATACTTACAGTCAGTGGTAACTGATTAACTAACATTTAATAATTAACTAAGTTACTACTAGGAAATAAGGGCACGAAGAAGACTGTCCTGAAGAAGGAGAAAGGACGTTACTAACTCCTGTAATCTAGGCAGCCTGAATGGGCATTATCAATAATGGTTTGCGCAGATTCTGCAAAGAAGAGGAAGAAACACCGTTGCACCTGCTGGTTGACTGTCAGGCAACTTTTCCGCACAGAGATAGGTGCTTCGGGACACTCAACATAACTATAGAAAAGCTTTTACCGCTGGACTCAGTAAAAGTGCTAACCTTCTTGGAGGCTCAAAGTTAACTTCTGGGGTACTCAAAAAATAATAATAATAATTAGGAAATAATGAATATTGTACATTCTTCTTTAATTTTTGTGATGCTAAGAATCACAATTTTTAATTTGGACATGTTATATATAAGAAAGGAATTGGAACTAATTGCACCTTTTATGTATGTTTGATTTTTGAATGATTGAATTATTTGTTACTATTTCCTCTGTTTTGTAGACCTGCGAAAAAAGGTTTTAAATAAAAATCCGAAATGTTGGCAATGAGAGTTTAATTTGAACCTGAAAAACTGACCGAGTCCCGATAAACTTTAGTTTTGTTCCTATACCACGGTCGATACTTTTATCTATATTTATACAAAACTATAGTTTTGTTCCTATACCACGGTCGATACTTTTATCTATATTTATACAAAACTATAGTTTTGTTCCTATACCACGGTCGATACTTTTATCTATATTTATACAAAACTATAGTTTTGTTCCTATACCACGGTCGATACTTTTATCTATATTTATACAAAACTATAGTTTATCGGGACTCGGTCAGTTCTTCAGGTTCAAATTAAACTCTCATTGCCAACGTTTCGGTCTTTATTTAAAACCTTTTTCATAGGCAGAAGTATAAATTTTGAAACAGAAAAACTAAATATTACATTACAAATTATTTTACAAAGAAAAATAGTATGTGGATTTTAACAACTGTAGTCTGAATGAACACATGACACTGAACTGTATCCTATATTTATAGGATACTATCCTATCCTATATTTATATATATAAAGTATAGAACAGGAAAATCTGTATGCAACAAACCACGAAGCATGTCTGCTACAAAACTACCTAACTGATTCATATAAAATATACTTAATGTTTTTGTTTTTTAGCGCATGGATTTGTAACAAGAAAAATTACTACAATATTTATTACATTACAATGACTGTACGTCGACTATCGACTGCATATCTTACTTTATTCTTATAAACTTGAGCAAGGCAAATTTAGGACCTGCGATGTAAAATGTGAACCTGATAATGTGACTCGCCCGCAACTGAATTGGTGCCAAATAACAAATGAGCCACTTTTGCTAACCCTAGAACAGCACTAAGGACTAAAGATGAGCTTGGAAACTGAAGATTATTACTTTGAGAAATTCTTTCTGAGTAATACTAAGAAGCATCTTTAGGTATCCAGTAACTACTATAGAAAGAAACGAACAACCTAGTGGTTAATAAATATTCTGAAGACTGTAATGTTTAAATGAAACATTCAAAATAACCATATTGGGCAAACAAAAAATTTCCGAATTAAAAAAAAATATTACAACCGCTTTTTAAACATGTCGCGATCTTTCTCAGGTAACATTAATTGATGAAAAATCTATATAGAAACTGTTCATTTGGTTTTTGAACCAAATTAAAAAAGCTGTATTAGAACAAGGTTCGAACACTTATCGTTCTTTCTCAGGTTCCATTGTAAACAACTGCTAAGGAAAAGTTCACCTTCTTTATGTATAATACTTTCAAGTGGGTTTATTCCTTTATTTTTAACATCAGCTTTAAAAAAGCTGATCACGTTTCGAACACGAACGTCTTGTTCAAGTTACATCAATTGTATCGATTCATATGTCAAAACTTTTCCTTTATTTTCTCAAGATGATTAAAAACAGTTACTGACTGCCAAGATATTTAATGTGAAATAATACGCAAGTATATTACAGTACTTACTTAAAGCGTCAACATTCAATTAGCATATTTTTATTTTATTCTTTACTTTAGATTAAAGCTAATGGAAATTTAATACAATATATGACTCATAAACGATATTAATCGTATATTGTTTGTCAGGTGAGGTTTGCTTGCTATTTGTACCAAACACTGTATCAAATCCTGAAAAACTTTCTGAGAACACGTACAACCGTCGGCTCCGGACGCAACCATGTCAGGCACACGCTAAAGACCCAACTAATAAACATAAATGAGCAATATTTAGAACTGTGGTATAAAATCAAGGTAATTAAATAACTAAGAAGGTGCCAAACAACTAATTAAGCAGACTTAACAGTAATGTGGATGCCTATAAGTGTGGGCGTTGGGAAAAACATTGAATAACCAAATTGTCAAGACAATAGAGTTAATACTTACAACTGTTGTTTTAGCTATTTATGTTTTATGACTCTAACTACAATGGATTCATTTAATAGACATCATGAAAAACAACAAAGAGTATTACATAACAAAAACTACCCAATTTACTAACTGAATTGATTCAGAGGGCTTGTTATTTTTCTTTTATATTCAAATCTGTTTGTGTTATGTTTAGAGCCATATGTCAATTTTTATGCCACCTCAGTAATCCATAGAAAATCGGAACAAAAGGCAGTCAAGGTTTAGGGGTACCAACTGAAAGCTCCCAGATAAGGGACCCATCATCATCAGAGTATCCAAGACAACAATAAATAAAGGCATATTATTTTTTATTTAAATATATACCTTTATAAAAAACTTAAAATATCAATACTTGGTCGAGCAAAGTTCAAAACAACATGAGAATAAAAATTAAACGATTTTTGAAGTTCGGAACAAGAACTAACTAAACAAAAATTAGGCAAAATTAAAATTGCCTTTATGAATTAGTACATCTGGAAAGAACACCCCCCACGTAGAAAAGTACTCTTCCTATGCCAAATCATGCACGGACAGTGAAAAAATATTATGAAAGCTTTGTGTTACTTGAATTGATTATACTAATTCATACTTAATGCTATATATTATCAGACAGTCAGCATAAAATCTAATTTAAAACGGTTTCCCATTTTCTTAATTTAAGTATTGTATGAATTCCTTCAGTCTACGTTATCAACGATGAGTTGATCGAGAGCGACCTTCCAACATCCCCACCCTCGAACTTGAAAGGAGCGATTAAAAGATAACCACTTCAAGTGCAATCAACTCATCAAGTGAGTGAGATTAACATGGGAAGCATTGAATTAGCGAACTTAACGCCATCATTACCTTACGAGCATGGCAATGCTCATTCATTATGAGTTACACACTACACCTTTAGAGTTATTATAATAATTGAAAAAAATGATGAGGCTTACTTTTAACAGGAATCATCTAATAAAACTCATTTAATTAAAGAGTAAAAAACTGAGAAAAATCCAAGAACTCACAAGAGTCCAAAACGGTGACTAACCCCACTAATCTAGGACATCCTGTCGAAAACCGGGGATAATCTCTAATCTGCAATGCAGAGTAAAAACTGAAACTAAGGCAGCTAATATAAGGTACAGCTTAAAATCAGGAACATCCCAGATAATCTAAGCTAAGGAATCCAAAACTGAGACTAAGCCAGCTAATATAAGGTACAGCTTAAAATCAGGAACATCCCATATAATCTAAGCTAAGGAATCCAAAACTGAAACTAAGGCAGCTAATATAAAGTACAGCTTAAAATCAAGAACATCCCAGATAATCTAAGCTAAGGAATCCAAAACTGAAACTAAGCCAGTTAATATAAGGTACAGCTTAAAATCAGGAACATCCCAGATAATCTAAGCTAAGGAATCCAAAACGGAAACTAAGCCAGCTAATATAAGGTACAGCTTAAAATCAGGAACATCCCCGATAATCCAAAACTGAGACTGCTACAGCTTATCTAGGATGAATAAAGAGTCAATAAGGACTTAGCCGATATGGAATAAATTTGAGTCAAGGGAAAGCTGCAACCCACAGAGATCTTTAGGTTTCTTAAAAAATTAAATAAATTCTAGTAAATACCTTATGCAATCCTACCTCAACTACCGATTTAAGGAAGTCTTGAATGCTCATCCCTTGCCCTATTTTCCTACTAAAGCAGATGCACCTCAAGGAAGTGCATTAGGGCAGTTCTTTATTTCATCCACACCTCTGACACTCCATCATGTCCTCATACTGCTGTAGTCACTTTCGCTGGCTAGGTGATTCTTTTCCCAAATGAATGTCTTAACAGTCTCATAACACATTCAGGAACACCTAATTATTTTAGAATCACGGTTAAAGAGTTGGAGAATACGTATCAACGAATAGAAAAGTTTCACATAACATTCAATTCGCGTCAGGATCCTCAACCAAGTTATTATCCCTCAATCTACAACTACCAAATACTTGACAGACGCCTGACTTGAGCTCCACATTTAAAATTAAAAACAACAGAACTAAATGAACGTTACAAACGCCTACTTCCCTATTACATTACCGATCGAAACGAACAAATGACAACAAACAGTTACTTTGTAAAACTGTCACCATGTTTATTTGTGGTTAAGAATAGATATATGAATATAGATATAAGACTAGATATACAGAAGGTACATATGTATCAAACCAAACAACTTATTCCGACATCAATATCCCAACAGTTGAACAAGTAGCAATATCTTCATAAAACCTTCCTTAAACATTTTTACAATAGCAATCGGTTAGCCCTAAGTATTTCTTCTACAAATATCCCACAAAATACCCGAAGACGTGGTTGAGCCAAAGGAACTTATTATCGCAGTGAACTACTAAAAGCAAATTATTATTTTTTGTTTCTTATTTGTATATTATAGATTCCATGTCAGTAGGATTATTTCTTACCTACTGTCTCCTTGTGATATAATTACATTTTCCTGCTATACATACCACTAGTAACGTTAATTTATATTATTGTGACTTTTGTAAAATAAACAGAAAATAAAATCAGTCAAATGTCCACACAAGGGGACTTTTTCTCGGTTCCAAGAAATTAGTTGAGCCACGAAAAACTCCCATTGGGAAAGGAGTTTATCCCCTATCCTTCTAAGCATAAACCTTAACCAGAGTTAATAGACTGTCGATCAAATTGGAGGTTTAATAGCAGTTAGTGACACACTTTTCATTTCTTGTTTTATTTTTTTTTCTATTTTAATTGTGTACGTAATAATTTTTGTGCAAGTATATTTTCATTAGCTCGCCCTCACCCCCGGCGTAGCCCATGGAAATAGTACAATGTGACACGCAGGGGACGAACAGTTGGCCATGCGTGATCAAATGTATAACTGGTATGTCAAATCAAGAACCTTTTGCATAAATCTCCCTCTAGTTACACATTTAACTAATTCTGGGATGAAGAGTGAATCCCTAAAAGTTGAAACACTTGAGTGAAGTAGTACTATATAGAAAGACTCAAATCAAGTTATACACACTAAATTACCTCATGTATACGCTTGGTTACGCTTACTTGAACAGAGTTTAATAAATTGATACTATACACTGCCACAACAGTTTTTAATGCGTTTAAATCATTACTTAGTAAGCTAGATCTCTTCATCAAAAAAAAAAAAAAGATTAACCAACAAGATGACGCATTCTTTGGTTGACACAGATATCTAAATTACGTCATACGATCACCTTGAACACCAGGGTTCAAGATTAACAATAATGAAATATCGACTTGGCAACAAGAGAATAAAGAAAATAAAATCAGCAATATCCTTTAAATATAATCAACAAGCGCCACAAAGACTAAAAACTCCACTTCACTTACTTGGTGCTATAAAAAATATAGTCAATCAAAGAATTCATCAACTTTAAAGTGAAATATTGGATGGAAATAATGAATTTGATTCTAAAACTAAACGGCAAAAGGATTAATGATCAGAAAAAACTTCACAGTTAGCATTATTTACGAGTTCTTACATGTTTGTTGCTAAATACAAACATTTTTGACTCTCCTTCTTATGGAAACAAGTTCAATCATTCTTATGTTTGTGTTCTACTTTTTCAGTATAACCAGATCTGAAGAAGAACAAAATGTGTCAAACACTTGATTTTCTTAAAGGAAAAATTATTTATAAGGAAACCTTGTTTGTAATTTTCAAATAAGAGTAAATACCATATACACTGTAACTGACTGAGGAACTAGAGGGCAACTAACACCTCAAGGATATTGAACTTGTTGACTCTACATAGGGGATACTAAAAATTGTCTTATTCACCTTTATAACTGACTTAGTTACCTTTAACTATTCATAATATTACAGACTCAGGCCACCAGGACTTCACGTCATGCACAAATTCACCCTCACCTGTACAAAAATCTAGGGCCATATCAATGATTGGAACCTCTATCTATCGCGTCAGCACAACTAACAATCAAGGAAGCTAGCTACCGACTAGATTATACCAGAGCCAACAAACGCACTACTTTCTGTTCATCATTAACACTTACTCAACACATAATTTAGTCAATACTTTCTACTGAAAAAGAAAATTTTCGTATTAATCACTCTTCCCATCAACAAAATACCTATAAAGAAATGGTTAAAGAATTTAAACAAAAGATTTCTGTACGAAAACAAGTCAGCATGATATAGAAAGTGGTGTTCAATACGCCAGTTTCTGGTAGATCAACGAAGTCAGTCAAGAAACATTGGAAGTTGTTAGTAATTGGATGGGTGGCACACCATCCATTGCCCCAGTAAAGTGGCCATGATTTGAAATGGGTACCAAATCAAAAGTGAGTAACAATTTCACTCCTTCGACAGTTAAAAAGGATAATCATTACCAGCTAGTTTACACATGAGAGGAAACGAACCAAATCATTCCACTTTGCTATAGTATATTTTTAATAACATTAGATGTGGGAATATGGCAATACCTTCTTGCTGCAACATGTTTTTTCTTAAGTCAACATGAGGTAAATGAATGTTGTTTTCGTTTGAACCTTATATATCCACTTGTCATAAAGGGTATCCCCTTTATAACTAGTGGTTATAAAGGGTATCCTTTTTAACATGTGGTGAACACAGAAATCTTCATGGTAAAAGTCATATGTTCTTATCGTAAAGAGACCAGATGTTTGAGTTCATATAGCTATACTAAACATATACTAGTTTCATGCACAAAAAGATTTCCTTCAACAAAACTTAACAATGAAAAACCCTTTAACAAAAAAGAATACATCTAAACACAAGAAACCAGGAGACAACTATAACACTGGTCAGAAACGTGAGAGATTTAAAACGAAATTTTATTTCAATAAAATTAATTATTTCTGAATATGCAGTATTTTATGAAACGAAAAGTAAAAGTAAAGAAAATAAACAGAAGTATTCCACTAATATTCAGGGATTGGAAATGAAACAGCAAGTATGTAAAGCTAACTAGGACTGAAACTTCAACCTTCCTTTAAAAATGCTATTATAAGTATTACAATGAATATTATTCAATCTGTTGTTTGTGTTGTGTTAATGAAATGATAAGTAAGATAAAGATATTAGAGAACATGAATAAGAACCGGTTAAATATCAATTGTCTTATCAATTCTTATAAAAATTAACCACGTTTACATTTAACTAATGATAACCACAGTTCGTAAAGAAAACAGGTAATACTTTTCACCTACGTTCATATTATTACAATCACATTAGTTCACAAGTGCCGGCTTTGCAGGTTATCTCACTGATTGGTTCCAACAAACACTTAACGGATTTCAATTGTGTACATTCCGTCTTAATGAGTAATAACACTGACTTTCAGTTAATACAAATGCTAGAATCTGGTTGCAACTTCAATCAATTACGAAAAAATATAATTTTACACTTATATGTATTGCATATCCAAAAACAGCGTGTACTCACCAAATTTATTACAATAATTAAGCACAATAATACTGCTTGTACCAGTCTAATCGAGGAAAGCCCTAATCGATGCAATGAAAGTACGAAATTGAAATTTTGTGCAGAATTTATAAATGTTTAACTTTTTTATGTAGTATGAAATCCTACATAAGCACTACCTATTTGTGTTTAAGGGTATAACTAATATATGTCTATATTTCAGTTAACGCGTCATTTAAAAATAAGTTGATTGAATTAATCTCTATATGTTATTTTGATTCAGCTTTATCAGTTAAGATGTAAAGCTCATTCAACCCCTCTCAATAATGAATTCCGTCGGATTAAAGAATTGCAGCATATTTTTTTTAGGACAACAATAATTAAAGGAGATATGTGATATTGACACATTTAGGAAGTCAGAAGAAGAAACCATAATTACAAAAAAGTTAAAGTTAACACCTAAGTGTTAATCAACAAAATGGAAATAGTAAATACAATTGCATGTTACACCATCTTGACCTTCAGTTGGTATAAAACTGTTTTAAATACAAATAACTTAACACCGAAATAAAGAAACATTGTTATATAAAATAAGAATAACAAAATGTGTAGTTTACATTACACCTAACGAAAGTCAATTATCCCAAATTAATTCCAATTATCTATCTAATAACTAATGCGGTGTATACTTTAAATGACAACAACAGATATATGAAATATTTTCCTTGATATCACTGAATGGAACAATGTTCATTTGATAAGATTCAAGAGGTGGACCATGGAACTCAAACCTTAGCAAAAAAGGAACACACAGTTGTACTCAATAATAATCTAATAATGGAAATTAAATAATAAACTAATAAAATTACACAATTTTTACCATAATAGGGTTTAATTTTAACTATTACTTTGTCATAAAAGCACTTTGTAAGCTACACCAAATACACACATGTAAGTTCTAATAAAAAATCATTTATTTCGTTTTCCTAAACAAATTTTAATATTTTTAAGAAACAATCTATTAAAAATAGCAAAATATATAAAAAAATGTCATTACCTCAAAAATTTTCACAAGGATCTTGACGTAGGCTCTCCTGAGGCCAAGTTTTTGGCCTAAAGAGGCCATTATAACAATGATAAACATAAAACAGAAAAAGGGAAATAAAAATAAGGAGAAAAATAGAGTGATAAATGTTAAAATTGGAGCCATGGTAACAACAACACAAGACAGCACAGATGACTGAACCAACGTCAGGTTTTCTTGCCTCTGATAAGAGCTTCAGTGGCTTGCCGGCAGATGGCAGACCAACTTTCAACTTAATCTGGTTGCCACTTTCAACTACTATTAAAGGTTAAAGAAAAATAAATGTTATAACACTACATTTTCATATTATTATAAAATGCAGATAATATTAATTTTAATTTTTCGAATAAATATTTAATTATCTGAATAAATTTATTTGTAATGACATGTCTTCAACAAGTATAATAATAAGTTAATAACTTCCATTACTGCAACTTGTATTGCTCGTTTCCATTTTGAATCTATACTAACAAAATATTCACCAATTTACATATGCTGGTACATAGAAATCTGTTTTGAAAAGAAATCGTCAAAGAAAGTTATGTTATTTTCTTCTATAGCGATTATAATGAATTATTACCAAATAACTTAAATCAAGGAATGATATCCGTAAATGCCAACTTCCTTTTCTCAGATAACAGTCACCTACCATTGAGAACACAAAATATAAATTCAGTTCAGTTGGTTCACACAACTCATTTTCATAATTCTTATGAATTATCTACAAAACAAAAACGTATAATCAATTATGATTAAGAGAGAAAATATGACAAATATTTTTGTATAATTTTGATAATTAAAATTAATAACGAGTTAAGGAAAAATTAAGGAGTGCGAACCTCTACTTAACCATGCGTAAAACATATCACCAACACTTTGGTAATCAATTTAATTTTGAATTTATTTTTATGTTACTATTTGCAGATATAGAATCAAATTCTATGGCAAAATTTTTAACCTGCTCATAGATAATCAATTTCTAGAGTTTATTTATTTTAATGTGGTTTTTATATATCAGTTAAGATATAACTATTTATAATAATAATTAGCATATATTTGATAATAATATTAGTTATAACTTATGTCAGTTATATCATAAAATAAATGGAATCATTGTTCTGATACAATCAGAAAGTCACTGCGCACAAGGAACTTAATAATTTTCTTCTTACTTTAATATTTACTTTCCCAATATTTAAACTTCTTAAAATTTCTACCTGGAAATATTTATATTCATGTAATGAAAACATACAATACGAAATTTAACTCAAATCGTTAGAAAAGTGGCTAAATTGAGCACCAGTTTTTATATAAATTGGAATAAAGAACCTACCCATAATTGAACATTGGCCAAGAAATATAACATAGTTCACTTCACCAAAACTGATGTGGGCCAAATATTATAAGATTTGTCAACCATCAGGTTATAATAAAATAGTATACAACCATTAGGGAAACTTCATGATAACAGATTTAAGTTCTAAACGTAAAAATACATTAGAAATCTCAAAATACATTTCTTTTATTAATGTACATTGTACAGTCAGAAAAAAAAAGAACATACTTATTTATTAATCTTTAAATGAATACTCAAGAAACAATCTTTACACCATGATTACAGGAAATACGATTTTCATATTTCAAACTTATAGTCATATATCATACATCACCATGATAATTCTGTTTTATGCTTACTTCATATTGAACAACTAACTCACACAAAAAAGTTATCAAAAAAATCTTGAGTGGGCTACATTTAACTTCACTGTAAACAACACATATCATCAAAATCATTCCCAACAAATTACATTTGAAATTATTTTAATGTGACTGGTGTAAACGTACTATTAAACTGTGTAGAAAATTTTATGAAACTCATTAATAATAGTTTAATGACTTCATTTATTTTATTGTGGCTTATCCATTATCAGTTATAGCAAAAATAGAATTGTTCTAAAACAGTTCTAGAACGTCCCATTTGAATGTTAGTGCTTATTTCCTCATCTGCTGTTCTAGGTTTATGAAATGTTTATTATGTAGTATTAGTATTAGGAAAAATTGTTGTAGAAATTTTGAACTTTGTAGAATTACGAGAAGAATTGATACTTGTTTTGATTAAAAAACGATTATGTTCCTCCGCCCTGTTTTCACATTACCCAAATAAACTAAGGTTCTTTAACACACCAAAAATTGTAACTGTCAAATATCATTATGATTTTTCAAATAATATAAGTTAACATCACCGAGACACTTGCAGAATGGCATCTTAAAAATGCAGGGGATCTCAAGGCCTGTAAAATCGCCAAAATATATACTTTTTTTTATTCAGCACTATAATTTGTGGCAACCATAAAAAAATGAGCATCTATATGTTAATAAGTATGTTAATTGAAACTGATCTTTTCATTGTATTGATCCAGTAAATACATGTTATCTGATTATAGGAGTATATAAGTTTCTAACTCATACGATCAGAGCTTCATAAAATATTCTTAAATCCGATCTCACTTGGTAACTGTGGTCTCGCTTAAGTGTTGTCTGATTTTCGTCTTAACGTTAATACAGAATGAACTGAATCTTTCTTGATAGCCAATCATAAACTGTAATAAGAAACACCTACTTCATCAAGACACATTTCGTAGTTAATTAATTTCATTCCTAGTTATTTCTGAGAGAAATAACTTCTCTATGTTGGTTAAGAAATTTTACCAAGGAATTGTTGGTGAAGTAAGGCTTACAGGCAAAATATGGATCATAAGATGGATAAGATTTCAACCTTGTTGACTGTAGTAAAGAAATTAAAGATATCTGGAGGTGTTTATATATAACAATAAACAATTATACACATATAAAAAGACGAGAAGTTTCTACTATATTATTTTACAAATAAAAGTGTGCTGGACAAAAGTTAAAAAACCTTACAGAAAAATATATAACAGTAAAAATGTAAGGATTAAGTTCAGGAATGGATATATTTACACAACTGTCTTAAGAAGCTATATTAACGTATTAACAACAACGTACTATTAAAGAACTTTGCTTACCAAGAAGCCATTTTTTGAAAACTATATAAAATTACTAGCAGATACAGATGACAGGGACTTAATTAACTAAAGCTTCTGAAGAAATAATATTTAAATTAGCAATATCATTTCTGTAGTTGAGTGCTTGCTTAACTTTTTTATGATATACCATTTGTAATGTTTGTCTTCTTTGATCACTTTTTTGTTTAGGTACAATATTAATCATTTCTTCATTAAAAATCAAAATTAATTAATTAATTAATGCTATGTACTACTAATGCAGAGGCATATATCTTATGGAGTATGAACGTAATCATTTCCATTGCTGAACTTATTAATTTTAACTTCCATTGTAATAGTTCAATGTTTTAATTTTAAAAACTTAATATTTTTGTAAGCTTACTTTATTTAGTCGAGAATATTCGAGTCTATGTAGACATAAAGAATATAAAACAGAATATTACATGTTGTAAGGTCAGTTCTTTCGATATAATTGTTGATTATTATGCAATGTCTTATAATTTTTTATTTTATTGTAGCTCTATGACAAACATATTAAATAAAACTATAACATCGGCTTTGAAAGTTTGATTCGAACCTGGAGAACAGACCAATTTCTGATAAACATATTTATTTTATTCTATTCCTGAACTCATGGAACTTATGGACGACCTGAACTCATTAACAATCAATTGATTACCTGATTTACTCCAATGTGATCAATTTAATTTTGTCCATTAGCATTATTCTTTTGTTGAATCTATCTATATACTTATAAAACTCTGATGTTTTTGTTTGGATGTTTGTACACAAGTAGAACTTGGATGACCTGTTAATTTCAGTTTATGCTGGATCATTCAAATAAATATTAAAGAAAACAGTGAGTAATATATGACTTTACAAATAACGGCATTAAAAAGAAAGAAAATGAAAAATAAATTCTCTCAACATAAGTCATAAGTCATAAACTTAATTAATGACTCTAGATATAAAATTTATTATAGAATAAATAGAAAAAATGTCATGGAATAAACCTAACCAGTTATTTTCTACAAATTTTTTTTTAGTCCCATTTTATACTAAAATTTTATTATATAGTTGTACATATATACAAAACAAATTTTATTTATCAGAAATTGGTTAGTTTTTCACCTTCAAATCAAAGTTTCAAAGCCAATGTTTTGATTTAAAATTCATATTTGGAACTTTTGTATTAAATAGATGTATGAAATTCCGAAAGTATGTATAATAATAACCTATTACAATTGAGGTTTAAAATGAATAATTTTAGAAATGCAAACTTGAACACAAATGTCAGCTCAAATACGATTGTTCTAAGGTATTATTATAAAGACACATTCCTTTCATTAATCTTCAAAATTGTTATGTTGTGTAAAATAAATAGAATATTTTAATTTAAAGGTTTTGTTGGTTTTAAATATGCTTAATTGTTTATATTGATGTTTTATTTATGAATAAAGTAAATGATTTTTTGTTTTGCTAAATATACTTACTGTGTATATATCTTGAATCATATTAAGAATACTATATGAAAGCTTGGGCCATATAAGAATCTTTGTTTTCAATAATTAATAACTAATAATTAATAATTAATAACTTTGTTATCAACTTTAATAACAAGAAACAGCAATAACAGTTATTCCTGTCAATCAGATTCAGTGAATGCATTTTATTAACTGTCACTATAATTTTTTTACACTGAGCGATACAAGGGATCATGGGTCATCTAGTTATAATTTAAATGCTTTTAAAATCAACAAGTAATCACATGTGAAAATTAACAGTTGTTCCTTTTGCAGGTAATGCCTATTTTAAATATTATAATATTCAAAATACTTGTTTTTTCTAAAGTAGTGTAAATATTTTAGAGAAGTGAAAAAATAATGTTGTTTTGAAATAATGTATTCCGATATTTTACCATAATATTGATACAGGCCGTTCTCATGGTTCAGGATTGTTGAAGAACTATAAAACTTTTTGACTTTGTTAAGAACCAATGCAAATGCTACTACCCAGGAGAATATATGTATTTTTGCGAATAAATTTCCTATTATTCTATTCAGTTTTAAAAACTGTATGAAATATATGTTTAATTTAATAAATATTTAACATAATATTTTTAAATTAAATATATTTAATTTAAATATATGTATAAACATAATTTATTTCGATGTAAACCCTGCTTTCTGAAATTTTCACTTATCATTATCTGTCACCGGTGAAAAGTGGAGACAATAATTATATATTACCCTACCTATATTAAACCCTACCTATATTTTATGTTATTAATTCATAAAAGTAAAATTCTATGTTTTAATAGTTCATCTATTAATGAAATTCTCTAATTTTGAAACAGAAAGCAGCACCAACTATAGTTACAAGGATTCTGTCACTTATATCAAAAATTATATCCAAATTGCTTTTAATTGAAGAATGTTATGAGACAACAGTTTATAACTATTCATAAGTAACAGTTTATGATGGTTTACATGTATGCTATAGTATGGACAGATATCTCTACATACTGTCACTGCATATAGCAGGTTATCAGGGTAACCTCGTGAAGGCCGAAAGTCGGAGTTGAGTGTTAGAGGCTATTAGAGGTGCTTAATCACTCCAGTACTGCCCCTTATGTTTACTTATATTAAAGTTGACTGTAGGACACTTTATTTTCCTCTCCTGAAGATGGCAAGGCAGCCGAAATGATCGACAATTGTGAGTGTTAGCGCTCTTTTTTTTGTTTGTTGTGTTCGCTAGTTGTAAATTTAATTTTATATATATAAATTGACACAAGTATCGATTGTGGAATAGAAAAAAAATTAAGGTTTATCAGAACTCGGTCAGTTCTTCATGTTCAAATTAATCTCCCTTTGCCAACGTTTCGGTTTTTATTTAAAACCTTTTTTATAGGCATACGGAAATTTAAGAAATAATTCAATCATTCAAAAATCAAACATACATAAAAAAATCAATTAGTTACAAATAAGAAATTGCAATAGAAATTTTGAAATAGGTTAGTGCGAGAACATACAAAAGTATAACATTTTGAAACAGAAAAACTAAGTATTACATTAGAAATTATTTTAGAATGAAAAATCCACAGACTATTTTTCTTTCTAAAAGAATTTCTAATGTAATACTTAGTTTTTCTGTTTCAAAATTTTATACTTCTTAAGTTCTCTCACTAACATTTGGCTCACTAACTTTTACATCTTTTTATCTTACCTTACCTTATATTTAGTATTGCTGATATATTTTGTTGCATTTTTTTTTAAATCTCTCTGAATCATTTATATTTTCCCAACTTTTACTGCTTATCTGAATTTCTGTTTATATTTACTCTTAATTCTATTACTTCAAGACCGGGTACGGGGGCAGCACTAGCGGTTGCCGTGTCGGTGACTCACCGCCCTGCCTTCCTGCGGGACTCTTCGCTCTTCACACCTCCTGATGACGACGATGGTCGAAATATCGATGTGAGTTATGTCTGTGTCTTTCTGTGTGTTTTCTTCGTTTTGAATTTATTTTATATGTACATATATGTATATGAGTTAGCTTCAGCTACTCAAAGGGACTACTTCTGCCCGATGACGACGAATGTTGAAATATCGTTGTATTTTTTGTGTGTGTTTTTATCTGTTTTTCTCTTTCCTTTGTAAATTATATATATTGAGTTGCGGTCGAAATATTGAAAAGTGAGTCTTTTTATGTTTCAGTCTACGAGTACGTGTCACAGTCTATTTTAAGTATATATATATATATATATATATATATATATTCGCGCTCCGTTCTTCGACGTGGGGAGATCTCTCACACTTCGTCCTCTCTTCTAGTCTACTCCTGATGGCGAACAACAGTTCGAAATATTGAATTCTGTAAGTGTTCTCTTTATTCTTTTTCTGTGTCGTGCTTTGTGTAATTTAAAGTTATATATATATATATATATATATATATATATATATATATAACTGACCAAGTCCCGATAAACTTTACTTTTGTTTCTAAACAGTCGATACTTTTATCAATTTATATATATATATATATATATATATATATATATATATATATAATTATATGTGTAATATTTTTGTGCCAGAGTAATTTAAAAGTAATGAACGAAATTTGATGGGAAAAGTTGTTAAGAGTCACGAGAGGTTTCCGTGTTTCCAGTATTAATATCATTTAATCAATTTGAACTTTGGCTTGTCATTAGACTTTGTTCCCTTGTTAGCAGTAATGACTGTTTAGACTACATGGGACTGAACAGTTCACCAACTTTGCTTACCTAATTACCATTTATAAATTATTTATACATTTAGACTGGAAAGGAGTTACATTTTCCAACTGTTTAAGTTTCGAGTAAGGCAAATAAGAAGTATATAACTCATTAAACTTACATTATCAGGCAATAACTGGTATTTATTCACATTCTTAAATGATGCAAAAATCATATGTAACACAAACAGGATATTTGTGAACAACATATTGGGAAAGAGTCCATTCCGCACACTTCAATATTACCCAAGGTAAATATGACTCATAAATAAAAAAAATTACATCTGGTGTTATGTTTTGTTCAAGTGTGCATACATAGATTGATTTGAGCATTTTGGTAGACAAAACTATCATACCATGGAAAGCATCAGAAATTATATATTTCTTATATAATTTATATAATTTCTTATATATTACTACTCAAATCGAGGTCAAAGCCGACTATTCATTATAATTTAAAACTTTAATAGCTGGGGGCTTCTAATTTTTGAAAATAATAGATATGAACCATTAGACTAAATAGTAAAAAAAACTGGATATTTGTCAACAAACATAACTCCACTTTCTTGAGGAAAGAGTCCTTTCACATTTCAGTGTTATCCAAAGATACTATAATTCATGAACAAAAATATTTTCATCTCATATTAAGTTTTATTCAGGGGTACAATATATAAATTGATTAGAGCATAGATTTGAGACAAATCCATCATACCGTGGAAGACAAAGGAAATTTATGTTTATTGCCGGTGACTATTTACATATAAAAATATTATTCCTCCTATATCTCATATAAGTCAATAAATCATTTAAATTTTTCCATTCTAAACATTAATTTTATTTCAGTGGATTCACTCAAAAAATGTCTAAGTCAATGTACACTATTAAAAAGATGAGCTCGAGTCTAAGCTGGAGTCGGTGCTGGAGTCTGAGTTGGAGTCGGCTGTTAAAGAATAGAGGCGTCGGAATTGGCCCTAAGAGGTCCGACTGCACAGCCCTGCTCAAAATACCGCCCCACAGCTCGTACCGCCCTGGGCGGACTGCCCCTCTCGCCCAGTCTTTGCTACGCCACTGATAAATAAGTTTAAAACGATGCTATGTTAGAATGCAATCCAATGCGTTTGATGTTTTATTAGTGGATTATTTCCTTTGAAAATTGAAAATAATTCCCTTAAAATCAAATTTTCATTAACTGAATTACCCTGTCCTCTGTACCATGTATTCGATAGCAAATTGAATTTGAGTGCGCATAAAAGTTCCGGATATCCGAATATCGGATATCACAATATATCATATCACAAACTGGATGGGTAATTCAATTAGTATACAATTTAAGAACCCCCTACATGACGCAGCTTATATATAGGAAACACAGTTGGCTGGAGTGTACTGTCGGTTAAGGTTCTGACTTCTTTGTTGATGTCCTTCATATATCCTTCGGTGGTCCTTCGGTGGTCATTTACCCTGGGTCCACAGTAAATATTCAGACTGTACCTGAACCGTTTAAAAGTATATAGGTCCAATGTAAGTTTATAGTGCTGCCACTCAACCTCAAGGATCTTGACCTCTGTGCCTTCTCTGCTACCTGCTGTTCGGCCTGCTAACCATATACTTTTGCCTACTGACCTATCAACTCATTGAATTAGACTGGTCGAAACTGAACTTAATAGAACTCACCCAAAGATTGTCTTTTCGACTCTATTTGGTGGTATATTGACTCTGCACCAAAAACCGCGCCTACCTCTGTGTGGTCACGTGTGGCATCCGTCAAACGGTATGGCTTATATCGCTCTAACAATCTTTGAGATTAAATTATAAGTCGAAATTTTTACATTTTATTGAAAAAAAATACTTTTTTGGTTGTTTTAGAAACCTGAATACATTTATCGTTTATTGCATTTGTAACTGCAAAGATAATGCCAAAATTTCAAAACTCTAGAGTTCGCAGTTTAGGAGAAAAAAATGATTTGTAAAAACAAGTTTTTGGGAAAAAAAGTGACTTTTCCGTCATGCATAATTCTCCCCCAAACAATATGGATCATATACACTATGGGGCTCATTTTTGTGTAAAATATCAACTTGATCCTCAAGGATTCTGGACTGTAGCGTGGTAACAAGCAATGCTAACACACTCACTCACACACACACACACACACCGACATCGTAGAAAAAACTTCATAAAACGACTTCTGGGACCTCAAAACATGTAATTGCGTCAAAATCTCGAGATGAATGTTTTTTACCATCACTATACTTTACTTATAGTGAAGTAAAAAATTATAGTGAAGTAAAATTTCTTTTACACAGTGTTCAACTACAAATAATTATGAATATTAATAGGAAAGTATTTGCTAAATGTCTATTAATTTTAATTGTATTTTTTGGAATACATTTTATATAAATTACTCAAGAGAAATTAATATATGTGGAAAATATTCCGTCACATTCAAATAAGGAATAAACAATTCTCCGACCCCTTTTGATAACTTGTTTTGAAACGAACAGAGTTGATGGTGTGTTTTTAGAAGTTATATCAACCAACCAGTGGGTAACTCTACAACTCGCTAATGAAATATTAATTTATCAGTTTCTTAAATTGTAGTATATCTTTAAATGTTAATATCTGTTTTGCACAGTATTTTCATTAAACTTTAATTTGACCAAAGTTGATTAGAATGAAACTATTTAATTAAAACGAGTATAATTCATATCAGGAGATACAAAATAATATCACCAATGTATGAAGGGCAAACGAATGAAACATTATCAAATCTTAAAGTGAACAAAAAAAAACAAGAAACTTGCTGGTTAAGATCAACTGCATCATGGAGACCATGTCAAAATGAAAAAGTCAATTTTACATTTTGATAGTATTCATGAATTCTTCTTAGGTTAGATAATGCACCAAAGAAACTGATTGAAATAAATATGCACAAAAGAAAATTTACGATTTCCTAAAAAGCCTTAGTTTTAAAATATTTAAATCCGAATATTCTGCTATTTCTGTTGATTGGTTATTATCTGTTATTGGTTTATCTGTTATAGAAGATGATCTAAAAGTCATCTGTAGTCTATACATATTTTCAAGACGTAATTAACGATACTGATTTGGTTCATTAGTAGCATACACACACAAATTAAAGTTATTCAAAATAGTGATAAAAAAGCAAATTTTTATAAAAAAAATTGTACGTATGACATCATTAGGTAAGTACATGTGTAATACATAAATGAGACGTACATTTTTGGTTCATATATTTTTAGAACATAAATGGTTGTCTCTAAAATCATATGAGGTGTTGATATATTAAAAACAAACAAACAACGCTAGAACGTTATTACATTAGATTGGTTCAGAGTTGCAGTTTTTCTTCTACTGATTCGTTCTAGTTACGTAAGCTCTCTTCTGGTAGTGCTATTGATCTGCCGTAATTTGATTTCCAGTAAAACGTGTGTTTCTGCGAGGAAGGAATCATGTCTCAAGGTAGTACTTTGATGCATATTCTTTTAACAAAGTAATTGCTGTTTCCTTTCCACTTTATTATAGATGACGTGGTTTATTTTATGATAAAGAAAGCTTGCTATTAAGTTATACTTCTAAATACCTTATACAATGTGATTATATCCTTACAATGTATGAAGCTCCAGAATTTATCCTTCTTTGATAACAAGTTACTGCAATTTTGATTTGAATAATATTAGTCATTAAAAAAGAAGTTCAATAGTTTATTCCATCTTTTTTATTTATTTCCTTAATCTATGTAACTATAAACTATCGGAAATATTCACGAAACGTTCAGTAAAACTAAAATACTACTTAACTCCTAAACTTAAAATACGTTTAGTATTTCTATAATTTGCATTCTTTACACTTATTTTTTTTGTTTTGTCTTTACTTAGATAATTCTAATTGTTGAACAATGATCACAATGAAATTTATAATAGTCTAATTTTAATCTGCATTGTTTCTTAAATTATGCAAGGAAACAAGCTTCTAATTTCATGAATAGGTCATAATGTTTACCTAGCATACATAACATCTGTAACTAATGCACTTGTATTTCAACTAATACATAAACTAATATGCTATATTCTTGCGCATGAACCAGTGCTTTTTAACCTTTTTTACTGGAGCGTAAAAAATTATTTCAACCCTAAGGAATAATTTATTACTTTGACAACCCCCTGTTCAATAATTCAATTGTTTTCTGTCAAAAAGCAGCATTTTAATGATAAAATAAATATACTTATGGTCATATTAATTATAATATGGATATGGTTATATTAATATTTACTTTAAAACTATTAACTAGATAAAAACACGTGCAATTTTTATTCTTTCATATCTTACACTTATTATAAAAACATGTTTCAAAAGATAACTTGTTTGAATAAATTACTTTTATTAATAAAAACTTGGACCTGATGTTTCTTGAACTCTTGAAGATTTTTTTGAACGGGTCGTATTTTTGACAGACATACACGAAATTCATCTTCTACGGACAGTAATTTCAACTCTAATTCAAGATCACTTCTTGTACTTGATGGGTGTCAAAGTTTAATATTACAATTCTCACAGGTAGGAGGTTGACAACTGCAAAAGAAGTCGGAACAGCTGTCCGGGTTATGGCAGGGTATTCCTATTTATGTAGCAACCAGAATACATTCAGGCTGAGCTCAAACTGCTACAACTTCATTGTCCTGTCACTTGAAACATTGGCAAATTGTTCTTCTTCTAAAATGCGAACTGCTCTTTAGATAATTTAAATTTCACATACTGCCATCGAAGAGTGTCATATTGAAATATAAAATATTTATTGGAAAATAGAAATTTGTAAAATAGTTGGAAAATATTCACCAAGATATTTGTTAATAAAATGTCGAAGTCGTTGAAGATCAATGGTTCATTTTTTTCACATTTTTTTTTTAAAACACTTTAAAATATTTCCAAATTTCCTGTAGCTATGTACATATTTCCAAATTTCCTGTAGCTATGTACATATTTCCAAATTTCCTGTAGCTATGTACATATTTCCAAATTTCCTGTAGCTATGTACATATTTCCAATTTTTCCTATGTACTATTGTGTAGCTTTACATATTTCCATTTGTTTTTTTTTTTTGATAACATTAATTTTGTCAGTAGAAGATAAGATATTTTCGTTCCTGTTCTGCAGTCCACTGTTCAATAAATATATCAGCAAGATATGCAATCTCAGAACTCCATTGGTCATCACCGAAACATTTACAAGGTCTTTCACGTTATCTTGACTCGACGTTTCAATTCGTAAAGACTTGGCAAAGTCTTTCCACCTGACAACCATCGTATCACAGTCTGCTGGATTAAAGTGAATGATCTGCTTCAATATTCTAAAAACAGTTAGCAAACTGTCGACATTTCAAATAGTTACATCTTAATGTATCTATTTTCACCACTATATTGAATGAAGGTTTTAGTTCAGGTCTAAGAGTTTTAGCAGTGAGCACTTCTCTGTGAATAAAGCCATGAGTATTGATATTATTCGATTTTTCTTTTGAATGACAGATATAAAGCCTTTGAGATGCCCTTCACGGTGGAGCACCTTCTGTACAAATACCAATACAGTTTTCCCAGTTTAATGTACAATAGACCAGATGTGAATTCAAAGCTGCAAATACATCTTGTCCTTTCCTATCTCTTTCTACACAGCTCCACCACCAATAAAAAATACAAATTGTCAGATTATGTGAAAAGGAAGTGCTCAGATACATATCTGCTACTCAAACGAATCTAATCCAAACAGGCTTTATAAAGCTTTTCCAAACCCTGAAGGAGTTATGCTTTACTAGTAATATCTGGACTCTCATCAACTTAAACTGCAAACAATTATGATTCAGTATTTTGGACTTGATATTGAATTCATTATCTCCTAGCATGTTTTGAATACGCCTGCTGATTGTGTTTTCAGAGAATGGAACCTTAATTTATTTTTAATACAGCATCGTTTCCAAGCATTATCCTCAACCATTTCTCAATCTTGTACGATTATCTACTGAAGTGTATCTACAGAAGAACAAAGGGCCCCAAATAAAAAAATAATAATATAGAATAAAAAAAATATTAGAAGCAAAATATAATAAATTTATGTTTGTGTTCTATAATGGACTCAAAAATATAATATATTCTATAAGTACGTACAGGGACCAGGTTAGCTCAGTGGTTAACGTACTCGCCTCTGAACTGGTAGGTCCAGGGTTCGATACCCACTCTGGCCCTCGATTTATTTACGCGAGAGGTGAATAAATCTGAGTACGTCATCCCTTGGATAGGACGTTAAGCTGTCGGTCCCGAGCCTGTGTGATGTCAGGTAATCGTTAATGATCCCTACTCTAAGTGCACTTGAGTTAGGCAAAATTTAGGACTCTCAATGTAGAATCACGGATCAAACCAAAAGACTGTAATGAGCTGACGTTTTTAACCAACTAAGGGATCGGTTTAAACAATAAAAAAAAATCTGGAGTGGCCTACACTCTACTTTACTATAAGTAACTTAATGTCAAATTTCTTGAGTATATAAAACATAACGTCTCATTTAAGCATAACGTAAACATCTAAATGGGATATAATTATTAGCCTGTCATTCCTGAGGTAGTACAGATAGTGATTGAAGGACATATCAATTTATAAGCTTATTTTTGTACATCACAAATAATTTATTATTTGCAAATAATTTCATTAGTATAACTACAGCAGTAATAACATTTTTGAAAAACCAAAGTGAACATTTCTTGAAACGAAATAGTATCCTACAAGAGAACATGGCTATTGTTCAAATAGCCAGTAGATTTCTTACATCGTTTACTTGACATCCTTCTACATTGAATATTAATGTAAAATTTTCAAATTTGAAACAGTAAAATGCCCTTTTTTTCTCTGAAAAACTTCTTAAACAGCGAAGAAAATGTTGTTTTAAGGTGATTTGTTAATTAAAGATGTACGATAATTACAGTTATTAATCTCTAAACGAAAGATTTATATTTTGAATTATCTTTTACATTTTTGGTTTTTAACAGAATTATTATACTGGGAATTTTATGGCTTCTTAGTATTTAATAAGATCTTTTCCTTCCCCTTTGTCAAATAACATATATACGAATTTTTTTTTAATGAGTGTTATCATTTACCTGCACAATATTATTCCTCTTACATCTCTTATAAGTCAATAATATATTTTCATTTTTCCATTAGAAACATCAATTTTATCTCAGTGGATTCGCTCAAAAAATTTCTAAGTCAATGTAAACAATGTAAAAAAATACAAAAAATTCGACAAGTATAGCAGGTGATATCTCTTAGTCTAGAATAAACAAACAGTTTTTATATCGTTATTGCTCTTTCCCGTAATTGAAACTTCATGAATTTTTTTTTGTGAATTGCTAATTTTTTGTTCCATTTTTGGTCAAATTTTCTTTATTTTTTAATGAGCCGTTTAGCGTCAAAAAATCATTTTCTGAAAACACAAATCCTACTGTAACGCCCCTTTAGCGAAAGTAATTTCAAAAAAAAATATCTCAACTCATTCGCCATATAATGTTCTATTTGTAGGCATAGTTTCATTTTTGTCCGTCAAACAGTATGGCTTGTATCGCTCTCACAAGGTTTGAGATTGAATTATAAGTCAAAATTTTTACATTTTATTGAAAAAAAAATATTTCCTGTTGTCTTAAAATTCTGAATATATTTTTCTTTTGTTGCATTTGTAACTTCCAAGACAATGTCAAAATTTCAAAACTCTAGGGTTATCAGTTTAGGAGAAATAAATGTTTTAAAAAAAACGGTTTTTGGCAAAAAAAGTGACTTTCCCATCATGCATAATTCTTCCCAAACAATAGGGATCTTCGTCTAAATGGGGCCCATTTTTGTGTAAAATATCAACTTGATCCATCAAAGATTCTGGACCGTAGCGTGGTAACAAGCAATGCTAACACACGCACCCACCCACGCACCCACGCACCCACCCACCCACCCACCCACCCACACACACACAGACATCATCGTAAAAACGTCATAAAAAGACTTCTGGTACCTCAAAACATGTAATTCCGTCAAAATCTCGAGATCGAATTTTTTCACGATCACTATACTTTACTTATAGTAAAGTAAAAAGTATGTACTGTTTCAGCATATATCGGTTCATGTTTTTATAGAAATTAATGTGAAGCAGCGGCAAAAGTATTTGAATTATTGAGAATGTATAGTGTGAGTACTGGCAGGACTTGATTAAAGTTTGTTGTTCCTTTCAGGAGGTGAGGAGCTGACCGCTGAAGGAGGAGGTCGCATATTCAAAGATGTGGTTCGAAGAGGATGCTACCAATACAAAGATGGTACTAGGTATTCTGGAGGGTGGAACTCGAAAATGGAGCGCCACGGCATGGGTGTGCTTCGACTTCCTAATGGAACCCTCTACAAAGGCAACTTCTTTAATGGCCTTCCCTCCGGATTGGGCGTTATTAACTTTCCAGACGGAGCCAAGTATGAAAAAACTTGTACACTTCTATTATTAATATTTTATTATTATAATTATTATGAGATATTATTTATTTAGATGATATATCTAAAAAGCCAAATATAATGACCACACCGTTAGCAACAGAAAGCTGCTCGACTGTTTTTACATTTCATAACTTGCCTTTCTTTGACATTAATATCCAAAGCCATTATACAGTAGAATGATTTAAGCTGAGCAGTGATCTACCATACAGTCTAAAGCAGGGATTCCTAACAGGAGTGACTTTTAGGCTTACCCTGGGTGACTGACAGCATAGTAAATTCAGGAGGCAGCAAGATAAATTAAAGTATTTACCTGTCCAGCCTATCAAATCGTCTGGGATTATACCTCTGCTGACCAGAGATTAAACCTATATTCTGCACTGTCAAGCACTCCTTTTATTCCAGATCCCAGAAATGGCTAAGAAATCAATTAAGTTATAAACTGTATTCTTCTGAAAAAAATTAGTTATAAATTTATAATAACTTGTTATTCTATTAAGGTTTTTTTTATTAAAATAGTTTCAGTTTTGCCTGTTATGTAGTTTAGTATAAATAAAAAAAATATTCATGTTTATTTATAATCCATTCATTTAATTTGTAAAACTCCGTTTTTAAAAATAGTTTATGTAAAGTTGAAATGTTTATATGGTAATTTGAAAGAAAATAAAAGGATTTGTAGTAATATTTTCATATTACTTAGAGTGCACTTTTTGAGGCAATCTTGAAAAGGAGGAGAAGAGGAATGAATGCAAGGGTATGCAAGGTTGAGAGCCTCTTGTTTAAATCTTAGTGTTAAAGTTATGCATTTATCTTATAATTTGGCTTGTTTGAACTGCAACAGGGGTGTCGAAACTTTTTCCTTAGCCACATATTAAATATGTACAGAAAAAAATAGGCATTGCCTGGCCATTCAGGATTCAAAATAAGCAAAATCTACCAAATACCGGTTTATTGGTCTACCAAATTTCAACAACAGTCTGTGACTTTATCCTTAATGCTTTTCTGAGAGAAGAAAGTACGATTCTTTTATCATTTGGCTCCCATTTCAGTTATATAAGAGGCATATAAACTGGATTTATTCTATATAAAGAGTCATTTAACCTTGCTTAAAGTTTATTAGAAAAGGGTGTTTTATCTCGTACCTGGCAGTCTAAAAGCCCGAGACCTGCAGCTTTACGTCCAAATGACGGTGCCATCAGATTTTTAATCTCCCATATGAATAATCTATGGCCATGGCTAATATTTAAACCTGGAATCTTCACTAATAAAGGCAAGCACCTATTTACTAATATACCTATTAGTTCACACCTGACCTAGACAAATATAACCAATTATTTCTAATAATTAATGAACTATGAGTGAAAAAATAAAGTCCTAGTTCCAGAAGCTTGTAATGTTCTGTTTGACTATCACTAAGTAACGAGCTGCCTAATAATATACGTACAACAATATTAGATTCATAACTACTGTGTCCAGGTTCATCCAGAAATAACATAACAGATGAAATGGCATAATTTACTATGTAAGTTACATTAAAACAATTTTAATTTTCAAATAATCTATTTAAGTTAAAAATCAAAGAAATACTCTTTCTTTGAGTATTAATGAATTAATCATTAAATAATTAATATCTAATAGAACAAATATTGAAAGATGAGACCTCTCTCATAACTTATTAATGCGTAAGCATTTCCTAAGTATATAGGGAAAGTTTTATTTCATTCATGATATCTTAGAAAGGATGGAACTATATAAAGCAAACGAACTAATGTGATTAAATAAAAGTCACAAAAATATTGTAGATAGATTATCTATATATACAGAATACAGAAATAGGAGTAGGTATCGTATGTATGTATCTATCTGTATCTGCATGTATCTATACATACAGAAGTGTCAAGAATATCAAGAAAATTTAGTTGATCAATCAAATCAATCATGTAATTATTCTCTTTTGTTTGTTTCATTCTTATAACTGCTAAGTCTGCTGTAGTTTTTAAAGGACTGGAGGTATGGCTCCTTGATTATTTGGCACGAATGTTGGCATGGGCTATTTGTTTTCATAGTTATTCTACATCGGGAGTCATGAAGCTTGCTTTGCTCAAGTGTGTTCAGAGTGTAGAGGTTTTCAAATATAACTAGCACCTTCTCCGAGAGACTCTGATTAAGATTTTCATACAAAAAAGTATAAATTCTGAAAAGAAAGCTGCTATCGCTGAAAAGTGAAAGCGACAATGTAAACAGTTAGACAGTTTACTCTGAAGCTAAACAAGGGTCTCATGCTACCCTCAGCTCCCTTAGGATAGCCCGGGAATATCCCATTTTCTTCCTCCAAAAATTTTACATCTGTAAACACTTTTGCCTGTATGTAGACAATGTGATATTTTTTTTCCATAGGAAACGAAGATTCAGACATGCACTACCTTATATACATAGACAGTTTGTATACGGATTACAATTTTGGATTATTAATAGCATCTATTTTATATCTCAAACAGGTTATGTTCAGAACAAAATTTTCAGAAGGAGCTTTTTAAATGATATTTCCAAATTACACTTTTACATCAACATGTATAAACAAATAAGAATATAGAAATAAGCTTTCGGGCTTGTTCATACCTCAAATTTCAATTATTAGTAAATTTAATCAACTTTAATTGTTTTAATGTATTATTTATTTTAAAGACAGTCTTCCTGATGATGAACACAAAGTGTTCGAAACGCGTTGAATAAAACTTCATTTGTGTGGAGACTTTTGTTGGTTTATCCATTTTACCTCAGAATGAGTAAATACCACATACTATTCAAATATAATTACAATGTGATATTGTCACCTTCAAAATAGTTCCCTTCGGAAGCCACACAGCGCTGGAGACGGTCCTTCCAATCATTGTAGCATTGCTGGAACTCGGATTCTGGAATGGCCTTCAGCTGGTCGGTTACAGCAGTTTGTATGTTTTGTAGTGTCCCGAAATGAGTTCCCTTGAGGTGATTTTTCAATCTCGGGAAGAGGAAAAAGTCACAAGGACTCAAGTCTGGTGAATAAGGAGGCTGAGGAGCAACAGGAATGTTTTTACTGGCCAAAAACTCGTTTATTGAGATGGCAGTGTGACAGGGCGCGTTGTCTTGGGAAAGTTTTTCGGAACCATTTTCGCACAAATTTTTCTCATCTCCAATTCATTGGTCAAAATGTGATGAACGGAGGTGTGATTCAAATTCAACTGTTCCCCGATCATTCTGACTGTCAAGCGTCGATCTGAACGCACAAGGTTCCGTACTCTGTTGACATTTTCATCGGTGTTTGCACTTGAAGGCCTTCCGCTTCATGGTTCATCTTCAATCGACTCTCTTCCTTCTGAAAATTCCTTAAACCACCGAAAAACCTGTGCCCTTGATAAAACACGTTCTCCATAGGCCTCCTGAAGTTTTTCAAAAGTTTCGGTTGCATTATGTCCAAGTCTGAAGCAAAATTTGATTGCACACCGCTGCTCAACTTTGAGGTCACTCATTTTTAAAACGCTCAAGAAAAAACCATTTCACGAAAACCAACGCTACGGACAAACAAATGACTGTGGCGAGTTCAGTTTCATACTGGAGGCGCATCACACGTGCACCTGACGCTACTCAAGGCCACGCGTCTCCAGCGTTGCCAGATCGAAAGCGACGTTGCCAGTCTCACTACTTTATTTACACACCTCGTAATTACGGATTGCACAACTAATGATTATTTTTTTTATATTTATAATATATCATATACTGGTCATCTCACTTTGAAAAAAAATCTACTTAGTGGAAGGTTATAGTGTGCTTTAGACTTAAGGATAGAAGGATTTTGGAAGTCACTACTTCCATGTGGTAATATTTAATATCATACAACATAAAACCTTACTAGTCACTTTTTTGGTGCAAACTGATTGAGCAGCCATTATGACTTGATTTTTTTGTGGTTTGGGCCATGCCATCGTGAAATATGACTAAAATTTTTAGGTCCTAGTTTGCACTAGGACATTTAATCAGTTTTGAAGAGTTGATATTTTTTGAGAAGAACATACAAAAACTTTCAGATTAATTTTCACGACATGCTTTGGACTAAGAAATAGTTAATTGAGAGTCACTGTTGGCTGGAGGTTTGCACATATCTGATTTATAACCTATAAATACGATTCTGCTTCAAACAAAACGTAAATATTTGCCTTATACCAACCTTAGACTGACGTAAGGGTACAAGTACTGAGTGGGAAGGGGTTCTGGTACAGTGAATATGCGAATGTGCATATGTGTTCATCGTTGAGCCTCCCCTACTTGACATAATGATTTATATAAATATCATAACCGTCGGTAGTTCAAACTAGAAGGCAATGGTAAGAAGAAACCAAGCAGATGGTGGCGTCCATTGTTGGAACTAGGCATCAGAAGAGAGAGGACTAGTAATAGAGGGTAAGTGGAAGAGCATACTCAATGCTGCGAATAAATGATCACTCACGTACAAGCTCAAACACTGGACAAGGGCTCTTATTCCCCTGCTACTCATAATTGCCGAGCATGACAAAGTCTCCTTGAAATTTATCTTCCGATTTTTTTTAGAGCCTCGGATATCAAATATAGAAATGAAATAAACTAATGAACCTTAGTTTGATAAATTATTCAGTTATGGTTGCAAAATAAATGGCAGATTATTTTTTATGAATCATGAAAACTGCATTAGTCAATATAGAGAGTAGTATATTTTTTGAGGATTCTCTATTGAGAAACACCAGAGACCCATTTAGTTTCTGGTCATCCACCCCTAACGTTAATACGCATGATCATTCTGAGCCATTAAAGACTTAGGGTGTGTGATGAAGTTTAGATACGAGTAAAATATATTATTTCAATTAAAAAATCAGTCATGTGAGGTTGGAATCACAATATTAAGGATAACCGCGGTTATCAATCGCGATTCACTATCGGTTCCAGGATCAAGTCCAGTAGTCAAGTGCTGCGAACTAGACCTAGGTCACACATGGGTCATGGGTGATTGACTCGTTGATAAGCAGTTCAGGATTTAGATGTGTCTCTGGTTCATCTCCATCCAGAAAATCCCATAAAAACAATATTTTGATGATGCAATATCATACAAAAGTAGTAAATATGAATGTATTACAAAATAAATATATCGCTTTCAAAATTATTATTTATGGCTTTCATTTAATAAAGTTATTCGTACTAGGCCTTATTATAGAACGATTTGTTCATAGTATCAATATTCAGAACTTCTTTAGACATATAAAATACAGAACGAGTTGGATTTGACAAGAGAGATACGAGATGACACGAATATGTGGCTGTAAAATGACTTAACCAATAATGTGAGGAAACCACCATATTTAATGTAACAAAGAATTTCTGTTTTACGACACCGAAATAAACTCTTATAGCCTACTCGTCTCACCCACACATAGACCCCGGAATACGGCTTTATCATTTTTAGTGGTCTTATACTAATGCAATCCTATTGTCACTATCATTTCAGGAATTTTTATTGTTTGGACTTAAGTTTGAATGTTTATTAGCTAAGTACTTAACGCTGTTTATTTCAGGTATGAAGGAGAACTAATGCAAGGTTGGTTCCATGGGCAAGGAGTGTTCTGGAGGTCTGATGGAATGCGTTTCGAGGGACAATTCAGAGGCGGTCGCGTTTGGGGTCACGGTAGGTATTTTATTTAAGTTTGTTTTTAAAATTTTACTGAAGCAGTTTGACAGATATGTAATGCATATGAGTAAGCATATATATTTTGTAAGCCTATAACTATCTCTAAACCAGGTTAAGAAAATGTAATCTCACTTGCAGGTGAACAAAGATTGTCCATGAATACACATTAATGAAATCATTTTAAGACCATTGGATTGACATGCTGTAAGAATTTGACCCAAGAAATAACACATTTGTAATAAATTCTTATCAACTCTAATTTTCCATTACTGGATTTGCTGTTCTTACTCTTCGCTGGTATCAACTGTGAATATCATGGCTAGTAATTCATTGCGTTAGTCATATTAACAAATTTACAAAATGGCTTATTACTTCCATTAACCTATATTCGAAATGTAGGTAATGGAAGTACTATGTTGGGGCCAAAATTTTGATATACCATGAATGTCATTTTAATGGAAATAATCAGAAAAAAAAAATAAATTACAGTTAGTTCAGACTAATAACGTAGTCAATATAGCTCGAAAAACACAGAACGACTTCTAATAATGATTGCCTGTACTACTTGTGAGGCTTGTTTATTTTAACTTAGAAAACCTTTCTTCTATATCGAACCTATAATATATATATATATGTAAATTAATAATCAACAATAACTCTTGATATAATATATGAATTAAATACCACAATAAACAATACATATTAATTAAAATGCTTTAAAGCCTTTCGTTACAACATCATCAGAGAGCTAAATGAAACAACCAAAAAATATAATAGCAAGTTAACCTGGTTGATTGAAGTCTTCAGGATTGCTGTACATCAATCCTTACAGCAATCCTGAAGACTTCAATCAACCAGGTTAACTTGCTATTATATTTTTTGGTTGTTTCATTTAGCTCTCTGATGATGTTGTAACGAAAGGCCTTAGAGCATTTTAATTAATATACTCGTATATTGTTTATTGTGGTATTTAATTCATATATATATATATATATTTTGGGAGCAGACCTTCATTTAGACAAGTTTTATTAAAGAGTATGCCAATCTTCATTTTCGTTCGTTTTTTATTTAATTTCTCCAGTTTTCTAAACTTGGTTTTTAACTCTTCGGGTAAACTAAACACTAACTCTCCGAAAGATTTATTCTCGAGTTCCATAGTAGTAATCGAATAATACACTCTAAACCTAACTAAAAACAAAACAAACTATATATTAAATTATTCCAACGTTTCGGTCACTTTGACCATCTTCAGGGATTTACAATATGACGATTAAACAACTTAACTTAAGGAAAAACACTAACAATAATTATTACAAACAATCTAGTCGTGAATTATTACATAGCTAACATAATGAATAGAAAACATCAAGACAACAAGAAGGTTACAAATCTCCTTGTAATATATATATATATATATATATAAAAATTGTTAGAATATTTGTAAAAATCTTGATGTTTCTACAAGGAGTTAGTTAATACGATACATAGGAAGTAAAATTATTTGGAACTATTAACCCGGAAGTTCTCTGTCATTCAAGATTATTGCTTGATTTCTTTAGACAGACACATTAACATATTTATTTCTTTATTTTACTGATTTAGTTAAATATTGAAAGAAATAATAAATATGTATGATATATATCGTTGAATTTGTGATATCAAATATTGCGATTAATGATCGTAGTAACATATGGTAAATGTTATATTTTTAGACTGCTAACTTATAAGAGTAAATTTTTGATTTTTATCATACATGTTCTCAATTAATTAGTTTATTACCATAAGTATATTAATTATGAAAAAAGTTGAAAGGTTTTTGAGAAAGCTTAAATATATTATTCATAATGCCTCCCTGTTGTTTATTGGATATCAGTAAAAACACACCCACGAGACACCATTCGAGAAATCATAGTGATATTTGACAATCATGTATTTTAGGTTCGGGAAAGAATCTAATAGTATTCAAGCAATATTAAAGTAAATAATCGTACTTTATGACAAAGCAGGTACTAATTGAAACTTGTGTCATGGTGATACTCGTACCACAAACCTTAAACTCGAAATGAAGTATTGCTTTAAAATGAATATTTAATGCAAATATTGAACAACTCAAAATATTGCATTAAAAATGACAGCTATTCAGTTTCATCCGCAGTAAATCGTCGGATCCTTCTAAAGCAGTGGTTCTTAACCTGGGTTCGATCGAACCCTAGGGGTTCGAAGAGTTGGTCCCAGGGGTTCTGTGGAGCAGGGGTCAACAGCAGAAGTCACATTAATTTACACGTATGTAATTCGTTGTGATTACATGTACTGTGTACATTGAAATCTTTGGACAAGGTGATATACATTCACGGTTCATTTTGTGCACCAGTAAAAAAAAAATACGCCTATGACTTGAATTTGTAAAAATATCATACTTTATTTTACACCAAAGAAGGGTTCCGTGAATGCGCTTATCAAACTGGTGAGGTTCGGTACCTCCAAAAGGTTAAGAACCTCTGTTCTAAAGCATGATAAAATTTTTATTATAACTAGCAAAATGGATAAAGACACGTTAAAAAAAATGAAATTGTTAAATTAACTGTCTATTAATTTGATAATAATTCTATCACAAACATTGATAATATATCTTCACGATAGAAACATTAGAATAAATGCAAAATTGAATTGATTACACCAGGTTCATAATTGTTTAGTTATAGTAAAGTTAAGTGTAATCTATTGTAGGGTAAAAATCTAATGAAATGGTCTCCACATAAAAATTTTAATGATATAAACAACGCGTTTCGAACACGTAGTGTTCTTCCTCAGGCATTAACTAAGGAGGCATTAATGCCTGAGGAAGAACACTACGTGTTCGAACGCGTTGTTTATATCATTAAAATTTTTATATGTGGAGACCATTTCATTAGATTTTTACCCTACAATGAGTAAATACCACATGATAACTGATTTGACTATGTTAGAAGTGTAATCTACTTCAGATTTTTGAAAATGTTAAGCATAATAATGACTTTTGAATTAATTCAAATAATTAATAATTGCAACAGTGAAATTGACAGAACTCGGATATCGTCATTAAAGTTGAATTGATAGTATCATTATATTTAATTGGTGCGGTGCATTCAATACGCACATATTGAGTAACTATAATTCAATTTTGAATGCCTTATGAGAGAATACTGAGTGAATTTGATTATCAGTGACTAGGAAAGGGAAGATTATGGAAAATAAAATGATGAAATCAAAAGAAGAATAAACTTACATAAAACTTATTGCTTTTCTAAAGCTAACAAATGTAAAAAGGGGCCAAGTTAGCTCAGTGGTTAATATACTCGCCTCAGCGCTGGTAGCTCGCGGTTTAATCCCCACCTGGTCCTCGATTTATTCACGCGGGAGGTGAATAAATCTGAATACGTCGTCTCTCGGAGAGGACGTTAATCCGTCGGTCCCGAGCCTGTACGATGTCAGGTACTCTTTAAAGATTCCTACTCGAAATGCCGTTGAGTGAGGCAAAATTTAGGACTCTCAATGTACAATTTGTAGAATCATCGATCAAACAAAAAGCCGGTAAACAGCTGACGTCATCACCCGCTAGGGAATCGGTTTAAACAATAAAAAAAAAAGTAAAAATCTTTCAGTATTTTAAAGCAAAAGTCAATATTATTAACAAATAACTGTATTTGTGAGACCCTTTTTGAAATTCTACATTTTAGAGTTTTCTTTGTAAAGTTTTTTTATATTTTTTTTACAACCATATATAATTTAAATGCTAATTCAGCAAGTAAGATATATTAATTTCTCTCCAAGAATAAAATACTTATTAAAAATTATGTTTGATTTTTGGTGAACAAATTAATTAGAAATCCTTTTCGGCTTCTTATTTAGGATTATTTCTTTCTTTTAAGAGAGGAATATGTAATTAGTATAGCAATACTCACTCCTATAGGACCAACTTAGCAATCGGAAAGATTTGAAAATATAAAAAAAAAATTTATTAAAAACTTAATAATGCTAGAAAAGTTAAAAAAATGAATAAATTAATATTCCACTTCATAAATTAAGAACTAATTAAATATTACATGCAATAATGCCATAATATTTGTTATAGTAAACCTCAAAACTTGATAAACTGCTTAAAACTCGTACAAAAAAATAAATTTAAATAAAACACATTAGAATCTCGTCTGATAAATAGAAAAATTATATTCAATTATTAATATAACCAGTAAATGTGAATTTATTCCCAACTATTTGAGACAAATGACACAGATAAAACTAACAATATCAATTAACCTATGATATCAAACTGGGAACTAATATAATCCACCAGCAAACCAATCAATCATATAGTAATACATGCAAACTGTCAGTACCACAACAGAGGCTATTTAACGTCATATTCCTGAGTTAATTCGTCTTACCACGTGAATCACTCTTGCAGACGTCCTTAACGTTTCCAACCCATTAGACCTGAAGATGATTAAACCTGACGATGCACGGTGCGAAACTGGTTGGAAGTCTGTGGTAGCGAGTCACAAAGTAAAATGGGTTGTAATAAAACGTTATATAATAATACTAAAACTAACACTAAAGTTGTAAATTTGATGAATAAAAGGTTGTAAAACAAATTAAATTGATTTAAATTTATATTGCGGGAATGAAAGAATAAAAATCAAATAAATTTTATTAATTTTGAAAGGAATATTAGTTTTTGTGTTGAAGATTCATAAACTATAATTAACAATCAATAATTAAATGAACTTTCTTAATTATTTATACTATGTTTATATTACTTTGTTCCCACGAGGGTTATTAAAATATTTTTTTACAGTTTTATAAATTGAAATTCTTGGACAGGTAAGTTTAATTCCGAATAAAACATAAAGCACTATTTCTTTACAGAAGACAGTATTATTTCGTATAAACCTGAAGACAGCCATGACTTTGAGTGCTTGAATGATAATTCCATACTTACAATGTGATAAAAGTTAAACCAGTTTTCTTGCTCCCACTTACAACTTACCCTTGAATCCAACTTCTTTCAAAGATTTGAAAGTTCCCGTAAATGGGGGAAGAATTTTGTTGCATATAAAATCTATAAATTCCTTTCTTTTTTTTTTGAGCAAAAATCACACAATACACTTTAATCATAATTGCCAAAGCAATTAAATTAAATTGCTTATTAATTTAAAATTTTAAATTAATTTAATTTTATTAATTGCTTATTTTAAATAAAATAAAAGCAAGTTTACAATGAATATACAAACAAAATGGATTTCTGTGAGGTTTAATTTTAGTAAAGCTGTCTGACAATACTTTAAATTTTTTTTATAAAGTAACATTAATGATAATGAAAGATTTAGAAGAACAATAATAATAGAAATGAATTCCAAAAAGTAATTAAAACATATTTTAAAGAAAGGCTAGAATTAAATTATCCTACACTTTTAGGAAATTAATTCATATAAATTCCACTGAACTGTTAAATAATTTGATCTAAAAATATAAAATTATTTATTTATAACGAAACTCAAGGAAGGATTTATGACAATTACTATTAAATAAATATAAAGAATGAAGAGGTGAATTTTTAGTTAATTATAAAGGGTTAAATTAATGGGTAAGATGTCGCTGGGTGATTAAAATTTAATTTAAATTTAAATAAGTTTGACTAGACAAATGGTGAAGTGTAATGACGTTAGTTGACTGGGAAATGACTAAAATTGATTCAGAAATTTAATTACTGGCGTTTAAATTTATAATTGATTTAATTAAGAAATGGTAGTTTTGCGTCCTCTCAAAGGTGGTTTATTTTAATTATGTTCATCGGATGACTTGTAAGTTCATTGACTCGTATTGAGGGTTGTGCCGGGTTTACAGATAATAGCACTCCTGTATAGACTCCATTGTTTATTCAGATAATGAAAAAATAAAATAAAAAGAGAAAATAAAAATTAATAGTTTTAATATCTTTTCATCATAATTTACTTCATGCTTGTCAATTATAAAACCTTAAAAAGGAAACAAAATGTAAAAAAACTAAATTAAAATTATTATTATTATACAATCATTTATCATTTTGCATGTAAAGACAGTAATGGGTGTCCACAAAGTCTGTTTACAATATGAAAGATGTATTACAAAAGAACTTTGTGAGATATCTTAACCGAATTTGTTTTATTCTAATAAGGGTTTATTACATTTTTTTTTTCCTATAAACCTTTTGTGTTTCAGATAGTCTGTCGATGGAAGAAAACTGATTCAATGAACTCCTATAAAATGGCATCTCCTGAAAAAAAAAGCGCAATTTGTATCGTTGTTTCTTGAAAAAAAAGTCGGATTTTCAGATTCAACGAAACTATAAAACTAGGTATGAAAGAGATCCACCTTCCTATGCTTCCATTTGAGCACGGCGCAAGAAATTTATGGCGACAGGTATAGTATTGGATAAAGGGAGTACCAGTTCTTTGCTACCAGTGCGTAAGTCCCTCCACGAGAATTTACGCTTGTACGCTTACAAAGTGTAACTGTTACCGGCTCTTGAGCTAAATGACAAGCACGAAGAGAGTTTGTTGAAGAAAACCGTCCCAGCATTTCCATACTTAGCTCTGTAGTATCGTTGAGTCTCTACATACGACTTTGTTTCACTGAACCACGATACACTTTGCGATTTTTCTTAAGGAGTAGCCATTTTAAAGGGATTCAGCGAGTCAGTTTTCTTCCATCGGTAGATTATCTGAAACACAAAAGTTTTATATGATAAAACTATAATAAAGACTTATTAAAATAAAACAAATCTGGTTAAGATATCTCATAAACTCTTTTGTAATAAATTTTTGCAAATTGTAAAGAGATTTTGTGGACACCCTTTATAATGTAATTATCGTATAGTTTAATTCTCCATTTGTTTAAAAAAAGGTATTGACAGAAAACTCTGTGGTTTAGATCATGGAGACAGAGTAACGTGAAAGTTAACCTGTACTGTAATGATTGCTTTACCATCAGTCCACAAGGGGGATGTTAAGAGTGTATTGTTGTACACATCCTTAAAGTCATCATTTGTCTTTCAGTTAGCATATTTCAGCATAGGAGATTTGGGTGAACCATATATTTAGTTACTATTGTCAATCTTTGATTGACAAAACCTTCACTAAATTTGTTGCATATTCATAATTTATTATTGATACGTTTCTTACCTTTTACTTTACACTCTTATCAATGAGCGGTCACCATTTCAAGATACGTCAAAAAGCTTTCTTTTTTTTTTATCTGCTCGAAGTCACAACAATGTAAGTATTACATTATCAGTGACACTAATAACACAGATGTAGGAGGGAACACAGGAGGGAAGAAGCAATCCAGTGACTGCACTTCCTGGCGTGGGTCTAAGTTGAGAAAAAAAAATCACTTAGAACAGTTCATAGCAATAAGTCTCTTGGCCACATCATCTTTAGACGTATTCTGGGATTTCCTGGAATGCTTGTGGAAGATATTGTTAGGATTAAGAGATTACTGTTTTGAGGAAGTTTTTTGTGAAACGCTTTATAGCAGGATAATACTACCTGCTGAACTGTTGGGAACTTGAGGTCAGAATAACTTGTTCGGTTCGGTATATAGAAGGGGGAATTAAGAATTTTACGAAGGATTTTGGTTTGAAGGGTTTGTATCCTCTGAGAATTAGTTTTCTTGTTGTTCGCCATATCTCATCGCCGTGTGCCCAAATAGGCATAATTACAGTTCTGTAAAGTAGTAATTTGTTGTCAGCCGTTAATTTTGAGCCCGGATCAATTAAGTGAAGTTAAAGTTAAAACGGTCTGTATTGTTCTGTTCGTTTTATTTTTGTATGGAGAGCCCAAGTAAGTCTTATTCAAGATGTAGTTCAAAGTATTTGGTTAATAGACCAAAAGTATAAAACTTTTATACAAATATATGGTTAAAGGTAGCACAGTAGGTAGCAGAGCAGGCACTGGGTCAGATATACAAGCTTGTTTAAGTAACATAAAGTGTATGGTCAAAAATCCAGCAAAAACTTAATTTTTTTTGCCTTTTTTTGCATATAAGCTGGTCTAGAATCGATACTGTTATACTACTTTATAAAAAAAGGTTCACATCACTTATAATATCACATCACTTATCATCTTCAGGGACCAACCACGTATCCAAAATGATTAAAGTGAGAGTTTTTGTGATTTGCCCAAAGTGGATCTCGTGGAAGCGGGCTTTTCCAAACTACATCAACAACATCGTTAAAGTGAATCGTTAAGAAGTCTTTAAAATACTGATGGTACCTGACCAAATATTATGAAGGTTCAAAGATTAAAATTAAAATAAAAAAGGAAAGAGAACAGAGAACAGGGAATTAAGTAGAATAGATACATTATGGGAGCATTAGAGGACAATACAAAGTATTTAGGTGTGTAACATGTCATACAGTGAAGAAATACATAAATATACACCAGAATTGATCTATTATGCTAATTATATTTATTTTTATAACTAACAAAATCTATGTTGTTTTAGGTTTATTAACATTTGCAGATGAGTCAAATGGATTTCCTCGACACGAAGGTTATTTTCAAGAGTGTAGATTTCTAAGGCGTGAAAACTGTCCTGAAGCCATTTTACGAGCACAAAGAACTGCCATGATTGCTCGAAACCAGCGTTAATGATCACCTTGTTAGAATCCAGTTTTATAGAGTTGAAAAGAAGAAATCAAAGACTGCGTGGCCATGACAACCCGATACTCATGCATAACTTACAATCTATTACTTGCAGTGATACCATTTCGCATAGAACTACATCACTGTCATTGAGTTCCACCTCTCTTATGTAAACAAATAAAGAATTATATACATAATAAACCCCAAATAATATATGTTCCACTTTTTTCTGCACCATTCAATGGTATCTATTTAAAGTGGAGTCAATTATAATAACGAAAAATAATAAAAAAATTAGACGTATATTGGCATAAACTTTTTGATATGTAAACCACGACCGGAAAATTTGTCCGAATTATGAATGATTTGAAGTTTGATTAACTAATAATATAATTACAGCCACATGTAAACAAATGATACATATTGATTAAAATGTATTTATAGCTACATTAAATATAGAATACATCAATTTTTCGTTAAGGAGTTTGTTAGTATGTTTACTTATAGTAAAGTTGTATGTAGGCCTCTCCAGCTTTTTAACTCTTCTGTCATATAGAATAATTTGTTACATTTTTAATTAAGACTGTTTATATAACTAGATAAGCAAGAGTAGTTGATGGCGATTTCAGGAAGTATCAGTAGACTAAGTACAGATACGAGTATATACACCAGGTAGCGAGTGCCATTAGTGGAGTTTTCTGATGAAATAAGTTCTTCATTTTATTAATTTACTTATTTGTTAAAATCAGTTATGCATTTCTAAAACTATTGACATACGAGTATTTATAACTTTATCCCAGTGAGAGTTTTTAACACCAATAAAATTAAATAAGTTGGTTGCTTCGGATGTTACATTAAAATGATAATTTTGAATTACAGGAAGGAAATTCATTAATCATTTATGTAATAGGGAATTTTTGGGAAAAGGAGGCAGTCTTTTATTATCCTAAGCGAATTTGGTCCAGCATCGGCTAGGCATCAGTTTGTCAAGTATTGCCAACACACCACTGTTGTAAAATGACTTCTATAACTGATCAAAAAACATAATAATAAATAAACATATTAACAACTTTCATGGAAGCAAAAGAGTGGACTTCATTTACCCATGGATTAATAATACATCTTGATTTACCTATAATCATAATAACACTGGAGCTATTGTACCTGTTATTTTTATAAATAACAATTATAATTATAAAAATCAATTTTCAGTCATATAATTTACGGTAATAAATCAATCACGGATTACACATTGAATATGGAGATTATGCATTTTAAGCTACATTTTAGTTTTCGACTTAGAATTGAAGTCAGCTGGTCTTGCTGTGTAAATCTTTCCTAGTCTCTAACACTACCCTGAACAGTTACTGAAGCTCTTATACTTGGAATTCTGACACTATTAATTGTTATGTCACTCCTATCATTTTATTTAATTTTTTTTCTATAAATTCAGAAAGCAGTTTTTCAATAGCTTCCTTTTTTTTTTGGAAAGTGCTTCATCTAGACTTTACGAGTATAACATAATGTTTTAAAACTTAGAGAACAAAGAAAGGAGAATAAATATTTAAATTTATTCAGAATAAACAACTTTATAATTATTCTTTCAGAAAACTGTCATTGACTGACAAGTGAATACCAGGTTCATCTGTGTGACCCTCAACCGACTTGACCTACGTAAAACATTTTCAAGATCAATTTAAATTAACATGTACACTATAACAAAACCATTTGGGATTGCATAAAAATATTCGGCAACAGTTCCACCACTGGCTATTTAATTATATAATTTTACTTTAAATAAATCACTAATGAACTGTGAAAACAAAACAACTTGCTGCAGACATTAGATTGTTTGAAAAGAAATCAAAATTAGAAGTGAGAGAAGGAACATTGAAGATTTAAGAGAAAACGGTTGAAGAGTTTGAAGGTAAAACTTCAAGGATGTATTTTTAGAATCTTACAATTATGTTTGAAATGCTCAATTTAATTGTTTATTAGTTTGTAAAGAGTTTTTTCTTACTTTTCTTTTTTCTTTCATGCATTTATAATCTCGTTAACTTTCGACAAAAGAAAATCCTAATGAGTCATCTGAAAATTTCGTAGGCTGCCAAATATATTCTGTTACTTGGGTCAATTTCTTATTATTTTCAGTTAGTACCAACTTTGAAACGATAAGTGTATAGATTTAACAGTTGTTCTTCAATAGACTTTCATATTTTAATAAAACATTGATTTTTCATGAAAAAAAAAGTTTAAACAAAACCTTGGCTTGATAAACATTATGTGGACATTGCACCAGCAAAATCAACCGTTGAAAGTGTTAGCTAAGTTTATCGTGGATAAAATGGGCACTGAAGACGATGTCCGCAGTAGACGCCTGAAAAAAGCTTTTATGAAAGAAAATATAAAAAAAAAATACAAAATAATTTTAATGACTGTAAAATGAAATTAATCGAGATAGTTGAGAGCATTGACCAACGACCAATGATTCTTTCCGCGCACTGTAGTGCGCGTTGTAATTACTAGTTCCAGATCGCGGACTCACTACTACTGAATTGTAATATTGCTGTGATTGTGGAGTCAGTAAGTTAATGTCTGTACTCTTTTATTCGGTATTCGGTAGACATTATTTCGAGGTCGTTTGGTCTTATTGATTCGTGAAAAGTTGTCGGTCTAGGGTTCGGCTTTCTATTTTAACACAGCCTCTATGATAGCTGTGATTGGGGAATCCTTAGGGATAAGCTGTTGACAAGGGGGTTTGGATGGGGTAGGATTTTCGTGTCCTCACTGGTCATTAGTATATTTTTGAATTCATCGATTGATTCTAACCTGAGGTCTCTTTGAAATCCACATTTTTGGCATACCAAGGTGCTCCAGCCATAAGGCATACACATTTATTCTGAACTATCTGTATCAGGGTTTTATTTGTTCTTGCGGCTTATAACCAGGTCGAGCATCCATACGTAATGCTAGCTCTAATTACCACCTTATAAATCAGATCCTTTACTACCTGTGGAGTATTCAAGCGCGTTGGAACATCTAGTTATGCGAAAGCTCTGTGCAATGTGGGTGCCTTGCGAGCTCACAGTCCGTGTCAATCAACAACGTGTTAATGATTTAGAGCAATGTTTAACGTTTTTTAACCGTAATAGAAACGAGTTCATCAGTCGATATGTGACAATGGATGATAATGGCTCCATCACTACCTTCTTTCCCGCAACAAAGAGAACGGTATTATTAGGATTTTTCAGTAAACATTACATATTTTCTTATCTTTTCAAGCAGTGGAAGATGGTTGTGTGTGTCTGTGTGAACGTGGTGTGTATATGTGTCTGTGCGTTTAGAAGAATATCTATACAACGAAAAGACGCTATATCAAGAAAAATACCAACCTCGATACAAAAATATATAGTTTTTGGGGAGTATTTTACATAAAAAAATACTTTTTTTTCTAACAATTTGTCTACACAATTATGACAATCATTTCTTCTGATTTTTTAGTTGAAATTTAATATGTATTGGATTATATGTTGTTTTTTATGGTCAAAAGTTCAATAAACTGTTTTTGCTTGGAGGTAATTTTAGATTTTCAAATTGATTTTGAAAAAAAAAACATCAACAGCACTACGTCATAAAACTACCCTACTCCAAATAGTCAGTTAAGGGTTTTTTTTTGTCATTTCATCCAAAATAAATTATTTATTTATGTTTTGATTAAAATCTTACACAAATATTCTCATTGTCATTTGAATTTCTTGGAGAAATAACTTTCTTTTAAAATCACATGTAAATAACTTTTAAATGATTTAAATATTAATAACCAATCAAACTTTAAGTCTTATCGAATGTTTTATTTAATTACTGAATAATTATTGTTGAAATGTGTTAGTGTTACAATATTTGCATTTCAACGTTTATTAAAAGTGGAACAAATTATTTATAAATCTGTGAAATGTTTGAAATAAACTGAAACTGATTATTGTAATAATGACAGAATTGGAAGGGATTAGAGAAGACATTAAGTCGACCCCGAAATGAATTTTGAGTTAAGTGTTTCGGACGTGAACATTAATGCAGAGGGTTAGACAAGGCTGAGGAAGCGGAAGGAATAGCCACCAGAGAGGCCATTCGCATGCAAATGCCTCGCCTTCATGCAGTCTTGATAAAAGGCCAATTCTCTCTCTAGACTGAGCAGCCTAACTACACCGACTTGCCATTTCTTTCTTATGGCTAATTACAGAAAAAAAAACTAATATCAAAATATAAATGCATCACACTTTTCTTAGATAAAGATTCAACTTTTTTTCCGAAACTTAGTACTTGTAAAAAAGACATTGTCCAGTAAATATTGTGGCCTAATCATAACCTATAAAAGTAGTAATATATCTTGCTTAGTAATACTAAGAGTGTAATTATGACCTTCATGTCACTCTGTTTGACAAGTCTAAATAACGTTTATCACATGCAGAGGCTTTCCCATGCAATGTACCCAAATCATTTTGTTAATATTCTATCATCAAAAAAGTACTTTATTTTGCTTTATATAAAAAGAAGCATCCAGACGCTAACTATATCGTGACCGGCCAGTCAAACCTAAGTCCATCATAACCAGCCACTATTAGCAACTCCAAATAAATTTTAGGCCTGATAAACAACCAAAGTTGTTGGATTCCACTGAGGAGCGAGAAAGAGTTTTAAGAGAGACAGAGTGGAATACCACCCATCCCAGCTCGTGAACGAACCTCGAATGCCGACCAAAGCCCATTCACCTGGTGGTGCCTTTCTTGGTTCATGCCATGTGGTAACAACTACCCAGGCATTATAAGCCCCCCCCCCCCCCCCCCACGACAAGGTGAAGGAACATAAAGAGGACGGAGGGGGGGGGGCGTAACTAAATTGGTCTTTAGCAGAGTCAAACTTGAATTCTAGTTCACTCTGATATTCTAGTTTTATTGTGACTGACATAGACCAGCTGTTTTTGTTGTATGATCTGAATGTCATTTCTGAATTTTCCAAATATGATTTAGAGTTTGATTTTTATTTATCAACAGAGGTTGATATCTGTTTATCTGAACTTGATTTTTTTGTCTTTCTTAAGAGAAGAATGGAGGATATTTTAGAAGAAGATTTAGAAGGATGTGACAGCCAGGCTGACTTGAAAGGATTAAACTTGGAGGAGATGGTGGAGAAGATGTGCGTGAAGATCTTGGATACTGACAAGCAGCTGATGGAGTCGCTGCTCTGTCGGCGGCACATGGAGCTTCAGATCAGAGACCTCGAGGTAGACACTTTACTAATAAAACTCATTCCCTAATCAACTTTAGTGTAGTATAAAGCTGAAACTTTGAAAGTAGGTTTGTGTATGTCTAACTTAAAATCTAAGCTTTGAGTGGATTGACAATTCAACGTAGCGAAGTAATGGACTTTTAAGCTGTCTTTGGCTAACTTCACAGATGTGCCTATTTTGAAAATATACAGGTATAAAACATAGGCACTGTTAGTTGATTTCAATTTCATTTGCATTTAAGCTCCCAACAAGAGATAATTGACAAGGTGTTTCCGAACTTCAAGATCTGCCATCTATTCAGAATAAGTGTCTGTGTAAACGAACAATAATCACCCCTACAAATGAGCAGGCAGGAAAAATCAATAAACAAGTTCTTGCACTGTGAGTGAGAACAAAATTTGTGATGAGGAAGGAGTTCAATATTCTATTGAATTTCGAAGACTCAGTGACTGCTCATGGACAGCCTGCTCATGACTTAAAACTTAAAGTATAGCACCATTTATGCTGCTATTTAGTAGCAGTAACAAATTTCATATTACGAAACTTGAGTGCCCCAAAAATGTGCAACGAGACACGACTATGAGTTCGTCCGCTACACAGATAAGACATAGAGGCGGACATCATGACTGGTTATAGTACTGGGGAGTCTGTGTGTACTTATACTACGCATGCCGTTGATTCAGAACCACTATCCGTTTCCATTCAGACCAGCTTTCTCCTCTCTTATGGTAGGAGCTCTTTATATGGATAGATAATTGTTTAGATCTGTCTATGTCTAAACATGTAAAAGTTATAAATGATAAAATGCTTTATTTTAATTTTTTTTATTAAATTAAAATAAATTATTTTATTTTTATAAAATTTATTGTTATAAAATGATATTTCAGAAATATTCAGAAGCAAAATATTTTAAACGCAAATGACTTTAGAGAAGTCGTTTCAATATATATGCCGCTTGTGATTTTTTTTACATTACGTCACTATCTGTCAGTAATGCTGGTATTTTTACCAAAACAGTTTGTATTAATTGTAATGACTTTATGATGTGATATGTTTCATTGGTTCGCACAATTAAATGTAATTGTTAAGGGATATTCTTTCTAAATTCATGCCTACAGCTCTTCATTCACGCCTATATCTAGTTATTCATGCCTATAGCTATTCATTCATACCTACAGCACTTCATTCATACCCATAGCCATACATCCATGCACATAGCTATTCATTCATGCCTATAGCTATTCATTCATACCTAAAGCTATTCATTCATACCTACAGCTCTTCATTCGTACCTATAGCTATACATCCATGCACATAGCTATTCATTCATGCCTATAGCTATTCATTCATACATATAGCTATTCATGCATGCATATAGCTATTCGTTCATGCCTATAGCTATTCATTCATTAATAACCTTTAGTTTATTTTGTATGATATTAATTGTTTGATGACAGTTAAATTTTAACAAATAGGATAAACTTGTAACCTAGTTAGTGTGATGTAAAATATATAAATTACCAAAAGGTATCCAGCACGTCAAATAAAAAAATTAAGAATTATTTCTATTCTTAATACCACAGAGTTTTTTGGCAAGAATTAATGAAGAATTTAAAGCAAACTTTATATATCTCTTATCCACTCAACCAGTTTTTGTCCTTTATAAAAAAGAAATGGCAAGATTGTTATAAATATGTAATAACCTAACAAAAATACTTGGTCTATTGAAAACACTCCATGAGGATATAAGTAATTTCGGAAGTTCACATATGCGAGGCCCTAGTGGACTCTGTGTTTATAGAAAAGGTAATTGAGAAATATTCGAATAATAATAATCTTAAACTAGACTATTATTATTGTGCAGTTCACAATTACTGTTTGAATCTGTACTATAAAGAAAAACTTTTAGAATTTGGAGAAATATTTTCTAAATTTTCTTTTTCAAAAGTTTTGTGATGAGATCACGTTTTTTTATTATAAAATTTGCACTACAAACTACACTATTAGTACTTTTTCTGTTATTCAGTGCGTTGATATTTGATAATGTGGAAAACACAGAATGTAATATTAATATTTAAAATTTATTGAAATTAAAGAAAATATTACAGAAGAATAGAATATTTAATTGAAAAAAAATATCTATGCATTAAATGAAGGTTATTTATTTTTTCTTTATTTTGGGGGTGTGTAGGGATGAGGGTCTGCTAGACCTCTGACACCGCTTCCTAAAGGGAATGTCCTGTCTCCCTAATGGTTGAAATGGCCAGTCCTAAAGTACCTATTCGGACCTTAAAGCACCTAAAGCTCAAGTGTATTTAAACTAGGGATTTTTAACTAGTATCTGACATAGAGCATAGTACCGACCAACGGCTTAACGTCCTCTCCGAAGGACGACGTGTTCTGATTTTTTTCCATCTGCCTAGTGAAAAAGTCGAGGGTCATAGCCTGAACCAAACACAGATTTACCAGTCCAGATGTGAGCACGCAAGGCACTCGGTTAACCTGGCCTCTTTGTTAGTATTCCTGCAGGGAGTTGTTTTTCTGAAGATGCCACCGGCTGATATTCCATAATGTTATCAGTTACCAGGAGAGCTCTACGCCGTCTCAGATCATTTCTGTTCTTCATTAACAGATTTTTAATTAAACGTCTTTCCGCAGGCACTTATTTATTTAGTTTTTTAAACGACTACTTTTTTTTCTAGATTGATTGAAATATGACTTTTTTATCTCAAAGATTTCCTACGGTGAACATAATACCAAGCAGGTTTAGTGATGGGTAGATCTATGAGATCAACAGTTGATTTCTCTTTAGTAATACTATATGTACTACAATACTGCATAGTTAAAAAATAATATGTTACTGGCTACATATAACCTAATAAATGTGTAAGTCACATATTATTTTATATTAACCTGCTTTGGTATTATTTAGGGCTCCCAGCTTATTCAGCCATATCGCTGAAAACAAAAACAAAACAGACTGATGCCTTTTTTACGTGAAAGCTCTTTTCCGCTACAAGTAGGCAAAAGTCAGATGCTATGTCAGATACTAGTTAAAAATCCCTACTTTAAGCTCGGGAGCTACAAGCTCTAGCCTAGGGTAGAGGCAAACAAAACCTCCGAGACACACCAGAGGTGAACCACGCGGAGGCGAGCTTCCACGACCCTACATCGCAAAAAAAAAATAAATATCTTATAACAATTTAATAAAAGCAAAGCAAAAAGGTCCCACTAAACAAAAAATATTCTTCTTAATAAAATTTAAAAAGAAGCATATTTCTTGATATTTTTTAACTTCTAACACTTAGTCTTATACCACAAAACTGGAAAATAAACTCCCGTTATTTTAGGCTTTTATGTAAAGGAAAACAAAAGAAAAACTAGAACATTAACATTTCTCATGCGTATTAGATCTTACGAGAACCGGTGCATCTTCCTATAGCACAGAGGAATTTAACAAACGCAGCCATGTGCTTCTTTAAAGCGTTTCTGTATGTGGATTCCACGAACTCACCCGTTTTAGATTCATATTCAAAACGCTCTCTGGCATATCTGGGGCATACCTCTAGAACCTGAGCTACATTCTCAGAGATGGCCCCACAAATACACCTCCCATCCTCTTTCTTGGATTTGATATTAACCACATGAAATAACTGTTATTGCCATACTAACATATGTGATACTAACGCTCCTATAACTATTTTTATTCCATTATAGGACTCCATCGAACTCTGTGATGCCCTCCTCAAGTCCGAAGACTTTCTCAAAAGTGAAAGACCAACACCCACCAAGAAAGAAGTCGAATGTTTCAATCGTCTATTTGAATTAGTGAAGAAGAAAGATACCTTAATGAAGAGTATAAAACTAATGGAAAGCAAGGAACAACTACTACAACGAAATTTAATCTTCTCTGAAAACGATATTCCTTTTACTATAGCGACCTTTACTTTATGACTCTCATAGAGCAACACAAATTATTAGAAGAATCAATCAGAGAAAAAAATATATTCCAAAAACAAATTTTCAAATTAGAAAGTTTATTAATTTTATTTGCGTGATAATTAGTTCGAAGAATCACTTGTAATCACTTTATGTATAAAAATAGCAACTAACATGGTTTTAGAGTAACTCTAAAAATAGCACTATTGTTGCAAGTGCTTTCTTAGAAAAATGGTTATAGAGCATTATTTTGTGTGACCTTTTTTTTTTAAATCACATTTTTATTGTACTAAGCACTAAACATATTTCTCTTCTTTGCCATAAGTTAGTACCAATGTCATGAAAAAAATAAATTTTGAAATTTTTTATCTTTAAACGTATTGATAACTTCTTGAATCTATTTTTAAGAATGTTTGTATTGAAATGTTTATCAAACATCTGCGATCACTGTAAGTCAGATCGTTTGGCATATTTGAATGAAATCAGTCAGATAAGCAGCCTTTGTTGTTCACTCATCACTAATCCAATGCGTTTTAATAAAAAAAATTCATTTTTACATATTTTAATTTAATTTATCTTTTCAAAAACATAACGGATGAAGTGGAACACAAAAATATAACAGGTATAGCAAGTTTAGAGTTGTGCAATAGATGATTGATCTCAGAATGATATATCTTTTCTATCAATGCACACGAGTAGTGTAGTGTGCGTGTACTACACAAGTGTAGTGTGCGTGTACTACACGAGTGTAGTGTGCGTGTACTACACGAGTGTAGTGTGCGTGTACTACACGAGTGTAGTGTGCGTGTACTACACGAGTGTAGTGTGCGTGTACTACACGAGTGTAGTGTGCGTGTACTACACGAGTGTAGTGTGCGTGTACTACACGAGTGTAGTGTGCGTGTACTACACGAGTGTAGTGTGCGTGTACTACACGAGTGTAGTGTGCGTGTACTATACGAGTGTAGTGTGCGTGTACTACACAAGTGTAGTGTGCGTGTACTACACGAGTGTAGTGTGCGTGTACTACACGAGTGTAGTGTGCGTGTACTACACGAGTGTAGTGTGCGTGTACTACACGAGTGTAGTGTGCGTGTACTACACGAGTGTAGTGTGCGTGTACTACACGAGTGTAGTGTGCGTGTACTACACGAGTGTAGTGTGCGTGTACTACACGAGTGTAGTGTGCGTGTACTACACGAGTGTAGTGTGCGTGTACTACACGAGTGTAGTGTGCGTGTACTACACAAGTGTAGTGTGCGTGTACTACACAAGTGTAGTGTGCGTGTACTACACGAGTGTAGTGTGCGTGTACTACACGAGTGTAGTGTGCGTGTACTACACGAGTGTAGTGTGCGTGTACTACACGAGTGTAGTGTGCGTGTACTACACAAGTGTAGTGTGCGTGTACTACACGAGTGTAGTGTGCGTGTACTACACAAGTGTAGTGTGCGTGTACTACACGAGTGTAGTGTGCGTGTACTACACGAGTGTAGTGTGCGTGTACTACACGAGTGTAGTGTGCGTGTACTACACGAGTGTAGTGTGCGTGTACTACACGAGTGTAGTGTGCGTGTACTACACAAGTGTAGTGTGCGTGTACTACACGAGTGTAGTGTGCGTGTACTACACGAGTGTAGTGTGCGTGTACTACACGAGTGTAGTGTGCGTGTACTACACGAGTGTAGTGTGCGTGTACTACACGAGTGTAGTGTGCGTGTACTACACGAGTGTAGTGTGCGTGTACTACACGAGTGTAGTGTGCGTGTACTACACGAGTGTAGTGTGCGTGTACTACACGAGTGTAGTGTGCGTGTACTACACGAGTGTAGTGTGCGTGTACTACACAAGTGTAGTGTGCGTGTACTACACGAGTGTAGTGTGCGTGTACTACACAAGTGTAGTGTGCGTGTACTACACAAGTGTAGTGTGCGTGTACTACACAAGTGTAGTGTGCGTGTACTACACGAGTGTAGTGTGCGTGTACTACACGAGTGTAGTGTGCGTGTACTACACAAGTGTAGTGTGCGTGTACTACACAAGTGTAGTGTGCGTGTACTACACAAGTGTAGTGTGCGTGTACTACACAAGTGTAGTGTGCGTGTACTACACAAGTGTAGTGTGCGTGTACTACACGAGTGTAGTGTGCGTGTACTACACGAGTGTAGTGTGCGTGTACTACACAAGTGTAGTGTGCGTGTACTACACAAATGTAGTGTGCGTGTACTACACGAGTGTAGTGTGCGTGTACTACACGAGTGTAGTGTGCGTGTACTACACGAGTGTAGTGTGCGTCTACTACACGAGTGTAGTGTGCGTGTACTACACGAGTGTAGTGTGCGTGTACTACACGAGTGTAGTGTGCGTGTACTACACGAGTGTAGTGTGCGTGTACTACACAAGTGTAGTGTGCGAGTACTACACGAGTGTAGTGTGCGTGTACTACACGAGTGTAGTGTGCGTGTACTACACGAGTGTAGTGTGCGTGTACTACACAAGTGTAGTGTGCGTGTACTACACGAGTGTAGTGTGCGTGTACTACACGAGTGTAGTGTGCGTGTACTACACGAGTAGTGTAGTATGTGTATTGCAGCGCCTTATCAATATAGTGCTTCCTTATTTGCTTATACGCTTATCCAATTGTTCTATAATTATCTATTATATAAACTATTCAATAACTCAACATAATTATAATAATTGGTGGCAACAATGAGATAAGGTTTACCAAAATGAATTGTAAATAGTTTGCTCAATTGCTAACAATGCAGCTGTTTAATCGCAAACGATTGAAACTGTTCCCTTAATAATTATTAACGTGATTGTAGTCAAGTTGAAATTTATGAGTTAATAAAATTTACAAGACGTTCCTTTATAGAGGACTCCAAATTATTTTAGCAAAAGAAAAATAAACTAATGTGACTTAATGCTGAGAGGAGTTAATGATTAATTAAACAGCATAGTTAATAGTGATGTTTAATAGTTTAAAGATGAATAACAAAAACCAGTTGATTCAAGTTATAGATGAACTAACGATGTTTATCTTGCTAATTTTGATAGATTTGGTGACAGAGAAGACACGTTAAAAATTACCTTTTACGCTTTACCAACTATGTAGTTTAAAACTATATGTTTTAAGAACATCAAAAATAATAATAATATTTGTGCGATTTGATTGTTAAATTCGGTGGTTGCTCAAAATTTGACACTCTCACAGCATTAGTAGCTCTAAGCTTAATTATGAGTAACTGATCCAGCTGTTGAAACCTATCACTTAAGAAAAACGTTTTAGTGGCGGAACAATAATTTTCGTCTACTCGTCATCAGCGTAGTAAATCAAATTTGCCAGTGTGTGACAGGTTCTATATTAGGGGAATGAGAGTTTGTATCCCCCTTCCTGTCACTGTAAAATATCATTAGCTGATAGTTTCCTAAGAGCCCAATTTCTCAGAAAAATAATAGATGATACGAGTAAAATAGATCAAAATTGAGCTTCTTCAATCAAATGAATTAGAATTTTCAAGTACTGTAAAGAATTTTATTGTCATCGAGGCAACATAAGTTATTTCAAAAACATTGTCAAATACCATCGGGACCTTCAACTGGTTGACAACAGAGTGGAATACCAAGGTGGAAAGCACCTCAGTTATAGTCATACCTCCTCCGTAAGTTGTCAAAGATAGATAGATGGCGAGGACAGGAAGGCCAGTGTGTGCCTAAACTAAGTAGATGCCCAGGGTGCAAAAGAACTGGACATGTAACAAACTTGTGAATTACACCTCTCTTGCGCAGTAAAAACCAAACTAATTCAATCTCGTCAAAATATGGCAAACACTAATTCTTGACTCTATAACAAGTCCTTTATTTCCTCGTTTCAGCTTCTTTTTAAGAAAACAAAAATAATCATCCAATCCGATGTTGTGTTTATATTTATCTCTACTTATTGAAATTGTTAATAATATTATTGACAGTAATGAATACAAAGGTTTCATATTGATTGATAAATAAAGGAAATGAAAGTAGTTAATTATGTGATTATAATATGTGAACAGGAAATGACTTAGCATAATATTTTTTTTAATGATAGATAATAAAATAAAATATGTAATATTTCCTTACAGTATGTTATCCATTGAAGTAATTTGCTTATTTCAATGGCTTTGAATTGAAGACTTCTAATGTAAGTAGAAAAATCACTCTCCAAGAAGACAAGAAATCTAATCTGCTTACTGATCGTGGCTTCCAATCAAATAATGTTTAGTAAACACTTTTAGATTTATTTGTTTGTAAATCAGACACTGGAAAAGCTAGCGAATTGCCAATCACATCCTTTCTGTACGGCACTGCTGTGGATCTGAATACTTTCTAGGCTGTTTATTGGGAAAACAATGGACTTGTTTGTTCTGACCTGCCATTCGGTTAGACGTCCGAACTTCACCAGTCCTGTTCTATTCCACTCGGTTTATTCCAGGGATAGAAATGTGCGACTCTTTCCTTAATAACCATTCATTTAACTTTGGTCGAGCAGTAGCCGGAACTAAGCAGCATTCTACATAAGCAGTTCTAAATTATACTTCACTTACGATGGGATCTTCAATATGGTCGCCATCTCAGACACAGGTGTAATCGTCAGTTCTATCTCCACTCCGAGAAGTGATTTTTAAGATTCATAAGTGATTTATCATCCTTCAAATGAAAAATATAAAATCATTACCAACCTTTGAAACTCAAAATGTCATTACAAAATGCAATCATGATACCAATTAACCTAAACTTGACACCAATCTTTTTAAATCAAGACTTTGTTACGGTTAACACTTTACAGTCTTCCGGTAATGTGCCTTGTCCATTACTAAAGTAACATATGAGTCTCACTACAACCACTAGAGCAACAAGGAAGGCAAAAGTATATATTTGCGAGCGTTAGACCCCGATTTCCGCTACATAATCAAAAAGCTAAAGGAGTAATTTTGTTAAATCAAAATTACTTCTAAAAACATGAATTGTATTCGAAGTATCAAAAGCGTTAGAAAAGAAATTCAACTCTACAGTTGAGTTCAAGAGATTTAGCAGGCAGTGCACAGTACTTTAGTACAAACAAGTGATCATGTGAATAATCCTCAGGTCTTGCTTGGCAAGAGTCTCCTGCCTCCAAGTCTCAAGTCCTGATTCTTCAAGTCTCAAGGTACGTTCCACCGAACGCTCTTCTTTGTCAAATAATATATCTTAGATGATTTCAATGATGGGAAGGCTTCAAAACATGTTCTACAAAATCTAGGCAAAATCCGCAATATTTTCCAAATGATCTAATCTTTATTTTTTTTAAAAAAACACCATTATCACTATTTCAATTAGTTTACTTTCTCTTCATAAATTCACAATGGAAGAAAAAAATCATGACTATGTACAAAAAAAAGTGATATACTAACCCAATTGATTAATTTTAAGATTACTGTCCTCTAGTAGTTAGTCACAAAGTTCATTTGTTTTTCAATTCTCGATACATCATCAATGCCAGACAGGGTTTCATCTACATGCTAATATCAAGCTTACTGAATTGTTTAGTATTTGCAGCAAAGTTAGATTGTTATCGAATCTTTGTCATTGCCACATAGAATTTGATATTGAGGATAATATATGTTAGTTTTCTAATGTCCACATTTAGATAATTTTACCTTTTTTGTTCTAACTGCACAAACTTATTACTCACTTAATATTTGTCACCCATTTCTATATTGGACTAGTCAGGTTATCAGACAGATTCTACAATGTGAGTCCTAAAGTTTGCCTAATGGCAGTATATTTAGAGAAGGGATCTTTTTCGAGTATCTAACATCGAACAGGCTCTGGATCAACGTTCTCTCCAAGGAAGGACGTACTCAAATTTTTTCTTTTCTTGCGTGAAGAAATCGACACCAGAGTGAAAATCTACCAACCTTGATGAAAGCACGCAAGCCAATGGACAACATTGGCTCCTTTAGGACAATATTAAGTTATCTTGCCGCTAAGTAGTTTGTTATCAAAGTTCGATTGTTACCCCATTACTGATACCTCGCCATTGTCGTATCGAGTTTGATCTTGAGTGAATATCAAGTTTCGCCATCAGACTAGTAGTATATTATCAAACTTGAATTGTTATCTAAAAATCGATACAAAACCTCTGACTTACGAAGTTTAATTTCCCAATTGTCGATAGACTGCCACTAACCTATAAGCGTAAAACTATTAATGCACACTTAATCCTAATGATGAATCAATTTTGAAGTTAAAATTTTATTAAGTAAAATTAGTTTTAGCCAATTTTATTTTATTTATCAATCAATTCAAATATCCAAAATTAAAATTATTAAAACAAAAATTATAATTAATTTAATTAAATCACTCTCTATAAGTTTTAGAACAATTTTGTCAATGTGCTAGTTTTTTTTTTGAAAAATTGAATTGAGACCACTACGCATTTATCATGGACCTTTGTCGTTTGGTACGAATAGATAATGTGCTAGAGACTGGATAAAATACTAACATTAAGATATACTCTAATGGTGTACAGAATAGAATTTGTATTTAAGATTAACAGTTGAAAGAAGTTAATTTGCAATGCTAAGCCTCACGAAATAATTTATTTTCATTTGATTCTGTGTTTGCGAGCTAAATCTAACGATAGATTAAAATCTGATTGTCTGTCAGGTGATCCATTTGTTAATTAAACAGTATAATTAACTTGAAAAGAGCTATCAGCCTGTGGCTGATTTTATCAACAATTTTCAATAATGCCCAAATCGTTTGTTTGCTAATATGACGGTTGTGTCAAAGCACAATACTTTCTTCAACTTCTTCCTTCCCCTTTCTAAGTAATTTCTTTTATATATATATATATATATATAAATGATGAAATCTCAATAAGAAATGGGAAAACAAGACTAAGATCTTTCAACCGTAACAAGCGGTCTTCGTCAGAGTCAAAAACCCAACTTAGTTAGGTTTTTAGTTGGGTTTTCACGTGTTTATGTGAAATCGTTTTATATATATTTATATATATATATATCAATGATCAAACCACAGTATGAAATGGGAAAACAAGACTAAGATCTTTCAACCGTAATAAGCGGTCCTCGTCAGATTCAAAAACCCAACTGGGTTGAAAGGTCTTAGTCTTGTTTTCCCATTTCATATTGTAGTTTGATCATTGATTGTTGTTTCACATGTTTATGTGAAATCTTTATATATATATATATTTAAAATAAACTGTTTCACATAGACAGAAACATAAGAAAGACTCATTTGTTAAACTATTTACTACTGTTTTGTTTCAGATGAGTAATAGTAGCATAGACTGAATAAAAAAGCTAATCATGAAGAACAATGGAAGTTCTCGAATGTTTCCTTCAGAAATGGAGGGAATATTGAGAGCTTTGGCGAAAATGGGACGACTGGACGACTTGAGCCATGAAACTCACATGTCTCAGTACGATGAGGAGTTCACTAAGCCAATGGATGACAAGAAGTTGAAGGTCATTGAGAGGCAGGTGAACCAGATGGAGAGGAAAATGAAAAAGATTCAGAAGGAGGTACAAGAGTCAATGAGGAGGAAGGAAGAGCTGGAAGATAGGGTGACTTGGATGGAAACCAAAGTAATGAGCTTAAAGGGACTTGATCTGGCGAAAACATTGATTGATAACCCAACAGTGGAGGGGCTAGAATGTGTGCGGAGGCTTGCTGAAGATATCTCGAAGAGGGTGGTGATGCAGAGAAGGCTGCAGGAGTTACATCGTAAGAACAAAGTGCTTGACGAACTGCTCGCCGGGTCAGGCAAAGTGGCGGCCTCGGCCTTGCCTCCAGACATAGTCAATCCGAAAAAGGTAAGGATTGTAGAACCAACCGACTCGGAGACCGTTCAAAGAGTCATCGAACTTGAGCGACTTCCGTCCTTCACTTCATCCAATACCGTGCCACAACGCTCCAACATCATTACATCTACCTTTTTCAAATCCTCTGAAGACCCATCTAACCGTACTAGTAAAGAGTCACAGTAATTTGGTAAAGTTCACACCTAACGTTTTTACCTCTAACCTTGATAAATTTGTTGATGAGTTGACTTATTACAGATTAAGGTACCAATCAAGCATTCTTTAATTTTAAAAATACTTCAATTTTAATCAATAATTTTAAGACAGAAATCTATTTACAACAATTGAAAGAGAATAAAGAAACCATTTGAATATAATAAACTCGTGAAATAAAATATACTTTAGTCATCAACTCATAAAAGAATAGAAAAATATGAAATCTACATCAAATGTGAAAATGAGAAAAATTAAAAGAACCCAGGGATGAAATAATAATTTAATAAAATTGTAGAAACGATTAAATTGAACGACGATATTATAATGAACACCTGAGATGAACTCTCCATTAGAAATAGAAATATATATGCAATACTTAGGCATTAATTCATAGAAGTGTAAAATATATAAATTATATATGCGAAATGAAAAAATTAAAAGAATAAAGGGAGCAATAAATATTTTAATAAATCATAGAAATACAACAACGAAACGGAACAATTACAAAAATAAAAGAGATTTGAAATTAACTTAGTTGGTACATTGGTAAAAACAGATATAATATTAAAATTGTAAAAACAATTGATTGAGAACAGAAAAAAAATTTATAATGAACAATTGAAAAGAATTAGCTTTAAGAAATAAATTAAAAATGCAGGACTTTGCCATTGATTCATAAAAGAGGAAAAGATATAAATCCTATATGAGAAAAGAGAAATTTAAAAGAAAGAAAGGATAAAAAAATAATTTAATAAGCCATAAAATTATAACAACAAAACAGGAAAATTTGAAAATTGACGAAGACTTGAGCTTAATTTTGTTTCTTTACTTGGTCAAAATAGATATAATGTTATTAAAGTTTTAAAAACCACTGAAATAGAATAAAACAAAAAGTTAATTCTAGAGGATTCTGAGAAGAATTACCCGAAAGAAATTGAATTATGGACTTAGTCGTGGACTCACAAAATGATAAAAAAATATATAGTTTATTTGAAAAATGGGAAAAATTAAAAGAATAAAAGCTAAAAAACTAATTCAATAAGGCACAGAATTATGACAACGTAAAATAAAGATTTGGAAAATAAAAGAGTTTTAATTAATTTAATCTATTTTATTGACGAAAATAGATATTATATTTATTTTATATGTAATATTAACATATTGGCTAATTATAAGTTAGAACACATAAATAAGTATAGTGATATTACTTTACTGTAAGCAATATATAAAGTGATCGTGAAAAAATTTGATCTCAAGATTTCGACGGAATCACATGTTTGTGATCCACAATATCGTTTTATAATTGTTTTCGATGATGTGTGTGTGTGTGTGTGTGTGTGTGTGTGTGTGTGTGGTGTGTGTGTGTGGTGTGTGTGTGTGTGTGTGTGTGTGTGTGTGTGTGTGTGTGTGTGTGTGTGTGGTGTGTGTGTGTGTGTGTGTATTGATATTTTACACAAAAATGGGCCTCATAGTGTAGACAAACCCTAATGCATGATGGGAAAAGTTACCTTTTTTTACCAAAATGTGTTTTTAGACAATATTTTTGTCTCCTAAACTATTAACTCTAAAGTCTTAAAACGTTGTGATTATCTTGAAAATTGTGAAAGTAACAACTGAAAAATCCCCAGATTTTTAAAACAACTGGAAATATTTTTTTCATTGAAATATAAAAAATTTTACTCATGATTCAATCAGAAAGGTTCTGAGGACGAAAGAAGCCAAACCGTTTGATCAAAATGAAACTATATCTAAAAATAGTTACCAAATAAAGATTATGTGGAGGATGAATTGAGGTGTTTTGTTTCAAAACTACATGAACCAACAGTTAGGACCAATTTTATGTTTTCAGAAAATGTTTTTTGTCGCTAAACGGTTTATTAAAGAAGAATACAATTTTCCCATGAAATTGGACAAAAAATTAGGAATTCAAAAAATCCCTAAAATCTCAATTACTGCAAAAGGCATAAAAGCTATAAAAACTGAATATTCATCCTAGACTAATGAATCACTTTGCTATTCCTGTTGGATTTGTTTATATTTATTTACATTGTTCATCTTGACTTCGGAATATTTTGAAGTCTTAAAGGGAAAGCTTTGGTTTAAATTTTCAAAGCAGAAGGAGGTGAGATAAACAGATGCACTGGTCATGTAATGTTACAGACATCGCGACAGTCACTGTATGAGATCATCTGACTGTAGGAAACAAAGCCATGTTTTATTGAAAAAGATTATTTGGTAACACTAAATCGTCATCTTTGCTTTCAAAAAGTGTTATTACTGCTATCTTAATACCAAAGATGTAATGTATACATTAGTTGAGTGATATACAAAAATTAGCGTGTATATTGATAACTGGTTCAATCCCTGTCTGTACTGTCTCCAGGAAATGAAATATTAATTCATATATCTCCCATATGTCTACCACACAAGCTTGATATTCTAAACTGCAACAACAAGGTAGTTAGAAGTGTATATGCAGTTATGTCACACTTCAGCATGTTGATTATCTTCATGAACATTATTTTATAAAATCGCTTAACTCTTAAAATAGTTTTACAATACATGCATATTGTTAATACCACAAAGGTTACTAAACATCATATTATTATTAAAATCCCTAATACCCCGTAAATCGTTGTAGACGCCCCTCTGGTTTTGCAGGTGTACGAGATAATCAAAAAGTAAGGTAACTTTTGGTTTAAAAGCATCTTTGAATTCTTTTAAAGGTGACTTTAAAGTCTGTTTGAAGTTATCATTAGGGCATTATTCAACCGGTCTCATTGTTAATTACCCATCCATAATATCACAATTATAGAAATTTAAAATTTGGTTTGTTTTTGGACCAAAACCTCTTTTTGTAGGATTTTTTTTCAGTTAGACTGGTTTTTTAATAATAAAGTTTTTGATTTTGAATATAATTGAGCCCTAAATTTTTTCACCCAGAATAAACTATTCTATCGCAGAGAGGAAGTAAAGTCATTGTAGTAATATAAGAACTGGAAAATGGGTCAGTGGATTCATTTCAGTTTGAAAACGATGAAAACGGTAATATAATTTAATGTAGGTGACCGTGGAAAAGTTTCATCACTAAACTTCAATAATATAAACTTCTATCATTAGAAACTGATGTCAGATGTTTGAAATCACTCTTCTAATAAACTTGAAAGTTAAAATATGGAGATCAGCAAAAGTAAAATTGCGTTATAATTATGGCAGTTTATACAGTCTCAAACATATAACAAACATTGGCACTTAACATATCTGCAAGGAACCACTCAGAAATATATCATTAATATAGATGTGTACTGAACTAAATAGCTTATTATTTCAATGTTGTAAATAGAGAATTTTATATTAATTATTACAATGGAAAGCTATGTTTGATAGGGATAGTGTGTTTTTAAACTGAGAATGTTGATATTAGAGAAGGGAGCATTAGAGACAAAACTTTTCCAGAATCACCTTCAATGGATTTCATTATCATTTTAAGTGTTTCGCTGCTCTAAGACCCTGTCATTATTACTACTCTGTTTTCTAGTTCTTATCTTATACTACCCAAGGAGTGTTTCAAGTTTATATTGCTTTTTATGAACAAAACTTATCAACTTTATTTAGCTCTAGCTTGGAAGAAATTTGTTTTAAACGTCAAACTTGATGATAATCAGAACTATGAATTTAAGTGAGAAGAAAATAAAGATAATTCTTCGAATTTTTCAGTGATAAATCATTCATTTTTGCCAGTTTGCGTGACATGCACTTCTCAGTTTTTAGTAGATAAGATTAGTTCCTCTGGTTCGAGCCGGCTTTCCTCTGGTACATTGTTCAAATGTCTTGAAATGGTGAATACATACTGAATATTTTCATGATGGATCTTTCAATTTTATAAAAGAAATCTTCTGTCTGTACATTTCTTCGAACTGACTCATTTCATGTTATCATTATGTTTCATAAATTAGAGAAACTGAATCTACCCTTAAAAAAATGTCTGTCGGTCGGTTTGTCGGTTTGTCGGTTTATCCGCAAAATTTTTTCACAAGTAAACTCAGCCACCATAATAAATAACAAGCTGAAAGTTTGACAGTAGATTTGTCTATGTCTAACATAAAATGTAAGCTAAAATGGATTGAAAATTCAAGGTAGAAGCGAAGTTATGTACTTTTAAGCTCTCTTTGGCTAACTTAACAGATATATTTATTTTGAAAATATTCAGGTATAGCAAGTAGGTATTGTTAGTTGATTTCAATTTCATTTACGTATATTAATATATTGCGTATTTGAGCTTATTGACAAGGTGTGTCCCAGAGTTCAAGATTTATTATCTATTCAGAATAAATAGCTTTGTGAACGATCAAATTTCAACCCTAACTAATGAACAGGCTTGAAAAATCAACAAACAAGTTCTTACGCTATATCAAGCCGAAAATAGAAATTGCAAGTCATGTTATTGTAATTAAATTACAATACGGTCTATACTTTTATCAATATATATATATATATATATATATATATATACGGCAGTGTTTCCTGGCGTTGTGTTTCCGGCGTGCTTGGTTGCCAATTCTCTTATCCCCTGAAGACGAATTATCCGTAAATTTGTGTTTGTAGGTGTGTCTCCTTCTCTGTGTATTGCTTTTCTTCGTTTTTGAGCTGATTTGTGTCCAGCTCAACAATAATTTATCACATCTAAAAATGGCAGATTTCCATCTTTTTCTACTTCACAAGTAAATTGTAGACGATTATGAAAAGAATTAAATATATTTAATACATTCTGTTCTTCTCCCTTTTCAATAATTAAAAATAAATTGTCCACATATTATTTAATGAATTTCACCATATATATATATATATATATATATATATATATATATAAACTACCATTTGGTTTATATATGGTATTACTATATATACATAACAACATTTCACAATAAATACCTAAAATAACAATGATAAAACTACAATAAGAAATGGGAAAAAAAGACTAAGATCTTGATATATGTACATATACAGAATATATGTTATATCTGTTCTTATAGAATGCGTAGGAAAAATTTGAAACACAATCAAGAATGATAGACAAAATTTTGTTGATGGATAGTAACCCTCCATGCTGACATTAACATCAGTAGGAAAATTAACTTCTAATTGATTTACGACAAGTGTATACAAACCTTATACTGAAATTATTTAAGATTATTAATCGCGTCAATTTGTTTTTTCCTTTTACGCTTTAATTTGTATTTTTCTTTAGGGCCTCTGTAGCCTTGGTAAGGGTTCTGTATTTATACTTGGAGGTTGTATAGAGCTATGTAAAGAATCCCGATTAGAGAACACACCTATTCTATCCAACGGCCGATATATTATTGAATCTGCTATATATATATGTATATATATATATATATATATATCAATTATCAAACCACAAGTTGATCAGTTGGGTTTTTGACTCTGACGAAGACCATTTGTTACGGTTGAAAGATCTTAGTCTTGTTTTCCCATTTTCTTATTGTGGTTTGATCATTGATTGTTATTTCACGTGTTTATGTGAAATCTTTATATATATATATATAAATGATCAAACCACAATAAGAAATGGGAAAACAAGACTAAGATCTTTCAACCGTAACAAGCGGTCTTCGTCAGAGTCAAAAACCCAACTGAACACTAGATGCAGAAAACATCTGGTGAGGAGTTGAGAAGAGTGGGAGGGAAGAGTGGTATTTTAAAAGGGTGAAAGCACAGGAAAGGACTAATGTCCAGAAAGGGATGTTTGGGGAAACAAAGGAGTACAGTAAGAAAAAGTAAAAAACTATCCGCTAGCTGTCAACCCTCTTTGAAGAGGCTATTGCCCTCGTGACGAAAGTATCAAGTTTGAAGAGACCGTTACTAATGTTTATAATATTAGATCTATTAAATTTAATTAGAGACGATTCAATAATATTTCTTAACAACATTGATTTTTCATAGGTAATAAATTTAGCTCCTGTCCAATCAATATGATGATTTTCATTTTTTATATGCAAGAATAAGGCACTACTTTTTTCTTGTCTACTTACGTTATATTGGTGTTGTTTTACACGTGTCTTTAATGATTTACCAGTTTGACCAATATAAATTTTATGGCAATTTTTGCACGGAATTTTATAAATACCAGCGGACTCCAATTCGCTTGGAGAATTTTTTATTAACATATTACCCACGTTATTACGATTAGAAAACACTATATTAATATCAAGTTGTTTGGCTAATCTTGGAAGGGGGTCCAATGATTCGTGGTATGGCAAAACTATAGAATTTGATCATTAAAGACACGTGTAAAACAACACCAATAATATATATATATCTGTATAAACTGGCAGCAGGTCTTCATCTAAGCATGTATTGTTAAATAACAGAGCAGATTCTGCATTCATGTTTTAAGAACTACAAACCAGGATCTAATTTTAGACCCAGACTATCATCTTATTACAGTATTTGTATACATATACAGTCATTGTCAAAGAATACCGCAAATTTTTCAAATCAATAACGTATAATTAAATTCTTAAAAAAATGGTTAAATTAAATTGAGTTATATTCTATTACTCATTATAAAAGAAGTAAATTAAGTCAAAGAAGCACCAAGGCAGGCCATGCTGGGTGATTAAGAAAAGCTCTTATTACCTAAGCCCTCAAAGAGTCGGAAATATAACTTTCCTTAAAACCCTGTTTTCAAATCACTCTCTCTAACCTTATTACTGTTAATTTACAGCTAATCTACTTCGTCTGATTATAACAAAGAAAATTAAGATAACATTAATGCATACTATATAGATCGCCGAATTACTGGTAATTTAAAACACAAAAGTCACTTCAAAAGTGACAACAGACAATAAAAGATGTTTTACAGTTAAAAGAGGTGATGTTTATTTTTCATGACCAAGAATTATACAATTAGATTTCCAGTCAAACTCAAACTTTGAGCTCTTCGATCATTCGACAAACAACAAAAAACAACGTATATTTAGAATAACTGTACAATTTACTACTAAAGTTGATAATGTGTTTTAAGTTTACTTCTTATATCGTGATCAATATAAAGCCTTTCTAAACGTGTTTTACAAATTCAAAAAGTTTGAGTGTTATGAGAATGATTGTTGAGCTGTTTAAAATACTATTAAACTACCATGCCGAAGTAATATCAAACTCTCTGGTAAGTTATTATTAAATTCATAGATAACAAATTAAATCATTTCATTGTTTGATTTGAGAACTACTTTTAATTATTCTGAGAAAGGTACAAGGGTTTATCTACCATAGATTCATAACCTATTTTTCTGGTTTATCCATTTTCAAAAATTTGGAGATCATTTGAAACGTTAAATGGAATTTGAAGACCTCCAAAAATGTAAAATCCGTGATAATTTTGAGATAGATTTTTTTTACCATCGATTATACTTTACTTATATTAAACTAAGATATTTATAATATGCTTAAGAAATGCACTTAGGCTTGTTAAACAAAACATTGTATCATCGGAATGTTGTGTCCTGTTTATGACAAAACAAACCTGTATCTCCCGAGTTATTTAATGTAAGCTCCCAGCAAGAGATAATTGACAAGGTGTATCTCGGAGTTCAAGACCTACCATCTATTCAGAATAACTGGCATTGTGAAAGCAATTCTTACACTACAAATGTGCAAGCAGAAGAAATCAGCAAACAAGTTCTTACACTATTCAAACTGAGGAAGGAACTTACAAGTCAGTAAACAGAGTGATTAGTGATGAGGAAGCATTTCAATCTCCAGCTCATTACTAAACTTAAAGTAGAGGCACCAATCATTGTGTTACAAAACCTGAGCCCCAAATTTTTAGTGCTCCGACAATTTGCAATGGCATACGACTCCGAATTAATGCTTTGCACAGATATGTCATAGAGGCTCACATCATGACTACGTGTGGTACTGGGGAGTCAGTGTTTATACCACGCATACCATTGATACCTAGTAACTGTTCCTTTCAATTCAAACGTTTGTAATTTCCCTTCAGCGTCTGCTTTCCAATGACGGTAAATAAGTCGCAAAGCCAAACTCTGTCTTCGGCAGGAATTGAAGTGAGTGAGACCAAGTGCCTGTCACGTGGTCAACTGTTTGTTGCTTGCTCAAGAGTCAGAGTTTCCAACTCTTTGTTCATCCATGCACCTGTAAGACAGACAGCTCATGTAGTGTATTTAGAGGCACTTACTTAACACTGTCCTAATAAATATATTTTTTTCTACTCTACAATTTTCCTAATAATATTCTGAAATACCACGTATCATCTCAGAATTTTTGTTAGGTACTCGTCAAAGACGGGCATGTCTGCTAGTAATATAATAATCCTATAAGGTGATGTTATTACTTTTATATTGTTTTCAAAATAAATTTGAACAAAACAATTGTAATTGGAGAGAAAAGCAAAAAAAGTTAATTTCAACTTCTGTTCGAACTGGTTGTATTTTCCTTCTTGACATCAAATTAATGGTACTCATTAAATAATTCCATTTAAAAACTAATGACTTATTTGGCTTTTTGATTAACTTAAATGATAACTAAATCTAAAAGCATATATAATTCTGCTTATTTTGAATAACGTTTTTATAAGATGTGATTTATTAGCTATTTTCCAAACATGAAATACGTATATGTTCTCAGAAAAGATGAACGTATCGATAATAGATTATAAATAATACATTTCAGATTTTCCATCACACCAATATTTTTATCCCTTAACTGGCTTTGGATGATATTTAATAAATGATAATGTTGAAACTCAATCCACATTTTCTTGGTTATTTCTATTATCCTTTTGAAAATACTAAATGAAGTTTCATTATCTATAATTATTTTAAAGTTCAGTTTTTCTTTGTTTAGTCGTCTATAAAAGAGGTAGAAACAGAAATTTAAAACTGTTTTTAAATTAAAATTAATTGAATAAATTAAACTAATTTATTTTTATTGAATGCCAGAGGATTATAATCTACTGTTGTGTAAACTTAGAATACGTTTAAACGCTTCGCTATTAACCTGTTTGATTGATTAACATAATTTATTGATGTATGTTTATTAATTATGTGTCATGAATGTAAGGCTTATGCAGTGCGTAAATATTCATGAATATATAAATATCTATTAGGACCTGATAAGCAGTTGTTCTATTATAAGTTGTCATATAAATGAATCATCCATTGTATTCTGATCTAACTAATGAGCATTAAGTTTAGAAATATTTTTGTTTAGTAATATTAAACGATGATTTCTGCCTAAAACATATAGTATCTTCAAACAAAGAGCTTTGACATTGTTTGTTTTGTTGAGCCAGTTGGCTTGGTTTTGTCAGTAAAAGAAAAGTATTGTTCATATTTTAATGCACTAATAAAGTGTGAGTTTAAAGATTATTTTCGACAACTGTAAACTAGATAAGTGTTTACAAGGTTGGTTTTGAAAGAAGCCAGAAGATGAAAAGTGTGGTGAATTTGATGAAGAGGAGTAGCGTTGTTAGAGCTTCAGTAAGACGTCTGTTGAATGATACTAAATAATGTGCTTCAGTGACCGTTAAGTCAAGGATCGAATCAGACTACCTTGAACAACTCTAAGCTAGAAGAGGAAATTTGTATTTGCTGTGGAATAACTATTCAATGCCTGAGGAAGAGTGGATACGAGGAAAAGAAAATGGTTTTAGAAGAACTGTTAGCCTCAACTCCGGGGTGCTAAGAACAAGGGGTGTCCACCGAAAAGGGGAGCTCGTAACTCTCAATGTTGCTTTGCTTCGGTAATCTATTGGAAACTATTGGAAACTAGTGTATTTAACATGGATGGTATCTTCAACAGAAATTTATACATCTACCAATTTAAAATTTTTTTTACAATACTGATATGACTGAACTCATTTTTTCCCATGACATTTTTTCTACTTTATTATAATTAAAGTATAGTGATCGAGATCAGAATTTGATCTTGAGATTTTGACAGAATTACGCCTTTTGAGGTCTCCTGAATCAAATAAATTAAGTTTTGCAAATTGCGTAGTCTATATGACAGTCATTACATCTCTGCAATAGTAAAATATCTGAAAAAAATAGTTTTTATAACTAAATTTTATATAAATGTTAATTATTTGCCCTGACTCTGACCAACAAGAATGATACCAAATGGAAATTTTATACTGGCAGTACATATAACAAACAAAAATTAGGTGTTTTAAAATGTTGTTTGAAAATGCTGTGGATTAATATTTCAACCAAGAGGTATTTCAGTTGGTATTGGACTGTATACAGAGGTGGACGTCATTCGTACAGAGGGTGATATTACCATTCAAAGTCAAAGTTATTAACTAACTTAATTAACTAACTCAACTCTTCTTAATGGGAAAAACGGGCCTCTTTAAAGAGTTCTGATTAGTCTGATATGGATATTTAGGAAATCATTATCCTAGTCATGTAATCTGAAGTTACCATTCTTAACTGTAATTTTTCTAACTGAGAAGTCAACAAACTTTGGTCTTCTTAAACAACATGGCTACTAAGCTTTGTTTTAAAAAAAAACATTATATAATTAATTTGAAAGAAATTAATAATTTTTAAGTGAAAATTATTATTATTAATAGTTATTATAATAATCAAAAATTTCTGGTCATGATTATATATAACAGTTTATCACTTGAAAAACTTAATGCAGTTTCTGAAAAAGTTCATATTTAATTTAAATAAAATGAAGTTACACTGTCTATTTGTTTGTTTATACCAAACTACTCCTAGTGCTTTAGAGACAGACTAAATATTCCTATATATTCAAAAACTTTAATTACCACACTGCATGAACCAGACTACTTTGAAATATATAAAAAAATTTCACATAAACACGTGAAATAAATATTTCAATGATCAAACCACAATAAGAAATGGGAAAACAAGACTAAGATCTTTTAACCGTAACAAGCAGTCTTCGTCAGTGTCAAAAACCCAACTGTTTTGTCAGTTGGGTTTTTGACTCTGACGAAGACAGCTTGTTACGGTTGAAAGATCTTAGTCTTGTTTTCCCATTTCTTATTGTGGTTTGATCTTTGAAATATTTATTTCATTCATGTATAAGTTGCGTAATGATGTCATATGTACGATATTTTTTTAAGAATATGTGGATTATTTAGATCAGTGTAATATGTACAGCGTAATCGATAACTGTAAGAAGAATTGTCATGTACTTGTCAGTACGTGTTTACGACTGAATTTTCAAATGTTATCAAAACAATTTATAAAGTTAGTAGCAAAATAACCAGTTTAAAATATTTTAAAATAATGTCTGTAATCATATGATTGATTGAAACTTTTATTCCATACAACTTTTTTTATCAATATTTTTCTCTGTGACGTTATCTAATGTCTCAAAATCTCAGATAAATGCACAATGATATTCGCTATCTTTTTAAATTTTGGCATTTACGTGTCAGTAATGCAGGTGTTCTTATCAACAAATCTACTAATATGTAAGGCTATTAAAAATTATTTTATTTGAAAATATGCTCCTGGGTAATTTTGAGTTCTATCATAAATGAGATTACCCAAGTTTTTTTTAGAGACGCAGTATGTTACCTTACTAGCTGCGTGCTGCTCCGTGGTAGGTAGGCGGTAATCAGCACCCTCTCTCCCCAGACTCGGGTAGGCTACCAGAGCCCTCTACGGAATCAGCCGCTCCTCCCTGATCTGTCGGATCTACATTTTCTTTTTAGCCTCATAAACTTGTACAAGCTCCCTTTTATGTTTCCAACGATACCATCCATAATGATTTGAAAATTCCTTTTATTCACCAAGAAATCCAATCCCGTTACTGCAAATTCCATAAATCATTACCAACAAATCTATATCCTTTTATTCTGGAATTATCATCCCATCAGATTCCTACCAACCCTATAAGAAGGCTAAAAAGATGTTGGCCCCGAGACCTACTCATAAATGCAAACTAGTGGCAGATTATCAGAACAATCTATATGGAGTACTACCAATGGTAGTTTCTCCACTCTTACATTATGTCCAATGTTACTTATGTACCATGTATCAAAATTACTTGTTACCCCTCTAAGGGTAGTTGTAATTAAAAAAGAAAAAAAAAAGCCTCATAAACATGTCCAAACTTGAAGCTAAAGTAACTGTTCTAATTCAGTCACTTTTCGCTACAGCACCCACCTGCAAAGCCCAGAACACTAGTGTTGTACCCAGAACGTCAGTAACAGTTTCAGTAACAAAATACTTTGTACCTAGACGCCATTAAGTTAGAGTCACAATAGAGAAATATGCTGTAATTAGTAAGTGATTAAGTTAGAGTTTTAGTAGGTTGGAATAACCTGTGATCAGTACATCATTACGTCAAAGTCTCGTCACAATGTAAACCCTTTTACACAGAATTACATTAAGTTAGTCCCCAGTAATGTAACTTAGTACCTGGTATCACCTTAGTGATAAACAAGCCTACTGTTGCTCCGCATCTAGTGATCTAGTGAGTTTCAGTGTATTCGACATGAACTTCTGTAGTCATTTCACAAGAAATACTCGCTTTCTATTTTTTTTAAATTCTTTAGTAGATATTATAATTAATTTAAACAACTTCTCAACTTATTACCTTAATTTATGTACGTAAGATTGGTTCTTGCTTTGAAGTTTGATTTATTAAGAAAGTACTAAATCTGATAAAAGACAAAAAAATTGCAGTACGGGAAAAACATGTTCCAAAATTAGTGGAGTTGTTATCATATCGTTCAATAACAATATTACCAAATATTAAAACAACTTTCGATCTATTATCATTAGTTGTATAAATGAGTTTCTGTTTTCCATAAAACTCGGTTGTTTATAGTGTCCATATTTTCTACTTGTGATATTTATTGCAGTAAGAAGGGACCGCCCGGTATGCCTGTCAGTTTATTTGGCAAATGACACGGGCCACTCGTTGACTCAGAGATTTATTTGTTTTCTTCCTACCGTATGTGTATAAAGAGAAAAGTATAACTGTTACCAGCTTTATATGATCACAATAATTGAAGAGTTGTAAATCAATAGGGTCTGAAAACCAATTTTTTTTTTTTGAGCTATGTTTTCAATAGAATCTACATAACACACAAGTAACAACCAAAATGGTCTGTCAGTAACTATTTAGGTTTAGGTGTTTCATCGGCGAGAAGATTGTATAAAGAGTAACTCACACAGGATTTGTGGGGTCTAAGTGCCATGCGTCTTGTTATGGTACAATCCCACGAACCTAGTTGACAAATTGTCTCATGCAATCAATCTATCTGGATCTATGATCTAAAGATTAATTAAAACTTAGATTTAATTTTGTTTGCTTTGTCTATAGATTTTTGTATTTTGTTTTCGTTTTATAAGTTCTTTTATTTACAAAATAATATGGTTGATGCATTAACAAAGAAGAAAAGAAAAGGTGAAAATTTGAGAAAGGAGAAAAAGAATAAAAAATCAAGAGGCAAAGACAAGCCACACTTAGACACCATCGGCTGAGTGACAGACGCTTCGTATTGTAAAATGATTACACTTGGAGAGGCTCTGATGTCAGTTGGACGGTTTTCAGTCCCTCGGACATCAGTACTTAGACCCTTCTACAATGTTACAAATTCATCACGGCATAATTAATTAAGTTGTCACATTAATCAAGCCGTGTTTGTTAGACAAATAAAGTATGTTGGAAACAATATCTAGTCATAATCAAAATTAAGAAAAGTAACCATTATAATTGTTTCATAAAAAATTTTTTTAGTTAGGCAGTTTTGATTTTCAAATCTTCAATTAGCAAACCAAATGCAGTTCATATAATCTATATATAACTAAACAATTTCGTTTCGTTTGCGTAACTGTTACAGGGCTCAAACTGCTCACAACAATGCAGATGTTGAGTTGGTCTAGCCTATATTAGGCCTAGTTTTTAACTTTCAGTTTGAATCAAATATTGAATGTTTTTAGATCTAATTTCCTGAAATTGTCAGATTAAAGTAAGTGTTTGTTTAGATAAATAATTCAGGGATGGCTGCCCGTCTTTGATGATTGATATTTTGAATGAAATGTCATTGCTCAGTAATGCCCTCCAAGCAAGAAGTACAACTTTGTTCAGAGAAGAAAACCTCATAAAGAGGTCAATTAAAGCATTTGAATTGCTTGACAATATAGGGACATTTGAAAAAGAAATTCATGAGAGGGTTGCTTTGCTTCGGACGCATTCAAAGAGATCCAGTTTACTGAAAACCATAGATTTGTTAGCCTACCTCGTCAAAAGCTACTGGAAGCAATAATAGGAAATATGAAAAAAAGACTGATCGCTGGTGATCATGTTAAAGCAACAAGCAATGAGCAGGAAAACTTCCTTGAGCTATTTAACTCGCCGAACTCATAATATTTTAAGCACCGGTTCGTGCGAACCGGTGCGAACACAGATCTGTTTTATTAGAACCTCTTCTTAAAAAAATTGAATCCCACCACTGGTTCATTCCTTCTCATCCAAGTTTTAAAATGGAATATTTTCTTCTCAACTCAAACATTTCTATACTATTGGATTCAAAACGCATGCGGTTAACTAACGCAAGTCAAACCATACACTGTTTTGAATGATACAACTCTTAATAGACCTGTTCTTTATCCACTGCATGATACGTTTTAAACTTCTTAGCTATTAGAATGGAGTTCTAGTGACTTAGTTTTAGTAGCTTTCATATTTTGTACTCTTGACTTAAGATGGAGTTAAAAACAACTGCTGCTAATGACAAACTTTTAAAACATATAATCTAATAATGTTGTCTATCTGTCTTTTGGTTTGCTACAAATTTTCCTAGAGTTTCATACATAGTTCCCTATACCATACACTGAACCTACATGAACCAATCAACTTGAAAATGTATCTTTTATTCACATATTTTACAGGTGTAGTAGACACAGTTTTGTGATCATTCTATTTTGGGCACATTTCTCGATCGTATATAACTGAATGATTTTATATATGGTAGATTAATGGTAATTAATGCTCATTCAATTACAATTTAGTGGAGAAATTCTATAATACAAAAATGTGAAACACGTAGAGCTAGTATTTTGATTAAAAAAATATGTCAGATTAATTATTATTATTTTTTTTTCACCTGTACAAAGTCAGGGGGTGTTCAAATAGAAAGTGTTGAAATTGAAAAGAATTGTATATTTTATAATCATAAAGTCATTTCTACTGGGTAATAACTACAAAAAGAGATCTAAAACTTCATTAGACAAAGGCTGTTCAACAAGAGAGTTGTAGCGACTTGCGGAGATGAGGTCAGCTGTTTAGTGCCCTCAAGCGCCTATCCAAAGACACATATTATATTAATAATGTAAAAAACAATTCTTATATTCTTCTATCCTAAACATCAATAACTTAAAAGATACCTTCAACAGTAGGCTATCGATTAGCAACGTGTCTCAAATAATCATGAACATTGATTGACCTTCTGAAAGAAATGTCCTTTGAAAAATACATTAGTTGAAAACTGAACTGAACCGCACGAATCTGTTGTCTAAGCAGAGGTGGGAGCTCTTAAAAATGGATAGATAATATATTTTATTGAAAATAATTACTGTTCTGTTTAAAAAATCAAAACCAGATGGGAATAAGTCCTGGTTTTATTAATATCAAAACAACAAAGAATGATTCCTTTTCTTCTAAATAATCAAAGCTAGATAAAAATAATTTAAAACTCAAATACTTATATCATTAGATACATTTTTCAAGAAATATGTGTGTATGTATTCAAAACTGAAACGTATAACCTGTTTAACCTCTTTTATATTCAATAGAAAAGCTCTCGTATTATCATATAGATAAAATATATTATTTAATATATATTGGTTTAAACATATATATATATTATTTGAAATAACATCAAACTTAGCTGATACCTGTTTTTAACAAGCTCCTTAATTTTTCTAAATAATTCTCTCGTTTCTTAGTCTACAGTACAGCATATTTCCAATAGTCAACATGTTTCAAGTGATCACCATTCATCTTCAGGACATGAATAACTTCTGGAAACAATTTTCCCCTTTTATATAAACAATGTAAAGACGAAATAGTTATTGTTTTTCTTATGTTCATAATAAGCTGTTTCTTAACCCTGCCAGGTGTGTACCCTCGTGGTTTGCGTGACTACCTCTAAAAGCCCTGCTTGTCTTTGATGTCATTCAAAATAATTTTAAAATTTTGTTTCTTTCTATCAGAATATTTAAATATAGTTCCTGTTTTCAAATTAGTAAGAATTATAAAATTTTCAGTTTGTGGAAGTTATTTGTTTGTCACTATTTTCAAAAAGTTGTTGGTCTTTAGGAAGAACTGATTCCAAAATATACAAATATATCAAGTTATTATTTTCTTGACCACAGTTACTAATAAATACTTTTCTTCTTCTCGCAATTTGGTCAAGATTAATTATTTCATTAATTATTTAAAATCACCTCTTTGCTAACGTTTCGTCTTTATTTTAAGACGTCCTCATGGTTAAGGCTAGCTTCTACCACAGAACCAACAAAACCCAACTGTTTTGTTCGGAACCCACTTGACCCAATTCCGAGAAGAAGAAAAGTATTTATACAAATATATATAGTAGAAATGTCTGATTCAAACGGACATATTAAAAACGTTAAAAAATGCTGCCATTTTCCATTGAAGGACGAGAAAAGGTCTTAAGAAAGACAGACGAGATGTATAAGTAGAAAAGAGATGGGGGCAGCGGCCACTAAGCCTGCACAGCGGAGCCGAGCGGACTACCACCCCAAGATGGTAGCTAAAACTTGTATCGTGTCACCGAAATGAGTAAAAAGTCTTGGAAAATTCGCACAAGCCGGAATGAAGGGCGGCCCCTCAAGCCAGAGCCTTATCAAGTGGACTTTCCGCCCGTGGACACCAACCCAGGGTGACAATCCTCCCTACCACGCCCCACAATGAAGAGAAAGTCTTGGAAAATACAGGTGTTAACAATATAAGACTGAGGTGGTCAGACTGTCCACCAAGCCAGTGCGCGATCGAGCGAATTCACCAACCACGGCCCCAACCCACATTAATCATCCATCCGGTGGTGCCTTTCTTAGTTCATGACATGAGGGAACAACCACCCAAGCATGTTAAGCCCCCCCACCACGACAAGGTGAAGGCACATCGGGGGGGAATCGGCACCCAGCCACGAAAATAACTACTTCTCTCCTGATGACAATGGTGTTGACATATTGAAATGGGTTATAGTGAGTTATAACTCAGAATTAACTGAAATCAGTTTTCTGCATTTCAAAGTGTGCCTTCGTGGACCCTGTTTCTTTTTGTCTGTATATATACTTAAAAATGTGGCTCAGAAAGGACAGCAATAGTTCAATGTTAGTAAAGTAACACAAATAAAAGGAGAACATAGAAATACACTTGCAGCCTGCAATTTTTGGTTTGGATTATCTTCAGTAGGCCAAAGATCAGATGAAACCAAAATTATTGCTTTTTTTTTGTGTCACTTCAGTAACTTTGAACTATGTATGTTCATGTAAAAGCCTATTTTAGTTTGTAAATTTTGTTCTTAACCATTTTAAAACTTGTTTTTCTAAATCGTGTGATAATCGTAAAGTAATAATTTGATGTTGATATGGTTTACAGTGAGCGGTATGAAGGGAAGGGTGGTGGGGGTGGGTGGGTCGGGGGCAGAGTGGGGGCAGTAGGGCGGCGGCAGCGGGTGGACGTGTCGCAGGGGCAGAGGGAGTGATGCGCGTGGGCACGTAGCTAGGCACCATGTCGTCGGGGGACGAGAGCATTGAAGAGGTCGTCTATGAGATCGAGCCAAGTCGCCTGCCCAAGCACCGGCCGGTCGGGCTCGAGGACCTCTGTCGACAAACCAAGTTCACTCGGCAAGAGATTCGCATCATGTACAGGGGCTTCAAACAGGTAAACCTTCAGTACACATCCTGCTTATTGTCAAAAAAAAATTGACCATGACGAACAGCGAAAGTGTTAATTTTATTAATTAGAAATGATCAGCAGTTTATATGACACTGAAGTGTACACAGATTCAAAATACCCAAGTAACTTCTGTGACAATCTAATAATGTCGCTTAACCAAAGTATTTGAATGAAGTAAGATATTTAACTGCTAATTAACTCTTAACTTTATTCTATGAATCACAAAAATCTGGTTTCTTATAAAAACAAATATAATTTTCTATATTATAAAAAAAAGTTATGTATTTTATTAGTCGATTAAATGAACCAGAAGTAAAACAATTAACTTTGAAACAACAAAACTATTGTGAAGCGGGTACATTTAGGTTGAAGTTAGTAAATACAATGTTGTTTTATTTCCAGTCAATGTTAAGCCTTGGATACCTTTTCCTTGTAGTTGTTGAAACAATTTTGCCAACTTGGTGTTGAAAAGCGTGCATTTAGAACACTGGATTTCTTTGTGTTCGATTATACAAACGAATCCATTTGAATGGATTCATATGTGTAATGTAATTCAAGTATTTGTATAATTTGTTAAATTCATCAAACTTTTATTTTAATATTTTTGGAAAATTTTTTTTGCTATTCCATTTTTTTTTATTAGACATATAGCATGTGATTAAATTCTAGGATGGGTACCAAAAAAGGACTGACTAAAATAGTCAAAGGAAACTACTGACTGCATCATGTTGACATCCATAATTCCAACCCCCTCCTCCTCTGGACCTTGATGTGTGTTAAACCAATCCGAATCCTTATGGACTGTCCATAAGAAGGACTGTCCAGCTCTAGCGCATCGCACTCCTGGCTATCAAGCCGTGAATTAATCAATTTCGTCTTTGAACACTAATGAATACATTTCAATTTTAATAACAACTACTGATATATAACATACCATCGTTATAATATAAAGATTACTAATTATATTCTTGATTTACGTTTTCCTAAACCCTGACCGGTTTTGGAACTCACCCACTGTCATGAGAGAAATTCAAGTTATTCGTCCAGATAACATCTTCTTATATATCAGATTAATTAAGTAATACAATGTTAAATATCACGGTAATGTATAGTGAAGAAAAACCTGACGTAATTCGTAATTTCCTGAGTTATTATAATCGTTTATAATTAATTTACAAATCAAATTAGAGGTTAGAACTTTAAAACATTGTAGATAATTTTTTTTTTTCAATCAGTCAACCAAACAAATAATAGTAAAAAATTTATAAAAAAATAAATGATCAATCTATATAAATAAAAGAAAGGTTTTGTCTGTACATTGCTCACAACTGACTCATTTCAAGTTTTCTTTATGTTTCATTCGTTAGGGAAACCGAATTCACCAATAGAAAAATTTCTGCCTGTCGGTTTATCTGCAACATTTTTGTCACAAGTAAACTCAGCCACCAGAAAACATATCAAGCTGAAAGTTTGACAGTAAATTTGTGTATGTCTAACTTAAAATATAGGCTCTGAATGGATTGGAAATTTAACGTAGAAGCGAACTTATGGACGTTTAAAGCAAAACCTTTTGTCACAAGTAAACTCAGCTACCATAAGGCATAGCAAGCTGAAACTTTGAAAGTATATCTAACTTAAAATCTAAGCTTTAAAAAGATTGAAAATTGAAGGGAGAAACGAAGTTATGGACTTATAAGCTGTCTTTGGATAACTCCAGAGATGTATTTATTTTGAAAATATATAGTATAGGCATAGTAAGTAGGTATTGTTAGTTGATGTCAATTTTAATTGCATTTCAGCTCCCAGCAAGAGATAAGTGACAAGGTGTTTTTCGGAGTTCAAAATCTGCTATCAATTCAGAATAACTGGCTTTGTGAGCGAGCAATTCTCACCTCTACAAATGAAAAGCAGGAAAAATCAGTAAAAAAGTTCCTGCACTATATCAAGCTGAGAAAAGAACTTACAAGTCAGTAAACATAGTGATTAGTGATCAGGAAGCATTTCATTATCCAATTGAATTTCTTGACTTCGTGAATGCTCCTGGACTGCCTGCTCATGACTTAAAACTTAAAGTAGCATAACTTAAACCAATCATGCTGTTACGAAACTTGAGTGCTCCAAGAATGGGATACGATTCCGAATTTTTGCTTTGCACATATACGTCATAGAGGCTGATATTATGACTGGTCATGGTACTGGGAAGTCATTGTTTATACCACGCATACCATTGATACCTTGCATCTGCCCCTTTCAATTCAAACGGTTTTGCAATGACGGCAAATAAGTCGCAAAGCCAAACTCTGTCTACAGCAGGAATTGAAGTGAGTGAGACCAAGTGTTTCTCACATGGTCAACTATTTGTTGCTTGTTCCAACTTCCTGTTCTTCCAAGCACCCAAGGATAGACATGTGGTGTATACATAGGCACTTACTTAACACTGTGCTAATAAATGTATATTTTCCTATTCTATAATTTTTCTAATAATATTTTGAAATACCACGTATCATCTCAGAATATTGGTTAGGTACTCATCAAAGACGGGCAGATCTGCTAGAATAATCTAAAAGAATGAAACACAATATTAAGGCATATTTAAATAATAAATTAAAAAATACATACTATTTTGAAAAGCTAAGCTCAGTAGAGTTGTTTAAATGCAAATAAATTAGTTGTACAATAAGCATATCCTCTTAATGGCACATTTCTGAATATAGTCTAAAGAAGATATGTTTACTCAATCTTGCTTCTGAAGTTTGAAAAGAGACAAATCAACAGAATAAAGAAATAGGAGATTGTTTGATCATATTTAAAGGAGACGATCCTGTTAGAGGGGACATTATCAAATCAAACACGACTTCTGTTTCACCAACAACTCATATTACTTCCCCTTTTTATTCTTCTTTGCTTCTACTCACATATTACTGTCAAAATACCTAAAATTATAATTATTAATTTTGAAACTTATAACTATTAATAAATACATTTAAAAATATGTGTTAAAGAAATACTAAAAAGTAAACATATTTTTTCTAAAATCTGATAATTTTTTCTGAGTACTGTTCATAGAAAGATGTGATAAAAATTACCACCATTTCTGATGTAACTATTTTGAGACGTTGATTGTAGTATTTCAGGAATTATAAAAAAATAGTCATCTGACTTTCATATTTACTTATTTTATTATTATTATTGTTAATTTTTGTCTGTGTTAGTAATATCAAAAAGTTTGTTTTTAATTTCTGAATTTTTTTTGTCCCTCTTTTGGGAAGGGAAAATTCAATAGCATATATTATGGTCGCTTGATTAGAGAAACAATATATAAAGAAGAACAAACATTGTAGTGTACACAAGCCGCCCTCGTCGTGGCTGTTTTAATAGTCAGAACCTCAACGGTTGTTCAACACTGATTTTTCATCATCGACGGGAATGAGTGAGAAACACGATTTTAACAACATTGTTAATGTTCTAATATAACAACTTTTTTTCATAAAACTATTTAGAAGTAGCGAGTAAATTAACATTTTTAAAGAGCTATTTTTTCTAAATGTAATGCTATGTTTTCTAAATATATTTACTATTTAGATATGTCTCCAAATCGTACACAGTATTGGCATCTCAATAAACGGTGTAGCAGATCTTTGTGCTTTGTATGCTTCATTTTTTTTAATCGTTTTAAATTCCGATTTTCGAATGGAACTGAGGAATTAAACCACCCATAATTCATCTGCATTGTTTAAAGAACAGAAAACTTACATGTCATGGCTAAAGTTCATCTTCATTAGTTCTTCTTTAACAGAAGAATAAGTTTGTCTCTGCTCATGTGAAAAATCAAGTGTTCATTTCATACACACAATTAAACAATTTATTCCAGTTATAAAATCCCGACAGAGTTTTGCAAACACTGGTAATGTATTATAAAATTTTTCATAAACATCTTCCTTACAATAGTAATCCTTTAGTTTTCATTATTCCTTCAACAGATATAGCTGAAATGTAGGCAAAAGATTTACTGCAGTTAACTATATTAATCAAATGATTATAGTTGTCTTTCTTTTACACAAACCATAAAGTTCTTTCACACCGTGATATTGAAAAATTGAAAAACGTTGGGTTTTTGACTCTGACGAAGACCGGTGGTTGTGGTGAAAGATCTTAGTCTTTTTTTTTTCATTTCATATTGTGCTTTTATCATTGATTGTTATTTCACGTGTTTATGTGAAATTTTGTTATATATATAGGTACTCAAAATTCGAAAAAAACGATCCAAACTGGACGCAAATCAGCTCAAAAACGAAGAAAAGCAACACACAGAGAAAGAGACACACTTACAAACTCAAATTTTCGGATGATCCATCTTCAGGAGAAAATTTGAGTTTGTAAGTGTGTCTCTTTCTCTGTGTGTTGCTTTTCTTTGTTTTTGAGATGATATATATATATATATATATATATATATATATATATATATATATATTGCTTTAATAGAACTACTGAAGGCTTATTACAGTTGAAAACGATAGTGCCACGATAATTTCACTATAGAGTGTACATATACTACTAGTTTTTTATAGTTATAAATAAGGAAATTCACATTAGTATTACATGATTTTCAGTTATAAGCATTACATTGTGCATGTAAGATATAAAATGAAATTTAAAACCCCAAAATTATGAAACAAAATATACAAATACAATTTATAGATAATGAGCAATGCATTATAGTACAGTAATGCGTATGACTGCAGTATGTTTTGAAGGATATCAATTTTTTTTCATATATTCCACAAAGTAACGTTTTTAGTAAATTGAAGGAAATATTTTAATATTCTTCTTTGGATGGTCTGCATGATGCGGAGGCCAAGTCTTAGTAGAGTATGGCTAACGTGGTCAGATGTTTGTATAACTGATAGTTTGTAAGTAAGCCTTAGAGAGACTCTGTTAGTTTGAGTCTATACACATAGTTTTTCAAAAGTACTTGTCCTGTTAAAAGCTGATTTATTTCAAATTTCGGTTTGTAGTGAGAGTGTTTTTGTTTATTTTGAACAGTCGGGAAATATTGTTCTTTCACATCTCCTTTTGTTGTTAATTGACAAGACATTAATGCCCTTAATAAATATATTAAATATATAAATAAATAGTCTATGGGTGCTTCATTAATTTGTTGTCTATACTATCGTGTTACAACTACTCTACAAGTAATCCAAGTGTGTTGCCTAGTACCCAGGGTTCATAGACTCGCCAAGGCTGACATTTCCTGATCAACTGGGGGACCCTAGGACGCACCAAATTTTTAAAACTTTGGGTTTTAGACACTCATGAGACTAATATCATTTTTTTAATTATTATTTGAGGTTGATTATTATTAGCATTGCTTCTCTAAAACTATTTTTATTCTCCCGTTCTGTACTGAAGTATTCCAGCAGTTAGCTTCAACGCCTCTAAGAAGCTCAGAACGTTTGCTGAGTCCAGAGTAAAATTTTTTTATGGTTTGTTGAGTGTCCCGAAGCCTACCTCTGTGCAGCAAAGTTGCCTGGCAGTCAGCCAGTAGGTGCAACGGTGTTTCTTCATCTTCTTTGCAGAATCTGTACAAGCCATCATTGATAATGCCCATTCAGGCTCTCTGCATTTCGATAGAAAGTAACTTCCTTTCTCCTTCTTCGGGACAGTCTTCTTCGGGTCCTTAGGTGCACTTGTGGGAGGTTCGTTCCCACTAGTTAGCACTTTTGGGTCTTCTGTGCTTCCGGAAGATGGTCTCCTAATTTCCTTATTATCATACAGGGGGAAATTCCTGAAGCTCTATTTGTGGTATTTTGTCTGCTCCGGAAGAACACTGCATACTGGAGTAAGGCTATTTACTCAAAGGGGCACCTGATCCCCTTCAAGCTCCGTTTGTAATACAGTAACCCCTGTATCATCCATCCTTCGGCATGGATCGCATAACGTCTTGGATTGAGGCTCGGATAAGAGGAAAAGATTTGAGGAGTTGGAAGGATTGTGAAACGAAGGCGGTCAGGCCCAGCCCCTGGCCACCTTCTCCTCCTCTTTCATTTGTCTCTGCATGTAACAGGTTTATGGGGTAGCCTCGTAAAGTCCAAAAGTTGGAGTTGAGTGCTAGAGGCTATTAGAGGCGCATAATCATTCCATCAGTACACTGAGACTAATATAAGAGACCATCAGAAATACGTGGGGCCTCCCGGTCACTTATTAGGAGCAAAACACACTGGGTAATTCGACAGCCTCCAAGAGCTCTACTATACCTGGGGGTCTTCCAGATACCAAGATAATGAATGAGTTTAGAGTGTATGCTGTAAAAAAAGAAGCAATAACAATACGCCCAGGTATGGAGTGGTATTTAGAGTGAAATAAAACAAGCTTCAAAGACACTACAATGTTTGGGGCTTTTCGGTTGCCGAAATATCCAGTTATATTTAAAGTACATTCAGTAATACACGAGGCTACAAAGGTACTCTACTAATTCTATCAATGGGAACAACGACTGAGTCTGTAATTTTTTGGACCTAAGTCTTTATATGAAAGGACTCTTCCCAAGTTCACTGCATAGTCGCACAGCATGCTCATAGCCCATAACGCATTTGAGAATCAGAAGGAGTACCCTACCTAAGATTCTGGGCTAACTGCCTGGTAATCATTGAAAAATTTTCGCATCTGTTTAAGCAACATGGGTGATTCATATATGGCAGGGTTGTGATCTAACGACAGAATCAGATAGTAGTCATAGTACTCTAGGTTGGCACTTTGACGGATAACCCTAATTCACCTATAATAGATTTTTTTTTCAATTTTTATTTCTTCATATCTTTTTTTTTATTTTTCAAATGTTTCAGTGTCCTTCTGGTTTGTTAAGTAATCACTTAATCTGCTGAATGGTTAATCAGTTCCTGTGTTGAAGCTTTGTTGCTGGTAATATATTCCGCTTGCCTGGCGTTGACAGAGTCAGGCAAGAGAGCCATTGCGGTTCCAACATGCTGTCACTCCATCTGCACCCTCTTTCACAAATTCAGTATCCATGTTACTCCTGCACGAAATGTTACTTTATACTGTGATCTGTATAATTTCACAATAACCTTTCAGTTAACATAAATCATTGTAAAGGAACAAACTGTTGTTTTCTTTGAGTATTTTTAAATAATCTGTTTTTTTGCATCATCATTACCTTACATTTTTGTAGAATCTCTAATGGGATATAAATATAGTGTCAATATTAAAACGAGATACTGTGTAAATTAATTCAATCATCTAGTTTGTTATAAAATTCTTACAAACTTCAAAACTATAATGCGAGTGAACATTCCAAAGAAACTAATTTACTATAAAGCCCAAAACTCTGGTGGAGGGTTTGATTATCTAATATTGTTTTTTGCAAAGATTCTGTGTTGAATATTTTCCCCATTCCTATTAAAGCCAGTAAATTGCCTTCAGTCAGGTGACTTTTACATTAAGGTTATTCCTTTTGAATGTTATCCTTTTATACTGAAAGGCTAATAAATGATATATAAAGCTGGAGTTAGTTCAAAGATCAAAGAAGGGAAAATATATTAGTGAAGACAGCTCAGACTTCCCTTTCATTCCCAATAACTTTTCGAGGGTTTGCAATCATGATGATTTACTTTATTTTTTTAACAAGGTAAATAGAATGATGTACTTGGTCGTCCATTACACATTTGACAACCCTAACTCTATTCCTCTTCTCATAAAATGTTGAAATTGTTAACAACTATTAAAAAATTAAACAATTGTTGAACTTTACTACATTCAAACAATCCAGATTAAAAACTTCTTAGTTCTAATTCTATACACAACTTATAGATATCACGTATTGAGGCAGAATATATACATGAGAGAATCTTAAATTCCTGATATTTATTTGACCTTGTTTTTTTCTTTTTTGTATTTTTGGTTACTTCGACTACAATTTCATGTACTTAGAAGTAATTATGTTTCAGCTGTTTGATTTTGTAGTGAAAACAGGGTGGAAGCACAGCTATTGGAAGCAGTCCGTAACAATATTAATCATTATGACGATAGAAGAGAAAAGATATTTGAATAAAAGATATATAGGGGAAAAAACAAATATATAGGCAAACAATTGAGAAAATAACTTTTTGGAATTTGATGTTTTCTGAAATAGTGTATCTCTCTGATTAATTAGAAATCTCCAGAGAAAGGTTTTGCTTATCTCGTCATGCAATCACATAAATGAAGACAATAACTTGATGCTTTTCAATTAGAAGATTAAACCACTCCTACCATGGATTTTTTCATTTTATAATGACTTTAATATAAGTTTCAAGTATGTGTAGTACCTGCGTTTTAAATTTCTTGACTAGATGATTAAAAGTATTTTAAAACTCGCCATCTCTTTTGTGAGCGCAATATTGAAGCCTTCTAGTCTCTCCATTCATTTCAGTTTTGTTGTTATTTGGTCAGACCGAATTAGAGGCTACTTAACCAATAACTATAACTAAAGCGTTATGATCATCGACAGTTTAAAAATGGTTAAATTCATTTAACAATGTTTAAAAATGTTAAATAATTTTGAATGATTTACTCATTTTTAAGTCCCTCAAGTTCTATTTTAACTGTCTCTGTATGTGTATGTGTTTGTGTGTTAATGTGTTAAAATACCACTCTTCCCTTCCAATCTTCTCAACCCCTCATCAGATGTTTTCTGCATCTAGTGTTTCAGTTGGGTTTTTGACTCTGACGAAGACCACTTGTTACGGTTGAAAGATCTTAGTCTTGTTTTCTCATTTCATATTGCGGTTTGATAATTGATTGTTATTTCACATGTTTATGTGAAATCTTTTTATTGTTATATATGTATGTGAGTTTGTTTGTTTGTTTGTTTGTGTATGTGTGTGTATGTAAGGTAGATATGTTCTATTGGGGGGGGGGATATTGCAACATCAAAAAATCACTTTTTTTGTCCAAAATGTGATTTTGGACATTTCTTACCTTTTAAACTAATAACTCTCTAAAATATATAAAGCATTCAGATTATAATGCAACTGAAAAGGAAAGGCTGGCAAAAAAAACTTCAGATTTTTAAAACAACTGTAGAGGTACATATTAGACTTAAATATAATAATCCTGACTTAAGATTGATTCCAGAAGTTTGTTCATACGATACAGATTACACCCTTTGACGAATTACACTGAAATGACACCCGAAAGTATGACCTTTTAAAAGTAGAGCTGAATAATTTTTTTCTTGGTATTATATCCAATAGATAATATATCATATTACATTTTATGAATTTGTATCATATCAGAATTTTTTTTAAAGATAATCTCTAAACTGTGTCGATACGTTTCAGTCTCTTTAGACCAGTGTTTCCCAAAGTGGGCGGTGCTTTGATATCGGGGGGCGCTAATGCAAAAAGGAGTTGGGGATTCTATTTCCATAAATTGAAAATGTTCATGCAATATAATTTCTAAATTTAAGTGAAAACACCACATGTACACTTCTAGGAAAAGGTTTCTTAAAATTATTTGTTTTGATAATTTATTTTTAAGTTAAAAGTATATTCTCATCTAAGTTTCTTTTATTGTGTATGAATTCTTTTGCATAAATATGCTATCAAACAATACATCTATTGGATTCTAAATAAATATTCGATTAGTCATTATATTAATTTAATTATTAAAATGTTAATCATTTCGTTATTTAGTCTAAGATTCTGATTATTGAGGAGTGTTGAGTATAGGTTTATGGACCCAAGGGGGCGGTCGCTCGAAAAAATCGGAAACACTGCTTTAGACGAAACATTCAGCAAAAAAAGAAACATGTAACAGATATACTGGCTAATGAATCTATGAGTGACCTTACAAAGCAATGATCTGGTGTAAGTAACGAAATAACATCCGTTCTTAAATGAAAAGGGTACTCAAATTGGCCTTAAAAACCTACAAAGAGAAGAATGTTTAGTAATAACAGGAGCATTCACCACCTGTTCTATCTCCAGCATAGAAATAATATTAAATATCAGTAACTTCAATTTTTTAAGAAAAAAGAATACATTGGAAGTCTATTGAAAGTGCATGAAATGAGAATGCTTCAATGGTGATAAAATAGTTACATATTTAATGGAATGAAATACTAGTAGTTTGGCCACTATGTTGATAAATACTATGCCCATCACAGAATATTTTGCAGGGAGCGAAGAACTGATCACATATTATCTCCTGGATTAGAAGAATATTGTTTTTAAGAAAGAGATTCTTATCTGATATACTGACTGGTTAAAAAATAATAAAACTCCCAAGTTTTTTAAGGGTAATAAGCTTCTAAAAAGTTTATTTCAAATTAAAATAATTTTTTAAAGAAAATAGTGTATTGTTAAAAAAAAAGGGATTTTTATGAAGGAACTCATAAGAACATATCAAAAATATCTAAAAGGATTTTTGCTGTTTATCTCTAATGCAGATTACAAATAATATCATAGGAATAATACAGACTCCGTCTGGAAGAGGCGTAAACCATTGAGCACATTCTGTCTGAATGTAATGTAATCGGCTTTTAACAAGTTAATGTTTTTTGGCAAATCATACTTTAAAAAAAATAGAAGTAAGAGATTCTTCTCTAAGAACAGTTATGAACTACATTGCAAAACTTACAATATGAATTTGAATTTAGATATAACCAAGAAATTTACAAATATGGGTGCTGCGCGGACGAGTTCCATGAAATTCAGTCTCTCAGTTTAATAATGATAATAAACTGATAACGTATACTAAAATGATATAATGATGATAACACATTAGAGCTTTCTTGTCAATATCTTCAAGTTTGTTGTAGCTGACAGAATGGATATAGTCACACTAAAGCAAATAAGACCATTATTTTTGTATCAATTTTGATATTATGTCTACACGATAGCTGCATTAAAATTAATCAAACTCACTCGATTGTCATCTGGTTCGATATTATGTGCACTTATTGTAAAGTTGCTCGTAAGACATTCCAGATTTTTATTTCATTATTTAGCTAAAAAACAGGGACAGGTATAGAATTAATTTATGTGGTAAATTAAAATATTATCAAACTTATTGTAAATCAAGTTAGTTTAATGATTATTTCAATCATTATCTTATTTTAATGAAATTATTTTTGTTTTGACGAAAACATAATCCTTGTTATATTGCATTCGAACAAAATTGGAAAAAAAAATGAAAACTAATTAGTAAGATGAGTGACACTCATTGAAATATATTATTAATGCCATCATTAAATGGAATGAAGGATATAAGTGGTGTAATCTGATATGGTGCACCTAGCTAATTATATTCTAATTAATTTTAGTTATCGTTTAAAGGGCTTATAGGATATCAATATATAACTATCATTAATAATAATTGTATTTAGTACTAAGGCTCATTATTTTCATTATAAATTTTAGATATTCAGTCAGTTATGTGGTATTGAAAAATATAGCCAGGAGTTTTATTTGGGTGGAAAATACAAAATAAGACCCTGAAAATATATTTTTGAAAAAAGCAATGCGTTTTTAACACTAACTGTTCTTCCTCAGTTTGTATGTGAGTTATTTCCATCTTAGTATTTATTCTAAAATTTCTAATTTTCTTGGAACCTTTTCTGTTTGTTTGCATTCATTAAGCAATTTTTTCGTTGCACTTTTTCCTACTACGTTTACGAAACTACTTCCATAACTGGATATAAATATTTCATGCCTTCTTGTATGATAAACTTCTCTTTTTTGAATTATGCTTATGATTAATTGTGATAATTATGGCAGTGTAAATGCGAAAATGATTAGAGAGGGGTCACTAATGCAGAGTAACCTTCTTGTGTATTGGTGGACTTATAATTTTCTCTTGTTTGCTAGCTGTCCATTTCTTTTGCTTAAATTATTGTTTTCGCCTTCATTTTGCCTATCTTTATCATCTACACAAGTGTTTGATTTGAATCTTTATAAATTGTGCTTGCAATATTTCCAAATATTTTTTCTTCGTATATAATTTTTAAATATAAATCTCTCAACCAACCACTAATGATTCTTTCCGCGCACTGTAGTGTGCGTTGTAATTACCAGTTTCAGGTCACGGACCCACTACTATTAAATTGTAATATTGCTGTGTTTGTGGAGTAAATAAGTAAATGTCTGTACTCTTTTATTCGGTATTCGGTAAACATTATTTCGTGGTCGTTTGATCTTCTTGAGTCGTGAAAAGTTGTCAGTACAAGGTTTGGCTTTCTATTTCAACAACAGCCTCTATGATGGATATATAAATCTATTCAGAAACCCTTTACAGATAGCTTGATTTCATTTCAAAGTCAGTATATCCGTATAAAACATTGATAAACGATTGGAAAAAGCGTTGGTCTGATCGTGATTGACTAATGAAAAGAAAAACAGGTAAAAATATCAGTTTAAATTCTATGAGTTAGCTAATTAAAATAAAGTTCTGGGACTTCAAAGATTTGTAATAACAAATCTTGAAGATTACTTGGTCTAAGATAAACTTACAGAATGGGATACTTGATGATTTATTGCAGACTTGATGGTTCCATGGTCGTCAACTGGATGTCCTGTCACAACCATCGACTGCTGTACACAGACTAGAGCTATTGCTGCCCTGTGGACCATCACTGTCAGTGATGGTAATCCTGGCAGACTATTTGCCATTTAGCTTCTTTCCTATGGTAGAGTAAAGGTGGAATCAAAATGTCAAAGATTACACCAAAGGTGAGTGTATTTTGTCACTTGAAACAGTTTCCTTGTAACTGTAAAGGCCTTCATTCCTCATAACTTGAAATGCTCTTTTTAGAGACGTTTATTTAAGTAATTTTAATGATGGCCAGGGACGGCAGAAAGGGTGGTCTGCTCCGGGTGGGCACGTTCCAGCAAGAGACATTTGAGAGGGGTAAAAGCAAACCAAAATCTTCACTTTCATCCTAAAATATAATTTAGAATATTGATCATTTAGCGCTCATCTGTGTTAATACTCTATGCACTTACTAACGTTGGGCATTTTGGCTGCAAGATATCACTATATGATATCGTTATATTTCTTCGACGCTTGAGTATGTACTTTCAGGTACTACTGAAACTTGACAGAAGTTTGGACGAAAAACTTCCATAAAGTAAAAAAGAATTTTAATTTTTCACATTTTACTACTGGTATGTTGCAAATTAGGGCAAAATATTTGTCTAACATCTATGTTTTTTTGCCTATTTTAATTCAGGTCCACTTGTAAGATTCAAATTTGAGAAATCCTAATAAATTGTACTCTATTGTATCATAAAAAATTGTTATTTATACATTCTGATAAAAACTAGATTCAATGGTAGTCTGCTGGAAATATGGGTGAACACATTTAAATATCAACATTTTGTCATTCTAAAATTTAAAACTCAGACAGCGATATGAAAGAGGGAACCAAATCATGCAGCTTCCTGTGTGGCATAGACAGTTGTTAGTATTTGATTGTTATAAACAAAATTTTCTGAAGTGCCCTGAATATAAGGTGAGTCCATTCAAAGTATTGATCCTTATGTCGCAAGTTTCCTTAACTTTTGTATTAAATATTTGATAAATCACTTCTAAAATATCAAAGTTTCCAGTTCTTATAATAAACAGACTATAAAAAGGAGTTGTGATCAGTGTTTGATGACGCCTCTTTACTCGCTTCTTCATCCCTTTCTTAAATCATTCTAAATGTTTCTTCTCTAAATTCAACTCTTTGGCCAGACTTAATGAAACCGCTTTTACAAAAAAGATGAAAGACTTGTTTCTTAAGAAGAGAATAGTAATTTTAACTTTGGCCTTTTGCCAGGATTATGGAATGAATATATCTTTGCAGGTTGTTTGTTATGAATTGAGGAGAAGAGCGAGAGAGTCGTGTAGTGTGAGAGTGTGAGGGTGGCACTACACTCGACTATTACTGGGGGGGCTAGGCGATATTGAAAGCGCTCCGCCAGTGTCAATCATTTCGCTCCAGGTATCTCACTCTCTTAGTCTCTTAATATCACTCCACTGCCTCTCAAAGGAGACAGTTTTCCTCTTACCCCAAGTCTCTCGACTCAACAGTCCTATATTATTTCAAATATTTCATTTAAAGCTATCACAATATAACGATTTCTGTTTCTAACTTTCAACATTTTTTCACCAAAAGTTTTAAATTTTTTATGACCATTCTTATTAAGTTATTTTTAAAAGTATTTATTAATCTCACCACCATTCATGAATTGATTACTTTCAAAAATATATTATGAAGTCTAAAATGTTTTTATTGTGATGCAGGGAGTTGTTATGTATAGTTAGTTATATTGGTATTCTTATGTTTATTGTATAGTTTCAAAACGTTCATCTTTATTTTATAGTTAAATTTAGGTAATTTAACCTACTGACGGGCGACTTCACCAGCGATAGACGAGGTATAACAGTTGATAATGATATTAAACAAAATACGATTCAACAATTGGTTGCTGTGTATGTGTTTGTGTGTATGTGTGTACGTGTAAGTGCAGGACACATGAAAAAAAAAGAGTTACAATCATTAAATTTCAAAACAGAAACTGGGCACCAATATTAGGACCTTAAAAGGTATTTCATGTAGATAGAAATATGTTTTTGTGATTGGCACAAATTTGCCTACCCTTGAGGTTTAATCGTTCTTTCTCTGTAGTAGGCAATTAATATATTTAAGGTTGAATAGGCTTGAAAATTTTGATTAAAAGTTTGAAAAATTAGAGAATAAAATAACAGAAATAAACAAACTTGCAAAAGGCTCTCATTACGCTGATAGAGATGCTAAAAAAAAAAGACAGTAAAATATAGATCGCCAATATTAAATTATATCCAAGTTTAAACCAAGTTGATTAAGTAGATAGAAACAATCAAAACGATGTGCTTTTTAGGTTAATAGTAAGACAGGAAAGTAACCAGACGCTTGTTTACTACCAGTGTAGCTGGTGCAAATTTAATTTTTAAATCAATAATTGGCATTGATAGCTATTATTTAAATTAATAATTTTAGTTAAGGTTATAGGTAACAATTTTTTCATTCCATACATGAACTCTATTTCATTTCTGATAAAGTTGATGGTTATAATGAGATGAATTAAGTAGTGTGGCGTTCAACCAGATTTTTTAAAATTACTTGTAATTTAATTTTACTATTCTGTGTTTAATTCAGTCTGTTTGGCCTTTCCCAGTATTTCAATCAATCTGTCAATGTCTTAGAGTTTCTGTCGCGTTATTGCTTTCGTTAATTGTTGCCTTTTGAACTTTTCTGTCTTTAAATATTCTTATTGCTTCTATTTATCTTCCCAGTCCTTTCATTCTATCGTGTTTACTAGATCATCTGGCCTTGTCATATGTTACTAAATTATTTCATTAAAAGAATGTTTTTATACCTTAGCCTTAATATTCGCCCTTCTTAACCTATATAAAAGATTCCACAATATTTTATTTTATTCTATGTATTATAATTTGGTATAATTTATTAATTGTCCTTGCTATTGAGAAATTAGGTTATTCTCCATTGAACTATTGGTTTAACTCAATATTCGTGTCTAGTCAAACATTTTTATCAATGTTTTGTTTGTTTTTTGACATATATAGTGTTACTTATTACTATTTTCTGATACTGTATATGGGTGTTTTATTTTATTTAAAGCACATTGCCTTGGACGCCTTGTTTTTGTTATTATTATTTTAGGTATTTTCTTCTACATAATCAACAACTTATTATTAATTACATGCATATTGTTAATACCACTGAGGTTAGTATGATTTCTATTAGAAATAGGTCAAACCGTCATACCTCGTAAGATGATCCTGGAGTTGGAGCGCTTTCGGACGTTGTCCATCTTTGATCGCAGCAAACCTACTGAGCTGTTATAAAGAGGGTTGGTTATCTGTCAAGTCCACTACTATCCTGATATTATTATTTTGATTTGATTTAGTTATTTTTGATTTAGTTTTTCTAGTTTGATTTTTTTATATTTTTTGTTTTTTAATATTTTTTAACTTCGAAGTTATATTTTGACATATTGACGAAGTTTTATATTTCTTTGTTTATATTTTTTAACTTTGTCATCCTGTCTTCCAGACAGGATGACGAAGTAAAAAATATAAAAAAATCAAACTAGACAAAAAAATTTTCTAAAAATCAAAATAATACTATCAGTATAGCAGCGGACTTGACAGATAACCAACCCCCTTTATAACAGCTCAGTAGGTCTGTTGCGATCGAAGATGGAAAGCGCTCCAGGGACTCCAGCATCATCTTACGAAGTATGACGGTTTTACCTATTTCTAATATAAATTATTATTAATTCCTAATTATTACAGAATTCATTTTACACATTTTCTTTTTATTTTAAATACTATTATAGTATAAGCGTTTTGTCATTTATGTTATAGCCTATCTAAATTAAACTGTAATTTATTAAAATTAAAATATGAAATAAAAAATAATAAACAGTTAACTTTGAAATATAAAGAATAAATTTGTGGTCTTACATATGAATTTTTAACAGTTTCTATTTTAAAATCTAAAACTTTTTAATTGAAACTATTGAATAAAGTACGAACTAATGGGATATTATTGAATCTTAAAGAAACAAAAATTAATGTAAAACTTGGTAAGTAAAAACACCCACATCACTGACAGGTAAAGTTCAAAATTTTAACAAATGGTAACGCCAATTCACTCTTTTACAGTTTTTCGTAAAAATTTGGTTACTTATAAGATGTAAAAAACAACAGTATATATATATATATATGAGAGTTGTAGAGAATAGGATTTTGTAATTGATTGTTTGTTTTAATTTTTTTTTTCAAAAAAATTTCATTTAAATATTTTGTGCATTTTCCATACCTTTTACCACTCATAACTTTGAAGGATTCAGATTTAGAGACAATCTAAGAGGTCATACATGTATTGTAGTCAGTCCTGTTCAAGGTGTTATCAAGCTAATTTGTTGTAAACATACTGGGAGCAAGTGTTGTTAGATTAATCAGAAATTATTATTTTCGCTAAATACGGGAATTGGTAACGAAAATCGTCTTTGTGACATTATTATTCAACGCATAAGCAGACGATGGAAATGAAACAAAGGCTACATTCACAAATAGTCTTGTTCACGTAGCTTCATTGTGCATATATATTAAATACTCAAAATTAAACTAAATAAACACACACAACACGTTTATACACTTCTAGTCCCAGATTTTTGGTTCAACCGTCATGAGGATGAAGAGGAAAGAAGGTTACAGTGTCCTGGCCGAAAGATGATGGATCCAGTCGTTTATTTTATTTATTTAGTTTTATTATTTGAAGGTGGCTATAGCACTGCGTCTTAAAAAAAGCTATTGTATTTTCCCTCTTCTGTACTAAAGTACCCCAGCAGTTAGCTACAACGCCTCCAAGAAGCTCAGTACTTTTGCTGGTTCCAGCGGTAAAAGTTTTTCTATGGTTTGTTGAGTCTCCCGAAGCACCTGCCTCTCTGCAGCAAAGTTGTCTTACAAGTTATCTGCAGGTGCAACGGTGTTTCTTCCTCTTTGCAGAATCTGCACAAACCATCATTGATAATGTCCATTCAGGCTCCCTATGTTTTGGGAGAAAGTACTTCTTTTCTCCTTCTTCGCGATGGTCTTCTTCGGGTCTTCAGGTGCACTTGTGGGAGGTTCCCACTAGTTAGCACTTTCGGACCCTCGGCGCTTCCGGAGGTTGGTCTCCAGACTTCCTTCTTCTTACAGGGGAAAATCCTTGAAGCTCTATCGGTGGTATTTTGTCCGCTCCGGCAGAGCACCGCATACCGGAGTAAGGCTATTTACTCAAGAGGGTCGCCTGGTGCCCTTGAGGCTTCGTTAATAATACAGAAACCCCTGTATCATCCATCCTTCGGCACGGATCGCATAACACCTTAGATTGGGGCTAGGATAAAGGGAGGGGATTTGGGGATTAGGAAGGATGGGAAACGAAGGTGGTCAGGCCCAACCCCTGATCACCTGCTCCTCCTCTTTCGTTTGTCCCTGCATATAGCAGGTTAACAGGGTAGCCTCGCGAAGGCCGAAAGTCAGAGTTGGGTGTTAGAGGCTATTAGTGGCCCTTAATCACTCCATTACTACCCCGTCCAGTCGTTTAGTAAACAAAAATAGTAACCTGTTTTGTTTATTTATTTAGTTTAATTTTGAGAACTTTTTTGTTAATTTTGAATGAATTTTCTATTTTTTCATGGGCATATACACATATGTCTAAACCATAGTAAGAGATTTGTTTTTATACAAGCGAAACTTGTCCCAATGAATTATGAATATCTTGATGATGAATGGTGATTATTTGAAATATACCGATTATAGAAAATAAGTTACAATTTGTAGACGAGTAACAAGTGCGATGTTGAAAAAAAAATTAGAACCTTGTTAAAAAGGAAGTAGTTGCTAAGTTTGGTTCTATTTTTAGAAACAAAAATATAACCAAACTTAGCAAGCTTCTAAGAGTTTTTCTAACAAGCTTCTAATTTTTTTCAATAACGTTCTTATTATATATATACATATATAGCTATGACGGTCTATTCCTAAACCTTATGCTTAGTTCAAAAGCAAAGAGGAAAAGAGATGCTGCTGGTAATATTACTTTGTTACATTAGACAATATTTTTTTTTATTTTATATTTCATTTTAAGCATGTTCCACTGTGTATTACACGCGTCAACATCAAATTATACAATAGTGTAACCTTTTCAAGGGGCATAAAGTTTTGACTACTTGGCATAAATTCAGGCATAATTAAAGAGGCTGTCGGGACTCATAGGCCAGACGTTGCTACAAGACAAATCAGATGACAGCAGGAAACGTCAGAGGACAGAGTGACAAATGCAAGCAGGGTTCGCGTCGACCCGCTCGGCGCCGATACGGTCACTCAGTGACCCACTTGGCTGTCTAATGGCCGCCCTTGCAAGATGGATTTTTCTGTTTACAGCTGCCAGGCCCTTCGCTCTGGCCCCCTCCTTTCTGTCAAGCCCTTCGCCCTACAGCTAATTTCATTATTCACGAATACCACTCCTTTACTCCTGAATAACTTAATAACAAGCTCTAATGGCATTCTTCCCAATTCATTATCACGGCTTCCTTCGCTAATATTTAAACTAATCTCTTTTTCTTTTAATTTTAAACATGTTTATATTTTCAGCCATTTCCTTGATTTACTTTGTCCAACGGAAATCATCTCGTTCTATACATTTGCATCACATCATCTCTTGCATATATACAAATGCTTAAACGATATAGAGAAAAGAAACACGTTAAAATATTTGAAAATAATAGTGTATTTTAGTATACCTCAAAATAATAATAGTACACCTCACAAAAGTATATACTTATTTTGTAACATAGAAACATGCCAAAAAAATAACTGAAGCTGTGATATATATATATATATATATATATATATATATATTATATATATATATATATATATATATATATATATATATATCTAGAAATGTCAAGATATATTGGCACTTATAGAATAATAATACGGCCATTATTTGTAATTTATTTTTTAGGGATTTTTAAACTTAAAATTTTATATTAGTTATTGCTATACTTCAAATTGTTATCAGCTTACAATATTAGATGAGATTGCATTAAAAATTACAAAAACCCTATTTATATTAATAGAGAAATACTAAAGCGTAAAAATTAATAATGAAACAATATTAAAATATGTTAATTTGCAACTACAAGCAAGGGAATACAGAGGAAACACGCAGTGAACAGTTTGGAATAGATTGAGGTAGTTGACGAATGGATGAAGAAAAGGTGGCCACTACAATCTGTATAATTTGATTAAAAAAAATCATTCCAACTCCACTTAAATTTTTAAAGAAACACTGTATCTTCAATGGAAAGGTTTATAAAGAAAAAGTAAAATATGTAACCACCGTTTGGTTTCTTAACTACTATTTGTGCTGGATGCAATTATACAATTGCAGACTCTGTCTGGATGTTACTGAAACCTTCGATCGCATTCCACCTGTCTGTGGGGCAATCATTTGGAAGAAAATACAGATTTTTGTCAAATCATACCTATAACCAATAGATGTGAAACATAATTTCTTAAGGATAATTTGGGAGGTTAATAAAACAAGTAAAATCCAAAGCTGATTTGAAGTGAAATGAAAAAGGGAAGTTTGATAGTTCAGAAATGACAGCAATGCTCACGATTTCGATGGGTCTTAAGCCCTCAATGTGAAACCAATAATAAAAAATTGCCTGAATGCTCTAGATCAGGGGTGTCAAACTCATTTTGGTCTGGAGGCCGAATACAGCTTAGTGTGATCTCAAGCGGGCCGTGCCAGCAAGCTAATTACAAAATTACGTAGAACTAACAATAACTTTACCTTTTTGTTTGTATCATTCACTAATACTAATAATTAGTGCAAAAAAAATAAGTCCATTATAAAAATTTTTATTAAAACCGACACTCTGTATACACTATTATCCATTTTGACACAGATATTTCGTTGGTCAAGGTGCGAGGACAAAGAAAAAGTGGATAATACAACTCCTACTAAAACACTGGTGGATAATATAAGAACTGCAGGTTTTTAAGGAAATTAGAGCAAACTGATTTTATATATATATATATATAAAGATTTCACATAAACACGAGAAATAACAATCAATGATCAAACCACAATAAGAAATGAGAAAACAAGACTAAGATCTTTCAACCGTAACAAGCGGTCTTCGTCAGAGTCAGAGTTGGGTTTCTGACTCTGACGAAGACCGCTTGTTACGGTTGGAAGATCTAAGTCTTGTTTTCCCATTTCTTATAGTGGTTTTATCATTTATATATTATATATATATATATATATATATATATATATATATATATATATATATAACCAATTAGATGAAACGATTCTTCGAACTGAATAAACTAGAATTTTCAAAAGAACACACAGAAAAGAAATCACTGAACTCACTACTATATTTCGATATAGTAGTTCTTGGTAGGACGAGGACATTGAAATATAGTAGCGAGTTCAGTGATTTCTTTTTTGTGTGTTCTTTTGAAAATTCTAGTTTATATATATATAATGCATATTTATTTATACCTCGGGTCGAATCAAACCCCCCGGTGGGCCGGATCCGGCCTGCGGGCCGTATGTTTGACACCTGTGCTCTAGATGAAAGATGATTTGAAAGTTGTTATGCTGACAAGATATTATAGTTGTAATAAATTCATTATCTATAAGTTTGATCCACAAACTGAATTGATTATCAAGGAGTTTGATATTGTGTTTAAAAATAGTAAAATTGAGTGTAAACTACTGAAGCTTTTGTATGAATTGTTTTTTTATAATAGTCTACTCAGTAGGTGTAAACAAATATTCTATTATTAGCATAAGACTGTTAAGTAAACTTGAGATAAATAATTGTGATGGACAAAAGACAAATATAAAAGCATTTTTGAGTGAAGGGGATGGAGGTCTAAATCGTAATCAAAGAGTTGAATGACTCTTTTGACACAGCTGAGAGTCTTTTAATTCAGTCACACATAGCTGCAGGCCCTCATCTCGTCTCTCCTCCAGTCATCTCTACTATGGTTCACATTCTCTTACTCCACCTAATTTCCTTGTCGCACGCACGTATACCCAGCTTTTTTTCCCTTTTCTGAAATGTCATGTTTGAATTATCCAACTAAACTTTACAACTTTTTTTGCAGTCTTATTTATATACATTCTGCCACGCAATTTGAGTGATTTACCTGTCTGACCTATGTATATTTTATGACACATTTACACGAAATGTTATAAATACCATAATAATATTAGTTCCCCAATAACGGTGCAAAAAGTTATCAATCCTTAGATTAACTTAGTAGTACTTCACTGAACTTCTCTTTAAAGGAATATTCAAGCCGCAAAATTAACTAATTTAATATAATTTAAAGTCAACTAATGTTTAACTAATTTAATGTTCCTATTAAAATATGTTATGTTTAATATATTTAAAGCTGCTCTTTTTTTGGGTGCAGTACACCTCTTAAAACATGTTTTATTCGTATAATTTAGAAATATTTATATTCACGATGATTGTTTCAATTAGATTATTGATTATTTATGATTCATACTTATTAGTAACTTTTCATAATTTTATTATATTTTCTCATTGCTCAACATTTCTAACAAATTCTAACGCAGTGCAATCACTTATTATGTGGTATTTACTCATTGTAGGGGAAAAAGTTAATAAAATGGTCTCCACATATAAACATTTAATGGTATAAACAACGCGTTTCGAACACGTAGTGTTCTTCCTTAGGCATTAACTAAGGGTGAGTGTCGGTGTTGTACCACCAACTAGTGTTCGAAACGCGTTGTTTATACCATTAATTTTTATATGTGGTGACCATTTCATTACCTTTTTACCCCACAATTTCTAACAAAATTAAACTCATTATTACAGATTACTTAAAATAGAAGAAGTAAATCGTAATTTGCTCTTTTTAGAAAGACTTATCCATAGATTACCTGAAGAGTAATGTTTTAGTGTATGTAGAACAACGTACTTGCATATGTACATTAGTACTTGCGTACGTTAGTTCATTTTTATTCTTTCCATCCAAGTAATGTTAAAATACCTGTTGTAGGATACATGTGTTTGAGTACATTAAGAGTTTGCTCCCCTGAATTCTTTAACGATGAATTTAATAATATTTATTAATTCTATTGCACTTATATTAAAATGCCCCTCCATTTATATCGACAAAGTTTTAAAGGGTGCTAAAAAAAAAACGCTCTTCAATGATATACTCGTAAGAGAATCTCTTTCAATGTCGAATATAATAGTTTCCCCATGTGATGTTAATATATTTATTCTTTTGTAAAAACGTAGGCAATATGTTAATCAATAACTCACGCAGAGATCTAGAGTGCATTGGTATTTATAATATTCCGTGTAAATACTGTCGTAAAATATACATAGGTAAAACTGGTAAATAATTAAAATTGCGTGTCTAACGGCAGCAATAGATATTAGATGAACAAAGTAGTGTTATTTATTTGTAAAAATATTCTCCATATATGAATGATCGATGTTGTTAAGAAATATTATCAAGTTGACTTTAATTAAGTTTAATAGATGACATATTACTATTCAGTGTTATCAACTACTAATAAATTAAATTTTAAAATTTCTTGTCATTCTAATCATTTATCCTTAAACAGGATTGAATACGAAATAGTAAAACTTTCAATACTTGATTTACTCATTCTGAGGTAAAATGGATAAACCAACAAAAGTCTCCACACAAATGAAGTTTTATTCAACGCGTTTCGAACACTTTGTGTTCATCATCAGGAAGACACTATAATACAAATTATATCTAATTAGTTACAAAAATTAGAGTGAAATAATAAAATTCAATTAAGAGAATTCAAGACATACCCAAGGATGTGGTACTGACGGGTTGGTCCAGTGAACACAACTAGTAGGAAACAAATCCGTTGCGAAAGAGTGGGGATAGGCAATTTAGGAGATAAGGGACAAAGGCTTCGGGTATGCTGGAAAAACGTTTAACTGAAATACAGAAGGCCAGATCCACTAATTTAGAGGAAAGAAACCTTTTTTTTTCTTTCTTTTTTTTTAATATTTATTTATTTTTTTATTTATTCTATGTGATTCTAGGAACAGTTTAAGAAATTTTGGACACCCTGGAATTTGATCATTAAGACATAGAGAGGCAGAAGGATTATTAATGACAACCTTGTTTATTTGAAAAGCTTCCAAATTACAAATTTCTTTAAACTTTCTATTTGCATGTAGGATGGTAAGATTCAAGTTTGGATCAAAGCTGTGATTTTATGTGACAAGGTGTTTCGCAAAAGTTGAAAAAAATTCTTTATTATTCTTATTGTTATTTTTCCTTTGCAAGTATTCATTAAAATGTTCCCGGGTTCTTTTCTCAAAGGAGCGCACAGTCATGCCAATGTAAAAACATTGACAATTGTTACAGGACAACTTATATACTCCACTCAATGAACTGGGATAAAAACTCAATTTAGGGGTTAACAAGGATTTTAAATTACCATTTGTTTTGTAACTGACTCTAAAATTAAATTTTCTTAATATATTAGCAATTTTTAACGAGGATGTTGTCACATAAGGTAGGGTAATCCAAGAATTTGGGAGGGATTCTAAGCTGTTTTGAGGAAAAATAGTGTTTAAAAGAGTTCTTCTTCTTTCTTTTTTATACAACAGCTTGTTTATTAACTGTATAGAATAACCGTTATTTATTGCAATGTGTTTTATTGTATCTATTTCTTTTAAGCGGTTTTCTTTAGATGAAGGTGGAGACTTTTGTTGGTTTATCCATTTTACCTCAGAATGAGTAAATACCACACAATTACGGATTGCACAACTAATGATTTGACATACTCTATACATTTAAAAGTTCGATCGATCCGTGGACACTTTGACGTCACCATACTTCTTCTTCCCTTTTTACTTCTTCTTTCCTAAAGACGGTAAGAAAGCAGAAAAGAACGTGATATTATTACTAAAGATTAAAGTTTGTAAACTTTAAAAAAATGTATTTAAGGTTCCTTATTTAAAATCATTAACAGCCACCTATGAGACACCAAACGTCATTTAATTACTGATGAATGTATTATTTTATTATATTTTATACTCATAAAACCAAGTATCTCATTTCAATAAAAATCAAGAATCTTGCATCGTTTATCAGATAGCAAGTTCTCCGCTTCTGAGAACACACTTCTCCCATCCATGCCACGACACCAGAACTTTTTCCATAATACCATATTCATATTCCAGAATTTAATAAGCAATCTAAAGCTGATATTAAATTTTGTTGAATTGTGTAAAATATAAATTGATTAGAGCATTTATGTTAGACAAATTCATCATGCCATGGAAAGCATCAGAAATGTGTGATCATTGACGCTGATTTTTTTACATGTAAGAATTATATTCTTTTATATATCATAGTAAGTTATTAAACTATTTAAACATTTTTTATTAAACCTCGAAACATCAATTTTATTTCAAAGAATTTACCCAAAAATTCTCTGAGTTAAGGTAAACAAATACAACTATAGCAAGTAACCATTAGTCCAGATCAGTATTCCGTTTTTATAGCTTTATTTTCTCTGTGTTTTTTATATTATTTTTTTATTTTTGATTCAATTATTTTGGAAAAATTTCATGGTTTTTTAATGAGCTGTTTTGCTTTCATTACTGTTTATAAAAAATAATAGCTAAATCAAAAGCGCACCTTTAACGGAAACAAATCTGGTGTAGGAGGTTACATGTACTAATGTGTTCTGTGTAACTCAAAAACACTCGTACATTGGTATGACTAACACCTGCCTATAAAGAAGGCTCACCATGCACTTAATAGTCGGAGCACGCAAAAAACATATGCAAGACAAACACAACGTTAAATTGATCCGAGAGATGCTGGTTACAAATCCTAAAATAATAAAAAAAAAGTAACCGCTATAAACTGAGAATTTCAGAGGCTATATTAATCCAAAAACTGAAGCCATTCTTAAATATTTAAGTCGAAAACAGTAGCCGTATTTTAAAGCTCTTTAATTCACATCAAGAGCATCCAGAAACCCTAGCAGGTAGTAACTCAGACCGAGAGGCCGCACATGACCCAGCTTATCTTAGATTTGAAGAAAAACAACCCCTACTGTCTTCATTTTGCATATATAATAAACCAGATAATTCACCCAAGAAGTTATTCACGGTCTGATGATGACTGTTGATTATTCGAAACATGTCGACTATAGGAGATGTACTTTATTTATTGTGTAGACAAAATAACGAGACTTTCATTTAGAAAAAATTGAGAAATTTGTTAGGAAACAGGTATCAGCTAAGTTTGGTGTCTTTTTCAATAATATATATATATATAAAATTTTGTTAGTATCTCTAACAAAAAAAATCAATTATTTCTTACAGAATAATGTAAAGTTAAGCATTGTTACATGGTTGATAGTTAGAGTGCACAAGAGTCTGGTAAAAAGGTTTATTGTACATAGTAAAGTAGAGAAAAGTGGTTGAAATATACTAAGAAATGATAATGGGAAAGTATTTGATATCTGGAACATATCCATTAGCGACTGCTTTGTTATTAGTGGATTTAATTTAAAGAGGCAGCTATTAATTTTTAAAGAATAAGTGTTCCAAAGTTAGATAACAATGGCTGCTATGATACAGCTTTTTGACACATGGTCACATCAGCTTCTTTCATACCTTTCTTTAATATAATCACTTTGATACATTTCTTTCCCATGAGTAGGTTCACAACTGTTTTCATGAATGAAAATCTATTCACTAGTTATCAGACTATTGTAGTTTATAAAAAAAAAATGTATCCCGAAAATTATATATTTTAGTAGGGCCTGTTAACTTAAATACCATGTCTCATATACGAGTTTTTTTTTCATTATAAAACAAATTTACAGAACCTGTTTTCGTTTTATGGGCATTGGTGCAAAGCGTAAGGGGCAAACATTACAGTCTGAGTAAAGCAGTGGTTCTCAAACTGGGGTCCGCGGTCCTCTAGGGGACCGCGAAGAGTCCATTCAGTACTTGAAATGGTCAACTAGCCCATTTGGTATTGTTACAGTCATAATGACATCGTTGTTGTTGAGAAAGGATATCAAAGCGTTGCATCTCAAATTACACCTTTTTCCGTTTGAAGTTTCTGGATAGGGAGGGAGAGTCAAAGAAGTGTTTTGTTTGTGTGACTCATGTCAACAAGCTTACGCGATTCTACTCGAGTTGTATTGATCGGAGGTGAGGTGAATTGCGTGATTATATGAGAATTGTTTTCCGTGAATTGTCAATTAGTGATTTTTGGATCCAAATGGTACAGTCCTATCCTGAAGTAGCAAAGCTGGCTCTAAAGGTGCTGATTCCATTCGCTACCACCTATGAATGTGAGACAGTATTTTCTGCATTACTTGCCATCAAAACAAAATCCCGAAACAGGTTAGAAGCCACAAATGATATGAGAGTTGCACTTGCCAAAACTAAGCCAAATATAGAAGAACTGGTTGAGGCACCAATGAAGTTTTAATATATTTCAATGTTGCTATTTTCTGATTGAATAATTGATTAAATAAGATTTTTTTTTTTTAATAGAAATCATTTGCAATTTTTTGAAAAAATATTTTTGTGTTTGAATAAACGTTTGTTTTCCCAAAATGTTTTGTTCCAGTAACCTATATGTTAACTGGTTGTTATAAAAGGGTCCGAGAGCCATCTAAAATATCATAAAGACACCGCCATGCAAAAAATCTCAAAATAGTTTGAGAACCACTGGAGTAAAGTAAACAGTATCAGGTTAATCGCCTTTAAAGTAAACTCACCATAACTGAAAAAAATGAAAGTACCGATTAGTAGGACATTTTGTTGTCGGTTATACTAGCAAACTTAGAATTAGGTGTGCCATGGATTGACATAAGGGTGGGTTTGGAGAACAGAAAGAATGGAAGATAAAAATGACTCAACAAGTTCCATTCGTTGAAGAGTTGATTCGTTGAGCAGCTGAACCGAGTTGTAGAGGCTTGATGAACCTTTTCCTTGAACACGCAAAAACATGAGAAAATAAATATTAAACATCAGCAAGAAATTCAGAAATGACTCTAAAATCTTTCGTTAAAAAAACTAGTTCTTGGGCTTATGCTATAGAACTTTGGGGTTCTGCCAAACCTTCAAATATTCGTCCTATACAACCCATTCAATCAAAAATACTTAGAAAACTCTCGCATCTCCCATTTTACATTCCAAATAAATCATTCACCGAGATCTTAAAGTCCCCTTCGTATGCGACTACACAAAAGACCGCTACAAAAAATTCCACAGTAAACTCTCAATTAATCCAAACTCACTTGCCCAAAATCTTTCCCTACTAGTAATACCCACAAACCCCTAAAGACGACTAAAACGGCAATGGCCACGGCCACGTGACCTGCTGTCATAAAACTTAAATATAGTTACAGAGTGCCACCAATTGGTTTCCACCCGATTTCCGCTACATAGTCAAAAAGCTAAATTGAGTAATCCTGAAATCAAAATTATTTCTAAATACATGAAATTGTAGTCGAAGTATCAAAAAAAAAACAAAACTAGTCTTTAATGAAGGCTTTAGGAGGAATAGTACATTTTTAATGGAGAAAAGTAATTCTAAATAGGTTTATCAACTTATACTTGATATTAACGAGAGTAATTTCCTTTTTACAGGGTTTACATCAACTGACAGATAATGATTACCATTTTGTTTCTGAACATCTTTGATTATATGTCATAGTCAAACGTTTTTTTTTTCATTTCCTGTGCGTTTATGGCTTTTGAGACACCCCTCTCACTCCTTCTCCCTGTGTTCCCTACCGAATGTACTTCTCCTGCAACTACCATTTATTTTGTGGCTCTGACAAGACCAGGGACTTTTTCGAAAGATACATGCTTCTTGAGCAAGTTTCTTATGACATCTACAGATAATAAAATATGTTAGGTGAGATTTGCTGATGGTTTACGTTGTATATGATTTATTGCCGTAGTGAACGTTTAACTGTTTTGATATCCAAAAAATATTATTAGAAAATTAAACATTTACTTCCAAAAAATCTCTTGAGAATATTGTGTCAAATGTCTAATGCATGCATATTGTTAATACCACTGAGGTTAGTAAGATTTATATTAGAAATAGATAAAACCGTCATACCTCGTAAGATGATCCTGGAGCAACTCCATTTATATTTCTAATATAAATGTGTAATGACTAAAACGTCTGATATTGTTAACTCAACGAGATGTGCTATTTCATATTTAATAAGTTAATTTCGAATAAACTTTTTTTACCTTTTTTTAACTTTAACTTTATTTATTCATGGCTAAATAGCCATGTTGTCTTTAAATGGAAGGGTATGAATATTTAAAAGTAATCTAATAAAAATGAATAGCAATTACATCATTTTTATCAGACAAAAAAAACTTTTTTGACTTCATTTCAAAATTAATGGAGAAGTTTAAAAAATGTTTGAATTAATATTATAATATTTGAATAACAAAGTTTTCTTTTTCATAAAAACTTTAAGGATTTTATCTTAATTTAAAAATAGTAAATGGTACAGTCTATTTTGTATTATAGCTGGTGATATAATGGTAAAACTGTTAACGGTTGTAAAACTTTTGTTGACTTTTGCATAATGATATTGCAAATGAAAGTGGAATTAAAACGCTAGGATCAAAGGTTTATAGCCTTCATGGTGTTTATTTTTACAATTCTTCGTTTATTTTCTGGCTTCTAAGCAGGTTTAATAGCCTAAACCAATGGTTTCTCCTGGGAACGTAGACATTGGAAAAACCCCCTTATGGTCTGTTTTATCCTGCTATATAGTTGACAACCACATAATGCTGGCCTTAAGTGGTCATAACTGAAATGCAAGACTGTCTTTAAAAAGTGCTGCATGTTTCCAGTAAAGTAATGAAGTATAACTAAAAGTTTGAACTTGACAAAAAAACATTGCTTATCTACCATATGCTGAAATCAGCGTGCATAACTTCACTATTGATACATATAAGGTAAAAGAGCTTGGTTTAGGTGGTTCTTTCGTTGTGTGTTGATAAGATAATACCTTTGTGATTCCATACCAACTGCTTGATTGACCATCCGGAATGCTACATTTGCTGAAGTTTATCAGATGACAGATATGTACCCAGTCCTGACTTTTTCATATTCTATAGTACTTCGAAATATTCTAAAGTTTTTCTGTACCGGCGTTGGATAACGCTAACCATTAAAGCACACTTCATAAGAAACCAGCAACAAATATTTTTTTACATTAGCTGTTTCATTAAACAATGCTAATTATTCTGAGGTCATAAGATACCACAAAATTTATAAAACACAATTCCTTAAATCATCATTTATTTTTGAAGTCTATTTTACCCTTAATCTATTCTAAACTACCTGTTCTGTTCAAAATATTTCCACCATCCTACAGGTTGGGCATTTTGCATCAAATCCGTTTTCATTTAACTTTAAAGCTCTTCTAACACCCTTGCTTCAATAACATTTCATAATAAGCTCCTCAACCGTAGCATTTCTCCTTACCTCTAGGGAATCTCACAATTCACTTCATTCATGACTAATGATTATATTCACGATAAGTTCAGAGATATTTAAAAACAAATATAAATTGTCATTTTTTATTAGATTTTAAAATTATTCTTAGATTTTAATTTTAGAAGCTAAAGGAGTAACCCTAAATCAAAATTACTTCTAAATACATGTAATTGTAGTCGAAGTATCAAGGGAAAAAAAAAATTTAATTTTTTACGAATTGTACTGGTAGCATAATTTTCCTTCAACAAGCAAATATCATGACTTCATTTAACTAAAGTAGTTAGATAATAACAACATTATTAGTTTATCGAGGTTCAGTTTATAATAATTACCGTACAAGTTATAGTATATATAAAATACTATATTTTATATATAGTAAATCCCCAAACACACTGATTAAAAGACAAAGAGACTATTTTGGAATCCTTGAAACAATAGATCCTTGTGGTCATTACGATTCAGAATATACTTTTTGACGATATCAGGCATAATCATGAACATATGCCTCGACATACCAAAAAGAGATGACATTCAGTGTCGTTATCAGACGTTCTACGCTAATGTATTTACTTCAGAAAACATATTTCCGTGAATATTAAAGTACATCTGACGAAAAACATTACCCAGAAATCAATAATGCAGGATCTTTTATTTCTTTTTTTCAATCTCCTTTTTCAATCCGAAGTCCACAAAGTATTGCATTGTAAAGGAATCTCAAAAATAAATCATTTTGTTTAATATAAGTATGGCTTTAAAGGCATGAAAATCAAAGTGAGATTGCTAGATACAGAAATCTAACTCCTGTGGGCTTGATTCAGTAATTATTGCAAAGTTTATTGTTCAGAAAAATCACATTTTAAGGTGCAATGACGAAGAGTATAACTGACAAACAAGGTGACCTCTTTAAGAGGATAGCTGAAATTATTTCAACATTTAAGTAAAATACTGTCTCTTGTAAAGATTATACGCATTAAAGTTTAAATTATGATGCTTTAGGCTTAATTCAAACTTTCACTTCTTTCTTCTCTTTAATGCCAAAGAGTAGAAATTCAAATCGAACAAATAACCCTGGAGTTTTCATGTAAAAGTCTTAAGACGACGTTCTTTGATCCAATGAGTTTCCAAAACTGTGATTTTAGGTATTTGTTTTAAACCTTAATCTAAAACATGAATATCACAAATAATTAGAATCATGATTGTAAAATCTATCTCAGAATGAAAATCTGAAATTCTAATGATTGGATGTCAAACAAAAACTAAATGAAAAACTTTTTATACTTTTAAAAAATATATGCAAGGTGTTTGACTTGAGATACCAAATAAAAGAAAAAAAACTAAATTAAAAGAGAAGCATGAAATGGAGATGCAAGAAAAATGCTAGACTGAGAGATTGAAGGTGTTTACCATTTAAATGTGAAGTCAATTCTGCTTCATATGACTTTACAGTGTTCAATAGATTTTCACAGAAGTAATATTCAGTTTAATATAGTTTCGAGAGCCTGTCTCGAACTTTAAATTAAACTAAATCACCTATCTCTGATTTAGTTGCAAATCAAATCAAATATCCCGCTCCACTTCAATCAAAATTCAGAACTAAATATATGATATAGTGAATAAGAGATAGTTTAATTTAAAAATCCTGAAAAAGCTAAAACACAATTTTTATGTAAGCAAGGATATTTTCAAATCTCAACATAATTAAATATATTCAAATATGCTACTTATGATGATAATGTATTCTGTGATCTAAAGTTAAAATCTTCGGGAAAAATTAAAATTTTAAACTTTTAAATGTTAATACTGCAATAACTATGACCAAAATTTATCGAAATATATATGCTTTCTTATAGAAATTTGCATTTCTCGAAGTCATCCCCGGTCCATTGGTTGTAAAATCACTATAACATAATTTCAATAGCAACTATAAAAATCGCTATTAAAAAAAATGTATTAGCAATTTCGATATTTTGCTAATATCGAAGCAAAATCTACTGCGATATTTTGTCACCACAGATATGCAAGGGAGAGTGCTCATTTAAAGTTTAATCTTTCAACATAGTCCATTTTAATATCTGAATAAAAAGAACAATTTTCTTTTCCAACAAAATGAAATATTTATCTCATATAATGTTTGGTTTTAAATAATGAATTCAATTCATTTTACTTTTTAAATGACATTTATCTAAAAAAGTTCCTAACTTTTCTTTTTATTTGTACAAGATGAACAGGATTTGATTCTTGGTCATAAATGGTTTTGTTAAGCAACAGTAAATATGCGTCTAAATTCAAACTGAATTAAAACTGAAGAATAAGTAATGTATTGAAAGAAATACCAATAAAGTGAAATAAGTTAGTGCAATATGGTATTAATAACAGTGTAAGTTATATGGTTAAATGAACTTGAACGTGAGAAATATTCTACAAAAGTAAGGTAAGATCATGCCATCTTAAGTATTAGATTGATTATGTATTAGTTTATATTTACTTTTTTCACTATAATTATTTATTTGATTCATACATTTCTAATGTAATAATAGGGTAAAATATAATGATAATATCCTATAATTTAATAGGATAACATTACTGTAGGTTTCTCACCAGGAAATATTTTTTCACTGTTTCTACAGTGGTTCTAACTACACACAAAGGAAAGCGTATCAAGCTTCTCAAGCTGGGAAGCACTTGTGGTATACTAACATATTACATGCATAGTGTTCATTATAACCAACTCAACAATTTGTTTGTTCTATACATCAACAGAGACATGGTAGAGCTCAGACAAACGATTTTAGTTTAATAGCCAGCACAGGGGTGACTTTTCATTTTTTTTGCACAAAAGTAATTTGACGTATCCAACAACTAAAAGGCCAGGTTAGTTCAGTGGTTAACGTACTCGCCTCTGGGTTGGTAGTCCGAGGTTCGATCCCCACCTGGTCCTCGATTTATTCACGCAGGAGGTGAAGAAATCTGAGTATGTTATTCGTCGGAGAGACAGTTAAGCCGTCGATCCCGAGCCTGTACGATGCCAGGTACTCGTTAAAGATCCCTACTCGAAATGCACTTGAGTTAGACAAAATTTAGGACTCCCAATGCAGAATCTGCAGAATTACGGATCAAACAAAAAACCGGTAATCGGCTGACGTTATCACCCGCTAGAGGATCGGTTTAAACAATAATCCAACAACTAAGTTGTCTCTTTTTAATAATATACTACTTTTTCTTACAATCAAAAACTCATTTCACTTTTTATTTTTACTTTACTATAAGTAAAGTATAGTGATCGTGAAAAAATTCGATCTCGAGATTTTGACGGAATTACATGTTTTGAGGTCCCAGAAGTCGTTTTATGACGTTTTTACGATGATGTCTGTGTGTGTGTGGTGGGTGGGTGGGTGGGTGGGTGGGGTGCGTGGGTGGGTGCGTGTGTTAGCATTGCTTGTTACCACGCTACGGTCCAGAATCTTTGATGGATCAAGTTGATATTTTACACAAAAATGGGCCCCATTTAGACGAAGATCCCTATTGTATGGGATGAATTATGCATGATGGGAAAGTCACTTTTTTTGCCAAAAACCGTTTTTTTTAAAACATTTATTTCTCCTAAACTGATAACCCTAGAGTTTTGAAATTTTGACATTATCTTTGAGGTTACAAATGGAACAAACAAAAAATATATCCAGAATTTTAAAACCACAGGAAATATTTTTTTTTCAATAAAATGTAAAAATTTTGACTTTTAATTCAATCTCAAACCTTGTGAGAGCGATACAAGCCATACTGTTTGACGGACAAGAATGAAACTATGCCTACAAATAGAACATTATATGGAGAATGAGGTGAGATATTTTTTTCTAAAATTACATTCGCTAAAGGGGCGTTACAGTACGATCTGTGTTTTCAGAAAATGATTTTTTGCCGCTAAACCGCTCGTTAAAAAATAATGAAAATTTGACCAAAAATGAAACAAAAAATTAGCAATTCATAAAAAAAAATTCATTAAGTTTCAATTACGGGAAAGAGCAATAACGATATAAAAACTCTTTGTTTACCCTAGACTAAGAGATCACCTGCTATACTTGTCGAATTTTTTGTTTTTACTTTACTATAAGTAAAGTATAGTGATCGTGAAAAAATTCGATCTCGAGATTTTGACGGAATTACATGTTTTGAGGTACCAGAAGTCTTTTTATGACGTTTTTACGATGATGTCTGTGTGTGTGTGGGTGGGTGGGTGGGTGGGTGGGTGGGTGGGTGGGTGGGTGCGTGGGTGGGTGCGTGTGTTAGCATTGCTTGTTACCACGCTACGGTCCAGAATCATTAATGGATCAAGTTGATATTTTACACAAAAATGGGCCCCATAGGGAGGAAGATCCCTATTGTTTGGGAAGAATTATGCATGATGGGAAAGTCACTTTTTTTGCCAAAAACCGTTTTTTTTAAAACATTTATTTCTCCTAAACTGATAACCCTAGAGTTTTGAAATTTTGCCATTGTCTTGGAAGTCACAAACGAAACAAAAGAAAAATATATTCAGAATTTTAAGACAACAGGAAATATTTTTTTTTCAATAAAATGTAAAAATTTTGACTTATAATTCAATCTCAAACCTTGTGAGAGCGATACAAGCCATACTGTTTGACGGACAAAAATGAAACTATGCCTACAAATAGAACATTATATGGCGAATGAGTTGAGATATTTTTTTTGAAATTACTTTCGCTAAAGGGGCGTTACAGTACGATTTGTGTTTTCAGAAAATGTTTTTTTGACGCTAAACGGCTCGTTAAAAAACAATGAAAATTTGACCAAAAATGGAACAAAAAATTAGCAATTCACAAAAAAAATTAATGAAGTTTCAATTACGGGAAAGAGCAATAACGATATAAAAACTGTTTGTTTATTCTAGACTAAGAGATCACCTGCTATACTTGTCGAATTTTTTGTATTTTTTTACATTGTTTACATTGACTTAGAAATTTTTTGAGCGAATCCACTGAGATAAAATTGATGTTTCTAATGGAAAAATGAAAATATATTATTGACTTATAAGAGATGTAAGAGGAATAATATTGTGCAGGTAAATGATAACACTCATTAAAAAAAAATTTATATATATGTTATTTGACAAAGGGGAAGGAAAATGATCTTATTAAATACTAAGAAGCCATAAAATTCCCAGTATAATAATTCTGTTAAAAACCAAAAATGTAAAAGATAATTCAAAATATAAATCTTTCGTTTAGAGATTAATAACTGTAATTATCGTACATCTTTAATTAACAAATCACCTTAAAACAACATTTTCTTCGCTGTTTAAGAAGTTTTTCAGAGAAAAAAAGTGTATTTTACCGTTTCAAATTTGAAAATTTTACATTAATATTCAATGTAGAAGGATGTCAAGTAAACGATGTAAGAAATCTACTGGCTATTTGAACAATAGCCATGTTCTCTTGTAGGATACTATTTCGTTTTAAGAAATGTTCACTTTGGTTTTTCGAAAATGTTATTACTGCTGTAGTTATACTAATGAAATTATTTGCAAATAATAAATTATTTGTGATGTACAAAAATAAGCTTATAAATTGATATGTCCTTCAATCACTATCTGTACTACCTCAGGAATGACAGGCTAATAATTATATCCCATTTAGATGTTTACGTTATGCTTAAATGAGACGTTATGTTTTATATACTCAAGAAATTTGACATTGAGTTACTTATAGTAAAGTAGAGTGTAGGCCACTCCAGATTTTTTTACATTGTTTACATTGACTTAGAAATTTTTCGAGCAAATCCACTGAGATAAAATTGATTTTATAAAGGAACAGTTTAAATTATTTATTGACTTATATGTGATGTAAGAGGAATAATATTGTGCAGGAAAATGATAACACTCACTCAGAAAAAATTCGTATATATGTTATTTGACAAAGGGGAAGGAAAATGATCTTATTAAATACTAAGAAGGTTATTATTATTATTATTATTTTAAAGATTAAAATTTTCAGTATGATAATTCTATAAAAGACCAAAAATGTAAATGATAATTCATAATCTGAATCTTTCGTTTAGAGATTAATAAATGTAATTATCGTACATATTTAATTAACAAATCACCTTAAAACAACATTTTCTTCGCAGTTTAAGATGTTTTTCAGAGAAAAAAATGGTATTTTCCTGTTTTAAATTTAAAAATTTTACTTTAATATTCAATGTAGAAGGATGTCAAGTAAACGATGTAAGAAATCTACTGGCTGTTTGAACGAAAGCCATTCTCTTGTAGGAGAATAAATCATTTCAAGAAATGTTCAATTTGGTTTTTCAAAAATGTTATTACTGCTGTAGTCATACTAATGCAATTATTTGCAAATAATAAATTATCTGTGATGTACAAAAATAAGCTGATAAAATGATATGTCCTTCAATCACTATCTGTACTACCTCAGGAATGAAAGGCCAATAATTATATCCCATTTAGATGTTTACGTTATGCTGAAATGGGACGTTATGTTTTATATACTCAAGAAATTTGACATTAAGTTACTTATAGTAAAGTAAAGTGTAGGCCACTCCAGATTTTTTTAATTATTTATTTATTTTTTAGGTTACTAGATATAAAATTAACTTACTAGAATAATAAAAAATGAAAAAGAAAAAAAATAGTTACTAGTATAATATAAAATATGATAAAGCAAGGGCACATCTTTAATTTGTAATATTGTTGAAAAATTATTCAGTATTTTTTATAAAATGACCTATTTATAATTACAATTGTATTATAACCCAGAAATCCTGTAATCTGTAGTGTATTTACAAACTTTTGAGTACACTTGTACAAGAGCAGATATCTCACAAACAAACAACTAAGTTGTAAGGACCTTAGTGATGTATTGTTCGGAAATATGTTTAAGTTTTATGATCATCAGCTTGCTGGGCATTATCTTGTATGTAAAGTTATCTAAACTTTATTGCATGCTTTAAACATCTTCAAATGATCATTTAAACTGAGTACATTTAACTTGTTAACTTCAAGTACAAGTTAAATGACAGTTTAAAGGAAGACGCCAAATATTCAAATTGAATATTGTTTCTTTCACTTGAGTCTCGAAAACAGCATAGAAGTAACTGTTTTTGCTGCACGCGTCATTCCTATGATTTACTAATAATCCCCACCTTAAAAATTTGAGTATTTAAGTTTTCTGCCTGCAGATCATTTCACCAACACTGTTTGCCGGGAAACAGCAAAGTTTTCAGGTTGCACTGAAACATTGAATCTGTTTCCATGAAAATTCCGGTACAAATGAAAATTTTGGTGTAAAAGTGACTCCAAAAAATTGTCATTTTCAAATTTTGATATTGTACTGTAGCGTGATATTAAAATTAACACAAAATGTTTATTATTAGCTAAACACTTTACGAAATGTTTAAATTTTAAAATTCTGTTTACTGCTTACTTTTATTTTCTATTTCTTGTATTTCACCGCTCCTAAATATCGCTCCCTGACAAGTTCCACCTCATCTGGTTCTCCTTTCTTACACATACTCTATGTCATAGATCGGAAAATTGTATTGAAATATTATAGATAGCACAAAAAAAAGTCAAAAAGTAAAAAGAAGAGTTAGAAATGCATATGTAGAAACGTACGAATGATTACGTTTATAAAAAACTTAATCTGTAAATATTCGTACGATGATTTACGAATAAAACTTACATTTCACTTGAACCTTTAATACAATTGAAAAAAAAGTAACGTACTTGAAACTGAAAAGGAAGTAGACAACAATAAAGTTAGGTATAGAATTATAATTAACAATTATTAAGAAAAGAAGCATTAAAACCTTGAAATATTAAAGATATATGTTATAAGTCAAGACTTCGGAAGTTTGTATTAGCTTTCAATTTATTCCCTTTATTGCAGATAATTTAATTTTTGTTACTTAGTATTGCAATTTAGCTTTTGTTTTTTTAAAAATTTTATTTTTCGTGTAATATTTTATGGGACAAATTTATAACTTAATAATATTTGCTGATTTGTGTAAATTAGTTGTGTTAACAGAAGCAAGTTAGGTCAGTTGTTTTTGAAGATTGACTGAAAACTCTTGATTGATGGAAACTTTTGAACAACAGAATGAAACAAATCACTGTACAGACCATTAATAAAACCACCTTCACCTTCCCGATAACTCAATAGACATGGTTAACTGAAGTACCAAATGTCAGTAGAAAACACTGGAGCATTTTATAAACTTTGATTTAAAACACTAAACGATGGAAAATATGACTCTTTCATGTGACAAACTGATCCACTCTTCTATAAGACTTATTAACCTTTTGACTGCAGAAGAATAATAATTCAGCAGAGTTGTTTTTGCTATTGTTGTTTCATTGATAGAGCTACACTTATGTAGCTCTTCAGCTTTCGTGTTATTTTCAAGCAGTGGTTTATTTCTGATTCCGCACGGGTGAGCCGCACAGCTGAGTGTCAACAGCACGAGGTGTCACCCAAACAAGTTGTAACCATGCCAAATCTTTCATTATTTGATGATTTAGTGAGAACTAGTGACTTGAATATCGTTGTTCCAATTCAGTAGTAGTGTGTTTCAGATCTAGGAATTCTTCATTAGGACGCAGAGCAAAGTCGTTAGTCATCAGAGCTCTTCAGTCACGCTTGCCTCTCCTTTTTATTTAAGATAGCCAAGTTCTGTTTTTAATTTTTCAAATAAACTCATGGACCTAGAACATACACTCTAGAAAGAAATAGACAATAAATCCAAATGCAGTCAAACTACTTACAGACATCTGCTCTAATAAATAACTTCCCTTGACCTGGAACTGCTAAATAACTAAGTGCTACAGTTTTGTATCGAAATGAGTTTATTAGTTTCTAAAAATAGACACACATTTAAAAAATACTATTTAAAATGTGAATATCGAATTTGAAATATATAAATTTTTCATTTTGTTTATTTGCCACATAGTGTCGGATCGAACTCCAGGATCAGAGGTTCTACTGAACCTGCTCAGCTGCGGGTAAGGTCAGTGGCCTTTTTTGCCCCTGGTTCAAAGAACCTATGGATATATATAAGCCAATGTAGCTTGTGCTAGAACTTCATGGCCCCAACTAGGGGCGATATCTCCGATTTAGACATTTATAATATGCCTAAATGTATCCAAGAAGTCTGATTTTATGTTCACTTATAGTAAAGTTCAGTGTGGGCCACTCCAGATTTTTTTTGGGGAAGCTATAGTAATTGGCTTTGCTTCAAGGGTTAAGGTACCAATGTGGTAAGCGTGCCAAGCTTTGGCACTAAGGATACCTTGTTTATAGCTCTTTATAAACATCCATTTCCACATGTAGATGTAAAATGCTTGATGAAAAGATGTTAGTTTCGACATTGGTTCATGACAGGTACTCATTAATGATTACAACTTTAAGTAAACTTAAAAGGGAAAACATTATGTACCAAGAGTACTTCCCAAATTTAATCAACCAAATTGTTTTGATTTTCTGGTCTGACAATACCAATACCAAGAAATTGCATCAAAAATAAATTTTAAAGGCTCTGCAAGAATCTTTATATTCCATGACATAAATATTATAAAATTATTTGGTAATAAATGAATAAAAGTTAAATGATTTATTTGAACGAAGCGATGAAGTCTTGGTTAATGGCAATAGTTTAGGACTGGTAATGTGGACCGTTCACACGCCATGGTTGCTCTTTTGCGTGCTATCGTGTGTATTTAGCCAGGTTGAACAACCCTTTGTCTCTGTGTACATGAAAGGAGTTCCCAAGGAGAGGTCAGCACTCTTCAGTGGGCTGACTATTTTCAGTAACCACTATGTTCAAAGTCTGATTGAGATCTATACCTGTCAGTCTGAAGCTCATGAAAATGATTGTATCATTTTCTAAATCCTCAATCATTTTTTCCAATCAAAGCATTGTTTGCAATGTTATTTTCCACGTAGTTTGACAACATTTATATTTGACAAAATAGTGCTGAAAAATTCTCGAATCAACACATACAAATCAAGTATAAAAACTGATTGTATAACCCAGACTAACCCTTCATCTGCTATACATGTCGAATTTATTGATATTTATTTACATTGACTTAGAAATTTTTTGAGTGAATCCATTAAACTAAAATTGATGTTTATAATGGAAAAATCTAAATTTTGCACCCTTGAACAATACTTCATATCAGATGACATTGGTGTGGGTTTGAGGAATGGACTCTTTCCTCAAGAAAGAGGAGTTATCTTTGTTGACAAATATCCAGTTTTTTCACTATTCTAGTCTAATAGTTCATATCTATTATTTTTAAAACTTTGAAGCTTCCAGCTATAAAAGGTTTTAAATTATACTGAGTGGTCAGCTTTGAGTTTGATTTGAGTATATAAAACTGTTTAATTACTAATATATTTTCTATCAATATACATTCACAGCAACCTTATAACAGAGTGCAGGAGGCACGAAAACGTTAACATTTGGTCAGAGTGAATTGGTATGTATGATTTTTCACAAATGGAAAGAGAAGTGATTTTTATCAAATACTAGGAAGACATAAAATTCCCAGTATAATCAAAAAAGTAAACAATAATTCAAAATTGAAAACATTCTTTGAAGAATAATAATTGTAATTATCCTAAATCTTAAATTAAAATTATCTTAAAACGACATTTTTTCCTAGATTTGTCTGACATTTTTTAGACATAATAGGAATATTTTCAAGTTTTAAATGAGAATATTTGTCTTAAATATTCAATGTAGTTAGGAAAATTATGTAAGGGATGCACTGGCTATTGGAACAAAACCTATGTTCTGTAAGAGATTATTTCGTAACACCAAATCCTACCTTTTCACTTTTCTAAAATGTAATTATTAATGTAGTTATACTAATGATATTATATAAAAAGATTTCACATAAACACGTGAAATAACAATCAATGATCAAACCACAATAAGAAAATGGGAAAACAAGACTAAGATCTTTCAACTGTAACAAGCGGTCTTCGTCAGAGTCAAAAACCCAGTTGGGTTTTTGACTTTGACGAAGACCGCTCGTTACGGTTGAAAGATCTTAGTCTTGTTTTCCCATTTTCTTATTGTGGTTTGATCATTAATGATATTATATGCATCAGTGGTGTGATGTACAAAAGTAAGCATATATATTGTTAAGTGGATCAATCACTAACTGTACTACTTCAAGGAATGAATGACTAATAAACCTCTCCCATTTAGACATTTATATTATTCCTAAATGGAACATTATATATTGTATACCCAAGAATAATAATATTAATTTACTTATGGTAAAGCTGAGTATAGTCTACTCCAGATTTTTTTTTATTAAAGTTATGTGAATCTGTAGGATTTTTTTTGGTAAGTTTAACTAAAATGTTAGAATGTTTGAGGAAGTCACAAAGGTTTTCATTGGATGGAATAAAGAAAGCGAGTTGAGTTGGATTCTAGTGGCTGTCAAGATGTTTTCAGTGCAGCCACTCTTCAGTACGATGAATTACTCGAAATGCAAATGAAGAAGACGGACAATCTTTGTCAGGTATCACTTTAGAGGCAGACTCTTGCCTTCATCATTCATCTGGCCGACTCATATTTCATCGTGATCGTGATGAATGACACATAATATCTAACAGGATAAACACCGACCCACCAAGCCGCTTAGAGTCTTTACACTTCATCTCCTTATGCTTCCCATGGTAACACTCTCTAAAAAATATATATACATTTAGACTTCTTAAAGAGCTTATGACAGCTGTCAGAGATTTAAAATGTCTTTCTGCTTTGCAAAAAATAACCTTTCAAGGCTTACGCATCCAGAATACACGTCACATAACGTTATCATTATTACTAGTGACTGACTTTTCAACTCTTAAATTGTGATTTATATATTAAAATGCAAATATAAATTTCTATAAGAACAAAGCTATAAATTACACACAGATTTATTGTGGTAACAATATTTGACTCATCTACTTGGGGAACTCTCAGATATTATATCACAATTATAAATAGGAAACGTTAAATGATAATAAATAATGCATTGTATTTATATGAATGTTAATAATAATTTTATATTGACGCAAATCTGTACAATCCGATAGTATAATTTGTCAAAATTAACTGTTTGTTGGCTGCAATATTAAAACTATATGATTCCTTTGTTAATTAAATCATTTCATTAATATCTCTATCATTAAAGTGTTGTGATATTTAGAAAGCCTGTTGTGAATCCTGTAATGTTATTTGAAATAACGAAAGTATATAAACATAAGTGTAAGAAAACAATATAAATTATAATTCAAATATTTTTCTTCTTGTAATTTAATGCGTATTAAGATAAGATATTTATAATAATACTAAGTATATTATATTTCTTTAGAATTTATACCTAAAATAACATAGAAAAATTTATTATATTATCATATCGTAACTATCTAAATTTTTATCAAACTTATTGTTATTTTCAAACTATTGTTACTTTCCAATCCTCTTGAAAACTTCAGTTGTCATTATGATCCCAAAACCAATCAAACCATGGCATCTAATTTCTTCATATAGGCCCTGTTACCCATCCTGACTAAAATACTAGAAAAACTCCTCCTCCGCCAAATCCTTCCTATCTTGGAATCATTTAAAACCTTTCCAAACCACTAATTTGCTTTTCGACTTCAATATCAAACTGTCCAACAATGTCATCGAGTGATTGATTTCATTTCATCCTCTCTTGAGGAGAAACAGCACTGCCTTGACGTATTTCTTAACGAGTCCCAAAGACGACTAAAACGGCAATGGTCACGTGACCTTCTGTCGTCATAAAGATTAAATATAGTTAACTAGTGCCACTAAGGAGTGTACACCTGATTTCCACAACAAAATCAAAAAACTAACGGAGAACCCTGAAACAAAATTACTTCTAAATACATGAAATTGCAATCGAAGTATCCAAAAATACAAGAAAAATATATTATTGTTATCGTGGTTCATTTGGTTTGAATAATTGGTTTTTCAATTTAAAATAAAGTTTCCTTTACAGTTGGACCTTTTGATTTAAAAGTCGTAATAAAATATCAGACTGGAGTATCCTCTCTTATCAAGCAATCTTAGAGTCCTTAGAAGCTGAAACGCTGAACATTTCTATCACTATTCAGTTCTATGGTTAAAAAGTAACCAACATTTGAAATATTTGAATATTTCTATGACCTTCAATAGTTCTATGAAGGCCATAAACGTTTTTAGATAATCACTCACCCAGTCATACTATCGCTCTTACACAGCAGGATGGACACTGCGATTGGCTCCATCTCTCTAGCATCCTGCGATAGGAATCTTTGGTGGAACAGTAAATCGCATAGCATAACAAAGGATTTCATAAATTGGCCTTTATTGTTTTAAGTATTTAAGCAACATATAATTTATAAGCAATATCCTTACATTCTCTGTGTTTTAAGTTCTATAATATTGATATTATTACAGTTTTTTTGTTCATTGACCTCGAAATACATTTCTAAAATGAAATACCAAATTGCTGTTAAAGGTTTTATTTTGTTTAAATTTAATTTGACTGAAATGAATGTTTTTGGGTCGCTTTGATTAGATGCGATTCATTAATTCTGAACACGTCATGAACTGTGTTTCGTGTCTAGATGTAATCAAGGCTCTTATACAAGTCCATTCTAATAGCTTCCAACATTATTAGTAACAAATAGAGAGCAATTAATAATTATTTCATAGAGATTATTTACGCAGTTTTTTTTTCTAACTTTTTTGTAAGAGTAAATTGTTTTTATGGACATATTATAATGATAAAATAATTCAACAACCATAACTAAGTTGGGTAGACCAATATTTGTTAGATGATCGAAGTTAAGTGGCATCGGGAATGGTTACTACTTGGATGGGTGACTTGACGTGTTGTAAGCGCTCGACGGCAAAATGTCTCGCTCTTTGTTAAAATGGGCACCAAGTCATTGAACTTGTTACATGTTTGCCTACTTGTAAAGCCCTTGTAAAAGGCGTTCGTACTTCAACAATGTGGGCGTCGGAAAATAAAATAATTAATATTAATAATGTTCTATTATTTTAAAGGTTAATCTTTTATTCAAAGACATTAGTCTTCTATGGATGACTTAATATCATTTGTCTTTGTTATTATGTCCCTAAGCAGTGCTAATATCACTAAATGCAAAATAAAGCAATATTAATGATGATGCCATATATGTTAGCATCCTTACTCAAAACATAAATACCACGTTGGCTTGCACTTTCGTTTTCTTTAAGCCGTTTAACAACTTGTCCATTTACCAGATATAATATAGCAAGTAGTACGATTTTTTCATTAGTTGAGCAGTCAGTCATTATCTGGTATTCACTCATCATTAGAAATTGTAGAACATATTTGTAGATGAAATTGTTTTAGTATTCACACCAAAACAATGAGTTTGTGTAAAAAAAAATAAATTAAAACACAATAGCAACTGAATAAAGTATTAATTGTAATAACGAATTTTAAAAAATCATACACAACTGAACGGTGAAGGAAGAACATATCACAATAATTAACGCAACTAGAATGTGAATTTTAGTTCTATGAACTGAAAATATCATCTTTTTCCTCCATTATACTACTGACAGCCGTCACTTTCAACATACCTTCCCGTTTCGGCCATCTCACAAACCAGTATTATTCTTTCTTGATGCTTCTTATTTCAAATTATAATTTCATTATTTAATCAGTTGATATCTTGAATAAATTTCTTACTTATTAACCGATTTATTTATTTTGAAAAGAATATAAAGTATAAATTAATTCATAATGATATTTGATTAAGATAATTATTAATAACAGTAAAATTACACCCGAAAATCATAAATGAAATACTGCACAACAAATTTTTTCTGAGACCTCTGTACACAACCTTGACCGGTAGAGTTTTAATCTTTACACTTGTTTTAATTGTATGGTAGATAAATTTGAAGCAGAGTACTACGTGTTTGAAGCACGTTATTTTGGTTTTGATAAGAAATCCACTTTAAGTCTGTACTAGTTGTATTGTTGCCTATAAAGATGGTTTCAGTTTCCTGTAATCGGGGTCAGATTTGGTGTCTTGGCGCATGCTTGAGTTACTGGTCATGAACGGTGGTTGAATATTGGTCTACATCGTGCGGTGCGACTTGTAGTCAAGTCATTACACCCACCTTGTCCCGTATAACCCACCCACCCGCTCAAAATCAGATTAACTCAATTACAAGTCACCTGAAGTTATGAATGCACAAATGTCAATGTTTAACAGATTGGACTACATAATCAGAACGCAAGAATTACAATGTTAGTGTATGAAAAAACGAAAACTGTTTCATGTATATTTAAATTCAAGAAAAATTGAATTATCTTTTAATTATATTTATTCAATACAAGCGCATACAAATATCCATACATTACTCTGCATACATTATTCAAAATAGATGCATGGGACCTAAAAATCTGTAAATTCACCAAAATGTTTAAATCGATTTTTCTGATGATCACTACTATTTACTTACAGCGAAGTAACAATGCTAAAAATAAATCTTAAATCGTATGAATGACTCAAAATTTGAAAGTTGATTTTTAATAAGTGTGTTGAGGAGAATAAGGCTGGGTAAGTAATCATTGGATTTGAGATAATAACTGTTCCATATTCAGTAAGTGATGGTGCGGTCTAGAGGTGGTAGTCCTTAGTGCTTAAGATTGAATCTTCATGATTCATATGAAGGATGAGAAATCCCGACTACCATAATTCTTACTCTAATAAACTTGAGGAAAGCTCACGAATTAAAACTATTAATGCAGATTCAACCCAATCCTGTGACCCAACCATGACTAATGTGCTTGCCGAAAAACATATATTTTTTCATAAAAGATAATGTTTCTGAAGAACTCTACATTTCGTTTCAAATTAAGCAATAACTATTCTTTGTATACATTTATTGTATTTAACATCCATTTATTCATCCGTCTTTTATATAGCATTTCTTCTTTTTTTTTTATCGTTTTCATTGATCCATTTCCATTTTTTTTCTAAATAATGCTCTTGTTATTAAGTTGACGTAAAGTAATATGACTCCTATATGTGTTTCAACTTTGACTGCTAACTTCTGAACTTTCCTAAATAACAAGAAGGTTATTTAGAAAACTTTAGAGGTCACTTGGAAAAAGTTATTAAAAAAAATATATGTTTCTTTTTAATTTATTTAGATCAGAAGAAAACTGACTATAATAATGTTTTTATGTATGACACTATGAAAAAGTAAATGTTCTTCATCTATAACACAAAAAGATAATAATATAAACAAATAATAAGAGATAGAGTGAGGGTGAGAAAAGACAGAGAGAGAGAGAGAGAGAGAGAGAAAGAGAGGGAGAGTGAGAGAGAGAGAGAGAAAGAGAGGGAGAGTGAGAGAGAGAGAGAGAGAGAGAGAGAGGAGGGAAATGAAGAGTGAGACAAAGATTTGAAAAAAAGAGAAATATCTTGGTATTTTACATCTTTGGTGTATTTGGTGTATATTATAATTAATTTGTTAATGAAATATATGAAATCACAAAAAAGAAAACGAATAAATGTAATTAATAACAAAATATAAACCAAATTATTTAGCGTCATGCATTTTTCATATTTGATTTTTTGTAATTAGTTTTATATTAATTATCAAACCATTTTACTAGACATTTCTTAAAATATTATCGTTTTATAGTAAATAATAAAATATTTTTAATGAACATTAAAAAGAGATATTTTTGTAATATTTTATACAGATGGAGGCGAATAATTTTTACATTTTAAAATTTCAAAGGTTTTTACTACCTGTGTTTATTTTATTTTAAATTTTATGTTAATTATCTTCTCTGTATACTATAAACCTTTTTTACTTTGTTTGTTTTCTTTTACAGTTTTCCTCGTGCAACAGTTTGCAAATGGTTTTAAAAGAACATCTGACCTTGGCCTGCCGTAAATAGTCTTACCGGAGCAATGACTGCTCTGGGGCTGAATTAATCATTAGGCAACGCACTTGCCCGCTACCCTTAGCTTCTCAATTATTCAACTAATACTCTGCTTGTCCTTTATACATCTACTAGCCTGCTGTCTGTTTCAACTTTCTAATTTAAAATAATTGAACAAAAAATAAATAAATTTTTACCAATAATGGTACACATTTTAAAGAAAGAGGGAACATAATTAAGCAATTTCAGCCAGAATGTTCCAAACAGTCAGTCATACATATTGCTTATACTAATTATTTGATGAAGATAAAATATTTGGTTTAGTGTGATTCTCAAGGGTTTAGTTTATGCAGGTGAAAATGAGGAATTGGGGTTTCCTGGGATACCTAAATAAGTCGAAATACAAAGCTGAGAAGGCAAAAGATCCGCTGTAAACTCTGACGGCAAACGCGTTTAATCTGTCTGAGGGCCGTGGAGGAGAGGGAGAGGTAGGACTGTGTTGGGTGCGTTACTACATTCTGCAGGATCTCACATACTCAGAAGTGAAGGGAACAGTAGGTTACTGTCTATGCCCGAAGTAGTAGCGCTGAACTGTTTGAGAATCGTCTACACCCGATTAGGAACCTTCCTAATTCGGACTCTATTCTTCAAAAAATGTCTAGTTCATACTAAACAGAAAGATCCCCGCGGGATGTGTCAACTTTGTAATTGCATTCGCACTCAACACTGAACAGTGCTGTACTTTTTCTAGAGGAATATAATTTACAAAAAGACTTGGATTTACAAGGAGACGATTTTTTTTTATACCTGAATAGATTTAGTTGTCAGAATTTAGTTAGAGTTCTTTATTATCCGTAAGTAGCCCTGGGTACCTCAATATTAAAAGCAATGGTTAAACCTTCCCTGGGTATTCTTATTATTTTTCTCTATGTTTAAATGCAATACATCCTTAAAAAATATATTCGTATAATTTTTCAGTCTGCATTCATTCTATTAAATTCTAGAAACACCTTACTCGGGCAACTTTTCTGTCCTTGTCCATCTTCTAGAGTTAAATTACACCTTACTCGGACAACTCTTTCTGTCCTCGTCCATCTTCTAGAGTTAAATTGAGAGTTTTCAGTGAATTATTTTATCGTTATAGCTGCGTTACGATTTTTCCTATTTAATACAAAGCTGCAGAGTTTCACTATGTAAGATAGTCAGGGTTCGAAACGGGTTCAGTGAGGAAGGAAACTTTTCAAGGCAACATGACACACTTTTCTTTAACTTTACAAACAACCTCTGTTGAATTAACAATAATGTTATTATTATGTTGTACTTCATTCAAATGATTTTAATTGAATCAAACGTTTTAAGCGCGTCGTAGCCTCGGAGAGTACGTTTAGGCTGTTTCAATTTAGCCATGTTCGTGAGGTTTTCAGCTATAGCATGACAAAGCAGAATAGATTGATGATTTTTTTTTACTTAGATTCCTTTTACCATGTCACAAGAAACAACCTTATCCTCACAAATGATAGAAACAAGAGAGTTCTTGTAAATAAAAATTTTCTTATATTATGTATATAAAAAGTAAATATCTCAGAAGCATGAAAAGATAAAGTTATTGATTATCGACTAAAAAACATTAGAAAATATAAACAGATTAGAAACTGAACTCACGTTTTAATTTTTCTTTTGCTAGACATTACTGGTAAACTTAAAAAATTGTACCATTGAAACTTGTAATTGAATATTGTAAAGTTGAAACTTTCTTATTCATTTGGCCCCAATAAACTTGGTCTTGGATATTCTTCATATAATGCCAACAATATCTAATTTCTAATCCGATGCAATCCACAAGTTTCATTAATATTAATGAAATAATAATTACAGGACTGCATTAATTGAGATGCTTTTGATCTGTACATGAATATTCAGTTTTAACAACTTCTCTATTTTTTGAAACATAGTTTTAACATAAAACCATGTTAGGGATCAAACAACTTTTATTTTTGCCTAAATTGATTGCAAACGACTATCACCAACAGTACTGGAATGCCATGCAATTACAGGAAGTGTTGTCCCTTTTACAACTAAAACATATTCAAACCAGACTCACAGTTGTCTGCCTGCAATGGATAATGCGTATGGATTAAGCCCTTTTGTTCTATCTGAGGAGATATGGAATATACCCAATTTCAAACATGTCTGTTCTATGAGATAGTGGAGATATTACTGAATTAATGCCAATCAGTGGTAAACGAGACAATGCTTGTGATTTAAAATACTACAAAATAATATTTATTTAGTAAAAAATAATAAAATAACACAGCATAATAGGTAACAACCTATTTTATTTAAAACTAAAATATTTCACTAGCTATACACCGCTGTTAAAGTCCCTTAAGTATTTGATAATGGCTTTATCCAGTATTTTAATAGAAATGTAAAAACTTTTGTTACGGACATTTTAAAGGCTTAAATAATAACTGTATTCATATTAAAACATAATTTATATTAGAATTAAATTGTTTTTTATTTGGTCCATTATGAGAAATACAGGTTAAATAAATGAATGGCGATCTAGAAGGAAGTGACAGCTGAGTGGCTGTCAGTTAAGGAGATAGGGCCTGAAATGGATCCATCAAGCACCACCCAATGACACACAGATGGCATCAATATTTTAAAAGGAATCCCTTTAGCTTCCTTTCAGCAATGTCAATGGCTGAAGAGATACCTTCGACAGTGGGCTATCACTCAGCAACGTCTCAAATGCTTATGAACATTGATTGACTCTTGAAAGCAATGACCTTTATAGAGTTAAACATAACCTGTCAACTGCTGCCATTTGAATTGCCAATATAACAAAGGTCTTGCCTTATGTCTTAAATCAGACTCCTAAAGAGTCGGTACTGTGAAGCACATAAACCATCATCGACACTATTCAACTTGACTCATTAGCGAATTAGCATCTGACTCAGCATCCGCATCATTATGTCTCTCTTTGACAAACGGCACCTCAAAACTTCCCATTTCCTATGCAACATGTTTATTTTCCTAGATATAAAATAAGATTAGATATCCATTTAATACATCATGTATATAAATAAAAGAAAAGTTTTGTTTGTAAATTGCTTAAAACTGACTCGTTTCAAGTTTTCTTTACGTTTGATACGTTGGAGAAACCGAATCCAACCTTTGAAAAATTTCTGCCTGTCAGTTTGCCGGTTTGTCCGCAAAATTCTTTCACTTTGTAAACTCAGCCACCATAAGACATATCAAGCTGTAACTTTGAAAGTAGGTTTCTGTATGTCTAATTTAAAATATGAGCTTTGAATGGATTGGAAATTGAACGTAGAAGCGAAGTTATGTGCTTTTAGGCACAAAATTTTGTCACAAGTAAACCGGTAAACAAGTAAAGACCGACTGCAATTTCCGGTCAGCGTCTGTTTTGCAATGACGGTAAATAAGTTGCAATGCTAAACTCTGTCTACGGCAGGAATTGAAGTTAGTGGAACTAAGTGTTTCTCACATGCTCAAACGTATGTTTCTTGGTCAAGCGTCAGAAATTCCAACTCTCTCATATTTTGAAAACCCCATATCATCTCTGAATTTTTGTAAAATATCCTTCAAAGACGGGCACTTGTGCTAGTAATTTATAAATGAATTACCATTGCTTTAATAAATTTCAAATATATGTCTATTTGATATATTAAAGAATCCAAAAAACAACTCACAAACCACGGGTTGTGGCTCTATTCAAAGGATTAAACAGAAGAATAAAAAAATCAAATCGCAGACAAAGATAGGCACACAAATACTCAAAACAAACTCAATTATATATTTCAATATTTATCAAGTAATTTATTCTGCAATTAGTTAAAATATAGCCATATTACACAAATGATGTTTATTTTACATAAATGATGAGCACTTCTTTGTGAGTCGGCTTGCTATAGATAAAAATTAGATAAACTTATTCATCTTTTCCTTTAATAAAATATCGACTAAATGAATGGAATTCATATTAGTGACAGTAGTGATAGTATGCAATTCTTATTATTCGGGAGAATAGAATTGTTCAAGGTCTCCTCGTGATTTTATACTTTATTTTTTTTTCTTGTATGAACTAGTTTATATAAGCAGCAGCCTTCATGAAGTGATTATACAATAAAAATTATAGTATGTTAGTGAATTAAAAGGATTATCAAATAACCAAGAAGAAATTGACGAGGCCTGGTATTATGTGTAAGGCAAATATGAAACTTTCTGCCTTGAATATATATATATATTCGTAAATTTTGGTAGCAGTCCTTCCTTGACACACACATTATTGAAAATGACACCAAATTTAGCTGATACCTGTTTCTTAACAAGTTTCTCAATTTCTCTAAATAACACTCTCGTTATTTCGTCTACACAATAAAGTACATCTCCTATGGTCGACATGTTTCGAATGATAACATTCATCATCAGGACGTGAATAAGGTCTAAGGTGAATTATCTGGTTTGTTATATATATATATATATACCATGATAAAAGAAAAGTGGTCCGGCAGGACAGATAACACTTAAAATAAACAGTGACACATAGACTAAAACAACAAAAGACTCAATTTTTAATATTTCGACCGTAATGGTGGTCGTCCTCAGGAGAAGAAGTGAATTGACGGAGGGACGACAGTCAACTAAATAACTATATATATATAAGATTTAACATAAACACGTGAAATAACAATCAATGATGAAACCACAATATGAAATGGAAAAAAAGACTAAGATTTTTCAACCGGATTTTCCCATTTCATATTGTGGTTTGATCAATCACACGCGCATACACACACACATATATATATATATATATATATATATATATATAAAAGGCTCTGGAGTTGGTTTCTACTTCTACAGGAGAGACTCCAATAACTGATTGGTCTACCTAATGGATGTAGAAGCACTATTATATGGATCATGACTGCAGACTGACGCTGCCACCCCATTACATTCAAATATAATGAAGAAGTTTTATACAATAGTGTAGTGATTTATTTATTTGTAGATAATTTAACTTATTCATGATAAAATAATGCAGAGACTTGCATTTTTTTAAATTGTATGGAAATTATAATACATTTAATGGAAAGTGTTTCTCAAAATCAATCATTTGTATAGTTTTACTCTTTATGACCTTATTCACGATAAAAAGACAATGATAAAAATTGATAAAAATAATCAAATTTAGACTATACTTATTGCTTTATCAACAATATTTACATTAAACAACATATAATAATCAATACATGGGTCATATAAAATATCAGATTGCATAATATTGAAATTCAATCTGCAAAACATGGATTCGGGCTTTATCAGACATGACGTATGGAGACAATCAACTTGGCAGAACAGGCGAATAGAATATGCAAGTATCTCACATTGTTCAGTCACAGAGTGCCCCACTTCGTCCTCTACGTCACTCAACTATTTGAACACAGCCAATACTTCAAATGTTTTTGCAAATCAAACGATTGTGTTTATTTACATATTATATATTCAATGCATTCTAGTTTATATATTTCATATAATTTGTAAGCTGTAGTAATTGAATCATATATTCAATTTATCTAAAGGAAAGTTTTTGTAAGTATTGAGCCCTATTGTCACAGAAATATTATAATCACGTTTTTATTGTTGGTTAAAATAACGTTAGTAGGTAATGCCATCATACTTCATATACAGGGATAGGAGTTGATCAAACGATTTCGGATGTAACCCTTCTTCATGTAGAACTGTTCTACTTGAGATGAATAATTACCGAATGCTGTCAAAAACTCCTACTTTTATATAAGAGGTGTTAGTATCACCTAATAATATCAGTATTATAACTGTTCAAAAAAATAAATATTTTTTTATCATAATCGAGAGCTCACAGGTATAGGCTTATACCTTTAGTGCTGTCCTAGGAATGCAGAATGCCGTTAATTTGCTATTTGTCACCCATTTCCCTTTTGTTCAAACCATATAACCGAGTTGATTCTACATCTGGTCTAACATTCTACTTTACTCAACTGTAGGGATCTTTAACGACTTGTTGGTATAGTGGAGGCATGGGACCAACAGCTTCACGTCTCCTCACAGAGACGACATTTGAATCATTTCCAATCTCCCAAATGAAAACCCTAGTGATATGCCCGAAAAAAAATCTTAGAATCTTCAGAAAGTACTGAAGGAGAAATGCCAACTTTACATCACACTCAATAGAAAAACCCACTTACAATCTGTAAGTTTTGTTTGAACCGTCATCAGGAGAAAAAAAGTGAGATCTTTAGCACATCGTTGAATTAACAATCAAAAATTGTTAATAAGCTCACATATCCGGTGACCTTAACAGTATTTAGTTATAATATTCTGACCATAAATATTATGTTAATTTGTTAATTAATAAAATAAGATAATTAAAATAAATCATTGATTAAATTGATGATCAATGCTTCTGAAACAGATTACTTACCGTGATGTGAGTAAACTTACTTGTATTCAGTTCAAAATACGTGGAATCTTCTACGTAATGAACATTGTATCAGAGAACCTCAGAAATGTAATTTCTGACAATGAAAATTATCAGAAATAACAATTGTGAATTGATTTTTCTTCATTGCTACTATACTTTGCGTAAGGTGAAATAAGAAGAATAGATTCTAGATACCTGAGAATATGGAAAACCTTGAAAAATCAATTCATCTTTCATTTAATTATTACTGTAATTATTGAAAACAAAGAAAGAAACTGTGTTCTGAGTACTTTAGCATAATGAATGTTTATTTATTGTTTATTACAACTACTTAAGAAGTAACAAGGTGTTTTGAGAATAATGATTAAAACTGAATGAAAATAAAACTGACGAGACTACCCATTGCAAGCACTTCATACAAGAGTAACCATACTCTTGATATTAGTTCATTTAATTGTCAGGAGACAATAGGTCTCTGGGCTTCTCTTCAGTGCTTGAGAGGGTTAGGAGGGATTAGTCGGGGTGATAGTTGTTAAATGAAAGAGCTTAGAGAGATAAGCAATGATTAATGAGACCTCTGTTATCATGATAGATTACCTCAGGGACAAAAGAAATATTTAGTATAATATAGAGCGGATACAGCTTGAACTATTTCATGAATTGGACGGTGTAAAGTTTTAGAATCTTGGAATACTTGAATTCCAAACATCCTGTCCGTAAGTTCAAACAGGTTTTAGTACTTTAATAATTAATGAATCTTTTGTTGTGTAGAGTTAGATCGTTCTGTTAAGTCTAAATAGCTCTCGTACTGTTTTATCAGTTCTTGTCGTTTGACCATATGAATTCCAGGGGAGTTGTTTATCAACGTAAATCCCCACAACTCCCTGGCACAAAAGGAGGAGAGTTGCTCGAATATACTGAGGTACAGATTTTTCTAAGGAGTAAAGGTAATCAGTTTTCCCTTTGCTTATATTGAAAGAAAAAAATCTTATTAGAAGTTTATTATAAGAAAACATTGTTTACAACAAAAGTTAAGAATATATTTGAACTGTAAAGTAATGACACTATGTTTGTTTCAAATAAATGATGTTGACATTAAATTTACAGTAATTGTTTACTTGCTAGGAGTAATTACTCCTGATGCGGTTCTTAATCAGAGACGATTCCGTAGGCAATCAGAGCAGTGGAGGAGACAAGGGGTTGTAGAAGATTTATGCAAAGCTGTAGTGGGATCCTTTCCAGACATGCGCATGCAATGAAACAATTAAGGAAACATTCCAAGACACTAATCTACAACCAACTGATCCTGCAATCTAATGTACCAGACAACTGGCATGGTTCTCAAATCTGCAATTGAATTCTGAAAACGGGTTATGCCATAATAAAATTATAATTGGAAACCAAATCTTAATGAATCATGTGAATAAGTGATTTATGGTAGTGTTATAGTAAAATATAACAGTTTTAAATTATTAAATTCCCATTTGGAATGGAGGACTGGAGGTTACAAAGATTAGAAGGAAACTTGAAAGGGTACAGCGGATGATGGCTACTCGGCTAATTAAAGGGTACAGAAATCTCTTACAATGAGGCTTGGATAATAGCAAGTGTCAAATCAATCAGAATCATGGCTCAGGAACTGGCGGACAATAGTACAGTTAAAGACGGAGGAAATGTAGACGAGATGGAGGACACTGATCTAGAAAGACCGGTGGAGCTCAGATATAGGCATCATCCAAAGTTATTTTCACGCATTCTCTTGGACTCCAAAGCTAAAGTCAAATATGAAGTGTTCACAGACGGGAGCAAAATGGACGACATGGTAGGCTGTGCGTTTGTAGTGCTGGAAGGAGAGAGGGTAGTCTCTGAACAAGGGTTTAGACTGGCCTCAGTGTGCTCCAACAACCAGGCAGAGCACTCGCAATATTGCAAACGGTCATCTGGGCAACGGGGACAATAGAGGTCGGCTGCTCGGTCCGCATAAACACAGACAGCAGGATAACTCTAGATCAGCGGTTCCCAACCTTTCAAATATAGCGACCCATTTTAGAACAAGCAATCAGGAAGCGACCCCAATCGTTAAAATATCTTTTATACATTTATTTTTTCTATAAGAAACTGGCATATATTGCAATTTTTTTAGTGAAGTAACTGTATATTCCTTAAATATATGATTAATATAGAATGTATTCATTAATTTCAAAGCTCCTACAAAACATTAATTAATTGCAAATCAATTTCGAAGTATTCAAACAAACAAATTTCATACCGTTATGTAACTTTACTAAAGTATGTTTATGAACTGACCTTAATGAGACGGCTGGTATTGTAGCTTTTTAGCTAGCAATTCTATCCTGGGCTCCGTTGTCGATATGATGGCACACCTCAAGTCGTGTTCCACATCTAATTTATTTCGGTACTTGTTTTTAAGGATGAGTAGTTGGGAGAAGGCTGTTTCACATAAGTAAGTTGTTGGGAAGGGCAATAAATTCCTTATTGCGATTTCTGATATTACTACTGATATTACTGAATTTATATAATTGTCTTAATTTTATTTTATAATGCTATTTATTTAACTGTCTCCTGTTTTTACCGTGTTTTATATAATATTCACATTCGGGTCAAAATCAATTGGCGACCCCATGGCATTGGTGTCACGACCCCGTTTGGGGTCGCGACCCACAGGTTGGGAACCACTGCTCTAGATGTCTACAGGGCAACAAAAATCAGTCTCCACTGATCTACTTAATACGGCAAAAACTGGACAGTTTGAATGCAAGGGCAACAGTTTATTTTGCCTGGGTCAAGAGCCAGATAGGTATAGAAGGGAACGAGTTGACTGACCAGCTGGCCAAAAGGGCGGCCCAACAGATAAATACAGGGCCGATCTACTCTCACATGCCATACACTGCCCTCAAGCAGTGGGCCCATGAGCGTAGCATGGAGTGCTGGCAGAAGTTGTGGGAAGAGGCGACCAATGGTCAATGGTTAGGAGAGACGAGTGTGCGTGGCCCCCACAGTTTCAGCTTTGTTGGACGAGGGCCTGGTCGGTGCCTTCAAAGAAGTGGTGGATGGATATTTCAGTTTACTTGGTTTAACGCTTGTAATGGCCTGTATTATGTTTGTGAGTAGTCGCGATTATTATGTAGTCTGTTACCATTGTGTCCATTTATAATCATTGTGTTGCTGTTATTTTGTTGGTAGTATTGCTTTGTGTCACCGTAATCATGTTTATTGCTAGTGTTACATTAATTTGGATTTGGCATGGTATTGTATTTTCGTTATTGTCATCATTATTAATTATTATAATTATTTTTGCTGCATTCTCATAATTTAATAGGAATTATTGTGTACCATTAAAGATGTTAATACATGTAATGCCTTCTGGCGGAGCATGTTGTTACTAAAAGAAAAAAAAACAGTTTTAAACAACTAAAATAAATACAACTCTTCAAATCTGTAGTCAAGATTGACATATTGTCTTGAAGTCTGAAGTGCTGAAGATTCGTATAATGATAAAAGACAAGCCTCTATTTGTCCACTCCAAAATTAACCAGACTGCAAACAATAGCCAATTAACAAAAGACGAAAAAATCATAATTATACAAAGACGATGAAGAAATGCCAGCCAAAAATATTGCTAACTAGAAGGAGAAGTGAAAAACAGTTTTGATTGTACAAGTGTTATAATTGTCTTCTCTTTGAAGGAAGCGACTGCAGATTTATAATTGGTTATAACTAATAGTTATTTAACTGCTTCTTTGTACATTACAAATAATGCCTAAAAGAAAGGCACTTCAAAGCAACCTCGAGACAGAAACTAGATTTAAGAGTGATTGTGGAAAAAACGATATCTGCTTACTATTGAAATAACCCAACAAAAATCATTCGGATTTCAGTAACCATATAATATAATAGCCCTAAAACATTATAAAAAAAAAAACAACTAAACACTCATCGATTAGGTCAACAGTGAGAAATCAAATTACAACTATTGTAACTTACAAGTAAATTAGAATTAGTAATAATACATTCCGTCATACATCGTAAAGTCTCTGAAAAGCTCGACCAGTTTCGGGTCCGTCTGGATCCCATCTTCAAGAGCACTTAACTGACTGTGAATGTTGTTTTCCTATAACCTACCTATATATAGCATCTAAATTGCTATATATAGGTAGGTTATAGGAAAACAACATTCACAGTCAGTTAGGTGCTCTTGAAGATGGGATCCAGGCGGACCCGAAACCGATCGAGCTTTTCAGAGACTTTACGAGGTATGACGGAATGTATTATTACTAATTCTAATATTACTAACCTCAGTGGAACTAACCCATTAACTATATTTATAAGTAAATGGTCAACATAGTAAATGCCTCTCTTTATCAATTTCTTAAACTATTGTAAATAACCCTACTTTTCGAAATAAGTGAAGATTGTAATTTTTTTAATTCGATACATTTCTTACAAGGAAACCTGTCAAAGAGGAGATGTATTTCTCATGTTGCATGGTGTACATATTCTGTAATAGATATTTTATTGACTAAGACATACGATCATTTGTTGTGAAAAAGGTGAATTTTTTAGCAGTATTCTAATACATATTATTATAATAAACACTAAATAGGAGCACACTTGTTAAAATACCGGCGTGTGATCCATATTGCTACGAAATGCATTGACTTACTCGTATATCACTCCCACAATACACACAAGGAATAATAAGTTACCAAAAATTCTCAAGTTGGTGTAGTGTGCTCTGTTACCAGCTTGTGAATATGATTCGTCAATAAGATAATGTAATATTGATGCGAACAACTCTCATGACAGTAGAAGTTCCAGTATAATGTTATGTTATTTTAAAATTAGAGTTGAAATAACCGAAAAGTATTTTCATAAAAGTTTATTTGATTGAAGTACACCGAAATGCTAAAATCAGTCGTTTATTGTGAGGTGTAATCTTAGAGAGATTAAAGTACCTCCCTACATACTCGTTATTTATTTAAAGATTATTGTAAATTTTAAAAGCATAACACTTACTTGCTAACGGTCACTCCTGCTTGAGCCATTCGGTGACTCGCTGTCCAGTGAAGGTGAGAGAGTTTGTCATCTATATTTTCATCTTCTTCGTAGTCATGATCTGGAACTGCATATATTATTAGTTGATGGACGTTCATAGTATTCTTTTGTGTAGAAGGCAGATAAACATCGAGCCTTTTTTACGAAAGTATACATATTCTTGAGTTTAGTACGTAATGTTTTATGTAACGCTCCAGAGGAATGTAATAGAAGCTTTCTTTTGAAATATCCTTTTAAAAAATAAGTAAGAGCAACAAATGAAAGTGCAGTAGTATTACTGATTATGAAAATAAGAAAGGGAGACAGCTAAGTAAAACAAACAATTAGTTTGTACCAGCAGATGGACATTGGAAGACTCATTTGTCAATCTGTCAGTTACCAAGAAATTGGATAGTATCACCACACTGGGTGCTATCAAAGAAGCCATACCCGGGTCAGTTTGTGTAACAACAAACAAAAGAATTGAGACCAGGACTACCTAAGTAGCTCACCTCCAGGAATACATATCCTTCCATGTTGAGAATGATTACCATACAAAATGAAAATAATGGATGCACACCATCTTATCGTTTGTCCTTCTCTAGATTATTGTTAGTGTTTGAAAGCAAAAGTCATACTGAAGGCTGATTCTGACTCAACTTTGAGATATTCATCGCTTATATTATTGTCGACACCAAAGGGATACGTCTCATTTAGTTCGACTTTAGGAACTCATTCATGACCAAGATAAATATGAATGATTCAGTTTCATATATAATTCTGAGAGTGTATGAGCAATTACCTATTTCAAAACCAAATTTTTTTTTTACATTTTTTTTAAAGTAAGTTTATAAAAATCTCAGTATAGAGCAATATGTCATTCATTCCTCTCCACATAGTGAAGAAGTGTACTTAATACTTCATCATGTCGTACTAAATCTATGCACAAACAGCAAAGTGCACCAACATAACTATCAGCAATTGTTAGTTACCAGTCGGAAGGCAAAATGAATGTAACTGGACTAAAATAGATGCAAAGTACAATGAATTTACCAAGATAGTCAAAAGAAAAAAAATATATAAATAATTTTCAAGATATTAAAAATATATAAATAGCTAAAAATTACTCCTGAGGTTGTATATGATTCTAAAAGGTATCTAGGGCACTTACAGTGGGCCTCTATTTCTACAGCGACTTAGGTTCTCTTCATGACAGCCATCATGCTAGGAGTGCACTGGGATGTAACCCGGTCCGAGCAGTGCACACACCAATCCAAGTCAATACCAGCAGTTGCCATTAAAGCGACAACCCAAAGGAAATGTCAAATGATAATAAACGCCAACAAATAACCAACAGAATTATTTCAATTCCTTTTTTTGAAATTGTACAGTAGTATAATAGCACAGTTCTTGGAATTAACACTTCCATAATATGGTAACAGAACTGGATGGCCTTCATAGTTTCTACATTAATATATTTGCTTATTTTTGGGTATTATAACTGAAGAAAGAGATTGTCACAGAATAGCTTTCATTTTCCTACTGCCAAGTCAATAACAATGTAGACTTTGGGATCTTATTGATGGTTTTATCCTGTAAGTTGACCATTTCAGATTAAAGTTCTTGTACACTATGTACAAGTTAATGTATTGTTTGGTAGAATGGCTAAGTTTTATGCTACAACTGTAAGAAAATTTAAGCCGAATGTTTTATATATCTACGTAAAAGAATTTTCAGTTAATGTGAGTATTAAACTTGGGTCTGAACGTTTTATATGAATAACCATGATGCTACGTTTGGCAGTACTAGGGTGCTGGAAAAGGAGTATTATTTATGTTTAATTTAAGTTGAAAACAAAACGAATAAATATTGTTGATCGATGTGGCTTTCTCATAACAGCAACAAAGCAACATAATATTTTATTAAACCATAAATAGATCATTAAATTGTAAACTACAAACATTGATATCAGATAAAACTGGAAGTTAACAATAAAAAAAAACCGAAATAAAATAAAATTGAATTATGAATAAACTCAGTAAAATTTGAGATAAGAAAGCTATAGGAAATAGAAATGGTCCATAAAGAAGATACCTATAAACCTCCCTCCTGAGGGCTCCTGTTCTAGAGCTCCAATTAGAAACTACAGCAAATAAAATACTAAGCCTACATTACGTTGATGACAAGAAAATCTTAAATGTTTACGCAATAACTTCTGCCATAAAAAATATATACTCTGTAATCGAGTTTTTATTTTTCTTTTTAATACCGCATTTTTATTTCAACTTTCAATTCGTGATTATTTCTTTATTGATAAATTTTGGTTTTGTTTTTTTAAAATTGTATTTTTTAATATTTACAAAAATAATTATAGTTTTTATTTTTGTTTAATAAATGTTTAATTATAATTAGTTTCATCTTAAGAAATAACTTTTTTTTCAATCCTTTGAAATAGTTTTCACTAGAGTACAAAAAATATCGTCTATATATTTTTCAAAGTCGCATATGTTGGTGCTTAGGTATACTGTCCTACAATTACATTAGAGTTCACTAAATTTGGCAGGGATGCTTCTAACACAAAATATAGGTTATCTGAAAAAAATATCTTTAAAAAAAATACTAGGTTACATAATGTAATAGGTAAATGTGCAATCGCTTTGCTTTTTAACGTTTACCGATCAGTGATGTATTCCTTACAAATAAGTTTTATGTTAACTTTATTCGACTATGTAAATTATTTTCCTCTTTTCAACATTCTAGTTAAAGTGTACTATCATTTGACAGTCCTGTGAAATATTGACTTACGCTGTTGAATTGTTCAAAATGCTCAAGGTTTCGTTAGAATTGTACATGTTAATCGTAGTTTAATAGATCTGGTAACTTTCTTTGTCTCCACCAGGGGTCTCCAAAGAGGTATATATCGATCCTCAGGGGTCGATGAGAGGGCCAAGGGGGTCGATAAACAGACTAGAGGTTGATGAATTCACAGCGGCGAAAAAGAGGTCAATAAATATTAAGTGTTCATAGTCGAGTTTATAAAAACACAAATACACCTAAGGGTTGAAAAGCAAACAAGATTCGAAAGGATGTTGACAAGTAGTAGGTACATGGTTGAAACTGGATTTATGCATGCAAACGCAATTCTGGCAAAAGAGAGTAAATGTTTAGTCCACTTCAGACTAAACTTTGAAAAAAGTTGTTATTTTCGTCTCTCTGAATTCGAACCCAATATCAGCTCTCTTATAACCACTCACCAAAAACATTCTTCTTATTAATGCCACCCATTCCATAACCTATTCAATTCTTTATTCCATTATTAAATATTTGAATATTTAATCGTGTAACTATTTATAAAACACATTTATTTAATTTTTATTGTGTCTTCGTTTTTTCCTTTTCTGATCTTTTCCGTGACGTCTGTGATTGCATCCGTCTTGTTAGGTTAATGGTTTCTAATGTTTAATATTTCTGTGATTGTCAGTCTTAAAGAGTATATGATGCTTCGTGTTCTGATTTTAGTAGGTCCATTGATATATCTATAAGTCCATTTCAAGGTTGATTAAGGAACACTAAATGGTATATTCTTGTTTAATTGTTATTAATAGATCGCTTGCCCACTCCCACTGAGTGCACCTAAACCTTTACAGCGTGTGTAAACAATTAATTCACCATTGCTTCTCTACACAATATGACATTCTTTCATAAAAAAAAGTTCCGGCGTTTGTTAACAAATTTCATATCCAAGTGACTCTGCTACTAAGAGACAATAATTCAAAAATATCTTTCTTTGGCCAGTATTGTTCATATTAATTTAATTATTTCCAAAAGTGTTTACACACTTTCAAGGCAGTGTACAAATAGAATACATACAGAACAATGAAAGATTTGAGGAACTGTTTCATAAATAGCGTTCTGCGGGTTTTTCTTAGCTGTGAACTTTTTTAGTTACCATAATTGTAATATATTAGAATTTACATTGTAATTAGTTCTTCTTATTTGCTTTCATACTATTTGAATTCTAGTGACTAACGTGATAATGTAAATTTGGCTACCTAAAATTCTCCTGAATTGCAATTCTAGAGGGTGATAATTTTAGCCGTTCACCGGCTTTTTGTGTGATCGGTGATTCTACATTAGGAGTCCTAAATTTGGCCTAACTCAAGTGCATTTCGAATAGGGATCTTTATAGAGTACCTGAGACATTGTACACGCTTGGGACTGACGGCTAAACGGCCTCTCCGAGGGACGACGTATTTAGTCATTTCCCGCGTGACTAAATCGAGGGCCAGGTGGGGGATCGAACCCCGGACTACCAGTCCAGAGGCGAGTACGTTAACCACTGAGCTAACCTTACCCCATCCAACATAATCTGTTGATATAACATAGTTTAGATAAATGAGTCTCATAATGTATGCTTTTTGTTTACTATTAAATAAATTAACAACATTTTCAAACAAAGTAATAAACGATTGTCATTTAACATATTGCATCTCTTATAGATTTTATCTGTGACCAGTCAAAAAAAAAAAAAATATAAACTTGAAATAAAGAACTAATAACTTTGTTGAAATCGTTCAATTTATTTTAAAATTATATTCTATATTTGTAAATTAATAACTAGGATCACTAAAGATTATTTGAAAAACGTGTTAAGTTTATGAACTATAACCTTATTATAGAAATATAATAAACTTTATATGAAATATAAAGATTTTCATCTTTAGAAAATAATTTGGAATAAGATGAATAAATAGGTAAACTTGAAATATGCAGAGAACAATGTCTTTATATTACATTTTAGAACATTTTTTTAAAATATCGTTTTATTATTGAAAGAAGGCGTTGTTATGAAAAGAATTGAATAATAATCAATTATTGTTGCGAAAGAGGTAGATTATATATTGAAGGGAATGTAATGGTGGGTGATTTATAAGAGAGGTGATGGAGGTGGGCAATAAATCGTCTATTGATGGAGTCTTGTGAAGGTGGAAGACAAATGTGAGGACCTCTTGGAAGAAATCGGCGGCAAGGCATGAAGTGAGGAGGGCCTTGGTGCCACTCTCCGCCAGTGACCGGCTTCATCATCACTCAGCGACGTCACCAAACTAACATGTAATAGTGCTGAGAATATCATCCACACGCCACACCAATCACCATTAATCTGTCAACCGCATTCCTTCTACACATGAAAACTACAAAGATCATAATGTGCTTGCGTGAAAAAGTGCAGTATATTACTGTATTGCGTTGAAACAAACCATAAGCCTACATATTGTTTTTCTTCTTTTTATAACAAATTACTATAATTTAAAAAAAAAGCATCACTTGAACCATATTTTACTCAATTTAAATAGTTATCACAAAAAAGGTATTAATATTATCTGATAGTAAGTTTTAACGATCCTTAACCTCCCCTGTTATTTAAACGATCTGCCTTTATACACAATATGAAGTTGCATACTGATAACACTTTCTTAGTTGACAAAATACACGGATTTCTTTTTTATAAAAAAATGGAATTTAACGAAAGATTCGATTGTTAGATTACTGGAATGTATGGCACCCAGAGAATGGGTGTTGTACAAAAAAAAATTGTTACGGCATGATATAGCTAAACTGACTCAATTACCTTAATAATCACAACACACTTCTTACTAATTGCATTAATTCCATTGTATGCAATTCTTGTGTAACACCGGTATTATTACTTTTAAGGTGGTAGTTCTTTTAAGTGAAAAAAAATTATGGTCTACTTACAACATACCTAAAAACTTTACGGAAATGGTATATTTTCACGTATATTTTGTTTTTACAATTCAAAGAATCTGGAGTTCTCTTCACTCCAATTTACCATACACCATAAACTAACAACGTGAACTTATTTAGAACTTAACTACGAACTAAACTTCCTGCATGGGATCATAATGCGAGAACATTAACGTCTGTGATTTTCACATATGACGGATTTTGATTTGAGCTTTCAAATCACTTCTTTCATATAAAACTAAAAATTTTTCATAATAAATACGTCTGTGTGTTTATGTATGAGAAATGTATTTTTTTGAAGAGAATTAATAGATTTTTATTTTCAATTGGTAGACAGATCATTTTTTTTTTTTTTTGGTGTCATTCCTTAAAATGAAATAATCTCATGACACAGTTATGATAAACGATTGGAAGAGGAAAGATATAATCATGATGCTAGTATTATTAATGATAAGTTGTAGACATTAATTAATGACCAGGTTTGGGAGAAATAAATGATTTTTTTTTTTCAGGTGATTGGCTAGCATAGGCTGGTGGCAACACTGAGTGGTTCTGGTGTGCGTCAGGTGTCCGAATTCAGTCCACTTGTTGACACTCGTCTCTGGCTCCCTTCACAACCAAGTAATCCCCTGTCATTTTGACAAATAGGCTATTCCTTCAGCCATCTGGGCTAAATATTCACCAGACCTTTTACATTACTATATAATTAGTGTTGAAATATTATATACATATGAAAAAGTAACTTGGCTAAAGAGAATTTTGAATAAGCAAAAACCACTTATTTGGTATAAACCGCTATTTTATTAGCTTATTATGACAACACTTAAATTCCCATGATAAGTTTGTTTTCTTTGTTTGAAGGATGGTGGGGAAGTTTGTTAGAAAGCTACACCTCTTATTAAACATAATTGGATAAACACAAACACCCCACACCTACCAAATCAAAACCCACTCCCCTAACAACCCAACACACACTTACCCAACTTACAAACACCTACCCAACACACACTTACCCAACTTACAAACACCTACCCAACACACACTTACCCAACTTACAAACACCTACCCAACACACAGCCACCAACCATATCCAGACCCAATACACACCCACCCACACACGTACTTGCACACACACACACACCACGCAGTGCTTGCATATACAACATAGAAAAATATCAAAAAAAGACTCTAGGATTTGAAAATATGTAAATCCTTTAAAATCTCTTGATAAGTTTTTTTCACGATTATTGTGTTTTCTTAGAGCAAAGTAAAAAAGAAAAAAAAACTTTAATCAATATTCAATCAGCATTTTATCTTGAGGAGAAACTAAGAAAAGAAGAAGATGATAGAATATTTTTTAGAGTTAATCTCGGTTCAGTTTGATTAAACTAAAGAAATGTTTCTCACTTTGTTTTTTTTTGTATTTTATTTAGTTATAGGTACTCAGAAGCGGTAAAATCCCCTTAGACAGGTAGAACAAGAGGCTAACAGCTCTGCTCTAATCCCTCATGTCTGGTTACCACATGGGGGGGGAATAAATGACCTGACCTAGTATTTAACCTTCAAAACTGTTCAAATAACCTTCCAACTAAAATCCGCTATGCTCTTAATGCTGAACGATGTTTAGATAAAGCATTTGGATAACAAATATTATTGATGATTTGCACTGTATGACAACAGATGACAAATACAATTTATGAAATAGAGACGCAATCTATTAATGAATATCAAGGAAAGTATGGTTTCCTATATAACTAGCTTGTCTAACAAATAAACTTAAATAGTTATATATATATATATATAAAACAAAACTTCACATAAACACGTGAAATAACAATCAATGATCAAACCACAATATGAAATGGGAAAAAAGACTAAGATCTTTCAACCGTATCAAGCGGTCTTCATCAGAGTGAAAACCCCAACAACTGACTTGGGTATATATATATATATTTACGTCTCCGTTCCTTCATTCCTTCTCATTTTTATTTTCTTTTTTTCTTCTCTCCTGAAGACAGCAAGACGCCGAAATTATCGAGATTCGTGAGTGTTAGTCCTTTTTCTTGTGTTCTCTAGCTGTAACTTTATATATATATATATATATATTATATATATAAAGATTTCACATAAACACGTGAAATAACAATCAATGGTCAAACCACAATATGAAAGAGGAAACCAAGACCAAGATCTTTCAACCGTAACAAGCGGTCTTCGTCAGAGTCAAAATCCCAACTGTTGGGTTTTTAACTGTGACGAAGACTGCTTGTTACGGTTGAAAGATCTTAGTCTTGTTTTTTCCATTTCATATTGTTGTTTGATCATTGATATATATATATATATATATATATTAAAAACTTTGAGAAACACGAATGAAAAACAGAAACTAGGACTCGCATTCATTATTACGACCCTTTTAACCGTATTCCTCACGAAAGGAAGTTGAGTGGCTAGAAGACAAAAGCCAACTGGAGAGCTTCACAGAATATATACAAGTTGGCCACAACGAAACGAGAAGAAGTGGTAGGAATGCTGTAGAATTCTACTTAAAATAAACTGCGACACATAGACAGAAACATCACAAAGACTCACTTTTCAATATTTCGACCGTAATGGCGGTCTTCCTCAGGAGAAGAAGTGAATTGACGGAGGGACGATAATTAGTAGAGTTGACTGTTGTCTCTCCGTCAATTCACTTCTTTTCCTGAGGACGACCGCCATTACGGTCGAAATATTGAAAAGTGGGTCTTTGTTATGTTTTCATCTATGTTTCACAGTTTCCGAGGATTTTAAGTGTAATCTGTCCTGCCTGACCATTTTTCGTTCATCATTATACATATATATTCTTGAGAGTTGTGAAAACGGTCCAGAATGGACTGAAATAGTTAAAAACTGGTAAAAGAGATGGCCAGGTTAGCCCAGTGGTAAAGTGCCCTTCTCTTGATTGGTAGGTCCCTAGTGCAATGCCCACTCCAGTCCTCGATTTATTCACTTATGAAATGAATAATTCTGATCACGTCGTCCCTCACAAAGGACTTTAAGCCGTCGGTCTCAAAACTATGCGATATCAGGTCCTCGTTGAAGATCCCTACTCTAAATATACTTTAGTTTAGCAAAATTTAGGACTCCCAATCAGTCTTCATTGTGTGGTATCTGTTCTCTTGTTGGACTGCCACTACAACTTAACCTACTCTAACCTAAAGCACGTAAAAAGAAGGAAACTTACTTACAGAGACTAATTTTTGGTTTCAACCGTCTTTAGTAAAGTAAAGAGAGGGAAATCAAATCGTTTTCTAACCATCACTGCTATGTGCGTTTGGTGTCAACGCTTTGCTCTCGTAAAGACTGTCAAAACAAATATATATATAAATCAGTTAGCTTCAGCTTCTGAAAGGGACAACTTCTGCCCGATGACGACGACTGTCGAAATATCGTTGTGAGTCTTTTGTGTGTGTCTTTATTTGTTTTTCTCTTTCCTGTATGAACAAATATATATATATATATATATATATATATATCCTAAAGACATGGCTGGGCAGTAAGAGATTTGAGTCGTATGAACAAGTCATTACCGAAACAAACGCGTATTTGGAGAGCTTTGAGAAAACCTATTATTTGGAGGGAATAAAAAAATTAGATTTATGCTGGACTAAATGTATCGAGCTAAAAAGTGACTATGTAGAAAAATAAAATGTTTCTTTGCCGAAAAAATTCTGTTTTATTCAAAAAGTTACGGACTTATCAAACCACCCTTGTATGTTACTAGATTTAATCAAATAAGCGAGCTCTATTCTTTATTTACAAAGTCAAGGATTACAGCTATTCAATCGGCAACAATTTAAATGGAATTCTACAATACTACTCCTCTCCCAGAGATGAATCCTTAAAATGCCACTTCTTTTTGACTATATACCCTGAATGAATTTTTAATTCAAATTAAGTATTAAGTTTTAAGTATTCATTTCCTTAATTCACAGAAACAGGTCGAGGAAAAGCCTCTAAGAAACAGGTAACAATCCATTTCCCATTGATTCGAATACCATTAGACTAGTAATAAACGTCTGTATCACGGTTAAAATGGCCTTGTTTTAATTAAATTATATTTTCATGTAGTTATATCTGTTTTTCAATGTTCAAAATTATTGCATTAGTTAGTTTTTTTTATTTATTTTTGATATCATCCCTTCAAATTTATAAACTACTAAAGTAGCCTATTAAATTAATTACTAAAGAAATAACATGTTTTGGAATTAAAATAATAATAAGTTTGGGCTGATATTTGACTAATTTTGAATGAGAGAGAGTGAGTGGGGCAGGGCTAAAACTACAGAGAAGGCAGAGGGTGAGGACTATTTATGGAGAGAGGGTGTGGGGACCAGTGAGTGCGTTTCCATGTTTTGAAATACTCGAGAGAACAGTCACTCGACTGAATTTAGATTGTACTTTTGTTCTTACCAACTACTTCAAAACGGCTAAAGTGATTTAACTTTGAAAGAATTAACAATAACTCTGCCATAATCGAATAACACTAAGTTCTAAGACTGTGTTTTATAGTACATTCTCATAATGAATTTAATATTAATTAATTACAACTGTTAAATCTATTCCAACTGAAATATGCAAATCCTTATATGGATAAGATTAAATTCTGTGAAGGAACACAATATCTTGAGTAATATGAGATTGCAATATCTGCTGAAAAGAGGTATGAGGGTTGAATTCACCCTGCTGGAGCGGTGTTTTAATGAAAATAGTGAATAAGATTTTTTGTTGTCATTAAAGAAAGCTTTAATTCTATAACAAATAATTCTACTTGAAGAGATGAAGGAATTCGTGGTAACTGAATTATTTATTGATTTTGTAATGCTTCAGAAACAATAATCATTTGCTGTTTCTAAATATTAATTTTATGATTTATTATAATTAGCGATTGTAAATTTTAGCTATCTTTTTAACAAAAAAGGCTTGCAAAAACTTGATGCTATTGCAAGAATTTCCAGTTTAATATACATTACTTTGCTTCAAACTCAGCCTTTATATCTTCATATTGTGGTCTTTTCTTAATGTATGGTCATGAGTTATTTGGCACCTACAATAATATTTGAATTATAGTTACTAATGAGTGAACCACATGACATTTTCATTTTACATCGGAAGTCTGAAATGTTGCATACTTAGGTTTATTAATGTAAAGGTTAAATTGTACAAGTTCCTTATAAATGTCCAAACTTATGTATCCTTGATTCATATGTTCAAGCAAAATATCGTTCATATAAATATTTTGAACGTTCATATGAAAATAATATAGGATCATTGTTGTATTTAAGCTTTGAGACTAAGAGCAAACCTTATCCAGATCTAACTGCAGATTATCCAACCTGATAATTTTCATGTATATTTAATATTATTAAGAATGATAAATTCTTAATTGGGAATGAATAAATATCACTGATATAATTACTTGCATTACTTATATAAATATGTAAGTTAAGAAACACTTTTTTTTTAAATTGTAACTCTCCCTTTTAATTTAGTTTCTGAATAAATTGAAAATCTAAATTTCATGTTTACAAACTTTTAAAATATAATGGGTAATTAAGTTGGCTGCTAAATTTACTTCTCAGTTATTATTATCAATAAGTTCAAACTACGTCGTGACAGATATGCTGAACTATCAAAAAAATTCTTAGGGCATTTTTATTGGAGGAGATGATAAGCTTGAAGGGACTCAATAAAGCCAGACTATCATGCTATATAATCTCCTACACAAGGTCTTGACGGTTTGAAATTGTGAATTAACTAAATTAACCAGTTGTAAAAGTAAAACATCTGTTGTAAGCCGCTACACGGCTCTCATTTATCTAATTATAAATGTAGGGGGTTTAGTAGTTTAGGGCAGTGTGTTACGGGAGGGCTACAAATGCTTTTGATACTTGTTATTACAAAGGAATGTTCTTTCTCCATTTTCTTCTCTTTCTCAGTTTAACCACTTGGGATCTAATTTATTATTAACATGGATATTTTACAGTCTTTCTGTTTGATATATGCATTAATGCAAACAAAACTTTGTTCAAAGTTCATTTATCACAATTAGAGAACCATTTGAACCTTAGATCTTCTTCCATCTTATAACTATTAAATTTCAAATTAGAAACCAGAATCACTGAAATTTTAGTCAAAATTGAGTTAAGTTTAATCAAAATTTTAGTAAAGAAGAAAGAAAAATTTTTTCGTATGAAGTAACCTAAAATGATGTTTTGTAAAAATGTAAATAGAAATGTTTGTTTAAATATATTAAAAATCGTAATTAGTGTCAAAATAGTTCAATTTTCTCATAATAAGTAGTTATTTGATATACTCGTAAGTAAGAACTTCATTATTAAATTTCCTGAAGGAGTCGTATTATTTATGAGTGATATGTATACAAAGTTGACCATACAACTTTGATATGGGTTCAACTTTGAACCTCAGGGTTCTCAAGCAGTTCCTTCCTGCAGGGGAATCTACATTATTAGATAGACGTCATTGAATGGAGGTCGACGCTTTGATTATTTTAACCCAATCGGCCAGATTGGGATAACTCACAGCTTTCATCACATGAGGGAGGCAAGAACACGCTGTGACCATTGTCCACTGACATGATAGTAAAGTATATTTCAGAAAAATATCCATTACTCTTGGGTATAGGGGTAGTGTAAGTATACCACCTGGCCTGCTGCTGATATATTTATTCCAATCAGTTGAGTATACTGGATATTTTTAAGAATTTTTAAAGGAGGCTGTATGACATATGCTCAAGTTTAGGCTTTAATTAATATCATATTACTACATAAATCCGTCTTACTTCTAAAATAGTTGCAGTAGTGCGACCGGTTTCGCACGTAGTGCTTGTTCAAGTAGGATGCACTGTATGCAAAACCAGTCGGACTACATCAACAATTCACGAGTTAAGACGGATTTTATATAATAATATGATATTAATTAACTCCTGTGGTACTAACAATAACCAAGCATTTAATTAAAATATTTTGTTAAGAAAGTTATATTTAGAGTATTGTGCTTACATAGATTTTTAGTTTACTCTGTCAACATATTTTTATACAGGTTTATTATTTATTTATACTTTTGTCGTTATTTTTTATATTGTTGCAGTTTTGAAAATATTTATTCATCTTTGATTAGTGGTTTATATTAAAGATACACTAAAGCCCCCAAGGCGGAGCACTTATTTATAAAGAAAATATAAATGTTACCTTGAGACCGAATCATGATAAAAGTAGAACTGTGACCATAATATAAACATGTATAAAAGGCATGATGAAAAGGTTTTAGCATGCTTGACAAAAGTTTTAGTTACTCTGTTTCAAGCTCTATCATATGAAGCAGTATATCTTAACTCATCGATTGATTGGACTGCAAAATAAATATCAAGAAGAGTATCATAGAGCAGATCAAAACGAATGTTATTTCTCATAATATTTCCCCAATAAATACTCCGCTGAAAGGTATATGGTATTGATCCTGACTGGAAGACGCACTCTCTAGTGAAAAAGGGACCTTAGAGTTTGCTGCACCCTTATTAAGAAATGCTGAAAGAAAAAACAAATACCAAAACAACGCCCATTGAATTTATTTTCTGTTATCTATATCAAACTTTAGAAATACTTTTTTCTTTTTCTTTTTTTATTTTACCATCATTTTATTGATATATTTCTAAAATTCATTTAATTATTTATAAATTTTCTTTATAATTAAAAACGCATTTCAGTATAAAAAATATTTATGAGTTGATTAAATTGTTTGAGTAATTCTTTTAATCTTGGAATCCATCAATTTCACTAAGTCAAAAAGCAGGACTTGGGTTCCTCAAACACATAATTTAATGAACGATAAACTTAATCTATTTTTGTGGTGATCATAAGGCCTTTATACACTATAAATATTTCTATAAAGTTTAAAGTCTATTTAGTAAAGCCAAGTTATGCTAACGGTTACAGCTATCTTTTCACTGAGGTCTTACTTTTAACCTTACAAAAGAGTTTAACTTAAATTAAATAGTGTTACTAAAACAAAATATTCTTAAAAATTTATAAATTTTACGATTTCTAACTCAATATTAGTGTATGTGAGTATTGTAATTTCAGTTAATTAAGTGAAATAAACACTAAGATAACGTTTGAGGTTGTTAGTCACAATGGTATTTGTTCCATCTGATATGAGCGGAGTTTTATCTGAGTGATATTACATATTTAGTCAAACGTGAAATGGGTTTAACGATATTAGCTGTGATACATCTGTGTACCACAACAATGTAGTTGTTTTTGTTTTTAATGCTTTTGATTTGTGCATATATAGAATTGCAGTTTGAAATCACTTTCAGGAGTGTTTCAAAAGAAAAAGCTGGCAAGTTCATAAAGCCAGTTGGCGCTCGGGAGCTGAACAAAACTCAAGTTAGTTATGACAGTTTCCTTTATTGTCCCTTTCTAGCCAAGACCAGCTTTATACTTTTCTGACCTTCTTATAAATATTCCCTAAGGGAAGAGGACTGAAAAGGATCTTTTTTCCTTGAGATGTGTCACTCAACAAATGAATTCATATCGGCAATGCTAAATAAATAAAGTAGCATTTCAAGTGAATTATTGCTGATCATTAAGAGGTTACCATGTTAATAAATTTATTTAAATGAAACTTAAAACCTAAGAACAAATAACAACTGCCTCCATATTAATTTTTTTATGAGAACATCACGTTTCGAAACCGTTATATTCTTCTTCAAGCTCCATAAACTGTAGTTAATGAGAACTACCTTCTCTTCATCCAACCTCTGATAATTCATCAAATAAGTTTAGATAACTCGAAAAAGAACAATACTAGATAGAAATGCGTTGTTTGTATTAACTGTCCCCAAAATTAATGAAATCACATTGTAGAATTTAGTACATCAAGACTTAATTGTGAGCCTTATTGAAAAATTTATCTTTTAAAGACAAATCTTCCATTTGCCTTTAAAAATAAAAAAATAATTAAAAATACATAAAAAATTTGTCTAATGGCATAGTAAAAAACCACTATACGTTTAGAAAAGCAAAATTCTTTACAAGGTTGAAAATTTATTTAAGGTTCACATACAAGAGAAATAAACATCATTTTTAAATAAAATTCAAAATAAATGATTTTTTTTTTAAAAAAATCGCATTAATTTTATTCAGTAATATAAATAACCTCTATTGAGAAATACCAGTCTCTAGTAATTCTCGGTAATAAATTCATTCATTTAAATTTTTCATTTGCATTATTTTGCAAAATTATTCTGGTTATGATTCATTTGCATGAACACAGGAGACTACTGTTTAACTGTATTGTACTCTGGATAGCAGAATAAAGTTTCATTTCCGAGATTCATAAATTCCCAACAGAGTATACTTGTCACACTAAAGGTGAAGGCTGCTTCAATCGCTAAGATATTCTTAGTCACGAACCATTCATAACAAATAACTTGACTAAAACTTTTGAGGGTTGTTTTACGTGAAACTACATATTTAAGTTTCATTGCATTTATTGACTTATTCTAGAGTAGTATGCATGAGTCATCAATCTTATCGTACAATTTGTTGTTATGAAAGATTTGTTGTGTACTGAATTTGTTATGTACACATATTTGTTGTGTACTGAAAGAAGTAACAACAAATAAATAGTATACAATAAGTAATAGTATACTTTACTATAGTATACAAATAGTAAAGTAAACAATGATTTTTCCACTTGACCAGTGACAGTGGTAATGTCTGTTTCTAGATTGTTTATGGTTATCTAGTGGTGGCTTTAATGACCGTTTTCAGATTCTGTATGAACTACCGTGATACTGTTGATAACTGAGTTTCCAGATTTGTATAAATGACTGATGGTGTTGACACTTGTGTTTTTGAATTCTGTTGTTATATAGTTTATAAATACACAAATATGTTGTGTTACTTTTTCAAGTCCACATTGACAAACTTTCACCATTAATGCTGTTCTAAATGTGATAAGTCTTGTTCATTTATAATTTATCACTCGTTTTAGCTATGAATGAGCTACATTACCGGTTGATTTTACATCAAATATTAAAATATAGTTCACTCAAGTATATTAAAGTGCGATCTTTTATTAGTACCTGACATCGCTGGTTGCCAGCCTTTGGGAGCTTTGGGTAATCTGGAAAAAACGATATGCCCATGATTTCTGATTTCCCATGTGCAAAATCTAGAGAGACGGGTAAGATTTGAAACTGCAATCTTCAGTACTAAAGACAAGAACGCTCTCTATTGACCGGCAACTGACAATATTGCATTTATTGACTTATTCTGAAATGGTATATATGAATCATTAACCTCATGGTAGATTTTTTCGAACTAAAAGTAGATGAATCAAATAGAAACATATGTTGTGTTGCATAAATAAATAAATTAAATGAATTATTAAATAAATAAGTATGCATAAATATACTTGTCATTATTTATTAGCATGAAACATGTATTAATTCCTCACTTAAACTTCAGTTAATGTTGTTTGGTTATCTAGATTCAAAGTCCTTGAGTCATTCATATTTATGTTTCCAGATTCAGTATAGTAATCTAGAAGTGGTGTATTAACTTTGGCTCAAGATTTTATACGTACCAGAAATGGTTTTAGTAACTGAGGTTTCAGATTTTTTCCACTTGACCAGTGATAGTGTTAATGTCTGTTTCTATATTGTGTATAGATACCTAGTGGTGGCTTTAATGACCGTTTTCAGATTCTGTATAAACTACCGGTGATACTGTTGATAACTGAGTTTCCAGATTTGTATAAATGACTGATGGTGTTGACACTTGTGTTTTTGAATTCTGTTGTTATATAGTTTATAAATACATAATATTTACATATTTAGCATAAAAATGTGTTGTTAATAAATTAAATACAATTTATATTTAAACAACTTCAAATTAGTGTTGGTTTATGTTTATGTATATAGAAGTATATATTTTCAAGGATGATTAAATGAACAAAGAATGCATTGAATCTAAATGAGGTAGTTGTTTTATTGTTCTAATACTTTACCTTTCCTTGTATGTACAGCACGCTGTTATTGCTAAACTATTTAATTTTAGATAATATTGCTACTGGTATTAGATTTCTTAATAGTATTCCTGTCAATATTATTATTTATAAATCAATGTCATAAAAATAATACAATATGTTTTCTACTATGCTAACTTTATTATAGTAATTATATATTTACTTCAAATTAAATACGTTTAATTCTGCTGTGAGATTTAGAATATAAATATTTTATTAAAAAATAACCGAAGTTGTTGACATCCTTATTTAAAAAAATTATTAAATTATAATTATTGATTAAAGAGAAACATCACTGTGTGGTGTTTAATGACTATGATTTTTGCTGACGACAGAGGACGGTCCTGAGTAAATTGACAGGCCCTTGCCTTGAAGGGTTGGGTGATTGGCCCGTTACCAGGATGTTGGGACTCTGACAGGCTCAACCCTCTGGAGCTTTCCTCCCTTGGAGCCCATACTCCCTTTATTTATGTAACTGTTTCACACCGCTCCCATCACTCCTATTCATTCTCCATGAATAAAACTTTTTTTTTCCCCCCTTTCAACATCAATTAATATATCTGATTTTATTTTTTTTTATTTACAATTATTCTATTATTTTTTTTTTCATGAAGAATAATCGAAGAAAAGTAATAGATAGTGCTAAGTTTGGGAACAACTCTCTCACTCTCTTTCTCTATTGTGCTTCTTTTCATTTATAATTAAATAACACCCATTTATATGGATCGTAATGTAACGGACTTAGTGAAGTTTGATCTTCATTTCTTCTGTAACATTCTAAATTTAATTTGTTGTCAAATTAACTAATAATTATGAACGCATGTTTCTTATGTTTGTACTTGAGTTTCAATGTTTAATTATGGGCGACTTTGAAAAACATCTATTTATACAATTTATAACAAGATTTCACAATAAACACGTGAAATAACAATCAACGTTCAAACCACAATAAGAAATGAGAAAAAAATACTAAAATCTTTCAAACGTAACAAGCGGTCATTGTCAGAGTCAAATCCCAAATACAATATATATATATATATATATATACCATACCCAGCAAGTAGATTTGGAGGACGCTGGAGGCACAGACTCACTAGAGCGTCATGCAGCCTTTCAGTGAATGACGTTAATGCTCGTGTTTTAATAATAATGTATTTTATAATACATGAATTTCACTAGTAGTTCTTTTCGTGAACTTAATCATTTTAAACCGAATAAATGGTAGAAAGCAATAAAAATGTTGGAAAAGATGTCAATGAAATGTGCGAGAAAGGAAATAGGTAAGACATTTAAAAAGCGCGAAATCTAGTAGCCACTTTTTGCTATACTATTAGTAAAGTAAAGTTATCATGAAAGAATTCAATCTCGGGGATTTGACGGATTTACATGTATAGAAGTCATAGTTACAATCCCAAATAAATAACTGTATTTATCGGCAGATAGAATAGAAAAGAAATATTTATTATGAGTCATTCACCTGAAACTCGATTTTAAAGGTTTTATTTGTCACTAGAAAACTGATTAATACAGATAAATATTTTTATTCTGTTCCATGGTATTAACCACTACATATATAAATACATATATGTAATAAGGAAACGGTGTAAACCGGACAGATAAATGACTGAAGGAAACAAGACAGAAAGAACGAAAACAATTACTGGGATCAATATTTTGAAATGAACTTCGTCTTCAGGAAGAGACTAGAAGGGAAGAATAAAATGAACTTTGTCTTCAGGAAGAGACTAGAGGGGAAGAATAAAATGAACTTCTCTCTCTTTAAAATCAAATTGGATTATTTTTTTTTAATTATTATTTGTGGGTAACTATAGCACTGCATCTTAAAAAATTTGGAGTGGCCTACACTCAACTTTACTACAAGTAATTTAATGTCAATCTTTTTGGGTATATAATATATAATGTTTCATTTAAGCATAATGCAAACATCTAAATGGGAGATGTTTATTAGTCTTTCATTCCTGAGGTAGTCAGATAGCAGTGATTGGTCGACTTATCAATATATAAGCTTATTTTTGTACATCACACAGCTGATGCAAATAATTTCATTAGTATAACTACAGCATAATAACATTTTTGAAAAGCCAAAGTGAACATTTCTTGATACGAAATAATCTCCTGCAAGAGAACATAGCTTTTGTTCAAGTAGCCAGTGGATTTCTTACATTGTTAACTTCACCTCCTTCTACATTGAATATTTAAGCCAAATTTTTAAATTTGAAGCAGGGAAATACTCTTATTTTCTCTGAAAAACTCATAACTAACGAAGAAAAAATGTCGATTTAAGATAATTTATAATTAAGGATGTACGTTAATTACATTTATTAATCTTCAAACGAAAGATTTCAATTCTGAATTATGTTTTACAATTTTGGTCTTTTATAGAATTATTATACTGGAAATTTTATGGTATTTAATAAAATCATTTTCCTTCCGCTTTATTAAAATCATGTATACACATTTTTTCTGAGGGAGTATTATCTTTTTCCTGCCTTTTGTACTGTTATAAGGCTGCTATGAATGTATATTGAGTTTAACCAGTTTACTGAATAATTAAGTTATTGAATATATTAGATTTAACGCGTTTTATGTTATAATTATTTTTTTAGGAATTATAATACGAGTAATGTTTAATAATAGCCAGTTTACATACTTAAATCAAAGTCAAAGCCAGCGATTCAGTATAATTTAAAACTTTTATAGTTGGGAGCTTCTAATCTTTGAAAATAATAAATACAAACTATTAGACCAGAATAGTGAAAAAACTGGATATTTGTCAACAAACATGAATCCTCATTCTTGATTTCAATATCATGATAAGATAGTACAACTCACAAAGATGAAGTAATTATAACTGATATTAAGTTTTGCTCAAGAGTGCAATATTTAGATTTATTAAAGCATTTTAGGAGACCAATCCATCATACCATGGAAGACAAAGGAAATTTATTTATGTTTGTTGGCGGTGATTTTTTTAATCTAAAAATATTATTCCTCTTGTATCTCCTATAAGTCAATAAATTTTTAATTTCTTTCCACTATAAACATCAAATTCATCTTAGAGGATTCACTCAAAAAAATTCTAAGTCAATGTAAATAAAGTAAAAAAATATCGAAAATTCGACAAGTATAGCAGGTGATCGATCCCTTAGTCTAGTATAAACAAACAGTTTTTATAGCTTTATTGCTCTTTGCCATGATTGAAATTTTATTATTTTTTTTTATACATTGATACATTTTTGTTCCATTTTTAAACAAATTTTCATGATTTTTTAACGAGCTGTTTAGCGTCAAAAAACATTTTCTGAAAACAGAAATCGTACTGTAATGCCCCTTTAAAGACTGTAATTTTTTTAAAACTTATCTCAAGTCATTCTCCACATAAAGTTCTACTTGTAGATATAGTTTCATTTTGATCCGTCCAACGGTATGGCTTCTATCGCTCTCACAAGCTTTCAGATTGAATTACAAGTCAAAATTTATACATTTTATTAAAAAGAAAATATTTCCCGTTGTTTTAAAATTTTGAATATATTTTTCGTTTATTGTATTTGTAACCTCAAAGATAATGTCAATATTTCAAAACTCTAGAGTTAGCAGTTTAGGAGAAAAAAATGTTTTCAAAAAACGGATTTTTGGCAAAAAAAGTGACTTTCCCGTCATGCATAATTCTTCCCAAACAATAGGAATCATCTACACTATAGGACCCATTTTGTTGTTAGATATCAACTTGATCCATAAAGACTCTGGACCGTAGCGTGGTAAGGTCGGAAGTCGGAGTTGAGTGTTAGAGGCTATTAGAGGTGCTTAATCACTCCATTACTACCCCAAGTTCTGATTAAGTTTTGATCTTTAACTCAGTCTCTCGTTTTGCTTGTGCGAGAATATTTTTCTCGCTTTATCGACTGTTCTGGTCATTTTCTGATTAGAATTTTTAATTAGAAAAAAATTAGAATTTTTAATTATATTTTGAAGTCATATTCAAAATGTCAATCGTTCTATAGTTTGTTTTCAGGTTTATGCGATCTTCTATTTTATATGCATAATTGAGTATAATATATGAGTAGTTTCTTATCAGTAGTGTCTTATTACAAATGATTGAAAGGGAAAGAAATAAGTTATGGTATCTTTAGAGTGGTTTGCAAATGTGGAGAACAACTGTTTAGGCGAGGAAAATTACGATGAGATAGATATGAGTTAGCTATTCAATATAACATGCAAAAGAGATCAATAATCACTTGGTTCATTCAGAATATAAACTAATTAACATATCATAAACTATGTATATTTTCAAGGGGATACGTTCTAATCAAGTTCAGTTACATCACCTTGACATTAGCATTTGACAAAGCAAAAATAACAGTAGTAGTAAGTAAGTAGTAAGTAGTTATTATTGTAATTTCATTCTTATATAGATTTTAAACTACTAAAACGGACTTTTTGTGAGTCAACTATTTTTCGCTCTTTATTTATTACTATAGTTATGTGATTGAAATACTCCTATAACACGTTTATATTTCTTATGTGTTAGGAGGCAATGTTGAGAAAAAGATTTAGAATAATCAGTCTAAAATATGTGTTGCAGTAAGTGTTTCTTCTGTCATGTATCCTGTGTTAAGTTTAGTTTTGATAAATTTGTCCACTGGGAGTGTAAGTGATTACATATACATCAAAAAACAATTTTATAATTTAAAACAAGAGAGCTTGTGTACGTTTGGGTAGGTCCATTTTAGTAAGTTCATCATAAAAAAGTATTGCTTACGCTTACGCCTAATACATAAATTGCATTTAATGATATAATAATAATATCATAACGCAATATCATTGACAATATCGATATTTGACTTCCATTTTAGATGTCTTTTGTTCACAATCGGTGGAAACTATTTCAATTCTGGTAGTGATGAAACTATATTATGTCTTCATCACAAGGAATTTACTTTACAACACGTTTCAAACACTTAGTGTTCATCATCAGGCAGATCGGCCTCTGAAGGGGTGTTTTAGTGATTGAGGTGTTAACAGACACGTCTGAGTAAGACTTAACACCTCTTCTGAGGCAGACGTGTCTGATGATGAACACTAAGTGTTCGAAACGAGTCGTAAATAAATTCCTTCTGGTGAAACTATAATATATTTTCCTCACTATCTTGAGTAAATACCACACAATAACTACTTGCATAGCTTGTGAGTTATTTCAATTCTAAACCATTACTACGGTAACATTATTGCTTTTATTTTGTCTATCTATTACAAATATTACAACTATTTACTGTGTTATTGTATGCGTCGCAGGATATAGTTACCAGCAATGCTTGCTCCAGTTTCTTTAGATCGGGAGATAATCCCTCTGTCCAAAGTGTTTTTTTATGTGATAGGAAAAAAATCCTTTTTGTTTGTGGGTAACTTAAAATGAAAACATAGTCCTTGCGGTGTAATTTTTTTGTAAAAACTTATCAATACCAGTTTCTTATTCTTTGCAAATCTGATTCATACCATTGTATTCGTGTTCATGTAATATATTGAGATGTAGATAATGTGCTTTTGTTGTTGTTATTTCTGTTTGTATTGATTTAATTAAACTTGATCATACTTGCATTGTGGTCTTTATTAAGACAATTAGAAAACCGGATACAATAATCGTGAAGGATAACTTGCGTAAAACTAATATTGCATGGAATCAGAGAATCAAATTCGGTTTACGCTTCTGGAATACCACATTATGGATGAGGGAGAATGACTTTGCGGTTATATATATCACAGCAGGGTCAAATAATTTATCGTAAACATAGATAAATTGTGGACTGTATTGTAATATGTATTTTACAAGAAGAAAGCAGTCTGGGAAAATAATAAACGAGGGAAGTGAATAAAACTGAATAGAGAATGTGTGCCGACTAGTGGTGATAAAAAACAGTGAAACAATGGAAAGCGGTGTGATGGTCTCCAGAGATTGCAGTTTATGAATTCGTGAATTGTATACAGCGAGAAATAAATTACTAATATTTCAAACGATCTGACTGAAATAGAGTACTAACTTGAGATTAACAATACAATGTCCTACACAAAACATATAAATGTGCTCAGTCATTTTCATCGCGTATTAGCCAATTCCAGTAATTGTTAAAGCACCACCAATGTTAACCAAGAGTGAGGAGGAATCTCATTGGAATGGAAGACACCACGTGTGCTGGCTACAGCCCTCGCAGTCTGCGATTTCAAGTCAGATCTAGAAAACTGTCTTACTCTTTTGAGATTTGTGATATTATGACAATAGGTGGAAATCACTAGAGTTATAAACTTCAGCTGAAGTTACAAATACAAATTAACGTCTAAAAAGGCAACCACAAATAAGAAATTTTACATATTATTTGTACTAATGCCGAAACTAAAAGACTTCAAACTTTTTGTTCTCTTTTCAACTAGCACAGGGTTAAAAAGACTTTTCATTGTTTCTTATTTCTTTTCTCTTACAAATGTGCATATTATGCTAATTAAAGAATAAAAAAATCAAGAAAGTAAATAAAGATAGATGTATAAAAGTGAAAAGGAAATCTAAGAAGGGAATATTTTGAGATTAACAGAAAAGAGCGATAAAATGTTGCACTGCCGCTCTTTCTATTGCACTGATGATAATTCCTTCTTGTGTTTTCTTTTCACTCTCATACATCTACTTTTATTTGTCTCATTGAACTTTTCATCCTTCATAACGTTTACATATTTATATTATAAGCTTCTTTTATTCTTATGGAAAAAGCTACTTGGTCAACGCCTATGCCTATTTACCCTACATAGAAAGAACTTGGTTTACAGCATCTAACTGTCCCAGAAGTCAGAATGCAGAAACTCAAAACATCAGAAGACTCTTTGTTAGAAGATAGTGAATGACGAGACTGCGGTTCACTTGAACAAAACAACTCCTTGGGGGATGTGTTGTCCATCTATCTATATATTCGTAAACGTTGGGTGCAGTCCTTCTTGGATACATACATTCATTTTTTAAATGTATCCATATATATATAACACTTTAAAAGTACACTTAAAACACTTTAAAAGTGTTTAATAACACTTTTAAAAAGTAAAGGTTTAGATTTCGTGTCACAATTTAATCTCTTACAGGAGAACATGGCTTTTTTTCCAATAGTCAGTGGATCTCTTGCATAGTTTAACAGATCTCCTTCTATATTGAAGATTTAGGACAACATTTCCCATTTAAAACTTGAAAATATCCCTATTTGGTCTAAAAAATGTCAGAAAAATGTAAAAAAAATGTCGTTTTAAGATAGTTTTAAATTTTAAGATAAATCGAACGTCTTTTCTCGTTTCTTTGTTAAAACTGAATAAAGCACCAGCTGTGGTATTGGTCGACGTGTTTCAAGGAATGTTCCACTCATCATCAGGAGAAGAAAGGATGTTTTGTTGGAGGTTAGGATACTTATATTTCAAGGATGGTACGGTTTAAATTTTTTTTCTGTCTATTAGGTTAGCATAGTTTGGGAGATTGGGGCTGAGTGGCCTAACCCAGGTTAATCTGGTGGACACAATCTTAACCCACTTGTACACAACCTTAACCCACCACAATCCTAACCCACTTGTACACAATCTTAGCCACCACAATCCTAACCCACTTGTAGACAATCTTAACCCACTACAATCCTAACCCACTTGTACACAATCTTAACCCACCACAATCCTAACCCACTTGTACACAATCTTAACCCACTTGTACACAATCTTAACCCACTACAATCCTAACCCACTTGTACACAATCTTAACCCACCACAATCCTAACCCACTTGTACACAATCTTAACCCACCACAATCTTAACCCACTTGTACACAATCTTAGCCACCACAATCCTAACCCACTTGTAGACAATCTTAACCCACTACAATCCTAACCCACTTGTACACAATCTTAACCCACCACAATCCTAACCCACTTGTACACAATCTTAACCCACTTGTACACAATCTTAACCCACTACAATCCTAACCCACTTGTACACAATCTTAACCCACTTGTACACAATCTTAACCCACTACAATCCTAACCCACTTGTACACAATCTTAACCCACCACAATCCTAACCCACTTGTACACAATCTTAACCCACCACAATCCTAACCCACTTGTACACAATCTTAACCCACTACAATCCTAACCCACTTGTACACAATCTTAACCCACCACAATCCTAACCCACTTGTACACAATCTTAACCAACCACAATCCTAACCCACTTGTACACAATCTTAACCCACTTGTACACAATCTTAACCCACCACAATCCTAACCCACTTGTACACAATCTTAACCCACTTGTACACAATCTTAACCCACTACAATCCTAACCCACTTGTACACAATCTTAACCCACTTGTACACAATCTTAACCCACTACAATCCTAACCCACTTGTACACAATCTTAACCCACCACAATCCTAACCCACTTGTACACAATCTTAACCCACCACAATCCTAACCCACTTGTACACAATCTTAACCCACTACAATCCTAACCCACTTGTACACAATCTTAACCCACCACAATCCTAACCCACTTGTACACAATCTTAACCCACCACAATCCTAACCCACTTGTACACAATCTTAAGACCCTTCTTGTACTACCAGTTTCAATATTTATTCCTACCTTCTTTCCTTATACTCGTATTATTATTGCTGTTATCAATTGTTATCTAAAATCATTCTTTTCTTTTACAAATAGTTTTGGTTTCATTAATCATCATTTTTCCTATCAGCTTACATTTTGTAGACATGTTTTGTGATTCAAACATATAGAAGTTGTAATTCAAATGCATCTGTTTCTTCAGGCCTCCCAGCTCCCGATATGATATGTATACTCATACATATGGCTTATTATACAGCTTCCTTTAGGTCGGAATTCCAAGCGCTTGGGCTACTCTTCATTAGTATTTTAATAACGTTTGACTTTACATTCTGATACTTACATCGTCTTTAAAGCAATAAACATGAGAAAATGGTGAGCAAGTATTCAAACTTTCCAAAAATTGAAACTATTGATTTAGCATTACAGAATAATAAATATGAATGTGAAATAACCGTACTTACATAACAAATTCTTTCAGTACTCTGATGATAACATGTTTTTCGTACCTGCAATATATAGTATGTTAACTAAAAACAAATTTCACTAAATCCCAAAAACACTTTTCACTCTAATAAAAAATCTACTATTTATCATACATTAATTAAATATATCGTAACTATACTATAATATATACTTCTTATAAAATCAACTCAATACACTTTAGTATATACTATTCAAATAGGTTATGTCACTTCTATAATTAATGGTGTTTTATCGTTTATAATAAAGTGCATTTCTAGCCTTTTCATTCTATGTTCACCCTGATCTTTATCTGCAATAGTTGTATCCTCAAGCTCCGTTAATGTAATAAAATCGTATAGTAGAATACCACCACGCATTTGTGAGTAGTAAAGTGCCACAAGACATAATATCTATATATGTTATCTATATAATATTTTTATTTTTTAAAAAAAAAATATTAAATATAATTTTGAAAAAAAATCATTAGATTCACTAATATCAGATTCTATTTTATCAAACACTATTATTTGTGTGGTGGGTGGGGGGTGATTTGGGAGACTTTGGTTGGTTAAAAAAATGGCGGGAACAAAGCGGCTTTCCCTCCTCCCCTGCCATAGTTCTAAACAAGACGAGCAATTCTTGTACTTGTCAGCCATTACTGATATTAAAGCCAATTCGTTACCGAGCGTAACTATTCTTTGATAAGGGATCACAAAAGTTATTCCATAAACACTAACCACAGTTATATTGAACCTTCAAAAATATCTAAAAATTAACTTTAAAAGACAACAGAATGAGTAATTTATATTATACTAATCATTTTCAATAGTTACTAAACACACATATGTTTTGGTGTTATACCTTAATATCTCTGATATATACCCCAACATTTTCACACATCTGTGGAAATAATAAGAATCAAATAATAACAGAAACATTGGCATTTGAGATTTGACTTAAGCCTGGATATCTGACAGAGTCCCGAGTACTCTCCTATCAGACTTTGGAATATTCTATACATATTTTAATCGTACATGTATATACATATATAATCGATAACAAGATTTCACATAAACGCGTGAAATAATCAATGATCAAACCACAATATGAAATGGAGAAAAAAAGACTATGTTTGATCATCGATATGAGTATATAAATATACATTAAATATATTACTGGTCAGAATCATAGAGTTAGCTTAGCATCAATGGATACCAATATCAGCCAGTGATTGAAAATAAAATTGTTGGTTTGTAAAAGTCGTAAGTTATGTATTTTTTGTGGGTTTACCATTTTTATCGGCAGTTACTCAAATTAAATTAACTAGGATAGTGAAAAAAAAATCTGGAGTGGCCTGCACTCAACTTTACTATAAGTAAACTTAATATTAATGTTCACGGGTATATATATATAATGTCTCATTTAAGCATAATGTAAACTATTAACATTAACTATTAACATTGGCTAAGTTTTTGTTAAAAAAAAAAGAATATTTAAGAATTCAAAATATGATTTTGATTGAAAGTGGAATCGATTGTTAAAGAGTTTTACAAAACACTAGTCTGGAAGTTGAGTCTTTGAGATAAAATTATAATTGAATGCTAATAGGTTCAGTATGATAATAAAACTTCTCAACCGTTATGGTTGTTCGAAATGTATCTTTTAATTTGGCTTTGAAGGCAGTTGGTGCACTTTTTAATTAGTCCGTTCTTACAGTTAAATCTAAGTTTGGAACACACCAGTTTTATATTTTGCATAATAAAAGTGTAATTAAGAAGGAAGTGGTTTAAGGCTTCCTTTTCCGATTACAAACTTTTAAGTTCTTTTATTACTCTTTTTAGTACTTTTCTAAAAAGAAGTAGCAGTATCCAAATCGCCTTAGAATGATTATCTCGATGTAGAGTGCTGAGTATTCCCTGTGCTTTTAGGGGCAGTAATTTCATTGCATTCTTTGGTGATACCTTAACTCTGTACTGCTTCATATTCATATTTATAATTTAAAATTTAAAAATTTAAAGCATATTTATATTCTTTACGTACATTCGTTATCCACAGGGTGAAAGTGTAGCCAATTTCTTACTTAACACCTATTAACCATAGGTGAGCCACACAATGAATTTGCCAACATTGTGGTTTCACCCATCCAACTGGTAACCCTACCCAATGTTGCTTAACTTTGGTGATTAGTAATACACTGTATAACAAAGGTTCTCGACCTTTGTTGCTTTTGGACTCCTTGAGGACTACTTTACGATCACAGGACCCCCTCCTCCCTTCCTATATACAACAAAAACATTATTATGCACGTGTAATTCTTTAAACCAATATTTGTTTCTAAGTAAATAAAAAGTGTAACTATGAAATAATTTAATTGTATTTACATGATGTCGAAATACAAAAATCTTTTTAACATAATAAAAAATATTTCTTTATTAAAATTTTTTGAAGTATGCTGAAACAAATTGTAAAAGAATCAGTTTTGAATATAACATAAAAAAAAATTAATAGAGCATTTGAAAACATTAGAATATTATAACAAACAGACAAGGATATTGCGACTTACATTTTAATTATTATGTTTGAATATTTTAACTGTCAACTCATTAAGCTTTGATTTGTTTTTGGTTATGCTATCCTGATATAAGCATATAAACTTGACATGGAGCACTACTCACCTGCTATGGGGCCTCAAAATACTATTTTTTGTCGTGGACCCCTAGGGGTTGATGCTTGATGTTAAGAACTACTGGTGTATTGTACGTAAAAGTTTAATTTTAGGTTAGTTTTAAAACAGAAGGTTTAATTACATATTGGGATTCAAAGTGCACCGACAATGTTACAGATGCCAACCAATAGTGTGGTCAAATGTGTGCCTGTTTAAAATGGGTAAGAGGGAGGGAAGTAGGTAAATGAAGTAAATAAGCAAAAAAGGAAGTACGAAAACAGGAATTGAAAAACAAATAAGCAATATAAATAAAACCGGAATTATAAAAAAATCAACAACAAAAAAAACAAAAATGTTATAAATAATGCTCAAATGACATCTAATCAAATTAAATTAAAAAGAAAATAAAGAATAAAAGTAATTATTGTGAAATAAGTGAGATCTAAAATATACGATTTGATAAAAAAAATCTTATAACATTTAGCCAATGGTACACAGTCAACATTGAGTGTTCTTCTTCAGAATCCCACCCACACACGTCCAGTCATCATGTGAACATCAAAAATTAATATAGCAAACCTTAAAAGGTGTAAATTTCTCAAAATTAGGAAATCGAATTTTTCATGACAACTATATTTTAAAACAGTAAAATATAAAAGTGTTAATGAAGGTAAAACTGGTTAAATAATCACAGATATTGAGATAATAGCTGTTGAACCTTGAGTTAAGTGTCAAATATGGTCTAGTGGGTAGTATACTCAGCTTCACCATGCAGATGGAAGGTTTGAACCCAAAGATTAATTGTACATTATTTGTGATTCTCCAGACGACATGCAAACTTTAGAATCAGTAACTCTGCTAGATGAGACAGTCGGCTTACGTCATTTGCCACCCATTATCTCCACATTACACATATTACATCCACACCTCTCATACGATAAAATTATTCCAACGAATAATTTTCTCATTTTGTCCGAAATTATTCATCTGAATAATGGTGTTAAGTACAACTCCTCTGACAATGATGCTATTCTTCCACATGAGTCTACCTCGAATTATACTGGGATAGAAGGAGGCAGACGGCCTACAGTCACGTTCACTTCCTACAGGTGGATCAAACATTCTCCAACACAAATTATGCCCTACTGGACCCCTTGGAAACCAGAACACACAACTAACAAAGGCATAACTAATTATTTTGCTGAATACTATTCAACAGAATGATACACAAGATGTTTTACTGCCAGATGCATGATCTGATGAAGAAACCGATGTAATATTACCTCAAGGGGAATAATTCATGATTAGCTTGGCATTATGAAGCCTCTTAAAGCCTGGAAAACAGTGTAACGGCTCGAGATCACGACATAACTCTAAATTCTATCTGATTGTACCATTCAATATTTTGTACAATAACTGAACAGGATGACATATCCCAGACTGCTTTAACGAGTCGCTTTATCAATACCTACACAATACAAAACAATTAATAGAATTCCTATCCGAAGTAAAATGTATTTAATATTGTAATAATTTTTATAAAACTTTATTTTCTCTAGAAAAATTCAGAATTATGAAAAATATTTGAAAAATGTAATGCTCTTAGAATTTTCTGTTTAAATTATTAAACTCTGAAACTGGCAAAAAAATCTCTTTTTTTGGGAAGAGCTTTAAGGATTTTCCTCTGTATGGTAATAAGGAGAAAGAAGTCCGGTGACCATCCTCTGGAACCGAGGAGGGTCGAAAAGCGCTAACTAGTGGGAGCCAACCTCCCACAAATGCATCTAAGGACCCGAAGAAGACTGTCCCAAAGAAGGAGAAAGGAAGTCACATTCTCCCATAACATAGGGAGCCTGAATGGGAATTATTAATGATGGTTTGTGCAGTTTTTGCAAAGAAGAAGAAGGAACACCGTTGCACCTGCTGGCTAACATTCAGGCAACTTTCCTGCACAGAGGTAGGTGCTTCGGAACACTTAATAAAACCAGAGAAAAACTTTTACAGCTGGACCCAACAGAAGTTCTGAGCTTCTTGAAGGTGTTGAAGCTAACTGCTGGAGTATTTAGTACAGAAAAGGGGGGGGGGGGGAGTACAATAGTTTTTAAGACGCAATGTTAGTCACCCTTAAAATAATAATAATAATATGAAATCTCCCTTATGAGACGTGTATTGTTAGTATGTATAGTTAGTTATTCCTAAAAGTGTGAAATCATCATTCTATACTGGTACACTGTAACATCCTCTGCCAATACTATACCGTGCGTGTTGACAAGTAGCAGTTGATTTAAATTCTGCAGAGCCAATGGTTATCTGCAAAGAGTAAGGGCATATCCAAGGTTTGATTATAATTATTGCAGAGTCAATTACCACATGTGTGAGTATAAGTCACACTTTGAAATTTTAATACAGTAACCCCTGTATCATCTATCCTTCGACACGGATCGCATACGCGTTGGATTGGGGAAGTTTGAAGGATGTAAACGAAGGTGGCCATGCCCAACCTCTGGTCACCTACTCCCTCTCTTTCGTTTGTCCCCGCATAATAGCAGGTTAGAAGGGTAACCGAAGTCCGAAGGTCGGAGTTGAATGCTATAGGCCATTAGAGGCGCATAATCACTCCATTACTACCCCGAAAATTCATATTCAGGGTATGTCACCTCAAAACTGACTGCATGGAATACACGCCAAATTAGTTAACATCACTAGCTTTGTAAATACGGTCAAGGAATAGCAATTTAATTAGCACCACTTCAAGTATTTATTAACTGCGTATGTTGACAAGAAAATGGATACTGTTAGTCATAATCGAGAACTCGACATCTCACCTTACCCTCCACAGAATTGTCGTATAAAGCAACAGAAAAATACAATATGAATTTAAAGTTGAACGTTAAGAAACTTGGTCATAACCAGGATGTGGTAAATATTGTGCACTCTATCTTTCTTTTGAATAGGGTGTAGAGCAGATAGTTAGAAGCCTTTACGAGGTCAAATACTCATTCAAAATCATTGCTTTGATAAACATGAGTAAGGATGAAAATGTACGATGTGAAATGAACCCAAAAATTTGGCTCGCTAACACTAAAATCAATACCAATTAAATAAGTTTTACTTGCCAAATAAGAAAATTTGGGGAAAATAATTAATAATGCTTGTCTAATGTAATAAAAAAATTTAATAAATATAACAATATGAAATAAAGAAAGGAACAATGAAGGTAGTTAAGAGGTTGGGAATAATAATGATTTAGAAAATTCTATTATTATAAGAATGCATTCAAAAAGGAAACAAAAAGCGATAAATTAAATGAAAAGGAACCAAATTTGGCTGGTTGTAAAAAGGGAACACAAATAGATAAAATGAAAAGACTTCCGTAAGCAAAGTTTTGGGAAGAAGAGAAATCCAAATTAATTAACTGGATGGCAAAAGTCCAGGAAATTACATTTGAGATGAAGATATTGTTATTTTATTTATATTCAATTAAGAGGAATTATGTATTCATTGCCAACATGTAGTGATGTGTTTGAATCGCGCTGTTAAACCGTTAAACACACATGCGGAAACACACACCACCCAGCTGCACTCACCCCACACACACACATGGGCATTATTCGTTAAAAGCTCGCTTCATTACCTCCTGCTCCCTTCTGTCTCACCTGTATAATCACTTCTCTATAGCTTCAAATTAGTCTGAGTGCATTTAGTGGTTTTTCTAAAGCCAGAATTCAATTAACAATGTTTAACTGAAATGCAAATAAAACTCACAACTGAAATAGATTTATCTTTTTACAAAGATTCTAAGTTTGTCACCTATCTCTCATCGCTTTATTATATTAATATTAAACATATAATCTACCGTCATACCTCGTACATTACTGCCGTAGCTGTCGGACCGGTTTCGGGTGTCACCCATCCTCAACACGAACTGTCTAAGTGTTCGTGAACTGAGTTCGTGTTGAAGATGGGTGACACCCGAAACCGGTCCGACAGCTACGGCAGTAATGTACGAGGTATGACGGTAGATTATATGTTTAATATTAATAATACTAACCTCTGTGGTAATGATGAAATGCTTTATTATATATTAATATAATACGAGTGAAGCTCTTTGTATAATGCTTTCAGTATTAACAAACAATTTTTCAGTGTGAGTTTTAAGGTCACAATTTTTAATTGGTAAGTTAAATTTATACTTTAATTATCAAAAATCAATCTATTTCCTTGTGAAAGCTACTTTCTTATTCTTAAACTGAAACTGATGTTATGTTTACTTTTTTATGTTTGTTCCATTGGCCTTGAATAGTTCAATGGTATTTGCAAGTAATGTTTTGGGTGATTCGTTCTGTTTATTATAGTCTCTACCACTTTATTACTGAATATTTCCAACAACTCCTTTCTTTATTCTTTATCCAATAATATCATCAGCGTCAGTGCTACCCAGATAATCATATCAATGCAATTGATTTTTAAGAATTGACCTGTGGCTTATAAGAAATAAGGACAAACGCTACAAACCTGTAGAAACACGCTTGTCCAAACAGGCATCAACCTCTCCCCAACCTTCCTCTAGTTCTACAGAACCGTACCTATACAAAAAGGCTTTAGGGAATAAAAGAGACTATAAATTAGCTCAGAAAACCAAAACACACTGAACAATATCATATTTTCAAAAGTAAAGAGTCCCAGTGCTTACAATAGTAACAGTAATGTTGTCTATTCAGTGAAATGTTCAAACTGTGAGGTAGTATATATTAGAAAAACTAGTCAATACTTGAAAAAATAGGATAATACAGCATAAAAATGATGTAAGACACAAAAGAACAGTTTGTGCAATAGCCGAACAAGCATTTACAAAGGGAAATTTGATTACGTTTGAAGACACAAAAATTCTAGAATATGATAAACACACAAAAAAAGAGACATTTCAAAGAAATGATAAATATTATGAAAACACTAACGGTCTATAATAAGAGATGTGATATATCTAGTCTTAGTCCTATTTACTCCAATCTCTTTCAATACTTCTGTTAACTAGCTGAGGTTGAAATCGGAGGAGTAGCTTGTTGTTGTTTTCTGGTTATGTAACCTTCCTTTGTCTTCGTATCTAATATGATGCTGGTAGATAGAGGCATGGATTGTAAATAGTTTCTTACTCAAAAACAAGGTAATAATTTCCTAGTTTTTTCCCCCTTAATTTCGTTTATTTTGCCTTTTTTTGTGATTTTCTTGCTCACTGTTTGTTGTCTGTTTGTTTCCTTGCATTCTCTGTTGGAGGTATCCTCGAAGAATTATTTTGTAATATTACTTATCTGTTTAAAATTCTGTTTGGTCTTAATAATTAATTATAAAATAATAATTATGTTTAAACAACACATGGTTTCTTTAAAAAAAAAACAATAACACTACCTATTGTATAGGTTTTCTTTTTTCTTTATTCGGTGTTTTATGCTTTTGTTTATTGTGCTTTTTGTTTTCTGTTGGATGATATTCCGTGGATGTATTTGTTTTCACTACATACGTCGTTAATAAATTGTTTTTAACCTTGAAAATGCCAAACAATTTTTGGCGAAACGTTGGTGCATTAAGCAGAGTACAATTTCTTTAGACCAAAAATCCTCAAGAAACCCATCTTTGAAATTACCTACAAAAGCGATATCTAACAAGAAGTAGTATGAACCCTATCATACAATATACTCTTTTACACATCAGGCTAATATTTTATTAGCAATACTTGCCGACCATTCCACTTGTAATAGTAAAACTCTGTTCTGCAACTGCTATAGTGAAAGAAGTAATTGCTAGCTGCAAATATTTCAAACCACATTGAATTTTGGAGCCCATTCATTTCTACAAATGTGTCACCAATATTGAAATAAAGTAATATTGATAATCAACGGTAAAAATTTAGTATTGTTTAAGAAAAATAAGATGTTTTGTTAGGAATGTTTTTAACAATGTTGTACAGAACAAGTGTTTGAAAGATTGAAAGAAAGACTGCTACGGGTTGTCCTCCCCCTCCATCCATATTGTAGCATTCAACTGCCCTATTATCGACTACACCTAAAATTCTGCCCTTTCCAGAAAAGCCCCCCCAACCCCCTCCCACACTACTACCCTTTGAACTTATCTTTAAGTAAAATTGATTCACCAGAGCCTCAGAGCACCTTGCCTTCATGAAATATAAATGCCACCGACTTCAAACAAACCTGTTCTCATTTATTTATCCTTATCTTATCGTTCGGCTAGTAAAATCAATTCCTTTCTTCTTCAGCTGTTTAGAAAACTTTGTATCTTCAATAGAACTTCACTTAAATTATGACTATTTTCATTTAAATATAATACAAAATCCTTATTTACGAAAATAATAAATAAAAAGATAATAACTATAAGATACATATCTTTTTAAAATAAATTAAAATATGACAACTCAGAAAAGTTCTTGTGAACCTTAAAAACAGAAACTAGAATCCCTAAGATAAATATTATATAAAGTCAATTAAAATGTATTATAAAAAAAAATTGGTTCTATTCCATAGGTCTATTTGCTACCATAATTGAAATGACAATTTTTTATTTATTTTAACAAAATAAAATAATATAAAATTGATTAGTTCTAAAATTATATGTACCTAGTTTTTACAAAGAAACTGATACATTCTCTCTCAATATGGTGAACACATTGTATATATATATAATATAAATTCACAGAAGGGGTTCTTGAGGATTTCTGGTCATATCCTCAAGAACGCCTTCGGTGAATTTGAAATATCAGTGGTCAAGAAGCTATATCAATGTATAAATAGACTAAAACGTCTTTTTACATCTTCTTACGGAAAACCGAAAAGCGGTATTGGTCAAGTCTTTTTCTCCTATTTCTTATTGTGGTTTGAACATTGATTCTTGTTTCACAATGAACACGTGAAACAAAAATCAATAATCAAACCATTTTTCAAACTTTGACATTATGGTTTGATCATTAATATATATATATATATATATATATATATATAAGAGTTCACATACAGAGGTGAAATGAAAATAAATGATCAAACCATAATATGAGATTGAAAAAAAAAGACTAAGATCTTTCCATCGTAACAAGCGGTCTTCGTTAGAGTCAAAAACCCAACAGTTTTGACTTTACCAGATAAAGTCATGTAACCCAACTGTTGAGTTTTTGGCTCTGACGAAGACCGCTTGTTACGGTTGAAAGATTTTAGTCTTGTTTTCCCATTTTCTTATTGTGGTTTGATCATATATATATAAAATAAATTCAAAACGAAAGAAACGCACAGAAAGACACAGACATAAATCACATCGATATTTCGACCATCGTCGTCATCAGGAGGTGTGAAGAGCGAAGAGCCCCGCAGGAAGGCAGGGCGGTGAGTCACCGCCTATATATATATATATATATATATATAGGTGTGTTACCTAATCGGGATTCGTCCAAATTTTCTAGGTTCAAAAATGAAACTCTCATTGTCAACTTTTCGATTTTCTTTTAAACCCTTTTTCATAGGCAGAAGTAAGAATATTCTTAGTCAAAAAATTCTTACTTCTGCCAATGAAAAAAGGTTTTAAAATAAAACCGAAACGTCAGAAATGAGAGTTTCATTTTTAAACCTAGAAAATTTGACGGAATCCCGATTAGATAACATACCTATTCCATCAAAGGGTCGATATATTATTGAATCTGTTAATATATATATATATATATCAAAATTAAATGGTCCAAGTGTACCCCAAACACGGAAATAAGGGAAAAGACACAGTGAGTTACAAGTTGCAAATTAATAAATTTCATATAAATTTGAAGGTGGAAGATCCTTCTTATCTTTCAGTCATGGAGGCGTTTCAGATAGTGATTAATCAGTTGTCATTATAGGCACTTGTACCATTCATCGAATAAAAGTCGTCTGTCATGAGCTCCTTCAACATCAAAGAATTAAGGCAAATTGCTCTCTTTAAGACATCAAAATGTCACGTCACCTTAGTACTTTTTTTATCATTGCCACAGTTCAGAATTCAAAATCAATGATCGAAGTATAAATAATAGCTGAAAATTTCACTCTTACAGATTAAAATGGCCAATAACTAAAGCTCCAGTTATTAGTTTATAAGCAACCAAGAAAACAGCACTGAACTACTGATTAGCAAAGTGTCAGTCCATTTGAAGAGATTTAAGAATGAAATCTGTAAAACAAACATTTATATTTTATAAGATTTTCAAGGAAATGTCAGGCACAAACAATAGCTTCGAAATAGGTCAGGAAAACCGGTGGCTTTTGTTTATTGAAAGTCTGACCAGACCAGTCTTGTTTATCTAAAGGCATTTATATCTGAGGAGGATTTAAAAATAGCCTTTCAGCATTTCACTAGCTGTTAGCCTTGGCCTGAAGGTTTATTTCCATGTCCTAAACAGACTTATGTTTCAAATATATACTCGTATATAACTAAATTAAATGGAACATACAGCAGAACAAACCATAACTCAGATCGATGTTTTGAAGAATAGTTTGTTGTCAGGAGAAGGTGAGAAGAGAAAAAGAAGAAATGGGAGAAATATGGTCAGACTGGTAGGTGCGATTCGAGTAATTCTGTATTCAGTGTATTTTAGATTTGTAAGTCCAGTTTGACCTCTTTTTTTAATTTTTAAGTATGATTACATAATAAATATGAAATATATTTTAACGATTTTAATATACGCTGTAAAAATTATATATGTCATTTATAATAATTATTATTTATGTTATTAAATTAAATGATATAATTATAAGCTATATTAAACAATAATATATTTATATATATATATTTGTAAATTTTGTGGCAGTCCTTCCTTGATACATACATTATTGAAAATGACACCAAACATAGCTGATATATGGTATGTTTCTTAACAAGTTTTTCAATTTTTCTAAATAACTCTCTCTTTATTTCATCTACACACTAAAGTACATTTCCTTTTTGTCTCTGACGAAGACCGCTTATTACGGTTGAAAGATCTTAGTCTTGTTTTCCCATTTCATATTGTGGTTTGATCATTGATTCTTATTTCACGTGTTTATGTGAAATCTTTTTATGTATGTATCTAAGAGGGTTGACAGCTAGCGGATAGTTTTTTTTACTCTTTCTTACTGTACTCCTTTGTTTCCCCAAACATCCCTTTCTGGACATTAGTCCTTTCCTGTGCTTTCACCCTTTTAAAATACCACTCTTCCCTCCCACTCTTCTCAACCCCTCACCAGATGTTCTCTGCATCGAGTGTTTCAGTTGGGTTTTTAACTCTGACGAAGACCGCTTGTTACGGTTAAAAGATCTTAGTCTTGTTTTCCCATTTTCTTATTGTGGTTTGATCATTGATTGTTATTTCACGTGTTTATGTGAAATCTTTTTATGTATATATATATATGTGCCTTCCACTGTAGTGGGTACAGTCTTAGCAATGAATAAGAATCAGCTCCAGTTGAAAATTCTGGAGGCTATGATTATTAAAGAAAAATTTCCAACTTTAAATAGTCAGATTAATGAAATGTTCGTTATCCCATGCTCAAAAAATATTGATCCTAAATTTAAATTTATTATTCATAGTTTTGTTAGTTTACCTACTGATCGCTAGAAGCGCTTGCATAGTGAATGTTTACTCCCTGTTATCACTGTTATTGTTAAGCTTTTGTATCTCAACTCTTTCATTCGTTTATTTGTTATTACATATATATATAAACTTTGAAAACTTATAGAAACACGATTGAAAAACAGATAATGGGACTGACATTCAATATTTTGACTCTTTTAACGGTCCTCCTCAGGAAAAAAGTTGAATGGCAAGAAAACGCCAACTAAACAGCTTCACGGAATATATAAAGGTGGGCTACAACGATTGCTAGTTTATTAGTTTATCAACTTTCCAATTAAATTTTACATTTATTAAGATTCCTTTTTATTATTATTTTTTCTTTGTTATTCTTTTTGAACTATTTTTATTTCCATTACTTTTTTCGTTTTCGGTATGGCCACTTGTACATGTACTGTGTAGCTGTCCGGTTGGCTCTTCTTATCGCCGCTCGACTTCCTTCCTGAAAACGTCCGTTAAGTTGAAATCTACAAGTAGTCCTAGTATCTGCTTTTTATTCGTGTTTCTTTCAGTTTTCAATTATATTGCCCATTCGGATTTTATTTCATTTAAATTTATATACATATAAAACTTTATGGACAATATTAAATATATATAAAGTTTATATAACATAATTTTATGGTTTTTAATAAGTTTCTTAATGTCTGCAATTTACGCTCTCCTTGATAAAGATAATAAAGCACGTACTTAAAGTGGTCACAGTCACTCTATATATATATATATTATATATATATATATATATATATATATATATATATATATATATAAAGATTTCACATAAACACGTGAAATAACAATCAATGATCAAACCACAATAAGAAAATGGGAAAACAAGACTATCCGCTCAAAAATACCACTCTTCCTTCCCACTCTTCTCAACCCCTCACCAGATATTCTCTGCATCTAGTGTTTCAGTTGGGTTTTTGACTCTGACGAAGACCGCTTGTTACTGTTGAAAGATCTTTGTCTTGTTTTCCCATTTTCTTATTGTGGTTTGATCATTGATATATATATATATATAGGATTTATGAGCAACTTAATGGGTGACACCCCAAAAATATCATAATACAAAGCAATACTGCTTTGTTATAATTACCAGAAAACAAAATAAAAAAAATCGATTCGTGTAGACCTGAAATTACTGGAGCTATATTACACACAAAATGAAACCACACATTAATGTACAATTAGAAAATAGTGATAAAATATTAAAGCTGTTTTAATGAACCAAGCCAACAAGGACCTATCCAGTTAATGGTCGCTCAGTATTCATAATTTAGAACCTAATGGATGTAATAACGGGGGTGGAATTTAGACTGATTGGCAATTATTATTAAGAATCATGTTTCAATCAAATTCTCGTCCTATTTTTCCCTTCTTTTACCATATATATTTGTTATTAATTAAAAAGTTTTATTATTCAAATTATTCAAAAGTTTTTACTTTACTATAAATAAAGTATAGTGATCATGAAAAAAAGTCGATCTCGAGATTTTGACGTAATTATATATGTTGAGGTCCCAGAAGTCGTTTTATGATGTTTTTTTGATGATATCTGTGCTGTGTGTGTGTGTGTGTGTGTGGTGTGTGTGTGTGTGTGTGTGTGTGTGTTTTCTACAAGTAAAAGGGCCTCCTAGTGTAGATGATTCCTATTGTTTGGGAGCAATTATACATGATGAGAAAGTCACTTTTTTACCAAAAAACCGGTTTTTAGCCTACATTTTTTTCCTTCTAAACTACTAATTCTAGTGTTTTGAAATTTTGGTATTATCTTTGAGGTTACAAATGCAATAAACGAAAAATATATTCAGGTTTTTAAAACTACGGGAATATTTTTTTTAAAATATGTAAAAATGTTGACTTATGATTCAATCTGAAAGCTTATGAGAGCGTTAGAAATCTATATGTTGCACCATTCTACAAAGTTTAATATCAGATGTAGATTTTTTTTATGTAATGAATGACATTATTTTTGAGTAATATTGAAGTATGTGGAATGAACTTTTTCGTCGTCTAGAAGAGCTTCTATGTTTTTGACAAATATCCAGTTTTTTCACTATTCTGGTCTAATAATTCATATAATTTTTTTAAAAATTTCAAGCATCCAGCTATAAAATTATAAATTATACTGAAAAGTTGGCATTGCATTTGATTTGATTATACAAAAATGGATAATTACTAATATATTTTCTCTCAATATACATTTACAGCAACCTTATAACAGAGTACAGCATGTGGGAAAAAATAACACTCGCTCAGAGTAAATGGGATTTTTATGATCTTTGACTAAGAGAAAGAAAAGTGATTTTTTAAAAGCCACTAGCATGATACAAAATACCCTGTATAATAATTTGATAAAAGACCAAAATTGTAAAATATAATTCAAAATTAAAAAATCTGGAGTGGCCTACACTCAACTTTACTATAAGTAAATTATAGTTGATAGGTTAATATCAACCTCCTTGGGTATATAAGATATAAGGATTCATTTAAGCTTAATGTAAACATCTAAATGGGAGATGTTTATTAGTCTTTCATTCCTGAGGTAGTCAGATAGTAATGATTGATCGACTTATCAATATATAAGCTTATTTTTGTACATCACACCACTGATGCAAATAATCTCATTAGTATAACTATTTATTAGTATTAGTATTAGTAAAAAAATTATTGATAGGAAATATTCTCCTGCAAGAGAACATGGCTTTTGTTCAAGTAGCCAGTGGATTTCTTACATCGTTTACTTCACCTCCTTCTACATTGAATATTTAAGCCAAATTTTTAAATTCAAAACAGGAAAATACTCTTATTTTTTCTGAAAAACATCATAAACATCGACGAGAAAATGTCATTTTTAGATAATTTATAATTACATTTATTAATCTTCAAACGAAAGATTTCAATTCTGAATTATCTTTTACAATTTTGGTCTTTATAGAATTATTATACTGAGAATTTTATGGCTCCTTGGTATTAAATAAAATTATTTTCTTTCTCCTTTGTTAAAATCACACATTTTTTTGAGAGAGTGTTATCTTTTTCCTGCCTGCTATATTCTGTTATAAGGTTGCTATGAATGTCTATTGAGTTTAGCCAGTTTACCCAAGGAGATTGATATTAAATTTACTTATAGTAAAGTTGAGTGTAGGCCACTCCAGATTTTTATTTAATCAGATAAACTTGACTGAATGGTTGTTCCCAAATTATTCTAAGGTACATGATAGAATTCCATCAGGAGAGTGAAGGAAGCAAACTTGGAAGGAAAACCAAAGTCACTGTTGGAACGGTCATCAGGATAGAAGACAAGGAGACCAACCGCACCTGTTCAGGAACACATTGGATGGTTAACTGTGCTGAACAAATTCATTCTTTCTCTCTCTTTCACTCTTTCTCTCTCTCCTGATAGCAATTAAGAACCAAAAATTAATTTGCGTCTTAGTTTGCCTTCTGGATAGCTAACTATATCCTCCTGGCGACAACAAATATTGAAATAACTTAGTGAGTTAGTGTCTATTCTCTCTGATAATTTATTTAGTTTGTTTGTTTTCGATAATCGTCTGTCCAAGTAAGCCTTATATATTACTACTAATTTGCTACTAAAATTAATTTAGTCAATTTTTCCCAGACTCTATTATCTAAATTGTTTGATCTATGGCACCAGAGACTCGAGATCCTCTTGCTGTTTACTTTAATACTGTTAATAATCTTTGAATCTTATGAGTAAGAACCAAACTAAAATGATTGTTTCCAATGCCAACACTGATAATCTCTCCCTTTACTGCTGTTTTAGAGTAAAACGGGAGACCTTTTTACCACTCATGGTTTATTTGCTGTTTGGCACCCAATTTAGTTATAAACGAGCTACATAATCTGGTTAATTCCACATTGAAAAGTCCTAAATTTTGCCTTACTACAGTTTATTAGAGAAGGGTTATTTAACGAGGTTCTAAAGTCGTATAACAGGGTCCCGACTCTTTACGTCCTCTATAAGGATGGCCTGGACAACAGATTTCATTTCCCACATAAATTCTGGAATCACCGCCACAATCGAACACCCAATATTTGTACGCTACCTCTTATACTACACCCAAGTTCTGATATAAAAATATAAACCGCTTCTACTAAGCTTATTTATAAACAGTTGCTATGAAACAGCAGACAGCTTTATATCACTTTTCAGCAAGTAAAGACAAATTTTGCATAACCTGGAGTTGACTATATAATTTTGAATGCTTTTTTAAAGCATGAATGAAAGCACCACGTATCATGGCGTTCATAATAATGTTAAATTATTACTGATTCATTAAAGTAATGAATATTAGATGTAATGAAGACAGAAATTCTGACTACTTTAAAAAAAATCATTCATCTATTATATTAGAAATAAAATTTACTTTACCTTGTATATGTCAGCCTTTTTATCTTGTGCAAAAAGTCGAAAATGTTAGCTCAGGGTGATACAGAGGCACTATTAAAAGTTTATATCATTATAAATTCGGTTTACACATTATATGACATAAAACCATAGTGACTGACACTTATATGAAGAACGCTTTCACAAAGCGTCTAGCTCTCTGTTCTTTCTTGTGCCACCCTTAATTCTCTTTAGACTTCAAAAGGAAATGACCTGTACAAAAAAAGTCAATCTTTCTGATTTTCTCTCTCCACATAAACCCTTTTTATCATAAATCAAGCTCCTATTCTGTTCTTAAGGGTTTCCGAGTTTTCCTCGACAACTGTATTCTTAAAACCTTTTATATGTACTTACAAAATACATATTACTATAACCCAATCAACTAATTTTCATTAATGAAAGAATGTATGAAAGAATTGCCATATACTTTTTTATTTGACAAAGGAAAGAAAAGTGATTTTTCTGAAGTCCTTCAGAGTTTAGCATACCATAAAATTCCCTGTATAATGATTTTACAAAAGAACAAATCGTAAAACATAATTCATGTTTGACATATTGAAAACATTCTTTTAAAGAATAATAAATATAATTATCCTAGATCTTAAATTAAAAATTATTTTAAAAACGATATTTTTTCTTAGATGTTTCTGACATTTTTCAGACAAAATAAGAATATTTTCAACTTTTAAAATATTTTGTTGCTACTTTTAAAAATGTTGTTACTGCTGAAGTTATACTAATTGTATGATATGCATCAATGGTGTGATAATAATCATATATATTGATCAATCGCTATCTCCACTACCTCCAGGAATGAAAGACTAATAAACATCACCCATTTAGACATTAATGGGCAGGCATCCTACACTACCTTACAGTTTTAGGACTAGCGTAGGATTCTTAAGAATTCGGTCGTTTCTCTCCAAAGAGGGTAATGCCCATTATGCCGGGACCAAGGGCTTGCTATTAGTAGTTCATCGGACCCCATCAGGGCGTCATTGTAAGGAGTGTTGTTAGTACCTCAAGGGAAAAGATGTCTAAACGCCACCTGGTATGTGCTAGTTATGAGAGCCTCTAAGGTTCTCTCCTTGGCTAACTACCACCTGTACTGAACATAAATGATCTCGAAGAGCTGAGTTCAAGGCCTGTCCGCACTTGTAATGGTTCGGGGTCTCTAGCTCCCCGGTATGCTAACTAGGCATCCTCACGAAAGTTACTGCTTCTCACACAGCAACCACAAGGCGTTTACCCAACTTGGGTGAAAACCAACCTCAGCTGGCGGGATGGAGAGAGAACCCCTCCATGGTCCCCCGCCACCCATAGTACCGACTCATTTTAAGAGTTTCGGATCAGACTCCGGACCAAAGATCCTACTGAACCTGTTCAGCTACAGGAAAGATCAGTGGCCTTTTTTGCCCCTGGTTCAAAGAACCTGTGGATATTTATAAGCCAATGCAGCTTGTGGCAGAGCTGCATGGCCCCACTAGAGGCGGAATCTCCGATTTATATATTTACATTATACCTAAATGGAACATTATGTATTTTGTACCCAAGAAGTATGATATTATGTTCACTTATAGTAAAGTTGAGTATAGGCCACTCCAGATTTTGCAATATATGTTAAATTTAAGATTAAACTATTTTTTATTAAATAGTTAATTATTATAGTTCTTATTTAATTAAACATAAGTGTTGTGACGTTGGGATCAAGATTGGACAAAGCTAAATACTATTCCATTAGGCCAGGGCTGGGGTAGCTAGCGTGGTTGCATGCACCCTCAAGACTTCTGACAAGCTTAAACCAGATCTAGGAAGAAAATATAGTAATTTGTAGGGGTTATAAATATACATGCATATGTGTAGCAAAATGAAAAACATTTTAATATTGCAGGGAGCTGAACGTTAAATAGTCAAACAGCATTGAAACATCAAGAACAATGTTCTCATAGTTTGCCATAATGATCTAATATTTTAAAATGTTATGTTAATTTTGTTATTCTTAATGAAAATTTTGTTTTTTGCAATTTAAATTTATTTATATTAAATTTATAAAGCGTTAATAGAGAAATGGTTTTTGTAAAATGGTTTTAAAAAGATGTTTATATTTGTAATTCGTGTTATGAATATAATGCAAGTTTAATTGTTGAATAGTCAATTTGCGTACGAACAAATATTATCACAAATGTACGTTTCCATAATTAGAGTCTTAATACCACTCTCTGTAGGCCCATAAAGAAGCTGATCTTTGGGGAATCTAATCTAGAAATTCTAGGTTCTAAATACAACAAAAAATGATTCTTTCTACATTACAGAAAATAGATAGAGCAGGAATTTTGTAGCTACCATTAAAAAAAATCAAGTTCTATTAATTTTTTTAGATGATTAAAAAAATGAGCCAAATTGAAAGTAGTATCCGGCTTTCTGTGGGCCACTCTGTATATGCAAAGGCTGACAAGCACTGCATGGCTCCAGGGAAGCACACTCGCTATTGATGCGAAAGACATAGAGCATCGACAGAGCTTCTTTTCATGGCTTCCTTTGAAACCATACAAAAAGAAATTTTGTCACTAAAGCTTAGCACTAGTTCTAAAAAAATTGGAAATAACATATTCAGATTAATATTTTTAAAATTTTCAAGAATTTCCTCTATGACGTCATCTATGCACTGAAAACATCAAGACCCTGTCAAAGAGTGGAATTTCTGTTTTCTCTTCTCAGTGAGGAGATACAATAGTGAATCTATCCATTTCTATACAAAGGAGATCTCTATACAAAACAAACCGTTGGAAAAACAATTCTTAAAGAAAAACGAACAGCTGACATATTCTGTAAAATAGTCACAAATTTTAAAAAGAAAAAATAAAGTTATAATTTTTAAGTTTTTTTACACTCATTTTTAAAATGTATCAGTTTTGAACAAAAAGAACATTACCCCACGTAGTTTGTAATAAAACATCTAATAAATAAACATATTATTCATTATAAATATCATTCTTAGAGAAATAATATGTTACAACTCAGAATATGAGAATTTCCGTGCCCTTTGAATGATTTATCGTTGTTCTTGTATGTAATATGTTATTTTAAATGTTCCATTTTTCTTATTTTCTATAACATTTTTTACTCCTGAACTTATACCAATTAAAAAAAAATTATTTTTTAATTTGTATAACCATTTAATATACTGATTAACATTGAATTATTTTATTCCTTTTCTGCAATACCAATCACACCGGCTAGTAACACAAGCCTTGTTACAGTTCTTGTCTTACTCGTACTTTTAGTTATTCTCCTAACTATGCGATACTTGAATTTTAATTTATTTTAAAAACATACGCTTAACAAAAGTTAAAAATTTAACCTTAACTTTAATATTTCGAAAACATGAATCATAGTTTCAATTTTCATTATAACTATTATATATTTTTCCATTAAGAAGAAATGCAATCATGGATACAGTTATATAGGAGAAGAAAGAATAATTTCAGAATTAAATCTGAATGAAGCTCTGTTTTTTTGAAAGAGAGAGAGAGAGAGAGAGAGAGAGTGAGAGTAGGGGAGGGGTGAGTGGGGGAGTGTAATCTTTCCCTCTAACAAACCCATATATTTCGTTTGTACACATACAGTAATTGTCTTTTTTAATTCATTCTGTTTATCTTTCATTAAAACAAATCCGATAATTCTACAGTGAAAACAATCTGGATATTAAAGAAGCAACAAAAAAGTTTTCATTTTTATTTACCTACCAGCAGATGTGACCGGACTGATACAAAAAAAAGAAATCCAAATTATAAGCCAAAATGGAACGAGTTAATGTAGATTAATTTAATTGTAAAGTGCAAATGTTTATATCATTACATCTAATTGTAATTAGACTAAAATATATAGAATTAAAATTGTTATAATAATTAATGAGAATTTATTTCAAGAATTTAGACTGGAAGAAAAGAAATTAAGTTAAAATTTACTCAACAATCAATAAAAAAGTATTCTCTCATTGTTAGTTGATTTCATTATTTTCTGATGAAGTGATATTCATTAAATTAAACAAAGTTTAACGGATGAATTCATTTTTGATTTTCTAAAAGTGATGCAATTTCTATCTTGACTGAATTCATCAGGCTATTATGTAAGAGAGTTTTTTTTTATAAAAAAAAAAACAAGAAATTACCTTTCAATTATCCTAATATTAAATTTTTTCAGATTTCATTAAAAAGAACTGTTGTATTTCTATTTATTTAATTATACTTTTATCATTTTCAATGAGAGAATACTTTTTTATTGATTGTTGAGTAAATTTTAACTTAATTTCTTTTCTTCCAGTCTAAATTCTTGAAATAAATTCTCATTAATTATTATAACAATTTTAAGTTCTAATTATTTTATTTTTAATTAATTAATTATTTTAATTCTATAACAATTTTAATAAATAGAAATACAACAGTTCTTTTTAATGAAATCTGAAAAAATTTAATATTAGGATAATTGAAAGGTAATTTCTTGTTTTTTTTTTTATAAAAAAAAACTCTCTTACATAATAGCCTGATGAATTCAGTCAAGATAGAAATTGCATCACTTTTAGAAAATCAAAAATGAATTCATCCGTTAAACTTTGTTTAATTTAATGAATATCACTTCATCAGAAAATAATGAAATCAACTAAGGCTCATCATTTTTACTATCTTAGATAAGTTAGATTAAATGACTACTTTTTTAGCTATTAGCTGTTATTCTTTCAGGCATAGTTGACAATATTTGGCTAACTGTTATCAGGACATTCTAAAAATCTATTCTTATCTAAAATAATATGAATTTATGAATAATCGACCAAAACTTGCAAAATTCATATGACGTGACTTAGAAATTGTAAAATGTATACATTCACTCATCAGAAATTTATCAAAGTCAATTTATTAGCGAGGGTTATAAGGGTCTCATTCTGCGTTATGAATTAGGACAATGATGAAAACGTGTGTCATGCGTGTCAGAATTGACACGCGAACTATTTCGGGAGACACGCTTCAACAGACAAAAAAAAAAAATACATAATTGAAATATTTGTTTCTCGGAATGGATGGAATTGAGCATTATAGAGTTGCAGATTTTTAAGAGAGCATTTTAACTTTGTATTTCTTTATTAAAGGGTAAAATTAAAAGTCTAGGACGAAATCGTTTGAATGAAAAACTACTGTATATCACAGAGTATATTACCTGACAATTGGTGAGCACAAACCTCTATTAATAGCAAACCTCTTTGTTAACAATTTTTTCATCAACAATTTTTGTTCTACTTCTTCTCAGCATTAAATAAAATTAAAACAAAAAAACTAATCCGCTAACGGATTCAGCTAATGGCTTTTACTTGGTTTTAGAGTATTTGAAGAATGAACTTCCATTTAAAGTACAAACAGACAAACTTCAGACCAAAAATGTCACTCATATCTATTCTTCATTGAGATGTTATATATTAAAAAGGATCTAAGTTCGATTAATCATAGAAGTGGTATTACTAATTTAAGTAGTATTTATTCTGGAGTGTTGTGCTGAGTTTTAGTGAAATTTGATTTATTTAGTTCCCTTGAGTGAACAGTGTTGAGGTTATTTGTTATCTTATTAGTCTAGTCGAAGGTTTTGTCCGGTTAACATTGTTGTTCCTTTAAATAACGTAAATTTCATTTTCTTAGTTAAAAAATTCTTACTTCTGCCTATGAAAAAGGTTTTAAATAAAACCGAAACGTTGGCAACGAGAGTTTGATTTTTTATCATGGAAAATTGACCGAACCCCGATTAGAGAACACACCTATTCTATCAAACGGTCGATATATTATTTAATCTGTTATATATATATATATATATATATATAAGATTTCACAGAAACACGTGAAATAACAATCAATAATCAAACCACAATATGAAACGGGAGAGAAATACCAAGATCCCTCAACCACAAGAAGCGGTCCTCGACAGAGCTAAAACCCTTCAGTTGGGTTTTTGGCTCTGACGAGGACCACTTGTTGTGGTTGAGGGATCTTGGTCTTTTTTTCCCGTTTCAGATTATCGTTTGACCATTGAGATATATATATATATATGAAACCTTGTTATATATAACACTATTATATATAAACTCCATTCATTTTGTCATTCAATGTGACCTCATATAATTTTGATAACTTGTTTATTTAAAAAAATTATATTATAACATTGAGTTATAAACAATGACAAAGCGATCCAACACTTGGATGAAATAATAATTCGTCCAAGAACTTCTTTAATCCTTCAAGAAATCAACCAGACAATATCCTCGGACTGGATACTCAACAGTCAGCCATGTAACAAAAACCACCTTTATTCATGTAACATAATTTACTTTGTTCTAATCGCTTAGACAGATTCTAAAACTTTGGCATCTACAACTCTAAAAAGTTATTTTATAAAATATAAACGATACTTGAGAAAAAAGAGAGTGCTATTGTAAAACTGCTTTCTTGTTCTATTAAAGATAAAATATTTAAAATTAAGCCGAAGATAGATGAGACTAGCAATTAACAGGAAAGGATTTAAAATAAAAGGGCTTCAGAAGGTCTTATAGACAAGAAGAGATTAACTCAAAGCAACAAGCTGCAGACTTGAATGAGACGTCGAAACTGAAATGCCCATCATCAAAGCATTCAGCGGCATTGATTAACATTTCAAGTTAATACAAAGATTCAGTAGTTAGTGTATAATATACTAATGTATATTCAGCTATTGTATTTACAAATGTTTTACTTCAATTCCACAACACCATTTAGGACCGTATTCTTATGATTTTGACTATGACTTCGTAATTTTCCGTATAAACAGACACTTCTGTTGGAAGCATCATTCTCAAGGACATTAATTTCGGTTTTAGTTAGTGGTTAGAAAACATGAAAACTAGTTATAGTGTTACGTTATAAAAAGCGTCTCCTGCTGTATGTATGTTCAGGGCACTGTTATCTGTATGTGTCCAAAGATCATTTTCTGATCAGAGGTTGATAGTAATTACCTTACCACTGACAGTAATTTGCCATTATTAATATTGTCTAGTTTCATTCAATAATACAATCATACTAACAGAAAAACTTTTAAAAAAAATTATAAAACAAGTTTATTTATATTTCAGACATGGATTTGAAAATTGATGTTAACTCACTATATTATTTCATTTAAATAATATAGATTGTGGTCTTCCAATAAATTAATAAATACATATCTGTAAATTAATGCCTTACTGCTTAACATTGTTTGTTTATTATAACATTGTGAACTTTATGTATCTACATTTTTAATGGACGAATTTACTTATTAACTTAAATGTTTGAATTAATTAACAAGATAGATGGGAATCATTTACACTGTCATCGATGAAACGTCTTCATTCTTTATAGATTGCTATAGAAGTTCAATTCTCCCAACAACAACGCTATTTGATATGAAATAATGAATCCTTCTCCTGGATGATTTATTTCAGTGAAAGTAATTATAGCCTACGGTCACCATCTTTATAAATCCATCTATTATTGAAGGTTACACGAAGGTTATTCAATATCATATATGATAGTTACATAAAGTGAAAATTGCTTTTAACATTGTAAAGAATAGATTACAATAACGATCGTTTAGGTCTTGTGCATGGAATGAAATATGAATAGAAAAGGCTGCTAAAAGATTTAACGAAGGTACGATTACACTTTGATAAACTGAAATGAGTTAAAAGACGTAAGTTTGAAATTATGTTGTATTATTCAGCAAAAGAATGGAATAACCTTCATGCAAAGTTTACTGTAACTGGTGCACAATTATAAAATACCAACTGCCGATCTCGCCTTCACGAGAGTAGACAAGAATTAATCATTAAACTGCTTATTCTTATTTTAAAAACTAGTTTATGTGTTTTATCATTTCTGTATTGTAGAACATTTGAACTCCATTTCAAGGAAATCAGAGATATCCACATTAAGTGGATAAATCCACACTAACAGATAAAAGATTTCTATGATTTATTTTTAAACGCATTAATTAAGATAAGAATAGTGTTTGACTGCTACTATTAATTACCTTACAGTTCTTAATTAGATCAATGAAATATAAGATAAAAATAAATGAATATTATCTTTTCACTTGTTGGTAAATATAAAAATGTAAACCGTATCTTCGCATTTTTAAAGTTTTATTTTAAGATTTCACGGCTTAGGAGATGTCACGGAATAAAAATGCTTTAAATGGAACTTAACAAAGAATTAAACTTTTTAATCAACTAAATATTTTAATGGTTTCTCTTAAATTATTTAATACTAAAATATTTTAATCTGAATATTTTGCTATCAAGTTTTACTTGACTATAAGTTAAGTACAATAATCATGAAAAAATTAAATTTAAGAATTTTGCTGAATTAACAAGTTGAGTTCCCCTGAGTCCGTCTAATAATATTTATGTTTGTATGACCTTAAAAATGCATTTTTTTTTATCGTTTAACCGATTCCCTGGCGGTGATAATGCCAGCCGTTTACCGGCTTGTTTGATCAAGTTTGTTTACCGGATTTTTACAGATTCTACATTTTGAGTCTAAATGATTTTTTTTTCATGATTATTGTACTTAACTTATAGTAAAGTAAAACTTGATAGCAAAATATTCAGATTAAAATATTTTAGTATTAAACAATTTAAGAGAAACCATTAAAATATTTAGTTGATTAAAAAGTTTAATTCATTGTTAGGTTCCATTTAAAGCATTTTTATTCCGTGACATCTCCTAAGCCTTGAAATCTTAAAATAAAACTAAATTTTGCCTAACTTAAGTGCATTTTGAGTAGGGATCTTTAACAAGTATCTGATATCATACAAGCTCGGGACCGAAGGCTTAACGTCCTCTCCGAGGGACGACATACTCGATTTATTCACACCCCCGCGTGAATAAATCGAGAGCCAGGTGGGTTCAAACCCCGGACTACCATCCCAGAGACGAGTACGTTAACCACTGAGCTATAACCTGTCTCCGAAAAATGCGTTTACGTTATAATAAAGTTGAGTGTACACCACTCCTATTTTTTATATTACTTACGTCCTTTAGGGATTTAGAACACAAAGAATTATATATAGCTCGTCATTATACAATGAACATTAAGTCTTTCGTTTATCAGTAACTTATATCATGTATCAAAAATAAGAATCATTCCAGAGATAAAGAGAAGTAAATAGTTACAAGGCATCGCCATTAATTGTAAACAATATATTCATAACTTTTTCTAATGAAAAATAAGTACTGAATAATTAAACTTTAGCAGGGATTTCAGAAGTACAATATTAACTACTGTTCTCAGCAAATGACATAAATCAGTAAACAAAACAAAATTGAAAACATAAACTTATCAGAGAATTTATATCGTATTTGACTAGTGACAATTATAAAGTAATCACCTGTTTCTGGAATTGGCGTGGGTTATTTGGTCCAAAAATTCAACTCCTAACACATTATATCAAAAATTGCTAGTTTCATTATCAAGTATTGAGCGGAGGGGGTTAGTAGGTGAAGATAATCTAACTCCTAAAGTAAATCCTTCATAAAAAAAAATATAATTGTTTGAAAAGTCAGATTGGGGTTGACATTTTTGAACGATAGCCCGTACCAATTATAGCAACAGGTGGTTATTTCGTAACAATAAAGTTGTTATGAGGAAAATTATTATGCTGGCAATGCCATTAAAATAGAGATCATCATGAACTTTTCTCATATCCGATTAAAATAACTCAATTATTGTGTCGTGAAGATGAGTAAGAGTGTAGCAAAGAGGGTATAAGGGGGCTTCAACTCCGGGCGGCATGCCTTGGGGAGGAAGATTTTGATGTGAGTAAAATATAGGAAATAGAAGATAAAAGCTAAGAAAACTAGAACCAAAATATATTTATTACGATTATCTTAGTATTTTCCGCAATGGATATGTGTCTGGAATAACCATATTCATGTGATGTATCTATAGATACTATATGCTTCCAGTTCTTGCGACTGATTAGCATTCAAACCCAAACATGCATTCTGTTGTTGAGAATTTTAGTTTATTTTCGTTTGTCTGCGCAAATTGAGCCAAAATATTGCCCAACATCTATTATTGTTAATTACTGGTCACAATGTAATACCAGATTTTGGAAAATGACTTTTTGCGTTTACTTCTCGGTGACATGTTCATAGAAACAGATCAGAACAGCAGTCAGCTAAAGCGATAGTCAAGACGCATTTAATTATGACATTTTTAAATCCGAAATTTATGTAACAGACAACGATGTGGAGTAGGAGGGTGAAACGAGTTGCACACCTCCCAGGAGCAACTACATATTTAAAGCTAAATCTTGAACAAGATTATTTACGTATGATTCTCTGAAAAACTTTTAATGATATATTAACATTTTAAAATAGGTCACTATTAATGCAGGGATCGTAATCACCGCGTTACACGTTTGTCTAAAAGTTTTATGCGCCTACGACAATAAAGGCCCATTAATTGGAGGAATCAACCAGTCAACAGGTGACATTATAATAGTAAGAGTTCATTAATCCTGATGTGTCGTAGTACAAGTTTGTAAAAGATAGTCATGAAACCTATGTTGATGAAAAATCTTAAATCAAAATTATTATATGATCTAAACATATTAATATTTCAGGGACGAAACTACATCTGACCAGCCTTTAATAGAAAGTACAGTTACAGTGAGGGAAGAATTATGTACGAACGATGAGAGAATCCTCAGCAAAGCTATTCCCAACAACGTTCAACCATCATTTGGTTTGTAACCCCAGCCGCCACATTGACATTATATGATGGCACACACACACACACACACACATACACTAACGTGATGCGGATGATAGAACAATTCCTGAAGACTCTATTAACTCCACTTTCTATTGTATAGCCCTTTCTTGACCGGGTTAAATCATCTGTACTTCTGTAAACTAGTGGTAAAGTGCAAACGTAGCACTTAACCATTTAGAATCTAGAATCTAAGCTATGTGTCGAAAGGTTTTCTTAGCACTTTACCATAGTAGAAACTTATTGACAATACGAAACTGGAAGTTAATATAGTAGAACGAAAAAACATGCTACAGAACTGATAAGTTTAAACTACTTATGTTTAGTACCCTCGATCATTACTTGTCAAATGTTGTAATATTTGGGATGTAGAGTTATTTATAAAATGTTTCTATGTGATAGGGTTAAATATCAACAGAGACTGTTGGAATAACAAGCTAAAGAGCAGTATATTAGGGAAAAGCTTGTTTGAACTTCTTGGTAACTTTGACTGGGATTGGACTGTTGACTTGTTTGTTTACCCAGCAGGTGGTCAGTTACAAGCAGAGCAGCAGGGTTTACAATGGAGTTGCTACCGCCTGGAGTGGATGTCCCTGTGAAGGAGCTCTACGCTCCCAAGCCAGGAGCACCCTTCCATTACCCTCCCGTCGTCGACCTCACACAGCCCCTGCAGCCTCTCTATATCCTCTGCCTTCGCTCTCTAGCCACCAATCTCCATAACCCACAAATCCTTCCCTCCATAAAAAAGATACCACACTTTAATGTCAAGATCTTCTACTCTCTCGTCCCTACCTCTTTAGACCTCACCATAACTGTGCCCAACATCGGTAAGCCATTTATTATCTAACAAACAGAGTTTTGCACCAAATCATTTATGAACTGACTATATCAATATACTTCCTTGTATTCATTATGAATAGGCAATAGACAAATTAGAATTTATTTGTATTAGCTCTCTGATGAGAGAGTCTAAAAGGCCGCAGAGCTTATTTTTCTTCATTTTTGATTCTTCCTTACAGCTTCTTGTTTCATATATATATATATATGTTATCAAAGTCCAACGATCTACTTATATAATCAAAATCATTTATTCCAATATTATTTGTTGACTATAAAACAATATCCTTTACTGCCTCTACCACCTGGGGTTTACTCCACGGAGAGAATCATGGTTTTCGTAGTCCTGTAATTGTCACTATGCTTAATTGGTATACTCTGTAATAATGTAACATATGCTCAATTTATTTAAACGCCGCAATTAATTCACTTCATTTCGACTAAGTCATTTTTTTTCATTTTTCAGTTTGTCTAGCCTGATCTAGGAGGCTGTTTTTCATTTTCTCCACTTCATTCAGTTTTGTATTTGCTATTTATTACCCTTCATTAAAATATATTTCAACTCCTCTCAGTTTATTATAATTTTAAAAACATAAATGTTTGTTTCAAAAATATAACCATTTAGTTATTGTACCAATTTTTTTTTTTAGTAATAACAAAAAGCATAAATAATTAAATTGATTCTTGACGGTAATTATTATTTGTATTTTACTGAAAGATGTAATCATGACTCCATAAAATTATTAGTAGTAAAAATAATGATACATTACTTGACTAATTTATATGTGATTTATGCCAGATTAATTTATGGTATTAGTGATATCTCTGTCATCATTTCTCTTCTCCTAAGTTTAATCAAAATTGATGGTCATTTTTCCCGATTCTGGAGCTATTACTGTTGTGGTCATTGAATCCTACTCGTCCTTAGTAACTAACGTAATGCATATATCATTTTATCTTATGCAATTTCATTACATCAGTAAAATGTAAAACCTAAAAAACTACGAGTTTTAAATAGATTTTGCGATATATTAATTTATACCATATACATGGACAAAAGTTCTCCATGAGAGCAATGTGTAGCACAATATTTCTACTATGGTATCTGGCCCCCAAAATGTTGTTTCAATATATTCTTAAAGTTTGATATTTGCCTATTAAAGAGTGGGAGTTTTGTTAAAATGTACAGCGTTTCTAATATTTGAAGCACCTTTTGAACTTTATCGATATCAATAATTTCAGTATTTCCACCATCAAATCCTTATTGTAACATTATTTTGAGAAAGTGAAATAACTCTATATAAATATATCTGATATATGATTATATATATGATGATACATATGATAAATGATACAGTATATACTTTGATACTGAACCGAAGAGTTTACTAATATAATAACAGTTCTGTTCCCTGTAGTGATTTGTCTGTTTCAAAAACTGTAAACATAGCAATGACAACTTTTGTTGTAATTACAATAACTATTTTGCTCATTTATTCTGAACATATTATTATTATTTATGCAAAGATATATATAAATGGCTTACCCAGCACTTTGTTCCTTTCCTTTCTCTCCCCTTCACTTACCTTTAAACACCTCTCATGTCTCTCTCCTTCTCAATACCACACCATATGTCCTATATTCGTATTTTAGCATAAGTCAGACTCTGACGAAAGCCACTTGTTCTGGTTGATAGATCTTAGTCTCCTATTTTGAAAACTTTATATGAACTGTTGACTTGAATGCAGTACCATACTTTGATTACTCTATATTTACAAGGCGATAAGAAGTATACTTGAATATATAACGATAACAGGATTGAACTTTCCTGCACATTACACCCTTTTAAAACACCTCTCTTCCCTCCCACTCTTCTAAACCCCACACCATGATGTTTCTGTATCTTATGTTTTTGTTGGGTTTTTAACTCTGACAAGGACGGCTTGTTGCGGTTGAATGATCTTAGTCTTTTTTACCCGTTTTTACTTTACTAGAAATAAAGTATAGTGATCGTGAAAAAATTCGATCTCGAGATTTTGACGGAATTACATGTTTTGAGGTCCCAGAAGTCGTTTTATAAAGTTTTTTGCGATGATGTCTATGTGTGTATGGGTGGGTTGGTGGGTGGGTGTGTGTGTTAGCATTGCTTGTTACCACGCTACGGTCCAGAATCTTTGATGGATCAAGTTGATATTTTACACAAAAATGGGCCCCATAAAGACGAAGATCCCTATTGTTTGGGAACAATTTAAATTGTTTATTGACTTATATGAGATGTAAGAGGAATAATATTGTGCAGGAAAATGATAACACTCACTCAAAAAAAATTCGTATATATGATATTTGACAAAGGGGAAGGAAAATGATCTTATTAAATACTAAGAAGCCACTAAATTTCCAGTATAATAATTCTGTAAAAAGCCAAAAATGTAAAAGATAATTCAAAATTGAAATCTTTCGTTTAGAGATTAATAAATGTAATTGTCGTACATCTTTCATTATAAATCATCTTAAAATAACATTTTTTCTTCGCTGTTTATGATGTTTTTCAGAGAAAGTAAGGGTATTTTCTTGTTTTAAATTTGAAAATTTTACTTTAATATTCAATGTAGAAGGATGTCAAGTAAACGATGTAAGAAATCCACTGGCTATTTGAACAAAAGCCATGTTCTCATATAGGAGAATATTTCGTATCAAGAAATGTTCACTTCGGTTTTTCAAAAATGTTATTACTGCTGTAGTTATACTAATGAAATTATTTACATCAGCTGTGTGATGTACCAAAATAAGCTTATATATTGATATGTCCTTCAATCACTATCTCTACTACCTCAGGAATGAAAGACCAATAATAATATCCCATTTAGATGTTTATGTTATGCTTAAATGAGACGTTATGTGTTATATACTCAAGAAATTTGATATTAAGTTACTTATAGTAAAGTTGAGTGTAGGACACTCCAGATTTATATTATTGTGGTTTGAACTTTGATATTGAAAAATAAACTTGTTTTTGTAGTGAAAATTATAAAAATCCTTTAGAGAAGAATGTTTAAAAAACTGCTTAAGGTTATAGCCTGATGTTTTAGACATTATAAGCAGTTAAAACGAGTCTTAGTGTAACATGTGAATATTATTTCAGTTTCAATCAAATTGAGTGCCATTCATTCATCTATACATATAGATCTAATTCAGATATATTTTATTCATTGAGTTTTGGCATTCCCGTAGTCTTCAATCATGTAATGTATTTCTACATAAAATATTAACAATAATTAAAAATGGGAAAATTTACTATTGTTCAGTTATACCAAAAGAATTTTCCGGCAGTTTTATAAAATAACAGGATTTTATTCATAACTCCTTTAAATATATAAATTATTAGTACAGGCTTAAAGATTTATAAATCACTAGCAGCTAAGCTTAATTTGGTATGTAATTAATAACATAAAGTAACCCGAGAGACCCTGTCTTTCTATATGTATAAATATTCAATTTGAACAGGAATCAAAACTAAGATAAAAATTTCAATTGACCTAAACTCAACTTTACTGTAAGTAAACGTAATAAATTCGTTAACAAACAACTTGTTTTGTTTCATTAGTCAAAGTCTTGTTCGACAACCATCAGTCGCTCCATGGAGTTCATCCAAAAATATATGTTTGATTGGGGTTAATTTTTTGCATATAACAATTTTATTTTTCTAACATATTATCTTAACTCATTAGAACATTTAGAACTTTTTTAATAACCTTCTAAATAACTATTTTATTTCACCTACAAAAATGTTAAGTCAAGGTAAACAATATAAATAATTGCAAACAAATCCTACCAGTAGGGAAGGTGATTCATTTTTCTAAAACAAAATTATAGTTTTAATGGTATATAAATAGGTATGATCAAACCACTATATGAAATGGGAAAACAAGACTAAGATCTTTCAACCGTAACAAGCGGTCTTCGTCAGAGTCAAAAACACAACTGAGTTGGTTGGTCAAAAACCCAACTGACTCAGTTGGGTTTTTGACTCTGACGAAGACTGCTTGTTACAGTTGAAAGATCTTAGTCTTGTTTTCCCATTTCTTATTGTGGTTTGTTCATTGATTGTTATTTCACTTGTTTATGTGAAATCTTTTTATAAATAGGTATTTATATCAGGTTTGGAAGACTATTGAAAGCAGGTCTCTTTGGTCCAGAGCATAGCGCGTTCGCCCTCCAATGTAAAAGTCTTGGGTTTCATTCCCACAAAATTTCATATATTTTATTATTTATTTAGTTCAAACAATACGCAGTGGCAAGAAAACAAACAAGATTGGTCATCAGATGTTTATAACTATACTAGACTACCCATGACCCGTTCGTCATCTGTCATCTTTCTTTTTAATGCAATCATGTTCACGTAAATGCAAATACACTATAAATGACCCTAATGAGAGCATCATGTAATTGGCCATGTTGAAAAACTGTTTTACCGAAATGAACTGAAACTTTTTGTAGAGTCTCTCCTTGAGACTTATGAATAGTCATGGCAAATGCTAACTGAATTGGAAATTGAATCCTTGAAAATGAAATGCTGCCCTCTTTAGGTAAAAAAAATCAATGGAATTAAAACTATTTTGCAATGAAACCGTGATGCAATAATTTTACAAACAATGACTTTATTGTAAAGTTCATCCGTTATTAGTCTTGAATCATTATATAAACGCGGTAGATTATCATTTCTCATACACATGACAGGAGCTGCTTTTTTGAATGTATGCTTATGTTTTGGAAGTGAAGGACAAAAAGGCGCCTTGGCGCAGAGAGTAGCGCAAAAACTTTAAAGTTAATACGTGCAATAAAGAAACATCGTCTAAACAACAATCAGATTCAAAAAATGGGATTGACATCTTTCCTAGAAAAAAAAACAGGTTAGGTTTATTCTATAATAGAAATAGAGTTTACATCTGGAGTCAGTAATTTTACCTGACTTATGTTGAGAGAATTTATTTTTAATTTTTCTTTCTTTTTAATACCGCTATTTGTTAAGTCATATATTGCTCACTGCTTTCCTTTAATATTTGTTTGCATGATTCAGAATAAACTGAAATTAACAGGTATTCCAAGTTACTCCTGTGTGTAACATCCAAGGCTTCATTTTTAGTTGACTTATACATACAAAACATCATTTATATCAGATTTCGGAAGTGTATTGTAACAAAAACCTTCATATCCCAATGCGTAGTGAACTGGACTTCAATTACAAAGTCGTGGGTTCGAATCTCACAAAATTATGTATATTTTATTATTTATTCAGACAATGTACGGTGGCAAGAAAACAATTAAACAAGATCGGTCATCAGAGTTTTATAAGTATATAGATAGATAGATAATAATTTTAACATTTTATTCATTAGTATTTTATTGTGATATAAGCATTAAAAGAGGTGGTGTTAGCATATCTTAGGACTGGAGAGTGATGGTTCTATGACCTCAGATTTGTCAGGGAATTGCAAAATTGTGTACTCGCCGTCACTGTCTAGCCTATCAAGTACTCATTATAGATCCATACTCAAATAAAATTGTGTAATATAAAACAGTAGGAGTCAATGGGGTCATGAATCAAAACTAAACTGGTTACTAAAGGGCAAATGTACTACACTTTCTAACTAAAAAATATCACTAAAGGCGAAATTTTGGACTATTTGCATCAAAAATGTGTACGATACAAATAAGCAAACACTCGGATAAAAACAGTTCATCAAAATAAGAAGTTGTGTTAAATACAAAAATGTTTAATTTCTACTCGAGACAACTCTAAACCAGGGATGTCCAACCTTTTAATTTAATGGGCCGCATTACAAACTTAAATATTTAACTGGGCCGCAAAACTACCAGAATATCTTAATACAATTTAATGGAAAAATTACAATATAGAAACAAAACCATGTGAATACAGTCTATTTACATTATTACAACATTGTAAATATTGTAATGTTTATATGTAGCTATACATAAAAAAAAATTAGTTTAATTAATCAATATTAATTCAATGAGACTTTTGACTTTGTCTTCCAGCCAGCATGTTTTCAATATTTGCATCAAAGGATGCATTCTTAATTCTAAGAATGTTTGCTAAATGTCTGTCAGTCAACCTATTTCTTTCTGCAGTTTTAATGTTTTTCATGCTTGAAAAAAACTGCTCGCAAGAGTATGTACTTCCCCACATGCATAATAATTTTCTGGATAAATTTAGAATTTGATTGAATTCATTCTTGATAGAATGCAATTTCTTATAAAATAAAGGAAGTGTGTTCTCCCTATGGAAAGTTTTTAAACCTTCCCGACTTTGCAGCTCAATCAGTTCAAGTTGGTACTCCACTGGCGCTTTATCATATTCAAATGAAAATGGATCATTAAACAATTTTAACTCAATTTCAATCTTTCTAAAGTCAGAAAATCTAATTGTAAACTCTCCAAGCAAATCTTCACATAATTTAGTATATTTTTCATAGTTTACAGAAAACTTTTTCTCTCTTTCAGATAGACTACAAAAGTGTACAATTTTACCAGCTTTTAGCTGTGCTATAAAAAGTTCCAATTTTTTTGTGAAACTAGTTATCCGCTCAAACATTGAGGAACATAACTGGTCCTTTCCTTGTAAATGCAAATTAAGTTCAGCTAATATTTCGGTGATGTCTACAAAGAAAGATAAATCATTCAACCATTCTTCATTTTCTAAAAAATCCACATTTTGCTTCTTTTCTTCCAAGAACACTTTTATTTCAGGCAACAATAACTGAAATCTTTTTAAGGTTGCTGCTTTACTGAGCCATCTAACTTTTGAGAAATATACTACGTCTTCATATTCACTACCAACTTCGTCCAAGAATGCTTTAAATTCGCGATGATTTAAACCCCGTGATCTGATGAAATTAACAGCCTTGACAAGATCAGTCATCAAATGTTTCATATTTAGCTTTTGAGCACATAATTGTTGTTGATGTATCAAGCAATGGTAACTGAGAATCTCATGATCAACAGACTCTTTGAATAAAGTAATAAAACCATTGTGTTTACCAGTCAGGGCAGGAGGACCATCAGTTGTAACTGAATAAATGTTTTTCCTATCAATATTGAATTTATCTAATGACAAATTAACAAACTCATATATGTCCTTGCCTGTTGTTGTGCCCTTCATGTGACACAAGTCCAACATTTCTTCAATAATATTGAAATTTATATCAATTCCTCTAATAAAAATAACTAATTGTGCAGTATCACTTTGGTCAGTACTTTCATCCAACGCTAAACTGTAAAGAACGCATGCAGATAATTTGTCTTTCAGTGTGCCTTCAATATTATCACCCAAGTCATCAATTCTTCTACCAATTGTCTGATGTGATAGACATGTTTCCTTTACTAAATTCACCTTGTCTGGACAGTACTCATTGAAAGCAATAACAATGCATTCTTTTATTAATTCTCCATCAACAAGTGGTTTTCCTTTCTTAGCTAATTTCTCAGCTATAAGGTAACTAACTTTTGTACATGTTCCAGTTTTAACAACATATTTTTGAAGACTAGCTTGTTGTGACCTAATTGCCTTTGTCAATTCTTCAATTTTCGTTTTTCTTCTTTCTTCATTAAACGTCTGATATTCTGACTCATGTTTTGAAGCATAATGACGTTTGATATTGTATTCCTTGCATATGCTAATCTTATCATTACATATAAGACATATTATATTGCAAAATAACTCGGAAACAAAATATTTTTCCGTCCATTGGATATTAAATTTCCTCTTTTCTTCTGCTATCTTCCTTTTTTTAGTAATAGATTCCATGGCCATATAAATATTAATTTTCAATATTTAAGATTATAGTTCTCTGAAAAAGAAATCAACCATTAATAGGTATACTGAGCCGTAGTTTACTGAAAATGTATTTATTTCAACAACAAAGAAAATTTAAAAATCCATTAATATAATTAATTAATCTAATAATAAAGTAAAGTTTTTCAAAGTACTTCGGGCCCAAATAGTGCTTCAAATCGAAAAAAGTGCAGGGGTTAAAGTTGTAGGAAATTTGATTACCGACATGGAAAGTGTTTCCAGATTTGAGCTAGCTCTTATTGTGAAAAGGCTATTAACCAAATAGGTTTTCAAAAATGCATGAGGTCACAATGACCTTATTGCTGTGACCTTGATTTTGGTCCGATGACCCTGACCAACGAACATAGCTGAGATATTATACAGATGTATCTACATACCAAAAATGAACTTCCTATATCGAGGCATACAAACGTGAGAGCCCAAACAGACGCAAACACACACTCACACACACAGAAAGACAGACATGACTGAAAACATATAGTTACCTACTTCCCGCTTTGCGGTCGTCAGTTAAGGTTAAGCACAAATACACACAGGCGCAGGGGCGTAACTAGCCTGGTAACATTAGTACCAGGATTGGCAACCCTGCACTGGCGGTAGTCATGCAGACTAGACGAGAATTGAACAACTAGGAACAAAACAGAACGAGTTTTATACAAGATGATTTTACGTTCATGAAACACATGGTGTTGTCACGATACTTATGATAACTTGTGCGTCTCTATGTAGGCTACAAGGCAATCATAATTTAATGTTATGCCAATATAGTAAAAACTAATCTAAGAAATCCTCAAAAATAATCTATAATCAAAATGACAATTTTAAAATGTAAATGAAGTGATTATAATCGAATTTAGATTTTAAATAATCTACGTACGCAGTCCTAGCTAAGCCTAATCACAGAACTAAGAAATTGACAATACTTTAAACTTTGTATGCATGCTCAGTCGTAAATTTCATATTAATTATATTGCTTTTTACATTATTTATGTAAATTATTTTATTTATTAAATATAAACTATTTTGATTAAATTACATGAAGACTCTTGTGCTCACTACTTGATAAATTTGCTAAAAAAAAAAAATAATAAGTCGATAGTGGGCGGCATCCAAACATTGAGTGGGCCGCAGGTTGGACATCCCTGCTCTAAACCAACAGATGTTTTAAATCCTAAAAGCGAGTGTTACAATGATAGTGACTTGCATTTTTGTAAAGAGGCGGCTGTATAATCATAACAGGTGACGGGAAGACAACTTGATATGTAATAAAAAATCTTTGGAAGTAAGCTCACTGACAATCCAGCTCAGATATTGATTATAGTAATTAGTAGTAGAATGTTCATTGTGTAGTACATTCGTCAAGAAGGAAAGCAAAGGAAGACTAGGGTAATAATAAAGGAAGTTTGATTGGCAGGATGTCCATACCTTCTCATGACATTAACTGTTTGAGATAACTGAGAAAAGAAGCAGAAAGAATAGGAAAAAACTCCTTAATAAGAGTACTGGACGGCACTCAGTTGGTTTGGCTTAAACTAAGCTGATGTATCAAAGTAAAAACCCTCCTGCAGCTTTCCATGCTAACTCTCACGGTCTCGGTTTTACTCGTAATTACTGCTTCCGTGTTCAAATCTTGAATCAGATCTCTCATACTACTACTCACGTTACTTTAAGAGCCCCTCAGGAGGATCATATATGCTTGCTTGCCTCTAGATTGCATTCTGTTAATTAACTTAATATAAATCGTTAATTTTAGGGTTTTTTAAATTTAATTAAAAATATTATTATAATTCTTAGGGATAGTTGCTAATTGATTGCTAAATCAACTAATTGATTAATTAATGGATTGTTGTTAAATTTTTTTTAGTTTTTTTTCATCAAATTAACTTTTATTTTTTATGTTTTTATTCATTATTATTTATTTGTTTCCTTTCCCTCCCTTCTTGCTTGATGATAATGGTAATATCGCCGAGTGTGTCACGGTCGTGAGGTGGATTTCAGTCATTACCCTACCTCACCCACGGGACTCTTCACCATCTGATGACTACAATTGTCGAATTATAGAAGTGGGTTATATTTGTGTCTTTATCTATATTCGTGTATTTATGTGTATATCGGGGTATACGGTGGTCGAAATATCGTAGCCAGTTTTGTTCGTACTTTTTGAGATCTTTATATTGAAATTATTATATATATTATGTTCTATTCCTCCTATTATTATATATAATGTAATTTACCACAATGAAAAAATTTTTGAAACAATGTCTAAGGCCTTTCGTTATACACTACTTCCGGGGAGCTAATGATGACTAAAATAATCAATATAATACTTGGTTAATTTGGCTGATTGAAATTTCAAAAGTATTTATTGTTTTTTTATGTTCACTTGCGGTTCCGAAGATGTGTAACGAAAGGCCTTAGAGCATTGTTTCAAACATTTTGTTTCATTGTGGTAATTTTATCCATCTATTATATCAAGTGTTATTTTGATTATTATTCATATATATATATATATATTATATATATATATATATAATAATAAGTTTAAAAAAGTATATAAGAAACATTAAAGGATGTTTGTTTGTATAGTGTGTGTGTGTGTGTTTGTGTGTGTGTGTGTGTGTTTGTGTGTTTGTATGTATGTATGTAATTGGATTACTGAGGTAAATTCATTTATATACATCAATTTCTACTACTTTATAGTAATTCTTAAATAATTCAAACATCACAGGTTTCATCTAGTTGTTTTGTATCATACTTTTATAATTTAACTTTCTGGGCATACACTCCAGTACACATTAAGTATGAAAGATTTCAGTAATCTTTGTTTGCAGAAAATAAAACTTACTGGCAGCGGTGTTGTGATGAACGCTGGAACGATACAGTATACAAACTGAGAGAAAAAGAATGGAAGCAGATCTATTTGGAGCGGCATTTACAGGAATTTGTGGAGAATTGTGAACCAGGCTACACAGACTACGAAGAAGTCAAAAAATTGTGCTTTCTAGTACACCCGTATATCAGGAAGTTAAAGATTAGTAAGTTAAAGTGTCCAAGATTAAGGAAAAACGATGATGGCTGCACGTGTTCCAGAGATGAATTCGCCATGAGATTTGATTTTAGATCATTAATACCTTATCTACCATCACTTTTCTCTCTGCAGATTATGTTTGGACATGAAAACATGAAAAGGGCAACTGAATTGAGACAGTCAATGTTAACTGAGAATGAAATCAAAACAATTGGTCATGCCATGATGTTTGGTCGAATGTTAACAGAATTGAAGTTTGTTCATTCACATTTAACTGGAAATGATATGGAAATACTATATCCTTTCTTAGTTAACACCAATATTGTTGTTCTATGCATAGAGGGATGTTTGTTAAAGAATTCTGGAGCGCAGGTTGTATCATTGTTGATCAAGAACATGGAGTGTTTGATGAAATTGTCACTAGTAGATAATATGATTGGTTCAAAAGGTGCGGTGGCTCTTGCATTTAGCATGACTCACAATAGATGTAGCCACATTAAATATTTCGATTTAAGCAAAAACCCTATTGGAAAAGCTGGAAGTCTTTTAGCTACAATTTTGACTATGCAAAATGAACTCGAAGAACTTCGGGTTTCGTCGGCAGGAATGGAAGAAAAGGAGGGAATTGATTTCGGCAGGGCTATAAAGTATAACAAGGTTTTAAAGACATTAGATTTATCGTGCAACAAGTTTGGAAACAGAACTGCTGAATCGTTTTTCAACAGCCTTGAATTAAACAAGACCATAAGAGAAGTTGACTTGAGATGTAGTGGCCTTCATAATGATTCTTTGATGGATTTGAAAGAAATACTAAAAGAAAATAGAGCACGTCAAAGACCTATCGAAATTATCAGAAGACCTAAGATGTACAACGAAATTAAGGTAATGAAACAGACCTTTATGGAGAAACAACCTGATGTGATAAAAGACCCAGTGCCTCATTATGGACCTGTCCCGGAGGATTCATCAGCGACTCTGACTGTGTCTGATCACGGCCAACTAACCCTTTCAACCATCCCATCAACGAGCTCCACAGAACTATACCTCCCTCCTGAAACCAACTCCAAAGAGAAAATCTTCTTAGAATACTTAAGAAACTCTGTGAAAGGCCCAAAATAAATGGCATTCTTGAAAGACTGTTGTTGAAGAGAGTTGTGGGATGGGCGTGGCGGTGCCACCCATCGACCCGTGACGTCACAGCCACCCTCCTACCAGCCCCTAGTCTTATTAAGCACATTCCCAAAACCCATCTCCCTCTCCTTACAAATCCCTCAAACCTAAATTGAATAATCACAAATCATAAATTTTAAGCATCACTCTACTTGCACATTGAACTTTATATCCTGGAAAATTATACTTTCACTAGCGCTTTCTTCCCTTAAATATTTATATTAAAAAACATTGTAAATTGCATTTAATGCAATTTAATAAAAGTACACAAATTTCTATCACCAAAGGAAGTCAAATAAAAAATTAACTAAAAAACATTTTAAAAAATTAATTTTTGAATAAAATATATTATATATAATTAAATGTAAACAGTAAATTAAAAATTTTTCTTATTTAATGAGATAAAAAAGAAAAATTACTTCCCAATTCTCGCAATTCTTACCAAGAGATTTTGAATAAAAATAGAATGATTCCTTAATTATGGTTATTATTATTAATGGTCTCTTGAATATACCCCAATATCACTGATATTATCGCGAAAGTTATAAGGAACTCAAAAGAAAAATATTATGCAAATTAAAGAGCACTGACTAAAGTTATTAACCTCTCTCAATATCTGTTGCTCAAAACTTTGCTCAGTCTCAAAGTTACTTTTGTGTAAAGATCGTTCGCATTTGCCTGACATCGTACAGGTTCGATATCCTTACAGCCGTATTTGTGGGACGGTTTTCTTAGAATTGCCAATCTTGTCGTGAAAAAAATCTAGATCCAAATATTCTTACCAGTGAAAATAGGCTTTTCATTAAAAAAACTTGGCTTCCGGGTAAGTAATATCTCATTTCAGTTTAATATTCCTTCTTATAACACAACAGAATAGAAAACCTCTATTTCATTAATTCAATATATTTAATTTAAATAATTCATTATTAATTACAAATAAAATAGTTATTTAATTTTACAACTATTTGTAAATATCTTTAAAAAAATATTATTCTTAGTGATATATGTATTACAGTTTCGACCTCCTTCAAGTCTCCTCTAAAACAAGTGCTTTAGTAGGTTTTTGTACATATCGCAGACATTTTTGTACATATCTTGTACAAGCCAATGCATATTTTGAGCTTGAGGGATTTCAGATCAGTTTAGAATCATCATTTAGCTATTGCAAAAATACCTTTAATAGATGATATACCTGAATGAATTTACCAGACTGCATAATGGACTCAGAGGGAGTACAATCCGAGCTAGAAAGTTCCTGGGTCTATATCTTTATACTTTTGCTTACTGAAGATATATATTCCATTAGACAAAATTGATACAACAAAGTCATCAAATGAAGTTAATGCTTCAAATTGAAAATCCTCTTCAATATGTTTCCCTGTGATTTAAGGTCAGGAGTTATGCAACAGACAGCATGATTGCCAGGACTACATTTGGAGCTCCTGATCTTGGCAATGACTCTAGACTTTTCAAGTGGAAAGTAGAAAATCTTGACATAAAGTTCCCCGGAGAGTAAGTAAAGCTGTTTATCCCAAGCCAGTACTCGTATAAGACCCTACTCCAATAAACTTGAGGAAGGTAAAGTTTAGGACGCTCTTTTATTGAATCAACTTGATAAAGTGGTTCACCCATAACTAAGCTGAACGAGAGCTGAATATCAAAAGAGCTACAATTCTCGCCTCTAAAGGAGAAAGCCTCTGATGATGGGCGTTGGGCATAACAGTAATCGTCATCAATTTAAATAAAAAGACTTCAGCAATGGAAAATTATTTGACAACTTATTCTCAAAAATAATTTGTTGTATAAATAATATATTCCCTTCAAGTGAGTTGACAATTCTTTCTTATATTATAAGAAAAATAGAAAAGCAGCACTAGCCACTTCAATATTCAAGCTATTCGAGCTGTTAAAGAACTAACGTTCAAGTAGAAGAATCTACCTTATTTTTTAGTGATTTTATTTTTTTGGTGGTTTTATAAACAATATTTTTCTAAGAGCACAAAAAGAGTTGGTTTTTCTTGAACAAATTTTATTTTTTTTTAAAAATAAAAAAAATTAAAAATAAGAAATAAATATAATTGCATAAACCAAACAAGATATGTTGAAGTTGATTGTAATTTGTTGATAAAAATATGGAAGCGAGTAGTAAATAATTGCTTTAATATTCGGAGTTCAGTTGATTCTAAAATCATTGCTTAATCAGTTAATTTTGGTTTAGTAAATTATTACAAACCTAGTTGGAATTTTAACGAAACGTTTAAAATTCCTTTTTAAAGGAGTTGGATCTATTAGTTAATTAATGATTAAAGTGGTCACAGCCAGTATTTATTAATTCAGTATGTTTCACTTAACATTACATGCAGTTATTATAGTATTATTTCTTAAAAAAATTTAATAAGTTCTTTTAAGCTTGTGTTTGTGTACTTCTAGAAGTATTTTCATTATTTTTCTGTTAAAATTACATGTCACTAATAAGCAGTCTTGCGTTACTACTTGGTGCAGGATCACTCTCCGTCATACCAATCTTAGAGTCAAACTTCATATGGTTATGGTATTTGAAGTCTAGTTCATAGTAAATTAGTTACTGAAATAGTCAGAGTTTTTGGCGAATTTATCACTAAACAAGTGAGAACAATGTCAGATGCGTATTAATTTCTAACGAAAGGAGTCATTCTTGCAAATGATCTTGTAATGTAGCTGTGTAGGTGGTGTTTACCCATACTTGGTCATTATGGACGGATTCTACACATAAAGAAAGTTTTATTAAGGCAGCAATGGGTGTCAAATACGTAGGATTCCACTTTATGTTTATCTGATAGTAACAGAGATATTTGGGATACTGCTTCTCAAAACAAGTGAGTTAAAAGAAGAATACTATTTACGTAAACTCTCTTTTGTTTTGTTTTATTGAATTCTTTTTATATGGAGACTATGATTTCTAAATAAGTGACAGATCATACCGCATATTTAGTTAAATGTTGTGAGAAATAAAAACTGCTGTTTAAAAACAGAAATGAGAGTTGAATTTCAGAAATATTAATAACTGATGTCAAAGCTGGAGTGAATATTCTAAAAATTCTCGTAGTCGGAGATGAAGTCAGTTTATTTTGCGCCTCCGTATTTCTAGTAAGACTAGATGCAATCAACATAAATTATTCCAATGAAACTCTGTGCTGGAATACGAACAAGAAACATCCAAACGTAATAACGACAAATCTTCTCCTAGTTAAAGTTTTAACATCCGAGAAATCAACTATTTCCTGCTCCAACGAAATTGTACCAACTCTATTCGCTGAAGATAGTCCATGATGAATTGTTGAGAGGAATTTTAAAATTTATCGCATGCAAATGAGAAATGGCATTACTTTTGTGGTGATACGGCTTCAGGTGGTTTAACAGGTTGCGTACTTTGCGTTAGTTATGGTGATAGGAGTTTTGAATCTTGGTTATGAATCAAGTGTTTTCTTCAGAGAGACGAAAAATCTTGTGCACTCCGAGCCTTGTCCAAAATAATCTTCACGATATAATGTGCTAGTTAAACATCCCTACTCTAATAAACCTGAGACAGGTAACATTGACTCATACACCCATTAACTCTACAACTCATAACCCTTAAGAAAATCATTGGGAAATAACAAATAAGCCATACTTTCCGCACCTTGAACAGCACATAAGTTGAAAGTCTTAAGTAATGACGATAACATAATACCCTGAATCAATAAAAAATCGAAAAAAACAAAATGCATTAAACAGAAAAAATTTTTAATGTATAGCTCATGACACTTTTTCACTAGAGATATTATGCATTAGATCTCTTAAATCTAATGAAGGTCCTTCATCAACAATTTCCACTAATGAAGTAAATGATATATAGTGGCTGACTACTCAATCAAACAAATTACAAAATTCTGAGGAAAAATGGATAAACCAACAAAAGTCTCCACACAAAACTTGTGGTTTATCCATTTTACCTCAGAATGAGTAAATACCACACAATTACGGATTGCACAACTAATGACTTAAATTACAAAATGTTTTAAGATTTACAAAAGAGTGTGTTTTATTTAAAGCTTCCTGATCTGGAATAACGGACCGACAACGTACTATTTAACATGGTCTTATGCGAAATTAAAACACATAGATCGTAAAAAATAAACCAATAATTATTAGTATGATTATAACATGTTAGAAATCCAAGTCGAGAAACCAGTCTTTACATGAAAAATATTTATTTATAAAAATAAAGCATTTCGAATACTTTGCACTCGTCAACACGTTCCATCTAACTTAACGAGATCTTTATTTTGGATTACTAACATGAGGAAATGCTACATAATAGATTTTTGCACTACTCAAGAATAAAAATTCATTTTAAACATTTTAAAATCAATTTTTCCAACAAAATACTATAGAGTTTTAATTTTTTTTGAAACTGCTTTTATCTTAAATACTTTTATAAAATTGAAATGGGTGAGGTTAAATTACAATACCCTACCTCTTTGACGGAAATAGACGAGTTCAGCTAGCTTTCATATTAAATTAAATTCGTTTGTGACAACTATCGAATTCAGAATAAAGGATTGAATAAACTGTCATTCCTTCTCTTTTCAGGTCTCTTTATCCACAGATTTCAATTATACTATAAATCATAAATTCAAATTTATTATATAAACTATACACTATTACTTACTAGAAATCTCTGCTTCATACAAGTAAACAAATAATAATCATAATAAATTTTTCATATTTTGTAACTTTAAAAGACTACACATACTTTGTCATTTTGTATTATATATTACCTACGATTTTTTTTAGAATTTAATTAATAAGAATTTAATTAATTTCTTTTTTTTTCGTTATTTATTTGATTCTATTATTTTTTTAATTTTCTAGTTTTCCTCTTTCTCACTTCCTTTCTTCTTGTGCAAGGTACCTATAGTTAGGTCGAGTGCTCCTGAGGTGCAGAGTGCAGTTTTGATTCCTTTTCAATATATATATGTATATATTATATATATATATATATATAACTTTAAATTACACAAAGCACGACACAGAAAAGAGATTACAAAGAAAACTTACAGAATTCAATATTTCTAACTGTTGTTCGTCATCAGGAGAGTAGACTAGAAGAGAGGACGAAGTGAGAGAGATCTCCCCACGTCGAAGAACGGAGCGCGAATATATATAATTATATATTATATATATAATATATTATATATATAATATATATATTATATAATATATATATTATATATATAATATATATATATTTATATATATATATATATATATATTTGTGTATTTTGGGAGCAGACCTTCAATCAAACATGTTTTATTAAAAATTATGCCAATTTTAACTTTTGTTCTTTTCCGAGTTAATTTTTCAAGTTTTCTCACTATGGATTTCCACCTTTCTGGTAAAAAATAAAGTAATTCACCAAAAGATTTATTCTTGACTTCCATTTTATTAACTAACAAGTTTTAACTATAACAAACAAATTAACCTTACATACAAATTACATACGACGTTTCGGTCAGCTCTGACCATCTTCAGGCACTAATAACAATTCATAACAGAACTCAAATACAAAAATAAGAACTATCTAAATTATTAACACAATTATTAACATCCTAACAGAATAAGAAATATCTACATGAATTGAGTGGGAGGTTATACAGGTTATAACGGTCCTCAGGGTTGCTATTAATTAAAAGTACTAACGAATTTGAAAATAATCAGGGATTGAACTTAATATTATCCTACGTTCCTGCATGCAGTTTTAATATTCTTGAGAAGCTCGTGGTCTGGTTGTTCAGGTTCGGCTTCTTTTCTCTTATGCACAGCGCTTCCAGAATGTGTAGCCTTCTCAGGTCATTTTCTTGATAAAGTAATGTGATATTTTTATTCAATTCTTCCCTGGTTAGCTTGAGGCTATGGGTGCTCTGCGTATGTTCTTTCGGGGCACCTGCAGTCAGGTGCATTGTTAATCTCCTGGATAATGTTGTTGCTGTAGAACCAATGTAGCATGATTTAAGGAACTCACAGTTTCCTATGGTACAATTGTATTGGTATACCACATTGGTCTTTTGCAAGAGTGGTTTTTGCAGTAAATTATTCTTGACTATTAAGTGTGTTGTGCAAAAACTTCTATAGTAAATTCTAATCTTCAGTTGGTCTCCAGAATTGTTGCACTTCGTATTGTTTTTAATAATGGTCTTCAGTATTCTTTCATCGGTTTTGTAATGATTGGAAAATTGGTTTCTATAGTAGACCGTTTGTATTGTACCTTGGGTGTGTGGCTGGTCCTTCGGGTGTTTGAATCTGGAAATATATTTGTGTAAGAGATTGTCAAAGTACCTATTGCTGTATCCATTGTTAATTAAAACTTGTTTTATCCTTTCTATTGCAATATTAAAAAGAAACCAATTTGAAGAAGTTTTGAAAGCTCGATGTATGAGTGCTCGTACTGTTCCATCTTTATACCTGTTAGGGCATTCACTCCGAGCGTTCAAATAGATTCCACCTTTTGTAGGTTTTACGTAAACTGATGTTGTATAGTGATCAATGTTTTCATTAATAGTGACATCCAGGAAGTTGATTGTTTTTTCCGTACAGAGTTCTATTGTGAACTTGAGGACAGAGATTGCTTCGAATGCATTTCTTAAGGTGTCGATGTGTTCTAAATTTGTGGCCACAATAAAACAGTCGTCGACATATCTACAATACATGTTTGGTTTGCTTATCGATTCTTGTGCAAGCACTAAATTCTCAATATGGCACATATAGAAGTTGGCGAAAGTAACACCTAATGGTGAGCCCATTGCCACTCCATCAATTTGATAATACAAAGTACCATCTATATGGTTGAATGGATTTTTGGTCGTACAGGATCGCAACAGATTTTCCAAGGTGATTCTTTTGAAAGGGGAGGGGGTAGGCTGGGGTGATTATAGGCAGATTCACATATGATACTGATAGTCTCTTCAACCGGCACATTAGTAAACAAGGATTCCACGTCCAGTGAAGCCATTGTTCCTTGAGGTTTAGTTACACGCAAAATTTCTAAGAATTCATCTGTTGACCTAAGTAGATATTTGGCTGGCAGATATGGAGTTATGATATTATTCAACGTTTTAGCTGTATTGTAAGTGGGTGTGCATACCTGAGAAATGATGGGTCTTAAGGGGTTACCTGTCTTGTGATTTTTCACGTTTCCGTAGATGTAACCTGGGTTGAACTCACCTATTACAGGTTTTAGAACTTGTTCACCACTGTCCTTATTGGCTTCCTTAATTAGTTTATTCAATTCTATTTTTAATTTGCTGGTTGGATTTTTTGATATTTTTTTAAACTTGCTACTGTCTTGTAGTATAACATCCAACTTTTGCTTGTATTCTGATCTGTCCATTATAATGAATTGGTTAGCTTTATCAGCTTTTCTTATGATTATTTCTTGATTGTTTCTCAGCCGTTTAGCAGCTTCTTTGAGGTTCTTCGTAAGTATCAAACTGTTGCCGAAATCTCTTGTCTTGGATGCTTCAAATTTCAGTTGATCTTGTAAATCGGGATTAATGGTAATAAAGTTTTGGTCTTGAAGTTTCAATAATGAATCATATAATAACTCAAGCTCTGTCCTTTTTTTCAATTTGTCAAATTTACTTTTAATGTGGCACTTTGTTCCTAGGTTTAAAAGTTCTATTTCATCTTCGGCGAGTTTATGTTTTGACAGGTTGATATAGGCTTCTCGTTTACCTGGCAAGCAGATTCGTCCTCCATACAGCTTATTTAACTTTCTCAAAGTCCTGCTACTTGTTACCTCATACTCTTGATTATTAATCTCTTCAATACGTTTGTATAGCTCCTCCTTTAGAGGGATGTTGTCCGTCCATTCATCCAATTCCCTTTCGCATATAGATATTTCTTTATCACACTGTAATAATATTCTTTCTTGTTTTTCAATCTCAAATTTTTGTAGATTTCTTCTGTATTGAATAGTAATTTTCTCTTCTCGGACTGCTGGGTCATAAGTACGAATATTTGTGTATTTTGGGAGCAGACCTTCAATCAAACATGTTTTATTAAAAATTATGCCAATTTTAACTTTTGTTCTTTTCCGAGTTAATTTTTCAAGTTTTCTCACTATGGATTTCCACCTTTCTGGTAAAAAATAAAGTAATTCACCAAAAGATTTATTCTTGACTTCCATTTTATTAACTAACAAGTTTTAACTATAACAAACAAATTAACCTTACATACAAATTACATACGACGTTTCGGTCAGCTCTGACCATCTTCAGGCACTAATAACAATTCATAACAGAACTCAAATACAAAAATAAGAACTATCTAAATTATTAACACAATTATTAACATCCTAACAGAATAAGAAATATCTACATGAATTGAGTGGGAGGTTATACAGGTTATAACGGTCCTCAGGGTTGCTATTAAATATATATATATATATATATATAAAAAGGTTATTTTTTAGTCATATGCATAAATTTATGAAAAATAATTTTTAACAACTAATTTACAAATAGTACTAAAATAACAACTAATTTACAGATTTTAAATCTGTTTAAATTAGATTCTAACTTCACCAATGACATGAAGTTACAAACGCTTCAAACATTATCAGGTCCTAAACTGGACGAAATGCTATATAAGCTGCTAGATAAGGATACATTCGTCTTTTACAGGTTAACGTTAAAATGTAAACAAATGCAAACGCCTGTTTTACACTTCAATTGTTTTTTGGGAGCCTATATGATGAATTATAAAAAGAATATTACAAGTAAAAGTTGGAAGGAATAAAATTGATATTGGACTAAGTGTTTTCAAATTTCCTGTTCTATGGTTCACATTTATTATATTTAATCTGAATGTTTTGTTCTAATTTTTTATATATTTCATTGCTTTTGACTTTTAATGATTTAGATTTAGACCAGTGTTTCCCAAAGTGGGTGGCCCTGGGGGGCGGTAATGCAAAAAGGAGTGGGGATTTTGACAATATTATATAAATTGAAAATGTTCATGCAATATAATTTCTAAATTTAAGTGTAAACACGACATGTAAACTTCTAGGAAACGTTTTCCTAAAATTATTTGTTTTGGAAATTCATTTTTATGTTAAAAGTATCTTCTCACCTAAGTTTCTTTTATTGTATATTAATTCTTTTGCATAAATATGCTATGAAACAATACATCTCTTGGATTCTAAATAAATATTCCATTAGTAATTATTTTAATTGAATTATTAAAATGTTACTCATTTGGTTTTTTAGTCTAGGAATCTGATTATTATTCAAGGGTGTTGAGATATAGGTTTATGGACCCAAGGGGGCGGTCACTCGAAAAAGTTTGGGAAAAACTGATTTAGACAATCTGAAATGCGCTTCATATGAAGCTCTGTAATCAGTAATTAAAATACCTTATTTGTTTGTTTGTACTTTTATTATTATTATAGAACACATGCTCCACCAGAAGGCATTACATGCATTAAAATCTTGGATGGTCCATTATAATCCTCATTAAGTTATGATAATTTAGCTTACAATAATAATAATTACGATAATGTAAAGTAATAATACGAAACAAAATAATCTACACAATAATTACAATTAGACATAATGAAAGTAGGGCAATCGCAACAACTCATAAAACCCGGTACAGGTTAGTATAATTGGTTAATTAAATAAGTTGAAATAGTTTGTTTGTACTGCATGTGTAGAGTGTATACTCCAGTAAGCTGATCGAAAATGCAAAAAAATGCAAATTATTATATTAAATCGTGCCCATGACACCATTATCGAGCACAAAACATAAATGGAACATACGTGTTTTGGCAGCACTGTTTATGTAGCTTCAAAATATCTGTGGTTATAGCGGTGTATTTATATGGATATATACATATTGAGATGCACTGTATACACTATCACCTCACTTATTAGACTTCGAAATTAGTATAATCGAATATTACCCTAATATAAATTATGCGTAATGTGAATATTTAGGTATGATATTATCTAGTTCATACATAAACAATAGATACGTATTGATAAGTGTTATGAGGTCTACCTTTGACAGCTGCAAACTTCGTTTCTATAATACAGAAGCAGGAAAGACATTCCTGATATTCCTTTAACTGAACATCCTGCGTTTGCTCTTGCAGGTTTCACTCTGAAAGTGAATAAATTGAGTAATAAATTAATGAAAAATAAAAATTGTTTAATTGAAATGAATAAATGCAATCCTTCATCAACAATAGCTATGATATAATGATAACCTTAGCGTGAAATGTCAAGCGTGAAATGGCTTTTGTCGTTTCATGTAACAAAAAAAAAAAATAAAACTATAAAATAACAGCACTATTTTGTCGTTGAATCTTTGGAGAAAAAAATTAAAAAAAATGTAAAACCAAAGAAAACTAAAAAAAAAATAAATATTAAAAAATGTATTGCAACTATCACCTGTAAATATGAAAATGACGTGTCTGTCTATACGTTTGGAGTGTAGGAATGTCCAAGTGACTTCAAATGGAGGGGTTTCATTTCTTTAATTGTTTAAAGTCTATTGTGGTGTAAATCATTCTTGTGAGGTTAGTTCATATAGCCATAAGCATCGAGTTTTTGGGCCCACATTCCCAGTGTGCACGCTTCTAATTAGCAGATCAGTACATTATCTATAGTCAAACAAGGCTTGATGAGCCACTCATGGATTATCTAAAATGTATTCACGTCACGTATATATAATAGAATATATACAAAAATTGGTGGCAAAATGTTTAGAGTAAAATATTTATTAAAAAAAAATGACTTTACTGGAAATCTTAGTCTATTCTCCTATTATTTTTGAAATCAGTAATTCACAAAAAATGAAATTTTGGACTAATAAGATGGTTCAAAATTTAATCTTTTTGTTTAGTTTTTGCAATAATTCAATGAAACTATGAAATAACAAGACTATTTTTTCGTTCAAACTTTGAAAAGCCGGCCTTTAAGCAAGAAATTCCACTAGTGACCCTGATATTGTTGGATGGACGCCAAATGATGTCCTACCTCGCCAGTTGACTGCAGTTATTTTCATATAGTTGTCTTATGAAAGGTTAAGCACCATTAGACACGCCTGTCCTTGACCTTTCCAATACAGTCCTTCTAAAAACCAACATTTCGAAAATAATTGAAAAAAAAATTACAAGCATTAAATAAAAGCTATTTCCGAAATTTGTAAGGCTTGCCAACTGTTTATTTATTATAATATTAACGGCGTTATTATTTAGTCATTTAATTTATTATCTTCAAAAACACTGTTCCTGCGATATAATTTATGAACAGTGCTATAGGTTCCTTATTGCTGTTTGTTTCTTAGTTTCAATGACTTCTTCCTTAATTCAAAACATCAAACAGATCAATAGAACCAATGTTACTATAGCAGCTTCTGAGCAAAAACCATGTTAGTCTCCTTGGAACCAGAACTATAACGCAAGTCAAATTCTAAAATTTAGTTGTTTTTATTTATATACTTTAATATATTTTGCATTTCTTTATGTCATTATTTTTAATTTCTTTTTTTACGTTATTTATCTGATTCTATTATTTTTTTAATTTTCTAGCTTTCCTCTTTCTCACTTTCTTTCTTTTTGTGCAAGGTACCTATAGTTAGGTCGAGTGCTCCTGAGGTGCAGAGTGCAGTTTTGATTACTTTTCAAACTATACACTTTTGTATAGTGAGACTGTAAATGTTAGTCTTTCCATATCTGTGTATCTTTACTCATATTTAAGTATTTGTGTCCATCGTAAAAAATGGTTATATATATATATATCAGTTCAAAAATGAAGAAAAGCAACACACAGAGAAGAGACACACTTACAAACTCAAATTTTCGGATGATCCGTCTTCAGGAGAAAAGAGAATGGGCGACCAAGCACCCCGGAAACACAACAGCAGGAAACCATTCTCTAGTTATATATATATATATATATATATATATCAATGATCAAACCACAATAAGAAATGGGAAAACAAGACTAAGACCTTTAGTCTTAACAACTTAACAACTGAGTTGGGTTTTTGACTCTGACGAAGACCGCTTGTTACGGTTGAAAGATCTTAGTCTTGTTTTCCCATTTCTTATTGTGGTTTGATCATTGATTGTTGTTTCACGTGTTTATGTGAAATCTTTTTATATATATATATATATATAACAAATTCAATAATTTATCAACCGTTGCATAGAATAGGTGTCTAATGTAATCGGGATTCGGTCAATTTTCAGGATCAAAATCAAACTCTCAATGCCGACGTTTTCGGTTTTATTTAAAACCTTTTTCATAGGCAGAAGTCAGAATTTTTGAATTAGAAAAATGATGAAATTTACATTATATAAAAATGAAGTAACAATAGATAGTGAACTAACATCTTAACTGGTCAAAAACTTGGACCAGACCACGGACCAACGGTAAAATGCCGCTTACATTACATTAACTTTGAATAAAATTTATTACTTTGGATTTTATTGTTTTGAATAAATTCACTACCATTCTGGATTTGTAGTATAAAGATATGTTTTATGTGATTTACAAAAGCAAAACCTTGAAACATTTTCTGGTATAAAGATAAGCAAACTATAAAATAAAAGGCAGTAAATGCAAATAATAAATATTAAATTTCATCTCAGTGGATTAAACTGATAGTTTCAAGAATATTTCATTGGTAAATAACAAGTAGTAAACTACATATAGTATGACGTCTATGTAACCTCTATGATACTAACAATATGCATATATTTAATATAAATAATATGATTCAGGTGAAATACCTGCAAGTAGCAAAAAATAGAAATAGAGCATAGTAAGTAGTTTATTCTTATAAAGTAAAACTCATTAAGTTAACCTGAGTTTTGAAATATTTAAACAATCATAGATTGTTTAAATATTTGAAGAAAAGAAATGAATATCACAATCAAATCTAGCTAAAAATCAAAATCAAAGCTAAACCTCAAACAGAAAGAAGAGAAAAGAAATACTTCAATCTCATGAACATCATCAGGATTATTGCAATCCATTTTTAGATAATTTGAAATAAATCATTGCAATTGTTAAAGTTTTGTTTAAAAAATGAATTTCAAATTTATAAGGATAGTCATTTTTACTCATTTAAGAACATTTCAGAATAAAAAACACTAAGAATTTTAAAACAACTGAAAAAGAAAAGTCCACAAGTTAAACAATACCAATAGTTATACTTTATTTAATTATCTTCCACTAAGGGAATTAGTTAGTCAAATAAATTCTTACAGAATTTTACTTAAAACTTAATAATAGCGGATATTCTGCAATAGTTTTATTTCAGCAATGATATTCATAATTCCTTTAATTATAAACATCCTATTTAAATCAGCAATAATAATTAGTCAGCCAATAAATAAACCTCATTTTACAAGAGGTAATAAATTTTAAATAGTCCAATTCATTTGATCCAAGTATTTGATTTTTTTTTATTCTTATATCACTAAAACATGTTAAATTCATATAAATAATGAAATATTCAATGTAGAGAAATAAATATGTTATATTTAATAACTGATGAATCAGTAATTAAAGTGATAACATTATTCGATAGTTTATATTAATTAATCTGTCATTTATACTGAATGATCGAGGCACAAGGTAATTCTAAGAACTATTCCAATAATAATAATAATAATGAGAGCATAGTAGTGTTACTTGTTTCATTTTTCATGAAGTGAATATAATTGAATCCGTATCAATGTGATCAATTCAACTTCCTTAGTTAAGATAAAATGCTATTTTCATTAAATTATATTAAATGAAATAATACGTAACAAAGATAAAACTGTTTTAGTAAGTTATTTTATTCATTTTAAATATCAGTAATTATGTATAAGTTATTGAAATGAAAAAAATATTACCTAAACGACGCTTATCATACTTTTTCAGTCGGCCATATTGGTTGAAAATTATCATAAAGTAGTAGTATAATCATTTTAAATCATAATAAAAAGAATTTTTATATTTAACATAGAATTTCTGTTGTATTATGTACAAAAATGAATTTGTACTGACTATTTGAAATGGTAGTTGAAGATAACTATTTTTAAAGAATAAGTTTTTAAAATATAAAGAGGTTAGTTTACAGTTCACACCAACACTTTGTAGTTAACTGGTGAATTAAGGTCCAATCAAATGACTTGCATATGACGTCACAATGACATCTCCATTATTGGTTTCATAAATTCACGTATACAATTCATTCATATTAAAAGTTAGACTGGTCCAAGTCTTTGACCAGTTAAGATGTTAGTTCACTAACTATCTATTGTTACTTCATTTTATATAATGTAAATTTCATCATTTTTCTGACTTCTGCCTATGAAAAAGGTTTTAAATAAAACCGAAACGTCGGCATTGAGAGTTTGATTTTGATACTGGAAAATTGACCGAATCCCGATTACATTAGACACCTATATAATATATATATATATATATTGTCACAATAGCACGTGATAAAAATATTCAGGTAACTCACCACAAATGATGGAAAATAAACGTTCTGAGGCTCTTTGTGTATCACGTCGTCAGAGAGCAACTCAATACAAGTTGCGGGCAGGTTATGAATATTGATTTAAAGTTGAATGATGAATGGCATCATTGACAGTATTTTTCCCTATTACATTTGAAATAGTTTTAACTTGTTTACCGATTCCTTCAATTAAAAATTAATACAGTTTATAAACGCTTGGGCTGGTGTTGGCTAAGCTCTTAAAAAAAGCTTATATACACTAACTCAGTTGGGTTTTTGACTCTGACGAAGACCGTTTGTTACGGTTGAAAGATTTTAGTCTTTTTTTCCCATTTTAACTGTGGTTTGATCATATAACTTTAAATTACACAAAGCACGACACAGAGAAAGGAATAAAAAACACACTTACTGAATTCTCATATATATATAACACTATTTTTCTTTTTTATCGAGGTTTGGTCTAGCTTCAATAATACCACACCTTTAAGCCGACGTTTCGTCTATATATTTTAGACGTCTTCAGAGCTACATCAATAGAGAATTTCATTACAATAGCATGAAAAGTAATTATATTACATTATTTAATTAATTATACATAATTACACATTGGTGTAAATCGGCTTGTAATGGTTTAACAGACTTAGTATTGGCCATTTGTTACCTAGACAACCAGCTGGTCAGTTGTTCCACTTGTGACAAAACTTGTAGAAACATAGAAAAGAATAAAGTCAGTTCTTTCAGAGTGTTTCTTTCCTATCAACCTTTCTATATTTTTTTTTCTATATCCTATAAAATTATACTGGTTAACATATGTAAGCGTAATTAAATGAACTTTCTGCACCTGCTCATAAGAATGCTTCTACCTGATGACGATGCCAGTAAAAATATAGTAGTGACTGTTGTACGCTTTCCTTTATGTTTTTCTCTTTTTGTATTAAGTTAGTAGTCCTGTTGGACCTTTTAATTTTCTGGATTTATATTATATATATATATATATATATATATATATAGAAAATGGTTTGACGATCTATTGAAAATAAATTTTCATAAAGAAGAGGCCTGCACGGGATTGTGAAAGTTACTACTATATTTTTACTTGTGGCTTACCTCTGTCTCTCTGACAAAGACGTAAATAGAAATATAGTAGTTAGTTTTCTTTATCTTTCGTATGTGTTTTCTATTTAAAAATTTATAAATATATATATAATTTAAAATTTGAATTCAGTAACACAAATGAAACAAAAACTCACTCTCGTTATTATATTTTCGTTATTACTACCTTTGTCATTATCATAATTTAATAAGAATTATTGTGTACCACTAAAGATGTTAATGCATGTAATGCCTTCTGGTGGAGCATATTGAAAAAAAAAAACAGTGAAAAAGTGACTTTTACAAAGCATTATGCATAGTGTCAAAAAAAAATCGATTTTTGAATAATATTGGCCGTATAGTACATAAAAATATAATATTATAGTTGTGCCGCAGATGTAGTGTCTCCACAACTAGTCTGGAATAACATTAGTTCGAGCTACCTAATGAAAATTTCCACTTCAGAATTGAATGTGTTCCGGCCAATTACCTCCCTTTATTTAATTACTTCTACCGCTTTCCTTTGGCTTGGATCTTTGACAGCGATCTAACTGATTTTCAAATTTTCAAGTCATTAAATAATCCAGTTTTCTTTTCAGAACCCCAGCAAACAGGGAGTTCATTTTATGGTTCATTAGTCTAGTATTATGTAATGTACTAGAAAAAAACATCTGTTAATATGTAATTATGCTTGTAACATAAACATTTTAGGAATAATGCAATAGTTTCAACACACAAATATCTTATATGAACAGCGCATTTCCAATGCATAAAGTTCTTCTTCAGTTTGCTTCTACAGTTATGATGGGTGAAAGAGATTGTACAAATTTTGAGTAAATATACAACAAACTTTGAACTAGACATTTGTTTTCAATTTTATATATTCGAGCAGCCCTTAAGAAGGACAAGCGATCGCTTGATGTATTCTGATAGATACACGTGCATCCATAAAGTCTGTGTGCACATTACAAAATTATAACTTTTAAGTTTTGAGAAAAAAAATCTGTAGAGGTTATTATAATGAAGACTGCTTATTTGCTGTATGGTATGGGCTATTGTCATAGTTCATCACTGTATAGAATAAAAATTTAATACAACTCACTTTCCACATTTCTCAATTGATTTATATACATTAGATTTTTTTTAATTACGCTTGTAATTTTTAAAACTTAATTACACATTTTTTTAATTTTTAAAACGCTTATATGTTAAAGGAAATAATTTTAATCATTAAAATATTTGAAAGCTATTTGAAAACGTCTACTGTGATCATAGGTTTTACTGTAAACGGACGGCTATTTTCCTTGAGCTGAAAAACTATATTACCTGGCATTGAAATTGGCGGTGAACACGGAGAAAGAAACCTACAATAAATCAAATACTTTCTACCGATTCATTCTATGTCAAATACTTCCAAGGTTTTAATTTTGTTGAAGTACACACAGACATCATGTTATACCTATATTACAGTTATCTACAGATAACGTTATCTATTTAATATATTAATTTATTAATTTATCCTGTAATATTGATTTCCTATTTCCTCAATGAATAGTCTAGTTTAAATTAATCTCAACACTACAAAACTTGGTTTGTATTTTTAGACACCACGAATGTCTTAAAAGTTATTGGTATATTATTAATGAATAAATATAAACTATTTTTTTTTCTTATAAACATAATTTCTTTTAAATTAACAGTATACCAAATAATCATAAAATTTTAATTACTGGGATTAATTTAAGTTATAGAATGTTTGCATTGTTCTAATCAGTTAAGTACCTACCTACTGATAAGATAAGAAGTTAGCTGATTATAATTATAAAGTATTTTAAAAATCTCGTAATTAAATATTATTTTTGTTTTTCATTTATAATTTAATGATAATTACATTATGTTTGGAATATAAGAACTCAGTTGGGTTTTTTACTCTGACGATGACCGCTTGTTACGGTTGAAAGATCTTAGTCTTGTTTTCCCATTTTATGATTATTTGGTATACTGTTAATTTAAAAGAAATAATGTTTATAAGAAAAAAAATAGTTTATATTTATTCATTAATAATATACCAATAACTTTTAATATAATATATATATATATACTTCGAATAAAATGAAAGGTCCGTGTGGACAATAAACACTTTAACACATAGAAAAGAACACAGAATCTATGTGTTAAAGTATATATATATATATAACAAACACTTTTTCTTCTTCTCGGAGTTTGGTCAGGGTAAATATATGGAATCACCTTTTTGCCAACGTTTCGTCTTTATTTTAAGACATCCTCTGGGCTATAAACTAACAAAAAAACAATAAACAATGGACATTTGTCATTTCTACTTTAGAAACATATTGGACATATTGTGCGCTTAGAGCAGCACATGTAATGACAGTTAACGGTTGTTGTAATGTAACAGAAACCAGCCTTCAGTAAGTTTTTTTTTTCAATTTGTTTATGATGTTTCTAAAGTACAAATGACAAATGTCCATTGTTTATTGTTTTTTTGTTAGTTTATAGCCCTGAGGATGTCTTAAAATAAAGACGAAACGTTGGTAAAAAGGTGATTCCATATATTTACCCTGACCAAACTCCGAGAAGAAGAAAAAGTGTTCGTTAATATATTGTGGTCAAGAAAACAGTACCATATATATACTTTTTTTCGTTAGAAATACGATCCAAAACGGACAAATATAGTTCAATATAAACAAAGAAACATAGAGAAATCAGAAGAACACACTTACAGTCTCTAATTTTCGGTTTGAACCGTCTTCAGGAGAGATAAGAGAGGGAAACCAAGCGCACTGGATCAGAGACGGTTGGAGACGGTGGGTCTCCAACCTTCTCTGATCCAGTGCGCTTGGTTTCCCTCTCTTATCTCTCCTGAAGACGGTTCAAACCGAAAATTAGAGACTGTAAGTGTGTTCTTCTGATTTCTCTATGTTTCTTTGTTTATATTGAACTATATATATATATATATATATATATATATATATATATATATATCATCCATTTTATCAATTTTTTTCTAGAAAAATTTTATTTTTTGTTTTACAATGTAAAAGCCTTATTAACAACCCTTCATACTAGATGTATAATGACCGTGTTTGCCGCATGAAATGACCCCTTTGTGGGCTTATGTATGTATGTGGGTTTAGCAGCTACCATATTAATCTTTCATATGAATAATCACAGGGTCTCGGTCGGTCAACACAATAGCCTTCCTGTTGCCGTTCAAGCCAATATCCACATCATTAACTTCAATAACTGTTTGAGAGCTAAGCTTATAAAACACGTACCCCTTTACAAAAGACAAGTAAACTCTTAGATCTTTACAAGAATTTCCATTTTGGTTCCTATGAATATCCTCATAGCCTGATCTAAAGCTAAAGTATTTTTATTTCCTTTTTTTATATTTTTTAGAATATTTATTATTTTCTCTCATATACATTTCAAATATTATTGATATGTTTCTATTATTTTTCTTTATATTTTTTATACTCCTTGCTTTGATTTTCCGTCTTCTTGAGTAATTTAATTTGCGTTGTGGTAACACTGTGACGGTTCACATAAGCAAAATATCCTCAACAGGAATTCTGCAATATATTACTTCTGTTTCTCTTAATGGCCACTAAGAAAGCCATCAATTTCCTAGATATCAATATAAGGAAACAGGCAATAGTTACTCTACATCAATATTTTTCAAACACGCACAGTGGCAAGTATTCAAACAGTAAAAGTGAGTGCTCTACAAGATAGAATCATAAATTAACACCTTCATAACTGGAACATTTTCAATAAAACTGTCAATAACTTCAAACAGAAGTTAACAATGAATACAGTAATAGAGAGCTTGACAAGCATCTAGAAAAAGGTAATTAAGCATTATATTGGCATCAAGTTTTGAAACACATGTTTGCAAAAAGAATTATCAGCAACATTCACTTGTATATATACTTACTCGTGCTTAATATATAAATATTAAGTTGACTTTCCTCTTCTCGTAAGTATTTAGAAACACAAGCAAAATTCATTAAGCTATATGTCTATGACCAATTTTTAATTATCTTACGAGGAGAGGAACAACACGAGTTAACTTTTTTTAAATACTTTCATAATAGTCTATAGTTTACATGTGAAACAGTAAAAGATGGAAAACTTGTTTTTAGATGTAAAATATATAAAAGGTAAAACAATAGAGATATTTTAACAGACCGGTATATAAAACTTCTTAGTGCTGGCAAAATTATTAACATCTCAATTATTACACTCCTCATGATTTGAATGTGTATAAAATTTAATAAAAAAAAATTGATTGACATTAATAGTCCATGTCTCTTGAACAACAATAAGAAAATGATTAAATTAGTTTTCTTCACAGACAATTGAAAAAATGTTGAAACGAAATGTACCTGAACTCACCTTGGCATTCTATAATAAAAGATGCGAAATCTTTGTTTCTAACTTAAAGAAGACATAAAAGGCTTACAAAGCAATCTAATTTATGCTGTAAAATGTAAAGATTGTAAACAAAAGTCCCATGGAGATACTAGTCGTTTTTGAAAGTGAGATTATACCAGCATTCTTATTTAATAAAAACATCAGTTCTTTCCCGTCACACATTAACTAAAAGACACACTTTAAGTTTTGAAAACATGATTTATTTTGATAAAAGAAGATGAACAAAGAAGATGATTATTGGAAATGTTCTATTTTAAAAAGGATCAAACGCCAATTAATTTTAGAAGTGACATATAAAATTTCAATAACATCTATTAAGGCGTGTTGGGTTGAAACGGATTTTTTTAGATGTAACCTCCTATAATTATACTGTTGTTTAAAAAAATGATAAGATGTGTCTAATGTCTAATGATTGTGATCTTAGTATGTTGGGACTGTTGGAAATGATTGTGTTAACGAGATCTATTGGGAAGTTGTTATTGATTAAGATGGTTTTTATTTGTTTTATATTTTATTGTGATATATCGGATTACTGACCATGCTATTCGTTCACTGCCGTTCAACATACCGTTCATTCACAAATATGTAGATGACATTTACTTAGCCATACCTAAAGATAGCCATCAGATAACACTAGACAAGTTCAACCAAGTACATCCCAAAATACATTTCACTATAGTAATAGAATAGAACAACAAAATCCCTTTCCTGGACATGCTCACGATTCATAACGCAAATGGTACCATAAGCGTAGATTGGTGGAGAAAACCTCACAAAACAGATATAGATACCTCAATTAAGTGTAATTAATTACACAATAAATCAACAAATTAATTTTGCCATAGCCTTAAAAAATAGAGCCTTCATCTCAGTGATCCGATATATCAACGCATGACCACAGTAAAAAAATCAAAATTGAAACTAAAATCTTTTGGTAAATTGGTTAACACAGTTACTAAATGTTAAAAAAAAATTCTTGAGCCGAAGTCTGTCCACCAGGTTTAGTGATCTATATAAGAGAATATCTTTCACCAAATGTAAATCGGTTTGTTTGTTTCAGTAATACAAACACTCTTCTACTTAAAATGTTGTTAATAACATAATCGTGGTTTGTTAATTATTAAATAAGCTTGTTTTCTGGGGGGTGCAAAGAGAAGAAAGGCCCAGTTTTAGACCGGGTGGTAGATGAACATTAAGTTGAGTGAAAGCGGCGACTCTCTGTGAAGTAGCTTCACGTTTAGCCTAAATAGCTAGCAATTCCTTTGCTTAATTAAAAGCGAATTCCTGTCGACAGTTTTACCTCCAGCTAATAGGCTCCAGCCACTTCAACGTAGATTAATAAAAGCCTTAGTCTAGTCAAAAGAACAATAACAATCTATAATTAATTAATCCATTATTTTGTTAGTAGTCACTTTAAATATTTAAACTGATAAGAATGTATTAATAAAATCTTCCTGTCGAACTATTTTTAGACCATGTTCATCTTCCACTGAGAACTGAAATTTTTCAAGTAGGTATTCTGTATTTATAATTTTCTTAATTAAGATAATTATAAGATAATCCATTTGAAAACGAAGTTTTACTCTGAAAAGGGAATTAAAGACGAAAACGGCCCAATATGGAAAAATATTGACGACGTAAAATGTTTCATTAAATGGAACACGAAATTTTTATTTTTTTTTTCCTAGTTGGAACAAAAAAAAATTAAAATTATAACTTTTAGTAGCATTGTCTGTTTAAATCAAAGGAGTCACGGAATAGATGAAAAATAATTAAAATACGATACTATCCAAGGGGAAAATGGAATGACTTTTGTTGGTTAAAGTAAACCAGATTAGTAAGCTCTGATATAAAACATCACCGCATGGTAGGTCGCACGCGATTGCCAAACTATAGAGATTAGAAGTTTGTTTAAAAGACAGTTCTGTTTACGATAACTAAGCAGTACTGTTATGTATTTTGAAAAGAAATAATATGGTGAAAACTGGCACTTACTTGTAAAAATAATATAGTTCCGACTTGGACAAAAAGTGGGAACATTAGGCAAAAAAGTAATAGCAAAAGAGTACATACATATACTGGGAAATATTTAAAAAAGAAGTCCCTCCCCCCTCCCTCGTTTTATAGAAAGCAAGGCGTTCTGAATTCTTAGTGTTTCTTGTTAGGTCACGGCCTAGCGTCGTTATTAAAGTTTCAATTTGTCTCTTACTCCGATTTTGTCAACAAGAGTTGCTGTCATTACTCTCCAGAAGAACTGAAGAGTAATTATTGTAGGACTTTTTAATTAAGCGCAATGTGATTGCGTGACTAAAGGACAGCCCTAAAGTGAGTGGCAGTGGAGAGGATGTAGCCAGCGGGTCTCACCAGGGCGCAGGTCTAGTATAAATGACTGTCACAAGTTGAATGGATGGAGGCTGTTCCATCCATATAAATATCTTATTCTTCAATGTCTTATCGTCGTTATCTTGATTTTTTTTATTTCTATTTAAAATTATAAATATTTTATTTCATTAAAAATTTATTAGAGATATAAAATTTCATGAATATTTTCAAGTTTATAAAAATTTAAAAATCAGTTGGAAAAGATTTATCTTTACCGAAGATTAAAGATTACTGAAATCTGAATAATGTACACTCAACAATCCCACTCTCCAAATGTCTTCCTTTTTGAATATGAATCCCACTCTCCAAATGTCTTCCTTTTTGAAAGCAAATAGTCCTCAGCTGTAAATTGTTAATACTAATTACGAATATAGCATTCTAGGTCTCTATTTTTGATACCCAACAAATTGAGCTCTTATTAGTTTTTCTTAGAAGGTTTCGTCATATAATCAAAATTCAAAACTCTGGACTTCCTCAAAAAGGTAGAAATAATGTTTTTAGTTCGAAAATAATTTCACCGCTTATGCAGACAAACATATCTTTGTCAAGCATTACTCTGAATGATGTTCATTTAGTTTTAATGCAAGGTAAGGTGTGTTTAGGAGCCAAGTTAGCTCAGTGGTTAATGTACTTTCCTCTGGGCTGGTAGTCCGGGGAGGTTAATAAATCTGAGTACGTTGTCCCTCGGAGAGAATCTCAAGCCGTTGGTCCAGAGCTTGTACGATGTAAGGTACTCGTTAATGATCCCTACTCGAAATGCACTTCAGTTAGGCAAAATGTAGGACTCGCAATGTAGAATCTATAGAATCACCGATCAGATAAAAAGCCGGTAAAGGGTTGACGTTATCACCCGGTAGAGTAGTGTTTCCCAACCTTTTTTAGGCCATGCCCCACTTTTACATTTTTAAAATCACTATGTCCCCCCATGCAAAATTTCAAACGTAAAAAATGTGATTTCTCTATGTTTTGATATGCCCTGTGAGTGATCAAACAAAAACACTAATACATATTGGAAAATCAATTTCTTTTAAATCAGGAAATCTTTCCATTTACAAAATGCCCTCCTGTGGGGCGTACGCCCCACGTTGGGAAACACTGCGGTAGAGTATCGGTTTAAACAATAAAAAAGAAAAAAAAACATGTCTTTGGTATTCCTTAAATTTAACCGAAATCTATACTTCAGTCTTTGAGGGCTACTCTCTAACACTAATAAGTATATTACTGCCATAAGTTATAAATATACGAGTATTTTTTTGTTTTCGCCAATTTTTGTTAGCAAAATTCTTTCAACATCTAAATTTTCTTTACCAACTAGTTGAGGTATATTAAAGTTCCACCTGGGTCAGTAGACTATGCTAATTAGTCTTGAAGTCCTACGCTAAATTTACTAAATGTTTTCGTTTTAGTGTTTTAAAGAGCAATAGAAATTATTCAAGATGGAATAGCATTTCGCTCCGCAGGAATAGAAAATCCATTCGAATACTTGCTCATCTGCACGGCTTTCATTTAATTATTGGCGAATAATTCATCTTTAAACCAAGAATACAGTGTACATAGCAATTTATGTCTAATTTCATTATTATTACCCATCAAACCTTGTTACTTGTAACACAGTCACGAAATTTCAACTGCATATCCAATCTACTCTCACAGAGATACCATTAAAGAAATGTCAATAATCATGATAGCTTGTCGTCCAATCTGATATCGGTGGCATGTGGAAAATTATGCAACTCTAACATGGAAAATCTGTGGTCATAACCAAGTTTCGAGCTTTCGAGAATACACCTGAACTCATTAGAAACATAATTCAACATATTTTCCCGATTTGCACAGTAACTGGGTTTTTTTTTTTATGTACTAATTTGCGACTACTGAACCTTATATATAAATTATCTTCTCCAATAAATCGTTTTAAAGTTAAAAATTAGCTTCTTATCATATTTACTTTGACTCAACTATATGTCTTAATCAACTAGCATTCTCAAAATGCATTCACAATCAAATAAAAAATCATTTTATATAAAAAAATATTAAATGACTGAGTACATTTCCTTTTAAAGAAGTCTGCGGGCAGGACTGAATGGTAAAGTGTGACGTCAGGCGAATTGATGACGTCATAGGCCCAGGTTGGAGTGGGGAAACTACCCTCTTCCCCCTCCAGGTCGATATCTGTTTCGGACCCTCTACGTTCTACATTTCCTCCCCAAACCCAGCCTACTAACCTTCTAATCAAAGGCCCCGACAATTAAATCTCCCCACAAACGCCCCTTATATTTAATACGTTTCCCAGTCATTGTATTCTCTTTTTTTTTTATAATTATTATTCTTTATTTATGTTATTACAGGAAAATAACATTCATCTTTCTTTATTAGTTATTTAATAAGCATACAACGCTCATAAAGTAAGGAAAAATAAATAAAACGATACAACAATTAAATGAACTCAATGAACGGTGGAAAGCCACTCAGAGTGTCACTTCAAATTACTCAATAAATATTGTCTTGATTGTAACGTTACATTATTTGTAATAACATTTAAAACCGCCCAACATTTACAAAAAGAAATGTAATTAATTTATGATTTTAATTTATAATAGACTATATTTAACTGATTTTAAATAATTTTATACTTATATCTCGTCAGAATATCCTGTTATCTCACACAGGGCTAATGAACAGAAAATCTGTTTTACCAAGCATGAATACGAATCTCTATGACTATATTTTGATTTTTTTTTAGTTTTCGTAATTTTCGTGTTGGTCTCACTATATGTTCTTATAGTTGATGTCTATAAGCGTGGAAGTGCATGGCTTTCGGGAAGCTGTCGATATTAATCTTTATAGGCACCCTCCAGTCTACCTTCGTCAAAATTTCTTTCTACTGAAGTAACTGTGCTGATTCATGTACAGAGGCAATCAGATACTGTAATGAAGACACATCAGTATTTCTGATATCCCTTTTGTAGCTGTCATGGCAATGGAAGTGACTCGCAGATAAGGAGATGAACACCTGACTTAGGATATATTTGCATCAAACAAAACACAGCATGGACTACTGACTATTCCGTAGATATGGCACTGTAAAAGTTACCATAAACTGCCTCATCGACCAGATGAGTACTTGGCTTGTGTAAATATATAAAATAAGGTTATAGAGAAAATCATACAAGAAAACACAAAATCCACCACGATTTTCATACCCGTCGTCATCAGAAGGGTAATTGAGTCACCCTAAAGACAAACCAAACTGAAATTTCCTTATCAGAAGCATCCTGTCAGAGCTACAGATGGAGTGCCTCAGGAAAAAATATAAATAATTTATAAAAAAGAAGTATAATAGAGAAGCATCTCAATAAACACTTTATTTAATCCATGAAGTATAAAATCACAACTAAATACAAAAAACAATAGAAAAAAATCATCTGATCTCTTTCATTTCATGTCATCAACAAAATAGTATTTTTACTTTGTTTACTCTCTGGTGATATAAAGTGAAAACATCTTAGAGCATTTATCTTAATGTGTTCCTTTTTTCCTTGTGGTTTTATACTTCATAATAAGTATAAATATACATTTAAAAATAAATATTTAAGACTAAAATGAATCGAAATATATAAAAATGAATGTGTGTGTGTCTGTCTGTCTACACTCGATAGATTCAAAAACCGTACTTCCAATAGCCGTGAAAATTTTTAAAATTATTAGGTATATCCTCGGGAGGGTTTATGTAATTTTTTTTAAATCAGAGTTGTGATTCTCGGTGCTCCCGATCAAATTATAAAAACTGAATTTTTGTCTTTGAATAATGAACCACCTGCCCTACTGGTCGGATTTGTTTGCATTTATTTACATTGTTTTCATTGACTTGGACAATTTTTAAGTGAAATAAAATTATTATTTAGTGGTTTATTTAAAAATATTTGAAATGTTCTAATGAGTTAAGATGATATGTTAGAACTCTTTGGTGGTGCACTCATTTTGCCAGCTGGTGATTTTCGACAAACTTTACCAGTTATACCACGTAATGGATTGAATGCATGTCTCAAATCATCAGTGATATGGCGGTATGTGGAGAAAATATCTTTTACGTTTTTTATGCGTGTTCAATTACAACTAGATGAATCTTCTGAACGATTTGCAAAACAATTGTTAGATATTAGGAATGGTAAAATGGAAATGAACGAATCCACACACTGTATAACAATATCAGAAAACTTCTGTCACATTCTAAAATCCACTGATGAATTAATTGCCAAAGTTTTTTCAAATTTATCGCAGAATTATAAAAATAATCAATGGGTTAGTGAGCTTACTACATTGGCAGCCAAAAACATTGATGTGAATTCAATAAACTGCATAATTCAAAATCAAATACCTGGTGAAGAAACAACATATAAGTCCGTAGATACTGTTGTCAATCATGATGAATCAATTAATTATCCAATAGAATTGATATATTCATTGGGACTATCAGGAATGCCACCGCATAATATATCTTTGTAAATTGGTTCCTTCACATCCTTCTACGAAATATAAATCCACCACGACTATGCTGTGGGACTAGGCTATCAGTAAAAAAATTAATGAATAACATAATTGAGGCAACCATTTTAAATGGAAAACACCAAGGGGAACATGTACTACTACCACGCATTCCTATGATAACGGATCGTCAATTTGAATTCAAACGTCTACAGTTTCCTGTGCGACTAGCCTTTGCAATGACCATTAACAAAGCACAGGGACAATCACTGCAAGTATGTGGATTAAATTTGATAAATCCAAGCTCTCACATGGACAGCTGTACGTTGGGTGTTCACGAGATGGAAAACCATCAAATTTATTTGTTCTTCCACCAGATAGAAAAACAAGAAATGTATATTTACAAGCGCTAGAATAAAAAATATATTGGAAGAATAGTTTTTACATTGAGAAGTAATAAACAGGTAAGATAAAGTTCACCACCAATACTCTAATAGTTTAATATATCATGGAATCAATTACCTGATATTCATGATATATCTTTTGCAGATATTTTAAGCAAAATATTACTTAGTAAAGGTAAAATATACTTAGTAATTTCTACGAAGTATAAATGTACATGACATGTATGTTAAACAAGCTAACGGTAACACGGCATTCACTAACAGTTGGCGTTACTAGGTTCGCAGGTCAGCTAATAAATAAATAAAATTATTAATTTATTATATAATAAGAAAAAAAGAGGTGTTTGGGACTAAGCTCCCGAACCAATGAGCGACTGAGCGGAATTTTCCACCCGCTGCACCAGCCTTAGATCGAGAACTCCAAGGTAGCAGCTAAAGCTGCTGTGTTGCCTTCACAGTGAGAAGTCTTGAAAAAGACAGGTATTAGCCACATACTTGGTGGACTGCAGGTGGAAAAGACAGATATGGACTGCCACCTAAGCCAGCGCACGAATGAGTGGACTTTCTATCCTCGGACCCCGACCCAGACTAACCCCCCGCCTAGTCGTGCCTTTCTTAGTTCACGCCATGAGAGAACAACCACCCAGGCGTGTTAAGCCCCCCCACCACGACAAGGTGAAGGCACATCGGGGGGGAGAAAGAAGGATACCATCATTTTACCCATAGTATGCTACCCATTTGAAGTTAATAATCACCTTGAAAGGAGATAGCAGTATGCATAAAGATAAAATCAGCTAGTTTAGTAATAAAATTGGTGAAGACAGTACCGTAAAGTCCGGCGTATAAGACCCCTCGGCGTATAAGACCCCCCTTAAATTTAAAGCAAAAACTAGGATTTAGCATATCCTCGCCGTATAAGACCCCTCATATAAAATATCGGTATACGTACTTATTCGAAAGAAAAATATTTTGTGTATAAATATAATAAAATACATTAAAAGAAATAAAAAGACTATCTAGGTAATAAAATATATTCATCAAAACAACAAAAAGTTTAAAATTAAAAACCTTATTCATCAAGTCCAGCAAAATCTTCTTCCTGTGAGTCTAATTCATTTACGAGCTCTTCATCTACCTCTGTTAAAAAGTCTGATAGTATGATAGTATTATGAATACATTGAAATTACCTTCAAATTACTAATAAAAATATATACTTTAAATAATACCCTTTTTATGAAAAAATTAAATAATTTTATGCCAAATTTTAATTTAATTTAGATTATTTTATTGAGTTATGATTTTCTTCCTCGGCGTATAAGACCCCCTCAAGTTTGGAGTTAAATTTTGGTTATGAAAAGGGGTCTTATACACCGGACTTGACGGTAAGCCATCCAGTCCTCTAATCCATACAATATCCGAGAGCATCAACATCCTTACCAGTATTGTCTGTAAAGAAGTACAGAGCATGACATCCATGCTAGTCAAGAGGAAGGGATGTTCAAGGGTTCTGGGTGAAGAATAACTATTGCAAATTTTAAGGAATTGAAAAGTGTTACAGTAAGAAGGTTGACTAGGAACTAATGGTCACAGAAAGTAGTTCATAAAAGCGGAAAGTGTCTCAGGCAAGCAAGCATAACTAGAAACTATGGGTCTTCCAGGAGGATTTGTGATTGGTATATTATTTTTGATTTCTTCTATTTTATAGATCTGTACAAAAGTTTTAAAATAAAAACGAAAACTTCAACATTTGATAATTTAATTTAAACCTGAAAACTCACTATGTTCCGATTTCAGTTTAGTATTATTTTACCAGAGGGAATATATATATTTCAATCATATATGACACTTTATACATTGTGAATTAAAGCCATAATGTAAGATTCGTTGATGGGTTTGAATGCTCGTTGAGGGGTAGTGGTAAGGATCTGTTGAGATGGAGACGTCTTGAAGCAGTGTTGATGGTGTTTATCACGATCAGACAAGATGATGATAAGTGGCGAATGGTCCCAGTAATGACAGGCAGGTGGCTAGGATTAACTATGCACCGCTAGAGCTTCCCAGGGGAAATTTCTGACCCACTCACACCTTAAACGATCCCATTTCACTATTTACACAATATTATCTTTCGGTCAATATTCCATGAAATCAGCAACTAATCAGCTAGCTATAATAAATTACCTTTCTCTCTTTAATATATTTCTAATAATTTTAGCAGTGAAAATTGTTACACTCTTAAACTGGAGTATGAGTAAATAACTTCTCGGTTTTGTTTTGTTTATATCATATATAAACAAATCATTTTTATTTATTCATTGTTTATATCATTGTTTATTCATATATACCATACGCTATTAGATTGTAGAAGAAGCAAATTTGAGGCCCATTCTCAATTGGCAGCCATTTAAATCATTAATGTGCCACAGTACTGTTGAGGCCTCATCTCGTTATGTCTACCATCCAAGTGCCCAATGTTGCTTAACTTTGCTGTATTAATCATGATTACAACGTTTAGTAACAGCAATTATCAAATTACAATAGTTTCATATCAATCTTTTATATTTTGGGAGTTGTCTCCAAATTATTATCAAAACCAAAGGAAATTATATTTAATTAATTGTAATTTAACATCTACATTTTGCAGATTATCTGCTATAATCTGCTCTTTGTAATATTATTAGTCGCGGCCGTGGTGTATTATTTATCACAGAGCACATAGTGAATCTCGATTGAGACTGAGTACTAAATGTTCCAAAACCATTTTTCTCTAATAGGATTCAATTGTTGAACCTTTTCAACACCCATTTCATTTCATCGGGTATTTTCATTGCCTGCCATTGTGAGTAGTCTTATAAATAAATAACAATGAAATAATTTGCCTGTAGTATACCAACTATAACATCTGGTTTTCTTTACATGTCGACTTCTTCAGAATTATACCTCAAATACTTTACAACCTCTCCAATCCCCCTACCTCGTACTCATAAACTGATAACATCAAATCCAATCTCACCTCAATCAGTTCCAAGAACCTGATAACATTAAAATGCTACAAAAATTTGAAATTTGTTGAAATTTCATGATTTATATTAGAAATAGGTAAAACCGTCATACCTCGTAAGACCTGATAACATTAAAATGCTACAAAAATTTGAAATTTGTTGAAATTTCATGATTTATATTAGAAATAGGTAAAACCGTCATACCTCGTAAGACCTGATAACATTAAAATGCTACAAAAATTTGAAATTTGTTGAAATTCATGATTTATATTAGAAATAGGTAAAACCGTCATACCTCGTAAGACCTGATAACATTAAAATTCTACAAAAATTTGAAATTTGTTGAAATTTCAATATGTATTTATATTAGAAATAGGTAAAACCGTTATACCTCATAAGACCTGATAACATTAAAATGTTACAAAAATTTGAAATTTGTTGAAATTTCAAGATTTATATTAGAAATAGGTAAAACCGTCATACCTCGTAAGATGATCCTGGAGTTGGAGTGATTGGATTGGAGGATCATCTTACGAGGTATGACGGTTTTACCTATTTCTAATATAAATCATACTAACCTCAGTGGTATTAACAATATCCATGTGTTCAAGATTACTAAATTTTACTTATAGTAAAGATATTTAATTATGTTACAGTAAAATTTGTTGTTGGAATAGTGGTTGCATTGTAGGAATGTTTTTATATTCTATATAATTTGATGTCTTTATGTTTTCATTCTTTCTAAAAGGAAGTCTTTTTCATTTCCGCTCCATCTATTGTAAGTTAGTTAAGTTTGCGACTTGGCCCTGTTCTCTTTGGAGCTAGATAAAAGTTTGAATCTGATCACATTACTTATGAAGTTAGTAATGTGTCCTTTAAGTAGTTTTTGAGTGTTTTCCTCGACTTTAGTATAGACCAAAATCAAATTTAGTTCTTTTTTAACATTTTTCTTTTGTTTTTAATTTAGTAGGTCACTTCTCTTGATCACATTACGTAGATAAATTCTAAAATATTCCTATTTATCGTGTTCCTCAAGAACTGAATTTCAAATCATCAATTATTTTTTCATGTAAAGAACAAACAAGATGTGTAATTTTTCAATATTTTGACTATCTTAAATCAATATTGTTGTCAGAAGATGAAGTGATGGGTTGAATTGATATTAGATAACTCAAGACAGTCTTCTCCGAATAAAAACACAAGAAAATTGCTTCTTGTATGAACAAAAAAAATACTACATAATAACAATGATCTTAGGGGAAAATTTATATATTAGAAATAGGTAAAACCGTCATACCTCGTAAGATGATCCTGGAGTTGGAGCGCTTTCGGACGTTGTCTATCTTCGATCGCAACAAACCTACTCGCGATCGAAGATGGACAACGTCCGAAAGCGCTCCAACTCCAGAATCATCTTACGAGGTATGACGGTTTTACCTATTTCTATATAAATTTTACTAACCTCAGTGGTATTAACAATATGTATGAAAATTTATATGGTTGGTGACTTAGGTATTGGATGGAACATCGCTTGCCTCCGTCAAAAATTACGGAGATTTACAAGATTTGTAAACAAGAAATGTTTAGTTTAGTTTAATACAAAATATCTAGCCTTACTTGTTCAGCGTTTCAGAAGATTAATCATTAAAAATCTGCAGTGGTCTTCACTCAACCTTACTGTAAGAAAATATAGTACCAAACTTTTTAATTATATAATATCCTATTTAGACATAATATAAATGCCTAAATAGAAGATGTTTATTAGTCTTTCAATCCTGGTGGTAGTACAGATTGTGTTTGAACCAGTTATCAATAAAAATGCTTATTTTGGTATATCACACAACTGAAACACATAATATCCTTAGTATTACCACAGCAGTAATAACACTTTTGTAAATACAAAGAAAAAAAAAGTGTTACGTGACAATCTCTTACAGGAGAACATGGCTTTTGTTCCCAAAGCCAGTAGATCTCATTCATGGTCATGTGTAACATAACATGGCAGGTGGATCTGTTATATTTAATGTTGTTTACCTGACCACCTTCTACATTGAAGAATTAAGCCAAAGTTTTCTTTGGAGACTTCAAAATATTCCTATTTTGTTTAAAAAATGTCAGAAACATATAACAAAAAATATTACCGAGAAATTAGCTTAAAATTAATATCTGTTTTGTAATATAGAACAACAGAATCTATTCTTTATACAATAATGCCCAAAGATAATATCATTTGTAAGCACAAGAAAATTTACATCCGATATCAAGTTTTGTTCAAGGTTCTTCATTAAGTTTTACAACATATAGATTGATTAGAGTATTTTGTTAGACAAATCCATCATACCATGGAAAGCATAGAAATTATAGGCTAAATTGGTATAGATTTTTTAGTTGTAAAATGTTAATTATTCTTATTACATTTCATATTAAGTCATTAAATCATGTTAAATTATTTCATTAAACCTCTAAACATAAATGTACTCCAGTCTGTTCAGTTAAGAAATGTCTGTCAATGTTAATAATGTAAACAAATCCGACAAGATTAAGTAGATGACCTTAATACATCAGCCATTACTCCTGGCTGAATATTCAGTTATTGTAGTTTTATTGCTCTTTGTGGTAATTGAAATTTCACAATTTTTTTTATATTTTGCCTACTATTATTATCATTATTACTACAAAGTACTAATTATTATTATCTATCTGTCATCTGTTTTTTAATAATAAAAAGGAGAGCTGGAGTCGGCTGTTGAAAAATAGAGGAGTTGGAGTCGGCCTTAAGACGTCCGACTCCACAGGCCTGTCCAAACGAGTACTGTGTATGATTCCCATTGAATGAGATCCTTCTATAATTAAACTGATTTAAAAATTGTTACTTATAAATACTAATTAATTAAATTAATTATGTGTAAATATGTATATAATGAATTAGTATGCCGAGTTTGTATTCTCAGAATGAGAAGAAGGAATTTGCGGCCTTAAGTTTCCCGACCTCTGAATCTAGTGATTTATCACCTACTTATCGATTGCTTTAAAAGTGGAAATTTATTACTGGGGAGCAAACTTTTAACTCATCTAATCTCGATCCGTAGTCGATTTCCTGTGATTATTCACAAACAGACAAATTTAGGATTTCCTTATCACAACGTCGACTCCAACAATACACCTTCGCGACAACAGTTTATGATAACCTCTCACTCTGTCATTCTTTCTTCCTTTTTTCTTACTTTCTCATTCTCACCTTTTTTTTTGTTATAAGTTCATTGCATGATGATTTCTAATAATAGTGATATATACTCTTCCTGAAAAACATTAATAAATCAACTGATTATTGAAATAAAGTAAATAAAAAAAAACTTGATTTACATATTTCAAAATTGTTTATGTATCAAATTCATTATGTTAGATAGCAATGGAGTAGTTATATATATATTTTTATACATATCTATGCTGTTGTAACTGAAATTAACGGTTCTGTAGACATTGTTGGAGCTGTACTTTCTAATCAAACAATGGTTCGCTCCGCCCCTGGACCTCGATTTATTCACGCGGGAGGTAAATAAATCTGAGTACGTACTCCCTCGGAGAAGACGTACCTCTCCCTAGCCGTCGGTCCCGAGCCTGTATGATGCCAAATACTCGTTAAAGATCCCTACTCGAAATGCACTTGAGTAAGGTAAAATTGAGGATCCCCAATGTAGAATCTGTAGAATCACCAATCAAACAAAAAGCCGGTAAACGGTTGACATAATCACCCGCTAGGGTTTAAACAATAAAAAAAAAACAAATATAACTCATGCAAAAAGTAAAAATGTTATCATTCTATAAGAAGTAATAAATAGAATAGTGTTCAATAAATAACCATCATTTCAACATTTCTTATTAATGAAATTGCACTATCATATTTCACTAGCGAATGATCTACAAATCATTAGTTGTGCAAACCGTAATTGTGTGGTATTTACTCATTCTGAGGTAAAATGGATATACCAACAAAAGTCTCCACACAAATGAAGTTTTATTCAACGCGTTTCAATCACATGTGATGATGAACACAAAGTGTTTGAAACGCGTTGAATAAAACTTCATTTGTGTGGAGACTTTTGTTGGTTTATCCATTTTACCTCAGAATGATCTACAAATGTAATATCCTTTCATCTTAAGTTGACTTCTAAAATTATTAAATGCATAGGTGTTAAATCAATGATCAAACCACAATATGAAATGAATGGAGTGGCCTACACTCTACTTTACTATAAGTAACTCAATGTCAAATTTCTTGAGTATATAAAACATAACGTATCATTTAAGCATAACATAAATATCTAAATGGGATATAATTATTAGCATTGCATTCGTGAGGTAATACAGATAGTGATTGAAGGACATATGAATTTATAAGCTTATTTTTGTACATCACAAATAATTTATTATTTGCAAATAATTTCATTAGTATAACTGCAGCAGTAATAACATTTTGAAAACCAATGTGAACATTTCTTGAAACGAAATATTATCCTACAAGAGAACATGGCTATTGTTCAAATAGCCTTTAGATTTCTACATCGTTTACTTGACATCCTTCTACATTGAATATTAAAGTAAAATTTTCAAATTTGAAACAGTAAAATACCCTTTTTTCTCTGAAAAACATCTTAAACAGCGAAGAAAATGTTCTTTTAAGGTGATTTGTTAATTAAAGATGTACGATAATTACAGTTATTAATCTCTAAACAAAGATTTATATTTTGAATTATCTTTTACATTTTGGTTTTTAACAGAATTATTATACTGGGAATTTTATGCTTCTTAGTATTTAATAAGATCATTTTCCTTCACCTTTGTCAAATAACATATATACGAATTTTTTTTTAATGAGTGTTATCATTTACCTGCACAATATTATTCCTCTTACATCTCTTGTAAGTCAATAATATATTTTCATTTTTCCATTAAAACATCAATTTTATCTCAGTGGATTCGCTCAAAAAATTTCTAAGTCATGTAAACAATGTAAAAAAATACAAAAAATTCGACAAGTATAGCAGGTGATCTCTTAGTCTAGATAAACAAAGAGTTTTTATATCGTTATTACTCTTTCCCGTAATTGAAACTTCATGATTTTTTTTTTATGAATTGCTAATTTTCTGTTCCATTTTTTGTCAAATTTTCATTATTTTTTAACGAGCCGTTTAGCGTCAAAAAAACATTTTCTGAAAACACAAATCGTACTGTAACGCCCGTTTAGCGAATGTAATTTTGGAAAAAAATATCTCAACTCATTCTCCATATAATGTTCTATTTATAGGCATAGTTTCATTTTTGTCCGTCAAACAGTATGGCTTGTATTGCTCTCACAAGGTTTGAGATTGAATTATAAGTCAAAATTTTTACATTTTATTGAAAAAAAATATTTCCTGCTGATTTAAAATTCTGAATATATTTTCGTTTGTTGCATTTGAAACCTCAAAGATAATGTCAAAATTTCAAGACTCTAGGTTATCAGTTTAGGAGAAATAAATGTTTTTAAAAAAACGGTTTTTGGCAAAAAAAGTGACTTTCCATCATGCATAATTCTTCCCAAACAATAGGATCTTCCTCCCTATGGGGCCCATTTTTGTGTAAAATATCAACTTGATCCATCAAAGATTCTGGACCGTAGCGTGGTAACAAGCAATGCTAACACACGCACCCGACCACCACCACACATCACACAGACATCATCGTAAAAACATTCATAAAACGACTTCTGGGACCTCAAAACATGTAATTCCGTCAAAATCTCGAGATCGAATTTTTTCACGATCACTATACTTTACTTATAGTAAAGAAAAAAAAACCTGAGATGTGAGATCTGTGAATAAAAGCCAACTGAGATGGATTTTTGACTCTGACGAAGACCGCTTGTTACGGTTGAAAGATCTTAGTCTTGTTTTCCCATTTCACATTGTGGTTTGATCATTGATTGTTATTTCACGTTTTTATTGTAAAATCTTGTTATATTAAATCAAATGAAGCTAAACAATCAAATAACCTTTTTTTATGGTGTATCAGGCACTTATACGATTTCAAGCCGAGCAGCCCAATATCATTGAGCCATGCGTACTAGTATGGTAGAACAAGATTTCTTTGTGATCATAATGTATATATATATTCTATGTGACCCAATAGATAGATAAGGGAAACAGTCACTCCATAATGGTTTAAAAAATATCATTTGAACACTTAAACATCTGTAATACTTCGAATGATGTCTACTTACATTTACGTAAATATATGGCAAATTCTTGCAAACTTCACTGAAATTATCTTAATTTTTACTTTACTATAAGTAAAGTATAGTGATCGTGAAAAAATTCGATCTCGAGATTTTGACGGAATTACATGTTTTGAGGTCCCAGAAGACGTTTTATGACGTTTTTACGATGATGTCTGTGTGTGTGTGGGTGGGTGGGTGGGTGCGTGGGTGGGTGCGTGTGTTAGCATTGCTTGTTACCACGCTACGGTCCAGAATCTTTGATGGATCAAGTTGATATTTTACACAAAAATGGGCCCCATTTAGACGAAGATCCCTATTGTTTGGGAAGAATTATGCATGATGGGAAAGTCACTTTTTTTGCCAAAAACCGTTTTTTTTTAAACATTTATTTCTCCTAAACTGATAACCCTAGAGTTTTGAAATTTTGACATTATCTTTGAAGTTACAAATGCAACAAACGAAAAATATATTCAGAATTTTAAGACAACAGGAAATATTTTTTTTTCAATAAAATGTAAAAATTTTGACTTATAATTCAATCTCAAACCTTGTGAGAGCGATACAAGCCATACTGTTTGACGGACAAGAATGAAACTATGCCTATAAATAGAACATTATATGGAGAATGAGTTGAGATATTTTTTTCTAAAATTACATTCGCTAAAGGGGCGTTACAGTACGATTTGTGTTTTCAGAAAATGATTTTTTGACGCTAAACGGCTCGTTAAAAAAAAATGAAAATTTGACCAAAAATGGAACAAAAAATTAGCAATTCACAAAAAAAATTCATGAAGTTTCAATTACGGGAAAGAGCAATAACGATATAAAAACTGTTTGTTTATTCTAGACTAAGAGATCACCTGCTATACTTGTCGAATTTTTTGTATTTTTTTTACATTGTTTACATTGACTTAGAAATTTTTTGAGCGAATCCACTGAGATAAAATTGATGTTTCTAATGGAAAAATATATTATTATTGTATTATTATTGTAATATAAGTCAATATATTATTGACTTATAAGAGATGTAAGAGGAATAATATTGTGCAGGTAAATGATAACACTCATTAAAAAAAAATTCGTATATATGTTATTTGACAAAGGGGAAGGAAAATGATCTTATTAAATACTAAGAAGCCATAAAATTCCCAGTATAATAATTCTGTTAAAAACCAAAAATGTAAAAGATAATTCAAAATTGAAATCTTTCGTTTAGAGATTAATAACTGTAATTATCGTACATCTTTAATTAACAAATCACCTTAAAACAAAATTTTCTTCGCTGTTTAAGAAGTTTTTCAGAGAAAAAAAGAGTGTTTTACTGTTTCAAATTTGAAAATTTTACATTAATATTCAATGTAGAAGGATGTCAAGTAAACGATGTAAGAAATCTACTGGCTATTTGAACATTAGCCATGTTCTCTTGTAGGATACTATTTCGTTTCAAGAAATGTTCACTTTGGTTTTTCAAAAATGTTATTACTGCTGTAGTTATACTAATGAAATTATTTGCAAATAATAAATTATTTGTGATGTACAAAAATAAGCTTATAAATTGATATGTCCTTCAATCACTATCTGTACTACCTCAGGAATGACAGGCTAATAATTATATCCCATTTAGATGTTTACGTTATGCTTAAATGAGACGTTATGTTTTATATATTCAAGAAATTTGACATTAAGTTACTTATAGTAAAGTAGAGTGTAGGCCACTCCAGATTTTTTTTTAAAGAATTACCTGCAAACTTAAAAGTGTATATTAAAATAAAAATCAATAACAGGTCATCAGAAATATATATATTTAGTTGGAGACGGTTTGAGTCTCCAATCGTCGCTTCGCAAGTGCACTTGGTACCTATCTCTTCTCTCCTGATGATGGTTAAAACGAAAAATTATAAACTGTAAGTTCATTTTTTACTGTGAGCCTACATTTTACTCTGAAAGTATACTGTCCTTTTTGGATCGTTTTCTTGATGATAATATATACCGAGGCATATATTGTCTGACCTCGGTCATATTGTCTGACCGGCGCTACATTTGTTTTATCCTTAGTCTAGGGAGGGAGAGTCTGCGACTAGTTGTTATCGCGGTGGCTCCTTATCGTGTAGGCTACTTCTTTCCAAATAAAAACACTTTGTCCTTAGGGAAGGTTTAAAATCTTCATCATTTGAAGTGAAGATAAAATTACAATAGTAACTGACTACTTAGGTACAAAATAATTAAAATACAGCAGCATGCATCTGGAATGCAGTAAGCTAAATATTAAAGGTACAAATAAATTGACCAGTGTTAAATAACATAATAAACTTATCTTAACTAAAATTATTACGCTTGTCAGAAGAACTAAGTATCGAATACGCAATAAATGAATGAACACGAAATCATATTTCTTTTCCAAATCTTCAAGTTATTTTACCATAATAAATTAAACATTCATTTTATTCAAACTAGAGATCAATATCCTGCAATCCTAACATTTTTTTAAAATCGATGTTCCAAATTTAATTTAAAAGCTTTTTTTACAAGGCACAAAGCAGGTAAAATAAAAAAATTATAAACTTATCAAAAATCATAAAGAAAAATGGGTTATTACGAGGTCAGGACGTTACAAGTATATTTTTATAAATCAATTATGCTTTGTGTAAATTTGTGATAGGACTGTAAATATTGTCTTCCTTTGTTTTGCAGTGCTATGGAAAAGGTTTTATACAAAGTATAAAGGTTTTTATACGTCGGCACATGAGAGTTTGATCTGAACCTTGAAAACTGACAGAGTCCTGATTATAATTTAGTATTATTTTGTTCAGTACATATTTCAGTTGTTTTTATAATATACAAATATACGTGATCCTGTAATAATTTTTTTTCTTTTTCTTTTAATAGTTTTGTGGTGATTTCAACCACTTCAAGGTTATAATGAAATAATAGTTTATATTTGGTCAACCAAAGCACTTCCAGCTTATACCATAGCTCTCTGGCTCATAATCTTGCACTCATTTTTCAAATTTCATATATATTTCTGTATATAAATATTATATATTATATAATTAAATTATAATATATATATATATACTAGCAAACGTACCCGTCTTTGACGGAATCAAAAATTCTATTATACGTGGTATTCCAAAATATCAATTATAGTATTATACTAATACTACAATTAAAAGTTATAGAATAGTAGAAAATACCATTATTAGTACAGTGCTAAACAAATGCCTCTGTATACAAAGATTAGATTTTGAGTTAGACATACACAAATCTACAATCAATGTTTCAGCTTTATATGTCTTATGGTAGCAATATTTTGTGGACAAACCGACCGACAGAAATTATTCTAAGGGTACATGTTGCTACTCTGAAGTATGAAACGTAAAGAAAACTTGAAATGAGTTAGTTCTAATTAACGTGCTCCCAGTCAAAAGCTAGCACGCAAGCCACTGGGCTACTCTGGTTCCATACCTTACTTTATTACCAGTGTTTATATTACGCAAATATTAAATTAAAAAAAAATATTTTTGTTGTATTTATTTATATTACATTTGCACTACTGTCATCGGCGAGCAAGCAAGCTACTGGCTACCCTGGCTAGATCCCTTACTTCATTACCATTTTTTATATTATCCACATTTTAAATTCAAAAAAATATTTGTTTGTTACCTTTATTTATAATACATTTGCACTACTGTCATCGGCGATCACGCAAGCCACTGGGCTACTCTGGTCCCATACCTTACATTATTACCAGTGTATTTATTAAGCAAATATTAAATTAAAAAAAAGTTGACAGTTATATATAATACATAGCAAACGTACCCGTCTTTGACGGAATCAGAAGTTCCTGTTTTGGTTTATTGCCGGGTGCCTATTGCCTTTCGGCTATACCACGGAGGAATCAGAAATTCCGTCATTTTTGGTATTTCAAAATGTCATTAGAAATTATAGAATAGTAGAAAATACCATTATTACTACAGTGTTAAACAAATGCCTCCAGCTTATACACTACATTAGCTGTCTGTCCTTCAGGTTCATGGAAGAACAATCAGTTGAAACCTCTGACTATTGAGCAAGTAAACTACAGTTGACCACGTGAGAAAAACTTGGTTTTGCTAACTTGAATTCCTGCGTTAGATAAAGTCTCCCTTTGCGACTTAGTTAACGTCATTGCGAAATAGACTCTGACCGGACTTTGCAATAATTTCAACGTAAACAGACAGTGGCTCGGAATCAATGGTATGTGTGGTATACACACAGACTCCCCAATACCACATCCAGTCATTATGTCCGCCTCTATGGCATACCTGTGTAGAGCACGAACTCAGAGTCGTGTCCCGTTGCACAGTTTTGGGGCACTCATGTTTCGTAACATGAAATTTGTTACTGCTACTAAATTGCAGCATGATTGGTTCTCCTACTTTAAGTTTTTACTCATGAGCAGGCAGTCCAGGAGAAATAAATTCAGAGTCAATAAATTCAATTAGATAATGAACTGCTTCTTCATCACTAATCCAATTTCTTTACTGACTTGTAAGTTCTTTCCTCGGTTTCATATAGCGTAAGAACTTGTTTGTTGATTTCTCATGCCTGTTCATATTAAGGGCTGAGAATTGCTCGTTTACAAAAGATTTATTCTCAATAGATAGTACATCCTTAACTCTGTGAAACACCATTTCAATGATGTCAAATACGCAATATATTCATATGCTCAATTGAAATTAAAATCAACTAACAATACCTACTTGCCACACCTGTGTATTTTCAAAACAAACTTGTCTGTGAAGTTAGGAAAATACAGCTAAAAGCCCCATAACTTCGCTTCTGTATTGAATTAATAATCTAGTTAGAGCCCATATTTTAAGTTAGGCCCACACAAATCCAGTGTCAATGTTTCAGCTTGCTATGTCTTATGGTGGCTGAGTTTACTTGTGACAAACATTTTTCCGTTAAACGTCCATAACTTCATTTCTACGTTGAATTTCCAATCAATTCATAGCCTATATTTTAAGTTAGACCTACACAAATCTACTGTAAAAGTTTCAGCTTTATATGTCTTATGGTAGCTGAGTTTACCTGTGACAAAGTTTTGCGGACAAACCGACAAACCGACAGAAATTTTTCTAAGGGTGGATTCGGTTTTTCCAATGTATGAAACGTAAAGAAAACTTGAAATGAGTCAGTTCTAAGCAATGTTCAGACAAAATCATTATTTTATTTATAAAGATATATATATATTTCTGAAGGTATTCAGAAACCTTGAAAAACTGGTGAAAAAAATGACATCAGTGAAAACGGTCAGTTGTTCAACGAAATATATATATATATACATGCATATTGTTATTACCACTGAGGTTAGTAAGATTAATATTAGAATTAGAAAAAACCGTCATACCTCGTAAGTTGATATCGGAGATGTTGGAGCGCTTTCGGATCTGATCCATCTTCATTCGCAGTTGCGAATGAAGATGGATCAGATCCGAAAGCGCTCCAACATCTCCGATATCAACTTACGAGGTATGACGGTTTTTTCTAATTCTAATATTAATATATATATATATATGGTAATACTTTTCAAATTAATTCCCCTAGAGTTACTAAATTTTTTCGCAATTCATGGCCTGTTTAAATTACGCTAACTTGTTAGGGTAGTTTTTCAAGAATCAGTAAACGATTTGAAAACTTGGTGCCATGACGATTTATGTTTGTTATTGAACTCTCATATTTGTTATTAAATTTTTTTTATCCTATGGAACCCCAAAAATAGACGATTTAAAGGAGAATTTGATAACATCTACATGTTATCTCTTGGAGAATCACGGGAGTGTTTGGTAAAGTCACAGGCAAAGACAGAGGTGACGCCAGCCGTTCTTCTCTGTGAATTTCGGATATGTTTAAGAGTTTTAGCAAATGCTAAAATATGATATTAGATGGTTTGTTATATACTTCCTACATTATTAAAGATGCTTTTTGTAATATATTGCTTTGTAACGTGTTTATTTAATTATAAAATGTGACGTTTTTACACCGCTAAAAAGTATAGTGACAATTTCGACAAAAAATATGATGATAATAGTTATATCAAAATATTTCCCGGTATATGTTCAAAAGATAAAAGAAAAAACATGTACAAGGAGGTGATAACACTTTATAACATTGATGCAGTAACAAAAGAAGCTGTTTAACCAAATATACGAAGAGTGGTCTACTTAGTGGGAGAACAAGTTGAAGAGTAACCAGAAGGAGGAAGTTTTGAAGTATGATCTTAAGTCTTTAACTAGTAACCAAAGGCTGGCTAATTTGGACGACGGTTAATTATCCATCGATTAAGTCTCAGGAGAGGAGTGAGTTTGGGAGAATCTGGAGTGGACTGTTACTTTGCCCCTCAGGTCCCCAGGCGTGGACTTCGAGTCTCCATCCATCTTCACTAGCTGAATAGTTGAATCAACCCAAACAGCTACAACAATAACTGAATAAATGAATTTAAAGTTGGTAAACTAAATTTCCATAAGTCAATAATCTTCAATGTATAATTGACAAAATAAATTATCTATCTTCTTACTATAGAGATTGTTAGTAATATTAATAAGAACATATGATCTTCTCTCCAAAGTTTTCTCCAGATTTTGACCATTTTGGGACTCATCCATTGTCAAGATAGAACTAACTTCTTGACAAGGAACAAGTTCTGAAACCTAGGAGTACATCTGTTTCATATTGAAAAATAGGTACATTTCTTTATTTTCTTTTCCTAACCTTTAGAAAAAAAATAAAAAGAAATGTACCTACTTTTTAATATGAATCAGATGTATATTGAATACCATACCCCCACCCACACCTACTTCCATCCTATTTCCAGTTAGTTATACCACACAGACTCCAAAGTTTGAATATGAACATCTCTGTTTCCTTATTATATTGTATTGTGTACCATTTATTCTATACTGCAGATAACTCTCTGATGGCATTGTATTTTTAGTTTTATATCTGAAGAAGAACATTACCTGTTCGACACGCATTGTATAGATTATTCAACTTGCATATGTTGATTATTCAACTTGCTATTTCATTAACTTTTTACCCTACAAATGTAGTTCAAAAAAATGAACTATATCAATTAATTTGAGACATTAGAGTTAATATTTTATATTATTAATATGGCAAAACGTCATACCCCGTACGATGATGTTGGAGTCGTTGGAGCGCTTTCGGACGTTGTCCATCTTCAATCGCAACTAACTAACTAACCTACTGAGCTGTTATAAAGGGGGTTGGTTTTCTGTCAAGTCCACTGCTATGCATGTAGTTAATATTTAACTGTTATTATTAATAATAGATTTAAAAAAATATTCAAAGCATGGCAAGCCGATTGTATTTTAGTAAGTCACCAGGACATTATTAGTGTTTTTTATTTTTGCTATAATACAGACAAAAGCCCACTATTTAAAGGTAAATATCTTCAACAGAAATACAAATAAACATATAAACATTTAACATTTTATTGACAAAATTTATTCACTTCAAACTACTAACGTCGTTTAATCAAAAATAAAAGGAAAGATGGTAGTAATTAAAATTAAAATAGTAATTAACTAATAAATTAACATAATTAAAACAAATTTACATAATAACTAACTTCTTATCATTGTTGTTAATAAATCAAAATCCCTCTGTCTTAATATTCTGTTGGGGACTGAATAATAACTTCAATTATATTAATTGAATGTTACTCGGAATCGTTGAGATTGAAGTAAGCTGTATGAGGAAAGATGAAATTCAATGTTGCTGGGGAACTCAAAGCAATCTATTTTAGAATTTAATAGTTTATATAAAAAGTTGAGATTGAATTCTTTGCAACCGACTTAAAACGTTTCTCAGAATCCTTTCTCAGAAAACCAGTTGACAAATAACAAAGTCTTTTAAGAAACCCCTCTTCAATGTCATGAATGAGAAAATAGTAATGTGAAGAGCATATAATGCAGGAAAATTCTAAACCTTCTTTCAATAAGGATGAATAAAGGACGGAGGTAACATCAATACCTTTAAACAACATATCATTATGGTTGACAAAGCGTTAAGTTTTTAATTGTTGACAAGTAATATAGTTAATATGAGATTTAAATGTAAGAGAAGAATCAAAATAAATACAAATCCTTGATTATAAACATTTTTTAAGATCTGGCCATTACTATTATAAACTAACAAATAAAAGGGTTATTTTTTTTATTTTGTATTTTATTCCAGCATGTTCCTCTGTGTATTACATGCTTCATCATCAAATTGTACACAATACTTCTTTCATTAACACTACAAAATACTTATTTTAACTTATTTTACATTCATTCATAATTCAACATTATAATTTTTTTTTCTTAAATGTCTATACTGTACGAAAATTTTACGAATTCTTTATAATAACGTTTTTTAATTAATGAGGAAGGCCTAACGGGCCACTCCTCTCCACAAACCAAGACCTTCCGTATGAGAGCCAGTCTTTGTGGTTCCCTCAAACAGCACTCATACACCAAGTGTCTAGAAGAAATGTTTTTATTATTGGAGTAGCAAATAATATAGACTTAGTAATGTTAAGACCTGAATCATTCAAAATACACCGTTTAACAAAATAATCAAGAGAGTTTTGGAGAATGTCTTGATCAGATGGTCAACCTATAGTTTTGAGTATATTACATATGTTTAATACAACATCTCTATATTTATAAAACTCTGATAACCGCTCTTGTTTTTTTTCATTTCTTGCCACTGTGCATTATCTGAATAAATAATAAAATATACGTAATTTTTTGGTTCTCGAACCCACGACTTTGGCATTGGAAGTCCAGTGTGCCACACTCTGGGCTATGAGAGCTTTCTTATAATACACTTTCAAAACATTATTTCATGTTTTGTGTGTATAAGTCAACTAGTGATGAAGCTTTATATGTTGCACACAGGTGAAACTTGGAATACCTGTTAATTTCAGTTTATACAGGTTCATTACAATAAATTTTAAAGAAAACAGTGAGTAATATACCATTTTACAAATAGCAGCAATAAAAAGAAAGAAGAATGGAAAATAAATACTCTCAACATAAGTCAGGTAAAATTACTGACTCCAGATTTCAAATCTATTTCTGTTATGGAATAAACCTAACGAGTTTTTTTAGGAAAGATCTTAGTCCCATTTTTTGAATCTTATTGTTGTTTAGACGATGTTCTTTTTATTGCACGCATTTACTTTTAATTTTTTCCGCTACTCTCTGCACCAAGGGGACTTTTTGTGCTTCACTTCCAAAACACAAGCATGAATTCAAAAAAGTAGCTCCTTGTCATGTGTATGAGAAATGCTATTCTACTTTGTTTATATAATGAATCAAGAGTAATAACTGAGGATCTTTACAATAAAGTCATTTTTTGTAAAATTATTGCATCACGGTTTCAAGGAGAAATAGTTTTAATTCCATGATTGAGATTTGTTTTATCTCAAGAAGGGAGCATTTCATTTTCAAGGATTAAATTTCCAATTCAGTTAGCATTTGCCATGACTATTCATAAGTCTCGAGGAGAAACTATACAGAAAGTTTCAGTTCATTTAGGTAAAGCAGTATTTCAACATGGCCAATTACATGATGCTCTCAGTAGGGTCATTTATAGTTTATCTGCATTTACGTGAACATGATTGTATTATAGAGGAAGCTGATAGATGACACAACGGGTCACGGGAAGTCAAGTATTGTTATAAAAATCCGTCATCATCGGTTCAACAACCAATCACTAGTATGACGGACTTATACTAGTTAAAATAACTAAAAACGAACAAATAAAAATAACAGAAAAGGTAGTTAATCTTGCTATGGGGAGATCAGTTCTTGTTGAAGATGGGTGACACCCGAAACCGGTCCGAGAGCTACGGCAGCAGTGTACGAGGTAAGACGGTATATTATTTGTTTAATATTCATTCTAGAGGCTTAAGGATTTAAATAGTGTCGTGCAGTGAATTTTAGGATAGATAAGGAGAAAAAGCCTAAGACAGTGACGTAACTACTTTCCAAATCAAAGCCTCTAAAGTTTGTTGAAGTGGTACTCAGCTCTTTTAGAAAGACTCACGTTTTCTTAGAACATATAGTTCAACTGAAAGAGTCAGATATCATCAAGATTGAGGGGGGGGGGGGAGGTCTGGGACCAGCAGTTGCTTTTCCTTTGAAGTTCTTATCTCGGAACTTCGTCAATTCACTGTTTGGCCTCCTAGGGTGAAACGCCGCACACTCCTACATTACAAAGAACTTGACACATTTTAATTCAAAAGAAGTTTATATAAAGTAATGTAACTTTTTTAGATAATGATTTAAGCATTCATTAAAATGCAGTTCCTTGGAAGAGAAAGGCAATGGTTTTTGTTGAAACAGATTTGTATAGTTTGTCCTGAGAATATTGACAATAGTATTAAACTTGTAGATAAGCAGGCTGCAACAGTAATAGGCTTACCATGTTTAGTAAAATCACTTATCATCGAACTGAAGCCTGCATCAGACACGTTTCCTTTGATAAGACCTCCATTGAAATGAGTTTCGTCGGAGCAAGCCTTGTTAAATTCGATAAGTCGATTCAAGTTTGCCCTCTAAAAGTCGCTTTACACACATTCATTCGGTTCGACCCGAGTTATAAATTATTTATGAGCATGTCGCAAAAGGTTCCACCTGTTGGTATACAACCACCGCAATATCTGTCTTTTTATAAAGAGAAAAAAAAATATGACTACCTTATTGTTCCCTTAAAAACATGAAAAAGATGGGTTTTCTCTTGATCCACTCGTTAATGCATTCATTGCATATGTTAGTTCTTTAAAATGACTAACCATCACTTCAGCGATACAAATTCTATTGATTAACGTAAACTAACTGCAACCTTCTCGTCTATAATTTTTTTCAATCAATAATCTATAAAAATTACAGATCTTGAAAATTGTTTAGAAAATTTATAGAACGATGTTTAGATATGATTAAACCTATGACATAATTCAAGTTTTCGTTCGATATTCCGAAAATTTTCTTTACATAGATGAATTCATGGTTTTTACTGAACAATAAGCAAAGTACAGTAATCATAAAAAATTGTTCTTCACAATTTCACGGATTTACATATTTTGAGGTCTCAAAGTCCCTATTTGATGTTTTTTCCATGTCAGTGGTTAGGTGCGTGTATATCGAAAAAATGTTGGACATGTTACAGACTAAATCGATTGATAGATCAAATTTACATTTGATACGAAAATTGTTTGACATGAAAATTTAAATTTGACCCTATTGTTTTTCAGCAATATTACATGTTGGAAAAATCAATTTGATGAGTACAGACATCATCGATAAAGCGTCATAAAAGGACTTTAAGGACTTCAAACATTTTAAAATTTTTGTAAAAAATCTTCTCAAGTAACCTGAAGCCTTTCAGACTGTAGGACTGTAAAAATCAGATAGTTCGTTTTTGGTGAAATAATTACCCATCTTCTTGTCCTTCCTGCATTTTAAACATCCTATTTTAAACATTTAATTCACTTTGGCGAAACGTATCATTTTCAAAGTGATTATTGTTCAAAATATAATTCTAGTCAAAATTATTGACTAAAATTTATTTAATTTCTGATAAATTCTGATAGTGTATTCGTATATTTTTCATGAAGTAAATAAAAGCCCATAACTTTATTTTTTTATTAATTAATTTATTTATTATCTCCATATATAAAATTCGTGAGTTTGTTTGTTTGTTTGTTTGTTTGTTCACCCATTTCCCGTGGAGATAGAGATCTGAAATGAAATATATATTATTTGTTACCTGAATAACGTTAAATAAAAGAAAATTATCACTATATTCTCAAAATTGGAGCCAGGGTAGTATGTGTTTTGCGTGCTCGCTGATGATAATAGCACAAATATATTAAAAATAAAAGTAACAAAAAAATTTTTGAATTTAAAATTTGAATAATATAAACAATGATAATGAAGTCAAGTCATGGATCCAGGGTAGCCAGTAGCTTGCGTGCTCGCCGATGACAGTAGTGAAAATGTATTATTTTTAAATGTAACAAAAAAAAATTAATTTAAAATTTGCGAAATATAATCACTGGTAATAAAATAAAATCATGTAGCAAGAGTAGCCCAGAGGCTTGCGTGCTTGCTGATGAAAGTAGTGCAAATGTATTATAAATAAATGCAACACATATGTAATAAACTACTACATTAGAAGTTAAAAATGAATAATTTTAGAAACAAACTTGAACACAAATGTCAGATAAAATACGAATATTCTGAGGTAATATTATAAAGAAGCATTCCTTGCATTAATGTTATTTTATATTAGGTAATTCACTTGAATATTTCAATTTACAAGTTTTGCGTGTTTTAAATATATTTCTTTGTGTATATAACATGATTTGATGTTTTATTTATTTATATGATAAAAGAAATGATTTTTTTTTACTTTTAAATGATTTTTATTTTGCTAAATATACTTACTGTATATTTATCTTGAATCATATTAAGAATACTATATCAAAAGCTTGGGCCATATAAGAATCTGTTCCCGTGCCTTAATAACAAGAAATAACGATTAAAATTATCCCTGTCAATCATGTTCAGTGAATTAATTTCAATACCTATTGATATAATTTCTGAGTGACACAAAGGGTCACGGGTAGTCTAGTTTAATAATAAAACCAAGGTAATATATTCAATTCTGTTACAATAATTGAAACTTGAAAACATGTTTCTATTATCAAATAAGTAAGAATTATAGTATAAAGAAACTAATTTATAAATAACGAGGAATAGAAGAAGAAAAGTTGAAGCGAAGAGCTGGTTTTATTGATCCTGTGATTTATCTTAGTCTCTAGTGTATAGTTGACTCTTATTATATTTTAGAGGGCATAAAAACAAAACTAATAAGACTGGAAAAATAAATTATGTGTTTCGCTAGAATTACATTGAAACTTACTCAATTTTTGAATATATATTCCTAAAAATGTACATCGTATTATTTATTGTAGCACAAAAAGATACTTCTAGACTACTTCCAAGTCATAATCAAATAAAAATAAAAATATTTCCAGTGCATGTTCATGAATTGAAAAGAATTGTTAGGAGTAATGAGTTAGCACAACAGATGATTCAAATTATGATAATAGTTATCAGCTATAAAAACAATGTTACTAGAAATAAAAAAACTAAGTCTTAGCTGTACAAAGCTTAGTTTTTAAATATAAAAATATCATTCTATTTTTTTTATTAACATGCACTGCATATCGAAAACGGAACGGCTTACTTTTCTTTACAGAGAAAAAAAACCTACATAACTTCAAGATTTTGAACTGAATCTCAAAACAAAAGATTGATTTGGTGTTTTTGATTTAATAAAGGTAATTGGAGGTATGAATGATGAAAGGAATTCTAAATTAAAACTTCCCTTTTTGATTTTAAAAATAACGTCAGAAGAAGAAAGTTATCTGGTTAACAACAATGCGTGCAAACAATAACACGAGTCAGTTTGTTTCAATAGATCTCTAGAACAGATCTCTCTCTCTCTCACTTATTCAGTTATCTCTCTATTATTAATGGTATTTCAGGAATTCAAAATATAACGGTAAGTGAAACATACCTGTGACTGAAGAGTATATAATTATTGTCTCTTTATATATATATTGATAAAAATATCGACCGTGGAATAGAAACAAAACTAAAGTTTATCAGGACTCAGTCAGTTCTTCAGGTTCAAATTAAACTATCATTGCCAACGTTTCGGTTTATATTTAAAACCTTTTTCATAGGCAGATGTATAAATTTTAAAACAAAAAAACTAAATATTACATTGCAAATTATTTTACAAAGAATATTTGAGTTTGTAAGTGTGTCTCTTTCTCTGTGTGTTGCAGAGAAATATATATATATATATATATTCACTGATAAAACGAAATACGATCCAAACTGGACACAATACGAGTTCGAGATTAACAATCCGTTAACAATCCGTAACCCGTTACGGGTTACTTGCCGTTGCGCCTACAACGTGCTTGGTCTCCCATTCTCTTTTCTCCTGAAGACGGATTACCCGAAAATTTGAGTCTGTAAGTGTGTTTCCCTACTTTGTGTGTTGCTCTTTGTTAATCTCGAACTCGTGTATATATATATATATACCATGATAAACGAAAAACGGTCCGGCAGGACAAATAACAATTAAAATAAGCAGTGACACATAAACAGAAACACAACAAAGACTCACTTTTCAATATTTCGACCGTAATGGCGGTCGTCCTCAGGAGAAGAAGTGAATTGACGGAGGGACGACAGTCAACAATTGACTGTCGTCCCTCCGTCAATTCACTTCTTCTCCTGAGGACGACCGCCATTACGGTCGAAATATTGAAAAGTGAGTCTTTGTTGTGTTTCTGTTTATGTGTGACTGCTTATTTTAATTGGTATATATATATATTATATATATATATATATATATATATATAAGCTAATCAGATAGAGATATATATACATTCACACATTTTGTATAGAAGATAAGAAACAAAATTTTTTTGTAAATAAAATAAATTTTTGTATATCTTGAAAATTATATATTCAATATTCTGTATATAATTGAATAAACATTGGACCTTTATTTTTAGTATGTTTTAACAACCATGTTACAATAATTATGATAGCTTCTTTATATAACCCCAATTTTATTTTATATTGTATACGAACAGAGATACATTTTGGATACATGTAAAAATATGTTATGTCATTTTAACTTTAAAAACTGTTAATTGTATAATATTTAAATCTATATATTTAATTTGTGTAAGGGAGCAATGAATAATAAACTTATTGATTTACAGGTCACTGAAATGAGGAAAACTAAACAAAAAAGCTATTAGAATTGAGAAATTACGTTTATATAGGTCAAGGGTGAAACGTGAGCAGAGGGTGAGAGAGAGATCGTGACATGAGTATTGAGAGGGTGAAATGTGTGATAGGGAGGAAAAGGGAGTAGGAGCAAGAGGGGAAATGGGGATGAGAGCGGGTAAAATTAAACCTACTATCTGTATCTTACATTACCTTATATTCATTTGAAGAATTCATTGATCATCAAAAGGAAGGAGTTGAAGACCTCCTAAATAAAGTCGACTTAGACAAACTATAGGCCTCCCGATATAAAATTGCAGGCACCTTTTGCAGAATGAACAGATGATAAATATAAGAAGTGAATCTCTAATTACTGAGTAGTTGAAAAGTACCATAAAACATCCATGGGCGATAAACTGACTCAATCCAAAATTATATAAAACAATTAGACTAGTAAATTTAATTATATATTGTTAATTTCATAATGTAATCAATTAGATTTAAGTATTGTGAATAAATTAATTATATTTCATGTTAGCTTTATAAGAACTAATTTATAAGGACCGAAAATTAGAGACTGTAAGTGTGTTCTTTTGATTTCTCTATGTTTCTTTGTCTATATTGAACTATATATATATATATATTGACTTCTTTTTTTTTTCTTTTTTTTCTTTTTTTTTTTTGACTCTGACGAAGACCGCTTGTTACGGTTGAAAGATCTTAGTCTTGTTTTCCCATTCTTATTGTGGTTTAATCATTGATTGTTGTTTCACGTGTTTATGTGAAATCTTTTTATATATATATATATATATATATATCCTCCCCTATATCTATATATATATATAAAAAAAATTCAATAATATATCAACCGTTGGATAGAATAGGTGTATAATGTAATCGGGATTCGGTCAATTTTCCAGGATCAAAATCAAACTCTCAATGCCGACGTTTCGGTTTTATTTAAAACCTTTTTCATAGGCCTACAAACAACTTAATTGAACGTTGTTGGTTTAAATATACAAGAGAACAACCAGAACATTCCAATCAAAATCATGCTGAACTTGAAGTTTTAAATAAAAAGTATTTCAAATTTCCGTATGTTGAGGGCTTATCACAATCAATTAGAAAAGTTTTAAAACGAAATGTACCTGAAGTTACATTGGCATTTTATAACAAAAGAAAAGTCAAGTCTTTATTTTCAAATTTGAAACAAAAAATATCAAAGGAGTTACAAAATAACCTCATTTATACGATCAAATGTAAAGACTGCGACAAGCGTTATTACGGAGAAACAAGTCGTTTTTTAAAAGAAGACTTTATAAACATTCTTATTCAATAAGAACTAATAAAAGTAACGCAACTGCTTTAGCATTCCATGCCTTAAACGAAGGTCACATGTTCGATTTTGAAGAAGCAATTATAGTAGATAAAGAACAAGATGAGCAAAGAAGAAAGACCCTCGAAATGCTATATATTAAAAAAGATCTAATTTCACTTAATCATAGAAGTGACATTACCAATTTGAACACTATTTATTCAGGAGTGTTAAGTTGATTTTAGTGAAATTTAATTTCCTTAGTTCCTTTTTGTGTTTCTTGAGTGAACAGTGTTCGGTTTACATGTAATTGTAATCATTTAGTCTGGTCTAAGTTTTTGACCAGTTAAGATGTTAGTTCACTAACTATCTATTGTTACTTCATTTTATATAATGTAAATTTCATCATTTTTCTAATTCAAAAATTCTGACTTCTGTAAGTTCATAAAAATGTTTATTGCTTTTCTATTACTTCTACTTGTATATATATTTTTGTTTTTTCACAACTGTAATATTCCATTTTGATGGTAGTTATATGTTGATGTTTATATATGATTTCTTGTCATCCTTTGTTTGTAGGCCTATGAAAAAGGTTTTAAATAAACCGAAACGTCGGCATTGAGAGTTTGATTTTGATCCTGGAAAATTGACCGAATCCCGATTACATTATACACCTATATATATATATATATATATATATATATAACTTCAACTTTATATATATATATATATATATATATTTATATACCTTAATTACTATGAAGTGATTATTCGACTGAACGTTTATTCCCTGCATATTTCTCAAACCCTGCAGATGACATAGTTGGGAACACTAAAGTAAAGATAAGAGAATATATCGATCAAGTAAAACTAGAATTTGATTTTGTATTTAGTTTATTATCACTATTGAAAAGATAATTTATATTTATATAATATATAAAATGATAAATCCTATTAAAAATGTATAGTGGTATATTAATTATATATACTTTTTAAATATGATTTCAATTAATGTTTCAAAGATTTATTAGAGACAATTAGTAGGAAAAGTTAAATTTTTTTCTTGGAGTAATATTTTTATTCAAAATGTTTCCATTTTCTCAGCGACTGCCTAATTCACATCGCAACAGAGGGATTGCTTAAATATTTACTTCTGTCAGTCTTATTCTATATCACATGATGTCAGTCTCCGTTTTCTCCTTATTTTCGTTATTAAGAATTAACTCTAAATGGCAGGGTGGCAGAGTTGAAATTACAATAAAAACCACTAGGTGCTAAAGTAAAGGCGAACTTTGCCGGTCATCGGAGGTAATCAACCAGCTCTGTGTAAATAACTTAGAGCGAATTATCTGCAGATAAAGCGGTATATAGCTTATTTATGTTTGACCTTCTCCTTCTTAGCTTACTCTATGATTCAAACATTTTAGCACAAACTGATTTATAGATTGAGCAGCGCTTTGGTAAGTAATTATACCACAATTATTGCATTTGATTTAATAATATTACAATGTTTTTAATAATTATATAATATCAACATCTAAGGCACATGATCTTTTAATCAAATCCTATTTTGTGTCAAGGCATGTCATTGTGTGACATCCTGACGAAGACCAGTTACATGGCTAAAATGAAACTGAATCTGTAACAGTAGTTTAAACTTTTTTTTCCTACATATTTATAGCAGAATCTTGCTATAAAAAACTAAACTTATAACTGAAATATACAAAAAAGGATAAGATACACCCACAATCAATCATTGTAGCTTCACGCTGCCTTGAAGAGAAAAAAAGGAAAAAAAAGCACAAGAACGAAGAAGAAAAGTGTTTGCAGACCGTTAGATAACCAAAGATAACCAAATGCGTATAACTGTATAATACGACAATAATAACATAAAATATGTATTTATAAATATTTATGCATGCTTTGTTAGTCAAAAACTTAATACTCTGGGACTTTTTAAGTACCCCATTGACTTATAGAAGAGCATCGCAATGGTTTTAAACCTAAACTCATCTAAAAACCTTCTATACCAGGTTACTTTAACCAAAGTATTCCCGCAATTACTCCTCACTTTATCATTCTGAAGACAAGTCTCATATTACTTGGATGTTTAATTGACCATGAACCAAATATTGCTGATGAAGTTTCGTTCCGAAAACTCAGATAACTTACGCTTATTTGTATTTGGATGAAACTGTTTGTTTAATCGCCTGTTCTTATTTTTGTTTTATTGTTTAAATGAATCCCCTTGCGGGTGATAATCTCCTTTTATCCCCTTTTTACCCGCTTTTTGTTTGATCGATGATTCTACAGACTCTACATTGGGAGTCCTAAATTTTGCCTAACTCAAGTGCATTTCGAGTAAGGATCTTTAACAAGTACCTGACATTGTACAGGCTCGGGACCGACGCCTTAACGTCATCTACGAGGTACAACCTACTCAGATTCATTCACCTCAAGCGTGAAAAAATCGAAGGCCAGATGGGGATCGAACCCCGGACTACCAGCTCAGAGGCGAGTACGTTAACCACTGAGCTAAAGTGGCTCCCTGTCTGTTCTTAAATTGTATTGAATTCTTGTCATACCTAAAATTAATGACATTTAACCAAACTTAACAAAACAAATTATTAATTAATATATTAAATAAAACAATAGATTTCTGAAATAATCATTACATTAATTTGACTAATGTCTTAAACATATTAAATTACTTGAAACTCAACCATCAACTAAAGCTATTACAACGCTTCTATAAATACTAAGTTCATTTGAATAATTTAAATTAAATTGTTCAACTGAAAACTAGAACAGCTTTGAAAAAAAAAAACTGATTTAAAACTTGTCTACAAAGAATGACTGAAGTCATTGTTAAACAAATATAGCAGTGTAAACGCAAGGAAGTTGTCGTAGCCAGAAAATTGAGAATTAAGGAGGAAAGGTGGTTGAGGTTTGCCAGCGAGGTGTACCGAATCGATTGAAGGCTTGTCACAGAATGTCATGCAGATTAATTCAGTCGTCGCGTTTCCGTAAAAAAACATACATACACACTGCAGTTTTGGTTTATAGTACACATTTTTTTTAGCGGTTTTGATTTAAATTAACTGATTTATATTGTTTTTAACTTGATTGAAATATTTCAGCATTCTTACTGATAATATAGGATGCTTTTAATTTTTATCGTAAAAACAAAGGGCTGAAAAATTAATAGTTTTAAGTTTCTCACTTAAAAAGCTATAACCGCTTTTAAAAGAAACAACAAATAAAAGATATTCTGACCATTAAAAAGGTAAAAAATGTGTAAATAATTAGGATAAGAAGCTATTTTTCTTTGTTAAAATCGGGTTTGGTTGAATTTATTTTGAAAAGGGTAAATCCAGGGTGGAATGAAATGAGGTTGGGTTTGTAAATTGCAATGAACTGCTGTGTCCTTTTATGATTAAATGCTTCAATTGTGCAAAAAACTTTAAAAAGAAATCCTTTTCCTTCGACAATTCTTGAATTCATTTCTCAACTTAATGCTTTATTCGTGTCTTTGATATCGCAGAGTTTGCAAAACATATATATCAATATAATGGGGCACATCGATTTCCTATATTTCTTTCTATATTTCAATTGTAGTCTAAGAATAAGTGGCTGTAAAGAGGACTTCAACGACATTTCCTTTCAACAAAACATTTCTATGAAAAAATACTATGTTTTTGTCATGAGCTATTAACGTAAAATCCAAAAGATAGTACAACTTTGAGATGCACTGTTAACAGTTAAGGTAAAGCTCATATTCACTTAGAAATAACACAATAAATATCTTTACGGAGTGTACTTTAATACCACATCTAATATAACAAAGTACCAGTGCGTGCCTCTTGGTTTATTTTTCAAACTTATCCTAGGGATTTATAAATATACATCATAATCATATACATTCTATGATTACCTTTCATATAAATTTCTAGGATATACTATACGTCTTGACATCATTGCTTAATAATACCATTCACACAAACTTTTACAATATTTCGCATTTTATGCCTTATTGTTTACCTTTCTGACTAACCGTACTCTCTGCGTGTGTAATAAATATGAATTGAATCGAAATTGTTAATTACTTCCTAAAAGCTTTTCGTGTCCATACATTATCAATGCGTGCAATAGAGTTTGCATGGTTAATTATACTTAACTTCTTTGACCTATAACTTCATAGAGTTTATAAACACATAATAAGAAAATAGTAAAGTTAAACATTATAAAAATGTTACTAAATTGAGTATATTTTATTATATTTTAATGCTAGTAAAAATTATATTATTTTATTATCTAATATCTTCAAGTTTAAAATAATTATATTGTTTATATACCATTGATTATTATCCTAAATTGATAAGTTATTTAATTAAAAAAAAAACACTTTTCAAGACTTGAGATGCTAATTAAATTATGGCAAACAAACTCTCGTCCTACAAGTGCAACTTGATATCCTTTTTAATGTTTAAGCATTGTGTTACCCCTGACCTGTTAGACCACACTGCTACATAAACGACCCTACCACATGATATACTAATGTACTCACTGACCTCCCACAAACAGTAACACAATAATTTAGCAGTAGTCCACCCCTGGTGTGGAACTGTTTTATTACCACTACAGTAAACAGAAATATTCGTTGGGGTTGAAATGTAATAGACTTTAAGATATTTAAAACCTACTTGTGGCAAAATAAAATTCTGAAAGTCACACTTTTTGACAAATCTTATTATATTTAACAGTCATACGGTTCTCACCAAGCTAAAGAAGTATATTGTTTTTGGAAACCATTAAAACATTGGAATACTTTTCATTCTTCATGTCATGCATGTAGCATTTACATGTGGTAGCCACATTCAAGTAAATTAAACAATGAAATTATTAATTAGCTAGATAGCAGATTTACTTAGAGCAAAGTTGAGTGTAGACCACAACATATGTGTGACACATTTATTTGGATATTATGAATTGAAATTCTGAAATTGTTCATAATTACTCCCTTAAAATATGAACTATTTCCTTTTATAATTTGTTATTGATTATAATTATAATTTTCAAAATAATTTATAATTATAAATTACTTAGATTGCACACTGAGATCTAAATAAGTACAATTAAGCAAATCTGACAAGTCAATAAAGGTGCAACTTAATAACTGTATTTGACCATATACATTACTGACCTTTGAATTTTTTAAAAATAATAAAATTCTCACCATTTCATAATAACATATAGGCAACTCAAAATATAAAATTCTAGTCCCTTGAACGACTGAAATAGTGAGAAAAACTTAGTTTTTTATTTGAAACAAAAATACGATTAAGTATGTTTTTTATAATGAAATATTTCCAAATAACAATAGCGGTCATTGCGGCAGCAAAAACCACATACCCGAGACATTGCATTCGATTCTGCTAAATTGTGTGACTTTTAGAGTATCTCTAAAATTTTTGACACTCACCTCAGACCTTCACACATCTAGACATTTTAATAAAATATCAGAAATGAATTGAGGGGACATTATAACAGCTAAATCTATATTATTTTCCCATTTCATTATTTTCTACTTAGAGTGGAGTAAAAAAATGTTAATTATATTTGCAAAACCTGTTTTTTAGAAATAAAAGTTACTTCTTGTTTCTTTTTTTGTTGTTCACTGTTATAGCTAAATTATTTCAAAACAGTCATTCGAGTTGAAATAGTCTTATTTTTACTTTCATTAAAGGGTGTCTGTATCACGAAAGAACAGAATTATAAAAATGTAAAATTATAACTTTTTTTGAAAAATGTTACCCAAATATACTTGTTTATGACTTGTTTTTATTTGAGCTATGCAGCGTTTTAAGGCCGTTGTAATGGCTGGATTTCACTTGCAAATATAGTCGCAAAGAGGGACTTAATATGCATTAGGCTGGCAAGCACTTGCTACCATTCCACCAGCACAGTCGTCTCTTTTCAATTTGCTCTTCTAATGACTCATTAAAACTCATCAAAACGAATATCGCTTAACCCCCAATACTTTTACTTCATTCTTCATTTTCTTTATTTTTTTTTTTTTTTCATATTAATACTTAATATGAAAATATGAAAATTTATCAACTTTTTAGTAAATAGTAACTTGTTTTAGTAAATAATCTGATATAGATTTATAAATTTCCTATATATTATTTTGCCACCAAAAATAATAATGACAGCATTTATACAAAAAAAAAAATCAAAAATATCAACTATAAAACTCATTAGACTAATTTTCTCCAAATCATGTAAGTGAAAATATTTCTGTGCATTAACATACCAGGTTTTAACATATACTAATTATATGCAATAACGTACTATTGCATATAATTAAATGCAAGGTTGCTACTCACAAATCAGAATCTACGCTAATATATACAGAGAGACTGTTAACGACTCATCTACTGACTGCACAACAACGAACAATCATTGAGTTCTACTTTGATCGGACAAAAACTCAGTCGATTTGAACAATTATTGTTTCAAATACTATTATCTGTAATATTATACTTATTATTAAAGTGTCAATTTAGTGTCAAATATATAGCTATATTCCTTTTAACCGTTTTCAGTACTTTGAGAAGGTTATGTAAATACGACAACAGGGTTTGAGCAAGTGGGTTAGTTTGAGCTGGAAGTCTGTTGGATAAGATTTGTAGGTAATCTATTAGAGAATTTCAAATATTAATGTAATTAGCCAGTTTACATACTCAAATCAAATTTAAAGTCAGCGATTCAGTATAATTTAATACTTTTATAGTTGGGAACTTCTAATTTTTGAAAATAAGATATACGAACTATTAGACTAGAATAGTGAAAAAACTGGATATATGTCAACAAACATAAATCCTCTTTCTTGAGGAAAGAGTCCATTCATCACATTTCAATATCATGATAAGATACTACAATTCATAAAGATGAAGTAATTATAACTGTTATTAAGTTTTACTCAAGAGTGTAATATATTGATTTATTAAAGCATTTTATGAGACAAATCCTTCATACCATGGAAGACAAAGGAAATTCATTTATGTTTATTGGCGGTGATTTTTTTGGTCTAAAAATATTATTCCTCTTATATCTCCTATAAGTCAATAAATTTTTAATTTTATTCCACTATAAGCATCAATTTCATCTCAGAGGATTCACTCAAAAAAATTCTAAGTCAATGTAAATAATGTAAAAAAATTACAAAAATTCGACAAGTATAGCAGGTGATCCCTTAGTCTAGGAAAAACAAACAGTTTTTATAGCTTTATTGCTCTTTGCCATTATTGAAATTTCATTTTTTTTTCATTCTTTGCTAATTTTTTGTTCCATTTTTGAACATATTTTCATGATTTTTAATGAGCCGTTTAGCAATAAAAAAAAATTCTGAAAACAGAAATCGTACTGTAACGCCCCTTTGAAGAAAGTAATTTTTAAAAAAATTATCTCAACTCATTTTCCACATAATGTTCTATTTGTAGATACAGTTTCATTTTGATCCGTCCAACGGTATGGCTTCTATCGCTCTCACAAGCTTTGAGATTGAATTATAAGTCAATATTTAAAGATTTTATTGAAAAAAAATTTTTCCGTTGTTTTAAAATTCTGAATATTTTTTTTGTTTATTGTATTTGTAACCTCAAAGATAATGCCAAAATTTCAAAGCTCTAGAGTTAGCAGTTTAAGAGAAAAAAATGTTTTCTAAAAACGGATTTTTGGCAAAAAAAGTGACTTTCCCGTCATGCATACCATAATTCTTCCCAAACAATAGAGATCATCTCCACTATAGGACCATTTTTGAGTTAAATATCAACTTGATCCATCAAAGACTCTGGACCGTAGCGTGGTAACAAGCAATGCTAACACACTCACCCACCCACCCACTCACACACATACACACACACACAAACACACACACACACAGACACACACACAAAAACACACACACACAGACATCATCGCAAAAACCACATAAAACGACTTCTGGGACCTCAAAACATGTAATTCCGCCAAAATCTCGAGATCGAATTTTTTCACGATCACTGTACTTTACTCATAGTAAAGTAAAAATATCTAATGTTTTAATTGTGAAAATTTATAAACAATTTATGTTGAAAAAATATTTATAAGAATTTTTTGTACTGATATTGATAATAAATGTCATAATTATTATGACTGTTATTATGATTATTATTATTTGTTGACCACGCCAATTCGGGTGTGATGCTAGTAGGCTGTACAAATAATATTTATTTTCATTTTCTGATAAAAAAGAGAGGCTGAGTAAACAATGCAACCACTCTTTTAGAGTGAATATAAAAAAAGACCACGAAGTAAACTATTTTTCAAATCACTTTTGTATGAGGGAGGCAACAAACAACCCTAAATGTTAAACGACATGTCACACATTTTACCAGCCTTCTCTACCAAAATTAAATTCATGTTCCTCTCTGACTGATCAAGTTTGGCTTTCATTAAATAACAAATGGAAAATCCATTGTAGAAGTCGTTTTTTTTTCACATTCTTTAATTTTTTTGTAAAAATAAATATTTTGGTAAAATTATTTATAATTTTATAAAATGTAAAATAATCAACATGTAATCACTATGTGAATATAAACAAAGTAGGTATCACTACTTCATATTTTTTTCTAAGAGGATGAGACCTTTCATTTTTTTGAAATTTTAACGAGGACTGCTCGAATGGCCGAAAAGCTGATGGTTTCTGCGCTTGTGTTATTCATCTTGTAGGTCTTCATCTATCAATAAATCGAGATATTTATCTTCAAAATTAATTGCAATATTATACAAACAAAATTAGTATTATTATAAACTTTAGATCTATCTCCTAAATTATGGAGTCGTCCGACCCGGTGATGAAACCTATGGGAAACTGGTTGGATAATATTATGTTTACTAACCTCTATGGTTCTAACAGTATGCATTTATTATGCATAATTATACTTGTATACTTGGTGAAGTAAGTTTTTGTGATATGAATTTTTTTAACATGAATATAAAATGATGCGTTTTAGTGAATCATAGAGTAGGGGGTTCTCCCCCTTATCAACTTATCCTACCTACTAACTCAAGCCAAATGAAGCATTTTGGTCGAGGCTTGCTCTTTAATTGGTACCCAACCACTGAAGTGTTTTAGGAACCGTGCTTCTAACCAACTAGCAAGGACGGAGGTGGTCAACGTTCGACTGCCAGCAGGTCTGGAAACTCTTTATCGGGAGAGATCATAGGATCAGGTTAAGGAACTCTTCAAACTGGATGGAAAAAAAGTATCAGGAAGGAAGTGAAAGACGCTAACTCAAAAGCAAAATCCCTACAGAGACTTCACTGCTAATTACAGGATAGGCACTACATACAATTTATCAACACATACACCGCCAACTTGTTGAATTAAAAAGAAAGAATTATTGCATAAAACAAAAATTGAGAACTGATCAATGATTTTTTGCTTGTGTTATTTTTAATTACTTTAGTGGAAAATAAAAATTGTGATTTGTTGTTTTTGAATATTTTTAAATAAATTATTTTTGAGATTTCCTGGTTTTTTACATCAATATCATTTATGGTTAGTTATACATTTTTGCAATAGTGAAAATGTCAGCTGTTAATGGATGGAAGGCATTTGAAGGCAGGTTTAGAAAGTCAATTTTGTTTGGAGTAGAAAACTATTTTTTGTTAATCAAGAGCAGTTGGAATGAAGACAGGCTAATTGAGTGCGGGTGGGGCGTCAGTAGTCGCTGATTGAGTTCATTTGGCGAGAGTAAACAGTCGGTCGGCCCGCGACAGTCCAGCGCTCTCCACTCCTATAAGGTCACCGCCTGCTCTGTCGCAATATGAATGCCCTTTAATCGAATATCGAACAACTCCACCCATTGTTCTTAACTTGGAATCCACTTTGTTTCAAACCCAATGACCCACCCCCTCCTTTTTTCCATTTAGTAAAATCCATTTTTATTTTTTTTTGCAAAACCCATACAATTATTTCCCAAGGTCCCGTATATTAAAGAAATCTGAATTCTATACATTAAAGTTTCTAATAACATTTTAAAAAGTAATAATAATAATAATAATAATAAATAACAAAATACTTTAAGCTAGCATTAGCATTGTAGTCACCATCAATAAATTTTAAAGTAGTGCTTCAAAACTTATTCCCTAATGAAATAAATTCCATGTGTTTTCGGTTCTTGGAATAATCAATTTTTCTTGATATTTTTATAACATTATATCTGCAGATTTAGTATCATGTAGCGCTAATTATATTTTTTTATTTTAGCTATCTACAGGGTGGGCCATAAGTTTCCATACATAGGCAAAATAAACATTTTATGTTGAATAACCATTTCATTTATATAATATGCTCTATATGATTTCCATTGTTTTCAAAGCACCTATTAATACGTGTTTCCCACTGTTGATGAACACGCATTAGCACAGTTGAAGGTATGCTTGTAATGGCGTTGGTGATTCGTTCTGTCTCGTATCTTTACCTGATACACCATAAACTTCAAATGCCCCCAAAGATAGAAATCTAGGGGGGAGAGATCTGGGGATCTGGGAGGCCACTCCACAGGACCACGCCGACCAATCCAAACATCCAGAAACTGCTGATCCAAAAACCGACGCACTTGAATACCATAATGAGGTGGAGCTCCATCTTGCTGGAAGTAAACTGGGTAGTCACCTTCCTCGTTTAACAGGGAAGGAAGAATTTCTTCTTGCAACATATGAAGATACCTTTCTGCATTAAGATTTTCACTGACAAAAAATGGTCCAATAATTCCGTCTCCCCATATCCCGGCCCACACCATCAATTTACCGGCACCTTGCATCTTCGTCGGACTCAGCCATTTAGGGTTCTCATTACTCCAATAACGTAGATTTTGCCGATTAACCTCTCCATTGACGTAAAAATTTGCTTCATCAGTAAACAAAATCTTAGTTGAAAAGTTTGGATCCTCGTTCACTTTAGTTAATGCCCATTCACAAAATTCCATTTTGTTTAGGAAAAATACATTTTCCTATGTATGGAAACTTATGGCCCACCCTGTATATTTATGCTAACAATAACATTTCTTAGGCAAAAAACCAATAGAACAGAAATAAAACTTATGAACAAATGACTTATAACAATAAATCTAAATAAAAAGATAATTCAATTCAAATGCCTTTAAATCAACAAAACAAAACATCATTATATAATAAAATATAATAAGTCCTATACAAACACGGTAAAAGAGAACCACACGTGCGGAAACGAAGTGTATAGTAAGCCTCCTCAACCATGAACTGTCCTCAGCTATTAAAAAATTATTTTAATATGATTTTATTCCTATAATAATATTCATTTAGTTTAAATAGTATGTTCAAAATGTTTAAAGAGAATTGTTTGACTATTACAAAAGGCATTGTAATCATGTAAAAATATGATACTAATAAGCTAAGCTGCGATTAAAGTGTGTTTACTGCCAAGACTGCTTTAACATTATAAATGTATTTTTAAGCAAACAATTCGTTCTCAAACTTGAAATGTTCATAGGTTTACGTTATTTAATTTGTTTTAATAAACCTTTGCATGGAAACTTTTATCTATAATTTCTAAGTAAAACAATACGAAAGGCTCCCAATCAATTAAAAGTCAAAAAAATGCCTTCTATTCATTGAAACTAAACACTCAGTGTATTCAAAACAACTGCATGTACAACATAAAGATGTTAGAATATGTACTTGTTCTATAGTATAAATTATATATTTCTTTATCAATAACTGCTTCATGAATACATTTTTTATACATTTTGTTTATATTAGTTAGCGATAACACTAATTGGAAAATACGGCAATCTTTTGCTGAAACAATAGTTCTGTTGAAAAAAGTATGAAAAACAAAAACCCTCATTTAAGTATTATTTTGGAGGCGCGACAACAAACTCGGAGAGAGGATTTGCCAGAGGGATAAAACGAACAAAAGATAATAATGAGAAGATGAAGCCTTGGTCTCTATATTTTTTGTTTAATCCGAAGGTTATGAACGCTCCTCTGGTTTTTTATTCATAATAAATTCCCATTTAGTTTAAAAAGCCTCTTTTTTATCATCATCCCTGATCAGTGTACCTAATGTACTATGTTTGAGTGATAGTTTAGCTTTTATACTCGCTTTTTTGTACAAATCGATTTAAGCTATAGAGAAGAAATTCAACTTGATAGAAACAGGAAATTGTTTTATTTATATGAATATATTCAATTGGAATGAGTTTGACAAATTATTAAAGATATTCTGTCATGTTCACAAGTAGCTGTAGCGTAACATAATAGGCTCAAAGTGGAGTTAAGAAGACATAAGAACATTTGATACACTGCAGGTGAAATGAAGTTCTGAACTGCCTGACAGGCAAGTGTCAGAGACTATCGACGAGGGTCCAGTCCAACTGAAACGTCAAGAATTCTCCACCCTTTTGGATTTACCTTAAAATTATTCATTCAGTTTGAAATGTGACAAAAATGATAGGTAACGGTATATTGATCTTATATAGTATACTAGCAAACGTACCCGTCTTTGACGGAATCAAAAATTCTATTATACTTGGTATTCCAATATATCAATTATAGTATTATATATACTAATACTATAATTAGAAATTATAGAATAGTAGAAAATACCATTATTAGTACAGTGTTAAACAAATGCCTCTGTATACACCACATTAGCTGTCTGTCCTTCAGGTTCACGGAAGAACAAACAGTTGGAACCTCTGACTCTTGAGCAAGTAAACTATAGTTGACCATGTGAGAAAAACTTAGTCTCGCTAACTTGAATTCCTGCGTTAGATAAAGTTTCCCTTTGCGACTTAGTTAACGTCATTGCGAAATAGACTCTGACGGGACTTTGCAATCATTTCAACGGAAACAGACAGTGGCTCGGAATCAATGGTATGTGTGGTATACACACAGACTCCCCAATACCACATCCAGTCATTATGTCCGCCTCTATGGCATATCTGTGTAGAGCACGAACTCAGAGTCGTGTCCCGTTGCACAGTTTTGGGGCACTCATGTTTCTTAATATGAAATTTGTTACTGCTACTAAATTGCAACATGATTGGTGCTCCTACTTTAAGTTTTTACTCATGAGCAGGCAGTCCAGGAGAAATAAATTCAGAGTCAAGAAATTCAATTAGATAATAAACTGCTTCTTCATCACTAATCCAATCTCTTTACTGACTTGTAAGTTCTTTCCTCGGTAGAACTTGTTTGTTGATTTTTCCTGCCTGTTCATATTAAGAGTTGAGAATTGCTCGTTTACAAAACTATTTATTCGTAATAGATAGTACATCCTCAACTCTGGGAAACACCTTTTCAAAGATGTCAAATACGCAATATATTCATATGCTCCAATGAAATTAAAATCAACTAACAATACCTACTTGCCACACCTGTGTATTTTCAAAACAAACTTGTCTGTGAAGTTAGGAAAATACGTTTAAAGCCCTATAACTTCGTTTCTGTACTGAATTATGAATCTATTTAGAGCCTATATTTTAAGTTAGGCATACACAAATCCAGTGTCAAAGTTTCAGCTCGCTATGTCTTATGGTGGCTGAGTTACTTGTGACAAACGTTTTTGCTTTAAACGTCCATAACTTCACTTCAACGTTGAATTTCCAATCAATTTAGAGCCTATATTTTAAGTTAGACCTACTCAAACCTACTGTAAAAGTTTCAGCTTTATATGTCTTATGGTAGCTGAGTTTACTTGTGACAAAGTTTTGCGGACAAACAGACAAACCGACAAACAGACAAACCGACAAACCGACAGAAATTTTTCTAAGGGTGGATTCGGTTTCTCCAATATATGAAACGTAAAGAAAACTTGAATTGAGTCAGTTCTAAGCAATGTTCAGACAAAATCATTATTTTATTTATATAGATGGTTCAGTATAATCAAAATTTTACAATGCATAATGCATTGTTTCAGAAAAAAATGAGTAAAAATACAACTTTTCTGTTACAGTATCTTTTTTTAAAAAAAGTTTTTACAAAAAACAAATTTTTTATAATTAATTATATCTTTACCGAAATATCTTACACTGTATCAATAATACAAAACATCCATGCCAATAGTAAAAATGCATCATTGTTTGATTGATATTAAAGCAAGAGGGTTCTTTCATAAGCTAGTGTTTTTGTACAAGATGAGATAAAATTGAAGTAGTACAGGAGATATATAAGATGAAGAACATGCAAAAGAGGTTTTACAATAAAAACAAAGGACAAAGATGGGTATAGAAATAGTTAAAGAACATTATGAGAATGAGTACAGAGGTTAAGACACGAAGCATTTAATTCGCTTTCCAAAAGATTATTGCGTTCTCGATTATATTGCTAATGATATGTCCTTCATGAACTTCTCAGTGACCTCGGTCAGGAAAGGGAGGAATACAGGTAATAATGAGGGAAGACAGACAAAGAGAGGAGGGAGGGAACAAAGGACATAAAGGGATATGAAGAGGAATATTACACGATATTGACTTGGGGGACAGAGAACGAAAATGTTACGAAAGTGAGCAAAAAGGGATAGAAAAACAGAATGGGGAAATTTCTGACTATATGCATTGTGACTGTTTTCAGGCTACGAACTTTAACAGTTTACATAAAGTTTAAATTTATGATAAACCATCCACAGTCGAGAGCAATACTTACCTAAATCAACATTTGAACAAAATCACCAAAATGAAGCGTGCAAAGGTTGATTTTGTTGAAAAGTGATATTGACTGTGGATAGTTGAGCATGAATATAAACTTTATGCAAATTGTTAAAGTTTGTAGCCTGGGAATGGCCACATGGACGGCTCAAGTGCACTGCTAATTGTATTAGTTTGTTCATCAACTAAAGTTTATTCATTAACTTCCATAAAATTCTTTCCACTAATTCTATTACCTTGGTATTGTACTTACCATTGTACACTCAATAACACCCAAAATTCATTAAGTTTTTGGGAATTATTCAAAAGGGTTTCTAAAAGGGCCAACATTTCCAACCAGAAGAATACTCACATCCTGGTACTAACCTGAATCGGTAATTTATTTGCTTTATTTTCTAAAATAATTATCTCAATTCTTAGTTCAATAATTAGCTCAAAAATATTTACATCTGTTCCATTTTACAGGTTGTAACATTAAGTCTGTTCATATGTCTTTATATACTTAAATTTCTTGTATATATATATATATTGGTATAAATAGGCAGCAGATCCTCTTTTAAACAGGAATCATTAAAATTAACCGCAGTCTCGGCATTCACGATCTTAAGACTGAGAGATTCGATCCTACGAACTAACCTCCTGCTAACAGGGTTCAACTGGAAAAGGAGTTGGCCAAGTGACATGTTAAATTAAAATCGATGACTTTTCTGTTACGGTTGAAAGATTTTAGTATTGTTTTCCCATTTCTTATTGTGGTTTGATCATTGATTGTTGTTTCACGTGTTTATGTGAAATCTTTATATATATATATATATAAATTATCACTAGGAAACAGGAAGAAAGGCCAACAAACGATCTCCATCAGTCGTGGCGTAAACAAGCATTTTATATATATATACCTTAAGTACATTTAAGCCACATTAAGAAATTCACAAAATGGGACTAAGACCTTTAAATCAAAACAACTAGTCTTGGTCAGTTTCACACTTGAACTGCCTTTGATTTAGTTGAAATATCTTAGTCCTATTTCTAAATTTGGCCCTTTCGTTTTGATGTTGATTTTCATTTCACGTGATTACTGTGAAGACTTGTTTCACAGACTTAATATAAAATAATTATAATAAGGGTTGTAGCTATTTTCTATAAAGTAATATATTTCCATAAGATTAATGGGAGGTAAAAGGGCTGTGGAAGAAAGTCTAAGACTCGACAAAGTACAAAATTGAGTCCTCTGGCTGAGAGGAGAAGGGTGGTGCAAAGCGATCTCTGCTTCCCTGGGGCCTTTGTGTCAAACCCACCCACATCACAAAACCCTATTCCCCGGGAAACAATTCTATTAAAGCACTGCCTTTGGCCTGACCACCTTCTTCATCTAGCTTTCGCCTTATCACAAGCACTCAAACCATTACTGTTATCTCACTTCTCCTTGATACTGCTAATATTACCTATATTCTTATTTTACCATTCAATGTATTTGCAGTCATGATCTTATTAAGGATTATATTTCAATAAAATCAGCACATCAAACAGGACATTGCATCATACATTTAAAATATTATCTGTATTCAAGCATTTTTCTTAAGTCCAAATTGAAACACTATTTAATAACCTTTCATCAATCTCAACTTTCTAACAGTCTCCTCTTATTTATACCACACCTCTCCTCCTCACACTGATATCAACCTACTATAGGGTTTGGATGCACCGTTATTCTTTGATACAGCCCTTCCCTATCTACTTCCACCAAATTGCCTGTTACTCTAGCTGACTTTGTTCTGAATACCTTTGATATTCGAAAATATGAAGGAAACAAGTTTCCTCGATTGTTGTCAGTGTCTGACTGCAAGGTATTTAACTCCAAGAAGAGGACCCCAAGGATGTTGGTGACTGGAGACGTAATTTGTATTGAGTAGTATACAGAAATTCTATCATTCAAATTATAATTGTCAACCATTTGGATAATTCCAAATGATTTTTCGTTGAAACATTCCCTGTTTTCCATTCAGCCAATCTTTGCATTGCAATTCAAAACTAAGTGAATACTCGAGAATACTTTTTTATCATCTTTACTGTGCATAAATCCCTTTCGATCGATACAAACATTGCTCTTTTAAATTCTTCTTACACAGATACTTCTATTAAATTTTGCCAAATTAAACATTTTTAGCTCTTCAACTGCAGCCAATTTCTTTCAATTTTGCCATTATAAATTAGATATAGTGAGAGGAGAGAAAGTGGAGATGGAAAAAATAGTACTTTATTTGAATGCCCAAATTATCTTAAAGTTGATTTATTTCCTTTGTGGTTTCAAGGGTGATAATTTATTTTATACTTAACTACATTGAGTAACATATTTTATTTCTATTTAGGAGTGTCCCGAGGGAGTAGTTCAAGAAGACGCCTTCAGAGATATCTACTCAAAATTCTTTCCCCATGGAAGTAAGTATTCATTTTACAAATCTCTTTTTTGGAATTTAATTACCTTCAAAGCACTTTTCCATTTATATTTATAAAATACATATTCCATTGCTAATTATTATATAAAATATAAAATAGGAAAAAAATTATAAAAATAATATTAAAATTACATAAACATAAATTGCTTTCTTTAGTCATAGTTTTAATTCCATTAGTTCAAATTATAAACAAATTGAAACATATTCATTATTAGTCAATTAATAAACCAAGATAAAAATTAACGTCACGTATCAATAGGTGAAAAAAAAAAGCTGTTGAATTGGAATGAAGTGTTAATTATAGACATTTTGATGCTTAAATGAATAACTTTCATTAAAAGTTGATAACAAAATAGCAGCTTCCTAAAAATCTTCATGATGACGATATAGAGGATAAAACTAAGCCTTCTACCGTGAAGGAAAGCCTTCTCATACGTCAAGTAGTGTCCTTTTATGTACTGACTTTTAAACAAAGTCTGGAGTTGTCAAAACTCAACTTGACTGTGTCTAAACCCATTACCAGAAACAAAAAGCAAATCCAACAAGTGACTGCAGGTAGAACTTAACAGTTTTTCACTTTTGTGTTATATTAACATTTGCAATAACACGATCTATGAAATGTTCATTATAGATAACTCACAAAAAGACAATCCGAATTTTGAAATCTCTAGAATAACTGAAAGATCAAGAGAGAAAGTTAGTATTTTTAAATACTTCTAAAATACATTGTATTAAGATATGAATAACTATCTAACCATATATGCTATTGGTGTGGTTGCTCTTTCGGTTCCGGGGCTTGTTCTTCAAAAAGAATATAGAGTACAATTTTGAAGATGGACAACCTGAAACTGGGTGAACGAGTCCTCCACCAGCATAAGAGATAAAATGGCTGATTCAACTTACAATGTAAATTATATTAGTCACTGTTCTCCCAACAATATGCACGCAGTTTTAAAATACTGTTCTTATGATCCAATAGCGCACAAAGCAAATGAATTTACTCCCACCTTGCATTATATACATTTACATTATTAGATAAAGCCGTCTTACTTCGTAACTGTTGTATTCGTCCGATCGGTCTTGCATCTTCAAATAGAACTAATAGTCTGAGACACATGCATATCCCCATGTCACCTAAATGTTTCAATTGTTAATATTAGGTTTGAATTGTTAAGTTCTGTTTCAGTCAGTTTAAAATTTGTTTCTTCAATGGTCTATATGGTTTATGTTCCCATTACATGTGAAGTTCTGTTATTGTAAACATACCTGCCTATCATAGATCTTCCCCTTCCTTTTCCACATCTGTACCCCTTACCATATGCTTAGTTTTCTCTCACTTGTCTACCATAGATCTTCCTCTTCCCTTTCCACATCTGTACCCTTTACCCATATTCTTAGTTTTCTCACATTTTTCTTCCATAGATCTTCCCCTTCCCTTTCCACATCTGTACCCTTTACCCATATTCTTAGGTTTCTCACACTTGTCTTCCATAGATTCTTCCCCTTCCCTTTCCACATCTGTACCCTTTACCCATATTCTTAGTTTTCTCACACTTGTCTTCCATAGATTCTTCCCCTTCCCTTTCCACATCTGTACCCTTTACCCATATTCTTAGTTTTCTCACATTTTTCTTCCATAGATCTTCCCCTTCCCTTTCCACATCTGTACCCTTTACCCATATTCTTAGGTTTCTCACACTTGTCTTCCATAGATTCTTCCCCTTCCCTTTCCACATCTGTACCCTTTACCCATATTCTTAGTTTTCTCACACTTGTCTTCCATAGATCTTCCCCTTCCCTTTCCACATCTGTACCCTTTACCCATATTCTTAGGTTTCTCACACTTGTCTTCCATAGATTCTTCCCCTTCCCTTTCCACATCTGTACCCTTTACCCATATTCTTAGTTTTCTCACACTTGTCTTCCATAGATCTTCCCCTTCCCTTTCCACATCTGTACCCTTTACCCATATTCTTAGGTTTCTCACACTTGTCTTCCATAGATTCTTCCCCTTCCCTTTCCACATCTGTACCCTTTACCCATATTCTTAGTTTTCTCACACTTGTCTTCCATAGATCTTCCCCTTCCCTTTCCACATCTGTACCCTTTACCCATATTCTTAGTTTTCTCACACTTGTCTTCCATAGATTCTTCCCCTTCCCTTTCCACATCTGTACCCTTTACCCATATTCTTAGTTTTCTCACACTTGTCTTCCATAGATCTTCCCCTTTCCCTTCCACATCTGTACCCCTTACCCATGTTGTTAGTTTTCTCTCAGACCACTCACCATGTTCTCTCAAGGTAGACATGTATTTAGATTTAGTGTACAGCATCGTAGTTTTTTATCCAGTTGAATACTTGATTATTCTTTTGTTTTTATATTTTGAATCAACCTGCAGATGAACACTCAGTGTTCGAGACACGTCACTTTTTAATAAATTCTTCTATGTGGATCCTCAATTTGCCTGTGTTACTCCAATATGCTCACAATTAATTATTGTACTGATGAAATAATTTCATTAGCCTAAATTTACTTTAAGATTTCTTACACGTCAATGTATATGAATGTTATCGTACCTAAAAAGTTCCTTTGTAAAAGTAACCATATTTATTGTGAATGCAGCTATCTATTAATGTAAAGCAATCAACATTCTGTTAGTTACATAAATATTGATTTAAATGATTTTTTGCAATTTTATAAAGGAAAAACAGAATTAATAGTTATATATACATTTTGTTATCTGCATGTGCCAGTGATTGTTTACAAGGATATGAATTACCTGTCAAGCTGTGGTGAGGTTAGGTTGCAAGGCAGAAAGATAATTGATGAGAGTTTGTGTTCTAATTTAATGGAAATTGAATCCCTGTAACGTGTCACCTTGCTACATCCAAACCTTGATGTTTTCATCTATGAACCCATCCCGTTCATCATTTTCTGAATAACATCTGACGACAAATATTTAATTTAAACATCTCAAGTTTCAAAACGGTTCAATTTTTCTTTTTTTATAAAGCACGGGGTATGTTTTTATTGATTCGCTATTTTATGAGGTATGACTTGTGGCTTCTTCAGAGAATCATCCATCTCTGAGTGATGATTCAGCTGGTGAGCAGCAGGTAGCTGAATGTTCATGATCAACTTTGGGTGCGAGAGTTCCTTATGGCTGAGAACCTATTTCAACATCACTGGCATCAGCCCTCAGGATACCTCTCGCAAGGATCACCAAGTACATTCTATTAGCACATGTTCCATATACATCGCAAAGTCTTCATCGCAAAGTCTGCATCGTGATTTCACTGTCACATGGAGCTTGTAAAGTTATTTCTGCCACCATGTGGCCGGTACAAGCTATTACAGCAAAGGATGCCTTTCATACCCTTGTAAATGATCAAACCACAATAAGAAAATGGGAAAACAAGACTAAGATCTTTCAACCGTAACAAGCGGTCTTCGTCAGAGTCAAAAACCAAACTGTTTTCCTAAGTCTATTTCTTGTTTTCCCATTTTCTTATTGTGGTTAGATCATTGATTGTTATTTCACGTGTTTATGTGAAATCTTTTTATACCCTTGTAAATATCATTTCTACCCGGTTTCACTTGTATATGCATTAAATAGAGTCCAACAGAAGTATTCAAGCAGACATAAAATATCAACATAATTGAGAATTTCATATACCAATAATTAAATTATAGAAATAAATTTAATCAATAATATACATGAAAAAGTTCTTATATATGTTACAAAGGCTTCCTACAAAGACTGCTTCAGGGCTTTTTATGAGGCATCCTGCTTTACCTGCTGCCGTAATCTTAAACACTATACAATTATCCCTTATCTTGTCGATTAATAGTTTACTCTAACTATGGAGCTATAACGTACATTTCTATGACACCTTTACTTCTACTTAAAACTACTGGAGTACACCATAACAACTTTGGTTTAAGTAAACATATCATCAAAGTCAATCGAAATCAATTTAATTCATTTTATTTTCAAATAACTATATTAATTTTCCCAATTAGAATGAAATATAATCCCCGTTACAGTACTTCAAAAAATCAGAAAATTATCAATGATTAATAATTAACGTTACTTATCATTGGATATTACTATAAATAAAAAAAGGAATTATTTGTGATAAGTGATGAAATTCGATGCGTTATCAATGCGCCCGGTAGGGTGAATAATTAAGTCAATAATTAGGAAACTATCACATTAATTTCAATTCAATTAGTAAATTTTAAATTTTATTTAAATGGTCTTTATATAATTAAAATTTCTAGATTTTATTCTAACTGATGTTTTAAAAGTAATGTTCTTTGTTATATCATTATTTTTTATAGCATTTAGTAATAAAATAGACCAATATATTATTGTTTTGATTGCTACTCAAATGCTGAAAAGAAATATGAATCCAAAAAATATTTTTTAGATGCAGACTGCATGTCGATGATTGCATAATAGAGGTCATTTATTTTATTACTCCGTTACAATAATCCAAAGTTATGCAACTTTTACATTTTGATCTAATTGAAACAATACTAAATTTGAAATTTCATGATTCTAGAGTGGTGAAAAGAGTACAAAAAATAGTACCGTTTTAATATAAATATACTTCAATGATATTCCAATCATACAATATTGCCCAAAAACATTATACCTGACAATTACATTACAAATACATTACCTGACAATTTTATGTCAATTTGTTAAACGTGTAGTGTGATTACCAAATTTTGTTTGCTTGTATCAAGATTGCATTTATCAACATACCTTTGCTCTTTGAAAGCTGATAATAAACTCTTATACTTGCTTCCTTTAAGGCCGTATGAGTGGTGTTTTAGTAGTGTAGGTTGTGATTAAAGGGCTATCGAAGGGATAGCCGGAAGGTCGTGACGCTCAGTCAGCTGCTGCAGTCACGAAATCGTAAAGTCACGTACATCACCTCTCTCGCTTCAATACGTCACCCTTTCAGACTCTCAACATCTTTTAAGTCACACCACTAAACTCTCTCACGTTTCAACCCTTTAATTCCTACTCACCTTTATGACACTTCATTTTATGTAGCAGCACAAGGCTGTTTGACGGGTTCCGTTAAATAACCTTCTACTTCTACGTATCTATTTATGCAATATATATTTGCATAAATAAATACAAGTAACTCAGAGTAAAACAAAATACCTACTGTAATCTATAATTCAAACACAAGTTATCATCTAGAATAGATCAAAATATATTCAAATATGAAATTTCAAAAGTAAACTAAATATGCATACTAAGAGTCTTAAAAATAGGTATAATGTTCGTCAGTAGCAAGAAAGAGGGATGACAGAGTGCCCCAGCAAAGGAGGTTGTCAATCCGTATATGGATATTCTGAACGAATAGAAATGATCCGAAACGGCCTAAACAATTCAATATGTGTAAAAATTTACAAATAAAAATAGATATCACACACACGTAAGCTTTATCTTGTATAAATGAATAACAAACAAATTAATTCTATTAGTCCTAAGTAACTTTTAATGATAAAGGCTAGTGCAAAATGATAGATGAAAAAATCTTAGCAGTAATTATGTCGACTTATTACTCACAATCAGTGAGGTGTCATTTTGCACATTTAGTTTTCCACAATATACCTGTAATTACTGTATATCCGTCAAATTAAATGCATAACGTGACTGTAGTAAGAATATGGATGCTAAATTCTCTTTCAACTGTGTACTTATTTATTCTAATTTATTTTTATTATTTGAGGGTGACTATAGCACTGCGTCTTAAAAAAAAAACTATTGTACTTCCCCTCTTCTGTACTAAAGTACCCCAGCAGTTAGCTTCAACGCCTCCAAGAAGCTCAGCACTATTGCTGGTTCCAGCGGTAAAAGGTTTTCTATGGTTTGTTGAGTGTCCCGAAGCACCTGCCTCTCTGCAGCAAAGTTACCTTGCAAGTTATCAGCAGGTGCAACGGTGTTTCTTCCTCTTTGCAGAATCTGCACAAACCATCGTTGATAATGTCCATTCAGGCTCCCTATGTTTCGGGAGAAAATACTTCCTTCCTCCTTCTTCGGGATGGTCTTCTTCGGGTCCTCAGGTGCACTTGTGGGAGGTTCGCACTAGTTAGCGCTTTTGGACCCTCTGCGCTTCCAGAGGATGGTGTCCAGACTTCCTTCTCCTTACAGGGGAAAATCCCTGAAGCTCTACCGGTGGTATTTTGTCCACTCCGTCAGAGCACCGCATACCGGAGTAAGACTATTTACTCAAGGGGGTCGCCTGGTGCCCTTGAGGCTCCGTTCGTAATACAGTAACCCCTGCATCATCCATCCTTCAGCACGGATCGCATAACACCTTAGATTGGGACTGGGTAAAAGGAGGGGATTTGGGGATTAGGAAGGATGGGAAACGAAGGTGGTCAGGCCCAGCCCCTGATCACCTTCTCCTCCTCTTTCGTTTGTCCCTGCATATAGCAGGTTAACAGAGTAGCCTCGTGAAGGCCGAAAGTCGGAGTTGAGTGTTAGAAGCTATTAGAGGCGCTTAATCACTCCATTACTACCCCTTCAACTGTGTAAGTTTCACTATAATTAAAATTACTAATTAATACTTTTTCTATAAAAATTATTTAAGAAATACTACTCATCTGGCTAAAATCATTTCCATATGATTTAGGTTAAGGTATATAAGTTTATTAAGGTTATTTATTTACTGAGCATACATGACATGATGGTCAAGAACTTGCAAATTTTATATTCTAGTTAAACATTGCATCCAAGTTATCCTGAAATATTCGATTTATTATTAATTTTTAATCCAAATAGATATGTAAATAGCCGTAGTTGAGGAACTGAACCTAAAAATTTAAATCTCAACCCCAGACAAATATCCAAAAAATTAAATTATTTAAAAACAAGGGTATATTGATTAACAAGCAAAAATACCATCCCATTTAAGCAAGAATGTTTAAATTAGTAGTTTTTAATGAAACGGAATACCTTTAAATACTATATAAACATTTAATATAAGTATCTCTAAAAATAGATTTATTTTTCTCCACAGAATTGCTATCTCAAATGATTTTGTTCTTCATGTTTGTTTTTTTGTTCCGTAATGACGAAGTTAAAGTGAATAAGGCTGTCTGAGTCGGCATGAACAGCTATTTATTAATATGTTGAACTTAAAGCTTAAAATATTTTTTCAAATATTTGACATCACAAGCTTGCACGTAAAGTGTGTATGACAGGTTTCATTAATGCTCCTCAGATACAGAATTCAACTAGAATAAAGTTTTTTAGTTAGATAATTCACTCTAAAATATTGTGATAAGGTTTTGAATGAATTAAGAGATACACTAGTTATGAAGCATTTAAGTTAGTTATTCATAACAGTAATAATATCATTGGTTATTGATATATTAATGGTTATCATGTTATTTATCTATGGATAGAAAAGAATAAAAAAACTATTAACATGTAATAATTGAGAAAAAATCTTTAGTCTCCTGTTACAAAGACTAAAAAAAAAAATTCATAAAAATGGGATCACGCCATGAATCTTTTAGCACTCTGCCTATTTCTGCTGCCACAATTCAGTTCAAATGGTCGATAGCACGTTTTATGTGGAACGTTGTCCCAGTACTGAATTTAATCGCTCAGTTTTATTATATTATCGATACGGTAAAGTGTAATATAATGCCTAGAACTGATAGAATAAATAAAACAAATGAATAATTCATTGTTTTTACAAAGAGGTTGTAGTTGTTAACAAAGGACTTATATGATTCATATAAGTTTAATCATTCATATTATCAAGTTCATCTATACTCTTTGAATTTATTTGATATTTTTTCATTTAATATAATTTCGGCTTTAATTCATACAACTATAAAATAACTAAAGTCCTTCATGTTATCACCGACTCTAAACCAGGCCTGAGCAACCTGCGGCCCACCGAGACGTTATATGCGACCGCGACCTATCTTACATTACAACTTTTTATGCGCGAGCCACAAGACGGCAGGTCATCGTAACGGTAACAAACAACAGAGGATTAGGTTAGTGCATTCTCTGGATGTATGGTCATTTAAAGTCATCCTACTAATCTACTTATATGGCAGAAAATCAGCCCATAAGTATGTTTTGGTTTTGTTCATGTCAAACGATGCATTTATGGATTTTGTACAATATTGGGACGATGATTAAATTTTATAACTCCTTTATCTTGGGACAAATTTCCACTCATAAAAAGTTTTGCTGCAAAAATGTTCTACATTTTTGGCTCCACATACATTTGTGAAGAAAGCTATTCATGTATGAAAATAAACAAGAATAAAACAGATGTTGTATAACAGACAAAAATTTTGGGCAACTTTTGTTAATCAGTTATAATATTAAAAAAATGATTACTACAGTGAGAGACTGTAGTCTATTACTGTCAATATTAAAACTTCTTAGTACATTTCTATATAAAAAAAATAATAAAAAGATACCAAGAATGTAATTTAAGAAACACAGTAAAGTTAATTCACTACAAATCATAAATTGTAGTATGGTGCAACAAAAAGTAACACTGGATCTGAAACCACGTACCAGTTAACAAAATTTCTAAAAAGTTAAACATAAACAATATTATGATCTTCTGGCATATAAAATGAGATTTTTGAAATATCTCTTATTGTAATATTCAAAAAATTCTCAGTATCTCAACATTTCTGGAAGATTTGTTGATCCCTCTTAAGACCTAAATATACAAAATTAAAAATTTCACATTCCTACTCAGTCACTCAGTTTCTCTAATATACTTTCTACATATTTTTGGTACAAGATACATTAGTCGACCAAAACTTGTATTTACATGGTACGACATATTTCGGTCCTCACTGACCATTACCAAGGATTATAGTGGTATAAAAAACGTAACTAAACTATTACTAGAATGTAAAAAACTTGTGAAAAAAAATATAGGCATACACTTTATCAAGACATGCATAAACGAAGGTCTGCATCCTAAATATATGTATATATAAATCAATGATAAAACCACAATATGAAATGGGGAAAAAAAGACTAAGATCTTTCAACCGTAACAAGCGGTCTTCGTCAGAGTCAAAAACCCAACTGTCGAAGACCACATGTTACATTTAACAGATTTTAATCTTTTTTTTTTCCTAAAACTAAGAACTTTCAACCGTAACAAGCGGTCTTACGCTCTTCCCATTTCATATTGTGGTTGATCATATACATATATAAATATGTGTGTGTGTATGTGAGTTGTGTGTAAAAATAGACATTATTTCGTTTCACCGCAGTTCTACGAGTGGAAGTGTAGCTATCTTGACACTTGGTCATTCGAGTTTCAGCGCCACATGACCGGCTTGATTCCATGGGGAGCCCTATATTTTAATCAGCTCATTACGGTGACAGTTTTAACGAGTCCCTTAAATTTTACAGGCCTAGCAACTTCAGCTTTCCCTCGTCTATTAGAGGGAGTGTTCACAAAATTGGTCATCTCATTAAAATAATCTGGTGTGAAACTTCACACGAGATAATTTACCCCAAAAAAAGAAATCCATCACAGTATTACTGTTGATGCTTTTGGTTATATTTCTCTCTATCGCTCTTTCCGCTTTATTTTAAACAGTTTCATTATAATTTAATATTAATATCTGTATTTACTGTCTTCTGTTTAATGGCCGTGTCAATGGAAATAAATTGTTTAAAAGTTTTTTTGTTAGCATTAACGAACAGTCTTTAAATCATTCAAAACGTTTTTGAATTTATGAACCTCAATGAATATTTTTTGAGCATTATTTCTGAAGTACATTAAATTCCAACTAAAAATCCAGAATCAAAGAAATTTTAACCAAAATCGTGTGGATTAAATTTTAGGAAATCGAAAAAATTCGTTTTCTTTTTCACATGAAGTAAACATATAAAGAGTGCAATTTTGTTGCCGACTTTGTTCTTCTGTTTCTGTTAGAGCAGAAAATTTCAGAAACTTAATTATCAAATTTGGTATTTATAGGTATTTTTCATTTTTTAGACATTCTGCCACACGCAGACAGACACACATACGCATTCACACAGGCACACACACACACACGTACAGCAATATATATGTATATATATATATATATATATATATATATATGCAGAAAAAACACAATAAATAAACACGTGGTGCAATCAATGAAGTTTAAACCACAGTGGAAAAAGGAAAACAATAGAATAAAATGCTCTGAGGCCTTTGAATTTAAGTTATCAGAGAGCAAACAAAGTAAAAACTGAGAAGCTAACATAAAGTGAAAGAAGCTAACTTTTATGTTAGCTTCTCAGTTTTTACTTTGTCCTCTGATGACATAAATTGAAAAGCCTCAGAGCATTTATTTCTATTGTATCCTTTTTTCCATTGTGGTTTAAACTTCATATATATATACGTGTATGAGTAGCAGTTTGCTCCTCAACGCGAGTACTTCACAATTCTGCCCGATGACGACGGATGTCGAAATATTGAAGTGAATTCTATCAGAAGTGACTTTCTGTGTTCTTTCCTATTTGTTAAAGTTTATATACATATATATATATACATACAAAATTGTCAGAATAAGACGTGATACACGAAAGGCCTCAGAATGATTATCTCTTATCTTTTGTGGATATATATATATATATACACTTTTTCATTGGAAATACGATCCAAAACGGACAAATATAGTTCAATATAGACAAAGAAACATAGAGAAATCAAAAGAACACACTTACAGTCTCTAATTTTTGGTTTGAACCGTCTTCAGGAGAGACGGTTCTCTCGTCTTCTCTCCTGAAGACGGTTCAAACCGAAAATTAGAGACTGTAAGTGTGTTCTTTTGATTTCTCTATGTTTCTTTGTCTATATTGAACTATACTCGTATATAGATATATGTCTATATATATATATATATATATATATATATATATATATATAGAGAGAGAGAGAGAGAGAGAGAGAGAGAGAGAGAGAGAGAGAATAAGAAAAATAATTTTAAGATCTTTCAACCAAAACGACTGATCTTTACCAGTGCAACTGATAGTGTTGGTAATAATATATATATTTATATAGCTCCTTGACCACTGATTTATCAAGTTCAAACAATTTTTGACGAAACGACGACGTAAAAAAGAGCTACTGGCTCACGTGTAGGACTTAGCCTTAAAAATACCAAACAATTTTTGGCGAAATGTCGCCGTAAAAACAGGATTTTAATTTTCTTTATGATCAAAATCCTCAAAAACCCCTTCTTTGAACTTTGTGTATATATATATATATATACCATGATAAACGAAAAACGGTCCGACAGGACAGATAACAATTAAAATAAGCAGTTACACATAAACTGAAACACAACAAAGACTCACTTTTCAATATTTCGACCGTAATGGCGGTCGTTCTCAGGAGAAGAAGTGAATTGACGGAGGGACGACAGTCAACTCATATATCTATATATATACAGGGAACTCCAAACTATAATTTCCATTGAAAACCTGATGTTTAAATTTCGACCCGAATGCGATACTTTCATTTAGCCTCTTAATTTTATACAGTCTTTTGTACTTACTGAACACCAAGTCGCTCCTACTCCCTCCAGTATATTTAGTTATACTTCATAAAGGGGACCACTTTGTAAACCATATCCCTCTCCTGTTAGTAATTTCCAGTTATTAACTTGGTGGAAATCGTATAATTACTGTGTTCACCTGTTGATCTCTTTTTAAGGTTTCAAGCACACTAGATAAAACTCGTTATGACTTATGAGCGACCGCACATTGGAGAACTGCCACAAAGCAAGATAAATTCTTAGTTTTTCCATGTAATATTTCACTTTTGAACGCTTTTTTGGATAATATATTTTCATTACTAGTATATATTTGCTAGAAACTGTTTTAACAATTTTTTAATATCTGGACTGGTGTAAACCTATATTTACTGTAAGTAAAGCATAAGTAAATCACAAAATAAAATATAATTAATTAATTGCATTCTTTATGTTAATTCTAAGAAAATGCGTTTATTAGAAAATAAGGAAATATTTAATGTTTATTAAATAAGAAAATATTATAAAATCCATATTTATTTAGTCTTCTTTACGTGATATATTTATCCAAAACAACTGATAAACACTTGTTTCAATGATGAAATGAAACATGTGGTATCAGCATTAATTGAAACCATATAATTTAAAAAAATAAATAACTAATTATATATAACTAATTAATTATATAAAAATGTGGAGTATATTTAGATTAAACAGACATCTTGAACTGATGCACACTAATTTATCAAGGTGACGACTGTTCTCATCCTTTTCCTCTTGTTTTCTAGCAGATCTAACCTTTTCGGTTACGAAAAGACAACACTGTAGTAGATTTTTTTTTATTGATTAAACCGATCCCCTAGCTGGTGATAACGTCAGCCGTTTAACGGATTTTTTGTTTTATCGGTGATTCTACATTGGGAGTCATCAATTTTGACTCTAGAGTTTAATTTAATTAAACGAGAAATGGTAACTTATAAGTTATATTTGTAACGAAAATTAAAAAATGTTATTATATAAAATAATCAAATCCTTAAATATATTAAAATAAATTACAATATCTAATGTATTGCTAATGGCTGAAGTAGAGATAATGCATGCTGTGGTTGTGTTGTGATTGTCACTTTAGAGGGATAATAAAACATTATAAATTAAATACAAATGTTGTAAACATTTATATCATTTGATTTTGTATACTACATTTTATTTTAAATGATGCTATATATAAGCTATTTCTTTGTTATTGTCATAAGATATAAGTTATTGTTAATTAGTTATCGATTATTATTCTTATTTTAAAAAAATATCTTCAAATAAATTTCTTGTAAAGAACTCTGAGATGTTAATAACATTAAGATAATAATAATAATAAGATAATTGCAGCTACTGGTGTCACTAGATAAGTATTTGTGGTATATTACTTTTGCAACCAGTAACAATTACGTCGTGTAATTTTATGTCATTCTTATCACAAAATTACATAATAATAAAGCTATTTACATAATGATAATACCATATGCAAAGTTTAAAGACTTTAGAATAATCAGAAGAACCGGGAAAAATTACTAGTTGTTTTGATATAAAGTACAGTGAAGTACCTTTCTTAGGTATATATAATGTCAAAGTGCAGGGCTTGTAGAGTGATAACAACTTTGGACAAACACCCACATAATCACATGAATAAGGACACTATTCTAAAAACATCTAAACTGGACTCAGGGGTCCTAAAACGTGAAAATCTGTAATACCTTGAAGCCAATAGTGATCACGATCGCTATATACTCGTATTACTAACAATAAAAGATAAAGGAAATAAGTCTTTCTCGATAGACACACAGTCCGCTTATTTACAAACACAGCTATGTATAGATTATACTCTACATCAAAGGTGTCAAACATACGGCCCGCGGGCCGGATCCGGCCCACCTGGGGGTTCAATCAGGCCTGCGGGATAAATCTGCATTATTATAAAAAAAAAAGAATCAGTTTACTTCAATTTCCTTAAATAACCTGCAGTTCTTATATATCCACCAGGAGTAGTGTGTTTTAGTATGCGCTGTATTATCCACTTTTCCTTTGTCCACGCACCTTGCCCAGCGAAATATCTCTGTCAAAAAGGATACAAGTGGATACAGAGTGTCGGATTTTAATAAAGATTTTTATAATTGACTTATTCTTCTTTGTACTATTTATTAGTATTAGTGACTGGTACAAAGAAAAAAGGTAGACTTATTGTTAGCTCAATGTAATTTTGTAATTAGCTTGCTGGCACGGCCCGCTTGAGATCAAACTAAGCTATATTCGGCCTCCAGACCAAAAGGGGTTTGACACCCCTGATCTACATACTAGATTACATACTATACCAACGGTTACTGGAAAATTATTTTCAATATTAACTGTTAACAATCGAGGAAGATTCATGGCTCAACAAATATACTACAGTAGGAATTTAATGAAGTTTAAAAAATATCTAGATACATTGTCCTCCAAGTGTGTTCAATTCATGCAAGTTATTATTATTTATGAGAGCTCTGCAGTAACCTGATATTAATGTAAATTTTCTTTAGTCAGAGTTTTTTTTTAAAATAATACATACAGTTTATATGAAGTATGTACACAGTTACATAGATAGATATAAAGCACTAAGAACAACTGCAGTTACATAACTGTTATATAGATATGAACACCGTTTGTTAACACAATCTTTTTATCTTCTATACATATTGAGCTGTAATACTTTATTGTATTTTGTAAATTACTGGAAATTTAGACGAAGATTTTACATAACGAAAGTTATAATAAAAATGCAATGCAATGCGAAAAACACTTTGAGCTCTCTGGATGTTTATCCCCTTGTAGTAGGAAATAAGTATCATATAGAAAACTAACTTCGGTAACGTTGTATAATGTAAGTCATATATTTAAGAGGCGTTATGTAGCTGATTTAACTAATGTGGGTACCTAACTTAGGTAGCTTCACTGACAAAGTAAAGTAATGAAAGTAAGATGAGGTAACTGTCTTAGGTAACGTTTGGTAACTGACTTAAGGTTCGTTAGTTATCATGGGTAACGTTACCTGGCATAGGTCATTTATGTAATGTTAGGCAACGTAGATAACTCGTTAGGTAACGTAGGTAATTGATTGCAAAATTAAGAAAAATTGAAATACTCAGTCCCAAAGGAACTAGGTTAGGTTTTTTAATCATGTTGTTTGTAAAATGTTGACGGAAGACTATGTTGAAAAAAGGTTTCTAGAGATACTTAGATGGAGTGGGAGACAAGTGTTTGTTAACTACTGAGTCAAGCTTTAGCCATTACTCAAATATAAAGACTTTTGCAGAAATCTTTCGATTAACCTTTTCTTTTTCTTTTGTTTTTTCTCTTGTTCTAAGGATGTTAGTCTGTTGGACAAATATCCAAAAGCACAGCTATTTAACATCAACATTGAAAAAAACCTTATAAAACTGAAGATAAACAACCACTTTGATATTACTTTTAAGATGTAAAGAAAATTTTAATATAATATTTGTTTTGCCAGATAAAATTAAATAAATGCTTCTTTTTTTTTCTTGAAAGAAAATATTTTCCTTCTAAATTGTTTTAAAGTTTATTTGTCGCATAAATAAGTCTAAGTAAGCATCATTATAATTTCATTTGAATTGTATAAGATGTATTGTTTCTTTGCAGTTGAAAGTGTTTTTTTGCCCAAAAAAATAACAACGCACTCCATCTATGAATAAGAATCATATTTACACATAAAAATGTTTGAACTTTGGTGTGTGACTGAATGAGTGACTATGCAAGAGTAGAAATTCCGTTGTTAGTTGCTTTGGGTAGAGTTTTCTCAAGAATTTCTTTGAAAATGACATTAGGCACTTACCTGGACACTCAGATATCTCCAGACGCCATCATCTTATCCAGGGTCGTCACTCTCTCACCTTTACTTTGCCAGTGAGTTAAAACTTTAGAAAATGGGGGGGATTGACGCTTTCATAAATCACTGACAATACTTCCTTTCTTGCTGCAGCCGATCATTAAGGCTGTAAAAATAAACTTCAAGTGTGCCATTTTATGGAACCAAATAGAACATCTGTTATCTGCAACCCCGCATGTTATCACCAAATAAGCACATCCTAACATATAAGGATGCTGCTCCTCAAAAATAAATAGTGACTGGAGACTAGAATGACTATATCTTCTTACATTTATTACAATACTACAAGCACATGCTTCATTATTGTAATATTTTCTCTACGCTGCATATGTTACTTGACACCACGACATAGTGCAAATAAAACCAATTACTACCTTCCCTTCTGCAAGAAGAGTTTCTACGCCTCTGTGACAAGAGACGTGTATGGACAAAGTATGGTCGTGAACATATTACTATAAAATTACATGGCCACATATTACACCCAACAAATGGTGAACCAGAAAAACTGGCTTGAATTGTTGTTTTTCCTCAATAAACTTCATAGTTTATAATAAGATTAAAAATACGTTTGCATTATTTGTTAGTAAATTTTAAGTAAAAGGGAAAAAACAAGAATGGAGAATTATGTAATATACTTAAGATTCAAATGAGGCCAAAAAATGGTGAATAGTCACGGTAGAATGACTGATGGGTTGTTTGATTTTGAAAACTAACTCAAAGCTATAAAGCGAGAGCCTGCCTCTAAGAGAATCCAGAATGAATTCACTGCACAAGGACCACTCTCCTTTGAATACTTTACCGCAACTCCTCCTGCATCTTCCTTCAAATTCTTTGAAACTTTAAACGCTCACAAACCTAAATTATCCTTTCTTTATTGGATTTTTAAAACTGCTTAGTAGTTAAAATTCATAAGAATATTTTAATATACCTCTGAATTTGTTATTTTAACAATATTACATTTTATTTTATATTTCTTAATAAGAAACTGTTAACTATCTTGTTTCAAAGTTAATAAATAAATGGATTTAGACTTTTTGAGCTTCTCTGACTCCATTGAGTTCATGTTTAGGTTAGATCCATCAGTTCTGTGTAGGTCAGGTGAGTCAAGAGTTCTTTAGCTTTCTAAACAACGTTTGACACCTTTTGATAATTATTATTATTATATTTTTATTATTTAAGGGTGACTGTAGCACTGCGTCTTAAAAGTTATTGTACTTCTCCCCTTCTGTACTAAAGTATCCCTGCAGTTAGCTTCAACGACTCCAAGAAGCTCAGCACTTTTGCTGGGTCTAGCGGTAAAAGTTTTTCTGCGGTTTTGTTGAGTGTCCCAAAGAACCTACCTCTTATGCAGAAAGGTTACCTGACAGTCAGCCAGCAGGTGTAACTGTTTCTTCCTCTTCTTTGCAAAATCTGCACAAACCATCATTGATAATGCCTATTCAGGCTCTCTACGTTTCGGGAGAAAGTGACTTCCTTTCTCTTTCTTCGGGTTCTTAGACGCACTTGTGGGAGTTTGGCTCCCACTAGTAGCGCTTTTAGACCCTCTGAGCTTCCGGAGGATGGTCACCATACTTCATTGTCACACAGGGGAAAATCCTTAAAGCTCTGTTGGTGGTAATTCGTCCACTCTGGCAGAGCACCGCAAACCGCATTTGGGATGTTGGAAGTATTTGAAACGAAGGTGGTCAGGTCCAGCCACTAGTCACCTTTTCCTCCTCTTTCGTTTCTCCCTTTATATATCATATCTTTCGTTTCTCCCTTTATATATCAGATTAACAGGGTAACCTCGCGAAGGTTGAGAGTCGGAGTTGAGTGCTAGAGGCTATTAGAGACGCATAATCACTCCATTACTATCCCACACCTTTTGATACACCCAAAATAGCGTTATACTGAAGATAAACTAGTTTTTGGACATTGAGTCCAAACTAGTTTAGACTCGTTTTTTTTCTCCTGATATATTATCCATAGATGGCGATATTTTGTAATTATTATAAACATGAAAACAATATTGAAAAGAAATTCATCATTTTCAGATCTTGTATCTTTAGATATTCTCATATTCTAAGTATCCTCATAATATAAACAATGATGATAAATATAGTTAATGGGTTAGTTCCACTGAGGCTGGTAATATTAGAATTAGTAATAATACAATCCGTCATACCTCGTAAAGTCTCTGAAAAGCTCGACCGGTTTCGGGTCCGTCTGGATCCCATCTTCTGAATTATTCTGAAATTAAAAAAAAAATATTGTACTAAAAAGAAAACCATTAAGTCTTTCTACATAAGATCGTTCTATAATTGTTGAAAGTGATAAAGATATTACTAATAATAGTACTTTTGAATTTCAGACTATACAAATATAGTATCTCTGCAGACGTTGGAAAGATATTTTACAAATTAAAATAGATGAACGAGATCATAATTTATTGAGCTTTCTACGGTGGCAAATAGGAAATATAGTTTCATCCAGGCAATTTACTGCTAAACCATTGATAACATGATCCGAAGTATTGCATGAAACTACTAATAAATTTAAAAGCTCATTTTACGTTGATATTGTCTTGTAAGTGTTTCAAGTGAAGAAAAATATGAGTTTTTCAAATCGTAATCGTGAATAGTAGACATTGATAGTATCGTAAGCCTTTAATGTAAGAGAATGGATTAGCTGCTAATGTTCATAATGCTGAATAAACTGAAATATACAAGTCATGAAAGGTACTGATTTAAATATAAGTTACCTTGTGATTTAAACATAAAGAGCGTGCAAACCTAGTTTTGTTATCTTTACCGCAGTCTTTACCCCACTGGGTTCACTCCTCCAACAAGCTTTATCCCTAAAATGGTTAGGGATAAAATTATTTCACGCATACTTTAAACGATGCTAGTGAAAACATTTCTTACATTAGTTTAAGCAACTTTTTGCAGAAGTTGCAAAATAAATAATATTCAAGCCACTTGTAATAATAAAATGTAGCTTTTCTATAAGGGAAAGCCCTAAGGTGGCATCCAAGAAAAAATTAACTCTATAAAGAATGGAAAAATGACAACTGTTATAGACATCACGGTAATGATATTTATTTTATTTTTATTTATTTATTCATTGAGGGTAATTATAGTACTGTGTCCTAAGAACTATTGTACTTTTCCCTCTTCTGTACTATAGTACCCCAGTTAGCTTCAACGCCTCCAAGAAGCTCAGCACTTTTGCTGGGTGTATCGGTTTTGTTGAGTGCCTCGAAGCACCTGCCTCCGTGTAGCACAGTGGCTTGGCAATCAGCCAGTAGGTGGAACAGTGTTTATCCTCTACTTTGCATAATCTGCAGAAAACATCATTGATAATGCCCATTCTTCGCAGATGGCCATTAAGTTTGCATTGACCCGTTAAAAATCCTATTAAAATCCTTAGATTATTCTTGCTCCTTTCCATACAATACAAGATTGCCTATTCCCAAAACTTGTTGAGAAGTATCTTTGATTATCGGTCTCCTTGAAGAGAATCCCAGTGTTTTCTCTTCCTGTTTTCTCTATTCTCTTTCCTAAGGAGTTCTTGTTTAGTGTGTTGTCCTAAACCACACTTGTAATTAAAACTATAGTCTCATTTTTTAACTAATCACATACCAATATTTTAGTTATTCTAACATCGATCCAAAGACCAGGACTATAGACAGAAAGAATTTGTTTGTAAGAGAGAGACAAAAGATAAGGTTCTTATCCACAATAGCTGTTTGATTTTGTGACTTATCACTTTTATAATAAGTAATACTCATCTAATTTTTTCCTGGCCCTATTTTTTAAACCTTTTTCTATTTTTAGTTGACTTTTGCCTTTTTGTTTTTATTTTTCTAGTTTTTTAATAACAAGCTACCTCAAAAAAACCTTACAACTTTTTCAGTTAAAATTATCCGACATTGTTATTTATTTGCTATATATACCATTCATGTTAAAAGAGTAAACTTCAAACATTTATTGAGGTACAATATAAGCAAAAAAAGAAAACTGCTTTAATATAACTGAACAACAAATTACATTTTCTATTCAACTACCTGAACTGTATTCAAATTTTAAGATTGCTAAAGTTTTCAGTTTCTGAATTGGAGCTGAAATTGGTGCATGTTGGACAATATGTAAAGGCATGTGTGAATAAGTGTGGCTTGTGCTTCAGCTTATGCGTGGATGATTCTTGAAGTTCATGAAATAGAAGCTTGTTTGTCCTTAAGGACAAAGGGAGGTGTTGGCCCTATAAGAAAAGTTGGTCCAGGTTTAATCTGCAACCTGTGGATGATAGGGTGAAGAGGTGGGAAGGTTTAGGGATTGTTATCTTTCTCACTCTCTCTCTCTCTCTCTCTCTCTTTACCAACCCTCCTCCCCCCTCCAAGTTAACCAATTGGGCTGGAGTCCTTTCATCCCCTTTTCCACCCCCCACTCTATCTCATAAATACCCTAGCCTCCCTTCACAACACAATTGACTGTTATCTGCATCTCTCTCCTTCCTTCACCAATCTCTTACCCAGGAAACATTTAATTACCTTCTATCTATTAGTAGTAGTGAATATTGTTATATCCTTAACATAATCGTAGATTTGCAAAAGTTCAAACAGAACAAATGTTCAGACAAACACACACACACACAAACGAACAAACATGGGTAACATTTGATTGCCTCAGGAAACCTTAAAACGGAAACTATATTTCCGTTGATCGTCATTTAGAAAACTAGAGAAACTTCTAAAAAAGCAACTTTCAGACAATTGTAATATTATTTTTAAAAAATCTGTATACAGGAAAGACAGCTACCAAAATTTACAAATATATATATATATATATACACTTTTTCGTTGGAAATACGATCCAAAACGGACAAATATAGTTCAATATAAACAAAGAAACATAGATAAATCAAAAGAACACACTTCACACTTACAGCCTCTAATTTTTGGTTTGAACCGTCTTCAGGAGAGATAAGATAGGGAAACCAAGGGCACTGGTTCAGAGACGGTTCGAGACCCAACTGTCTCCAGTCTCCAACCCGACGGTTGGGTCTCCAACCGTCTCTGAACCAGTGCGCTTGGTGTCCCTCTCTTATCTCTCCTGAAGACGGTTCAAACCAAAAATTAGAGACTGTAAGTGTGTTCTTTTGATTTCTCTTTGTGTTTTTGTTTATATTGAACTATATATATATATATATATATATATATATATATATATATATATATATATATATATGCAGAAAAATCACAATAAATAAACACGTGATGCAATCAATGAAATTAAGTAACAAGGGAAAAAAAGAATACAATAGAAAAAATGATCTTCGGCCTTTCAATTTATATCATCAGAGAGCAAACAAAGTAAAAACTAAGAAGATAACATAAAAGGTATGCACAAGGAAGGTAACAAAACAGCTGATTTGTTACCTTTCTTGTACATACCCTTTATGTTATCTTCTTATTTCTTACTTTGTTTGCTCTCTGATGACATAAATTGAAAAGCCTAAGAGAATTTGTTCTATTGTATACTTTTTTTTTTCCTTGTGGTTTAATTTCAAATATATATATATATATATATATATTCACTGATAAAACGAAATACGATCCAAACTGGACACAATATCGAACTCGTATATATATATATATATATATATTTCGTTGAACAGCTGACCGTATTTCGCTGATGTCATTTTCTTCACTAGTTTTTCAAGGTTTCTGAATACCTTCTTCTTTCCTTCATCCAAACGTTGGAGAATGTTAATTAAGTTATAACCGACATGTTTCGACTGGCTTCCAGTCATCTTCAGGGTGATTAATTAAACAAAGAGAAAAATTATTAGTCTTTGGAGTTGGTATTAAAACACATTATATAGTAGAAGTTTGAAGTAGCTGCTCTTCGGCCTGATTCGCAAGAGCAACTGACTGAGGTGGGGTGGATGGTGGGGTGGGGGTACTGACAGTTAACGGTTTTTTCATCCAATCAGGCGCATATAGTTTAAGCACTCTCTCACTACTACCCGTTTGAATATTTATTGTAGGTTTATTCTGTTTAATTATTATTGCTTCTGCGATTTGCAGCCGATTGAAGTTGTTTTCTTTTCTAATTATTTTAGTTCCACTCACGAGTAGGTCTCTAGTTATTTTGGTATTATGCTTGTCCTCTGAATGTTTCTTGGGACCGCCTATAGAAAGGTGCATGGTAAGTCTTCTCGACAGTGATGTAGTTGTCATCCCAATGTATGAATCGTTGCAGGGCTCACGGTCCCCGATTTGACAGGTGTATTCATACACGAGATTAGACTCCTTCAGTTGAGAATCTTTAACCTTATTGCTATTTCTCATCACTAGGCTGCTTATGGTGGGGCTCCGATAATAGGTTATTAAGGCGACCTTATCCTCGGGTGAGGTGCATTTTATATTCTTCTTAATTATATCCTTGAGTACGCGTTCGTCTATTTTGTGGTCTTCCGAATACTGATTTTCGTAATAAAGGTTATGAGTTATGCCTGTTATTTGGTTATCGGTTTGACTGATGTGTTTCGAATTGAGATATTGTTTTAAAATATTGTCAAAGAGAGAGTTGGAGTAGCCGTTGTTAATGAGGGATTGTTTTGTAAACTCGATGTCCTTCTGAAATAGTTTCCAATTTGCTGTTGTTTTATAGACTCTATGTATCAAGGCTTTTATCGTTGAGTTCTTGTATTGTTGTGGGCATTCACTGTTAGCATTAAGATAAGGTGCAGAGTTTGTGGATTTCTTGTGAATTGATGTAGTAAGTTTTCGGTTATGGTAATCTATCTTTACGTCGAGGAAGTTGAGTTTATTATTGACAGCAATCTCTGAGGTGAATTTGAGACCGGACTCGTCTTCAAAAATCTCTTTAAGCCTGTTGAGTTCATTCTGATCTTTCACTACAACGAAGCAGTCATCAACGTATCGGCAGTAGATAGTGGGTCTTGTCCCGAGTTTATTCATAATCTGGTTCTCCATGTGACACATATAGAAGTTGGCAAAGGTTACCCCCAGTGGTGAGCCCATGGCAACACCGTTAGTCTGAAGATATAAACTTCCGTCCACATGGGTAAAAGGATTTTGCGTCGTGCATGCATGTAGAAGCTTTTCAAGGATGGTTCGGCTGAGAGGTGGAGGTGGTAGTTGGTTGTTGTAGGCGTAATCACAGATTATTTTTATTGTTTCCTTGACCGGTACGTTGGTAAAAAGGGATTCTACATCTAACGATGCTAAAGTTCCATCAGGTTCCAGGATTTTAAGAATGTCTAGAAATTCATCGGTTGATTTAACTACATATTTTGCAGGCATATAGGGTGTTATTATTTTGTTTAATTCTTTAGCTGTATTGTAGACTGGGCTATTTATTTGTGAAATGATGGGTCTTAGTTTGTTTCCTGGCTTATGGATTTTTACGGTGCCGTAGATATATCCTGGGGAAAACTCTCCTACTATGGTTTGTAGTATTTTCTCATCCTTCTCCTTATTTACTGTTCTAATTAGTTTATTGATACTGGTTTTAAGTTCCTTAGTAGGGTTACGGGTTATTTTCTTGAATTTTGTAGTATCAGATAGAATATCGTCAAGTTTCTTCTTCTACTCCTTGCGATCCATAATTACGAAGCAGTTACTCTTATCAGCCCGTCTGACAATAATATCAGGGTGTTCTCGGAGCTCCTTTGCTGCATCCCGCAGTTCCTTGTTCAGAAGGATGCTCGGTTTAAGTCCTCGTTGTTTAGTCGATTCGGATCGTAATTGGTCAGGAAGTGCTGGATCAATAGTGATTATATTTTGGGTTTGTAGATTTAATATATTGTTATATAGTGTTTCTAATTCTATTTTCTTCTTAATAGGGTCAAACTTTGGTTTATAGTGGCATTTTAGCCCCAGGGATAGAAGCTTCTTCTGTTTATTCGAGAGTTCGTGGGATGATATGTTTAAGTAGTTTTCAGTCATAGTAGGGAGTAGTATATTGCCGTTGTACAGTTTATTCAATTTTTTCCTGATTCGTGTTAGTACGATGTCTTCTTCATGCTTTGTAATAACCTCAATACATTCAAGCACGTCCTCCATTAGTTGCGGGTCTTCAATGCATTCGTTCAGTTCAGTTTTGATGTTCATAAACTAATATAAATATAATAATAAATAATAAATAAATAAATAATAAATATATAATAAATATAAACTAATATAAAAATATATATATATATATATATATATATATATATGCGACGATGTGTCTGAATAAACACACATAGCTCTATAAATAAGGAAGTAACCACTATAAGAAGTAAAAGAAGTGGAAAACTCAGGAAGTTCTTTTGTGAACTACGTAACACTCGAATGCGGTTAGGAACTCTTTCCATTTTTATTACTTCTTTTAGTGGTTATATCCTCCATAGACATATATAAACATACTAAATATATAGATCATCAGAAAGAAAAAATACAAAACAAAATCGAGATTTATTCAGTATTTCAGATTCACGTGAAACTTTCACTTGAGGATCTTAACGTTTTAATTTGCATCATTTTCCACACATAAAAGTAAGAATTTATAGAATAGTAACTATGATCTCCAAATAACCGCCACCTTCTCACAATTATTTGTTTGTTGTTTTTGATTAATATGTTCTAATGAAATGATTACAATGACTCTACTCTACTGCCTACTCTAAGTAATTACTGGCTGTTCTGTTTCAGATTCCGCCCTATACGCTCATTATGTGTTCAAGGCGTTTGACGTCAACTGTAACGGAGCCATCAGCTTCAGGGTGAGTGCAAAAGCTACTGTCCTAGCCTACCACAGCCTCTATCGCTCTACATTAGCGTCATACTTAGTAAGGCCCATGCTTGTCCATGTGAGGTGTAGGCTAAGAGGCAGCGCGCTCGCCTTCACAGCCTCCATCGCTATACATTAGCATCGTATTTAATAAGGCTCATGCTTGTCAATGTGAGGTGTAGGCTAAGAGGCAGCGTGCTCGCCTTCACAGCCTCTATTGCTATACATTAGCATCGTATTTAATAAGGCTCATGCTTGTCAATGTGAGGTGTAGGCTAAGAGGCAGCGCGCTCGCCTTCACAGCCTCTATCGCTATACATTAGCGTCATACTTAGTAAGGCTCATGCTTGTCAATGTGAGGTGTAGGCTAAGAGGCAGCGCTCTAGCCTTCACAGCCTCCATCGCTATACATTAGCATCGTATTTAGTAAGGCTCATGCTTGTCCATGTGAGATGTAGGCTAAGAGGCAGCGCGCTCGCCTTCACAGCCTCTATCGCTATACATTAGCATCGTATTTAATAAGGCTCATGCTTGTCAATGTGAGGTGTAGGCTAAGAGGCAGCGCACTAGCCTTCACAGCCTCTATCACTATACATTAGCGTCATACTTAGTAAGGCTCATGCTTGTCAATGTGAGGTGTAGGCTAAGAGGCAGCGCGCTCGCCTTCACAGACTCTATCGCTATACATTAGCGTCATACTTAGTAAGGCCCATGCTTGTCAATGTGAGGTGTAGGCTAAGAGGCAGCGCGCTCGCCTTCACAGCCTCTATCGCTATACATTAGCGTCATACTTAGTAAGGCTCATGCTTGTCAATGTGAGGTGTAGGCTAAGAGGCAGCGCGCTCGCCTTCACAGCCTCCATCGCTATACATTAGCATCGTATTTAGTAAGGCTCATGCTTGTCCATGTGAGATGTAGGCTAAGAGGCAGCGTGCTCGCATTCACAGCCTCCATCGCTCTACATTAGCATCGTATTTAGTAAGGCTCATGCTTGTCCATGTGAGGTGTAGGCTAAGAGGCAGCGCGCTCGCCTTCACAGCCTCCATCGCTATACATTAGCATCGTATTTAGTAAGGCTCATGCTTGTCCATGTGAGGTGTAGGCTAAGAGGCAGCGCACTAGCCTTCACAGCCTCCATCGCTATACATTAGCATCGTATTTAGTAAGGCTCATGCATGTTCATGTGAGGTGTAGGCTAAGAGGCAGCGCACTAGCCTTCACAGCCTCCATCGCTCTACATTAGCATCGTATTTAGTAAGGCTCATGCTTGTCCATGTGAGGTGTAGGCTAAGAGACAGTGCGCTCGCCTTCACAGCCTCTATCGCTCTACATTAGCATCGTATTTAGTAAGGCTCATGCTTGTCCATGTGAGATGTAGGCTAGGAGGCAGCGTGCTCGCATTCACAGCCTCCATCGCTCTACATTAGCATCGTATTTAGTAAGGCTCATGCTTGTCCATGTGAGGTGTAGGCTAAGAGGCAGCGCGCTCGCCTTCACAGCCTCAATCGCTATACATTAGCATCGTATTTAGTAAGGCTCATGCTTGTCCATGTGAGGTGTAGGCTAAGAGGCAGCGCACTAGCCTTCACAGCCTCCATCGCTCTACATTAGCATCGTATTTAGTAAGGCTCATGCATGTTCATGTGAGGTGTAGGCTAAGAGGCAGCGCACTAGCCTTCACAGCCTCCATCGCTCTACATTAGCATCGTATTTAGTAAGGCTCATGCTTGTCAATGTGAGGTGTAGGCTAAGAGACAGTGCGCTCGCCTTCACAGCCTCTATCGCTCTACATTAGCATCGTATTTAGTAAGGCTCATGCTTGTCCATGTGAGATGTAGGCTAAGAGGCAGCGCGCTCGCTTCACAGCCTCCATCGCTCTGTATTAGCGTCATACTAATTACTTTATGTGTAATAAACATTTGTTCATATACATCCAAATGCTTGAATCCAAACCTATATTTTGATTTTTTTAAAGAGTTGTATTCATATGCAAACCAACTATTGCCACCCTACTTTATATACACAATTTGTAGGCAAAGCTATAGATATTTTCATACTGGAAATTTCGTACTAAAAAATGTGTCTATTGCTCCATTGCTTGATATTCATAGGCTCACCATGATTCACTTGCAATCAATGAATTCAAGGTATAAACAGTTGAGCTTACTACAGAACGCTCAGGAGCTGATTCTGTGAGTAACACATGGAGATGAATGTGGTGACTGCGTGTATCGACCACCTGTTGCAGCTTTTCTGTACTAGAGTCTGGCTGTCATATTTATGGAGATGCCTGAAATTTTTTTAAAAATATCTTGAGATTCCAAAATGATGTTGTGTATTATTTATGTCAAATATAATTCAAAATAATATTATTATAGATGTAATGCTTCTGGTGACACATGTCAAAATAGGGAAAAAATGCTATATGCAAATATTCTGAATATACAAATATATTTTAACAAAAATTAAATGTATGATACTAATCTTAAGTCTTGGTTGTTGTTCTTATTCAATTTTTTTTAGGAGAATTGAAATTTGTTTTCAGCATAATTAGCAAATCACAGATATCATTAAATTAAATTTATTTTCGATGAATTCTTACGGTAGATTTGTAATACAGCGAGCTATAAAGCATTTACTGAGAGTGAGAGAGTAAGTAGAGTGTAGGCCACTCCAGCATTTTAGAATCATAACTAAATTGCAGAAATGCTAAAAACAGTCAATAAACTATAAATTTAAATAATATAAATAAACAAAAGAAAAAGAATTGAAATTGATGCTGCATTATCAAAAAATAAAATATGAAAAACAAAGAAGGTGTGGAACTGTCACCCAGTTTCTCCCGGTCCACTCAGCTGTTGGGTCTGCCTTATGATTATCTTAACGTTAAGCTGACGAGTGTAGGATGTTAGGTATTATTTAAAGATTCCTACTCTAAATATACTTGAGTTAGGCAATTTATGATTCCCATTGTAGAATGTTTATTGTGTGGTATCAGAAATGTGTGTTCTCTTCTGGGGCTGCCACTGAAACCTAAACTAGCTTAAGATTCCTCCATAATTTAGTGGCCTCATCCAAATGTATCATGCTGTGCCTGCAGTACAAGTGTATTGCACTTTATGTAATACACTTGTATTACATAATAGAAGTAATTGATACTAATGATTCGATATCATTAAATGTGATTCCAAATTAAATGTCATTCCTGGGTGAACCTTCTCCTCAGCTTCACCCAGTCAGATGGAATCATTAATAACCATTTCTTTTCACACTTAATATTCCTCCCTTTTAGTTATTTTCTGTCTCATTATTTTTAACTCTACACCATTTAATTGTAGAAATATCCCTCAATTTCTTTTGTATTTACCATTGAACAAATTAAATACTTCATATAATTCAGATTATGCTTCATAAAACCGAAGGAGATTTAGAAATAATAGAATGAATATTATCGTGACCAACATAAAGCCGACCAATGGTACCAACATTTCCCAGCATTTCACTCAAACATACTTCAGACCACTATTAGTAACTTAAGTTCAGCGAGTAACTTCTTGTCTTTTTCGTAGAACAACAAGAAGTAGTTCCTAAGAAGAAGGGCTGAAAGTTTCTTTGCTTCGGTAGTATATATTCAAATCATTAGTTGTGCAATCCGTAATTGTGTGGTATTTATTCATTCTGAGGTAAAATGGATAAACAAACAAAAGTCTCCACACAAATGAAGTTTTATTCAACGTGTTTCGAACACTTTGTGTTCATCATTAGGAAGACACTATAATACAAATTATATCCAAAGATGTGGTGCTGACTGATTGGTCCAGTGAAAAGGACCAACGTCGTTAGTCCAGTGTTGTTTTCACTGGACCAATCAGTCAGCACCACATCTTTGGATATAATTTGTATTATAGTGTCTTCCTAATGATGAACACAAAGTGTTCGAAACACGTTGAATAAAACTTCATTTGTGTGGAGACTTTTGTTTGTTTATCCATTTTACCTCAGAATGAGTATATATTCAGTTTGAGTTTACCTGCTTCCTCAGTGGTGACTTATTATAGTAAATTACCCCTTCAGTGCACATTCATCTTGTTTGAAAAATTTGTTCATCTAAGCTTTATAATACAAATTTATATTTCTTTATATATATGTTTAATACAAATACTATAAAAAACAAAATCTAGCAGCACTCACCTCTCTGATACCGATCTATCGAAATAGTTGTTTATTTCAGTGGCAGCACCAATTCCAGTTAACTCAGACTATCTGCTTGCCACTCCAGGGACTCCCTTATTCACCTTACGTTGAGGAATATGGAAATATAGAAGGATTTCGCGATACTGTGTATTATTTATAAAAAAAAAGTTGTAGTCACTAAACAAAATAATGTTAAACGTATGCACGCTAGGTTAGGCAGATGCCAGTGATTCCTGTATTTATTCTTTAAGATCTATCTATTAACAATAAAGGTTAGGTTAGGTTGCAGTGGCAGTTCCACAAGGGAACACACGTAGGCCGAGCATTGGCCCTTTGTGATACCACACAATGAAGATTGATTCTACAGTGGGAGTCCTAAATTTTGCCTAACTCAAATGTATTTAGAGTAGGGATCTTTAACGAGTACCTGACATCGTACAGGCTCGGGACCGACGGTTTAACGTCCTTCTCCGAGGGACGCGCTCAGATTTATTCACCTCCCGCGTGAATAAATCGAGGGCCAGGTGAGGATCGAACCCCGGTCCTATCAGTTCAGAGGCGAGCACGTAACCACTGAACTAGCCTGGCCCCCCAACAATCAGATAAATCAGATAAATATATAATTAGATAGAATTTACAGTAATAATAGCAGAAATGTTCATTTAACCCCAAACTGATTCAGTTTTTAAGGATACAGCTTCAACAAATCGAAATTAAATTACCATCCGACTAGTGAGAGCACAGACATTAGATGAAGCAATTGTTAATGAAAGTCGAAGGCGGACAGCTAAGATTTATCGATGGTACAACTTCCAATCTCTGTTTGGGCAAAAGCTGGCCCTTTGGTAAATAAGAGAGCGGTGAGGCGTTGTGTTTCGACCGACATTCAACTTCTATTTATCACTCCACTACGCCTGCTCTCTCCTCAGCTTCACCCAGTCAGATGGAATCATTAATAACCATTTCTTTTCACACTTAATATTCCTCCCTTTTAGTTATTCTCTGTCTTATTCTTTTTAACTTAACACCATTTAGTTGTAGAAATATCCCTCAATTTCTTTTGTATTTACCATTGGACAAATTAAATACTTCGTATAAATCAGATTATGCTTCATAAAACCGAAGGAAATTTACAAATAATAGAATAAATTATAGCCTTATCATGATCAACACAAAACCAATCCAAACTTCTGATAATCCTCATTTCTTAAGTTTTTTTCAAAAATGAACTAAAAGTTGATGATCACAGGTTGATTTTGTAAAAACATGATAGTTTTTGGAATTTTTTTTGATTATTTTAAAGCATCTGTTTGAAAATTCTAAAGTCTGCTCTTATATTTTGTATCATCAGTTTCATGTATTTGAAAGTTGTTCCAAATTGTTCCATGTTTAGTACCAACATTTCCCTGCATTTCACCCAAACATACTTTAGACCACTATTAGTAACTTAAGTTTTGATAACTTTCTCCTGCTTCTTATATTTATTTTATATAGTATGTTGCACCAGAATTTACTATGATTCAAAATAAATTAAATGTATTTGTTGCTCTTGTTTTTTTAAACAACTTCATTTTATTTGAAATACTTTCAAAATGAACGTCAGCTTAAATCATTAATTAAGATCTATCTATTAACAATCAGATAAAATTAATGATATTTTCGATAGAATTTCCAGTACCAATCACAGTAATGTTCATTTAACCCCAAATCGATTCAGTTGATTTTTTTATTTTATTACTTAATATTATTCCTACAGAAATTCCACTTTGTAGGTCATTAATGTTTATACCAAGTTATAATTATAATGTATGAGGTTAATTCTACAAATTGAATACTGAAGTAGTCTTCTTTGAAATTCTGTTGTTTTAGATAAGCATTGCTTCTCTCTGTTGGTACTACAAGTCAAGATAATGTCAAATTTTTACAGAATGTATAGAAATAGAACAGAATTTCATATTTAATGATTTACATTTTTCACTTTTCAAGTTGAGAAATGTTTTTCTTCCATCGAAGAGTCATTAGAATCTTGGAATATACTCAAACATAGTCCCAAAGACTGTGCAGCGTGCCTTTAGTACTGAACTGGAAATCCAGATTCTTTGACTAACGGTTCGCGTGTTCTGAAGAGTCTTAACTATATTCTGATGGTTTCTAAACTTGCTCCCTTATTGCCTTCTTGGGGTTTCACAAGAGTTTTGCATGAACTTGCTAGCTCATATTTTTTCATATTGATATTGATCTTTTAGATTCTAAAGTTCTGCACAAGCAATCTTCCTATCTAAATGTTTAGGACCAAGCTAAATTTGTTTGTCAGTTGGTGAAGTTATTTAAAATTATGGATTGATGTTTGACATGGGAAACTTAGAATATCAGTATATTCAGAGACATAAAATAATTGAAAAGTGAACCATATTTCTTAATCAAAACAAAAATAAGGGATGTAATATAAAATTTTAATTTGTTGCAATGTTTAATTTTTTCAAATGAAATATCTTTGACATATTAAATAGCAATATTGAAAATAACATCTATATAAATAAAAGAAAGATTTTATCTATACATTCCTTAGAACTGACTCATTTCAAGTTATCTTTACATATCATACATTAGAGAAACCGAATCCACCCTTAGAAAAATTTCTGCCTGTTGGTTTGTCCGCAAAATTTTGTCATAAGTAAACTCAACCACCATAAAATAGTGAGATGAACCTTTGGCAGTAAATTTGTGTATGTCCAACTTAAAATCTAAACTTTGAATAGATTGGAAATTCAACGAAGAAGCAAAGTTATGGATTTTTAAGCTGTCTTTGGCTAACTTCACAGTCTTGTTTATTTTGAAAATATACAGGTATAGCAAGTAGGTATAGTTAGTTAGTTGATTTCAATTCATTTGCGTTTAAGTTTTCAGCAAGATATAATTGACAAGGTGTTTCCCGAAGTTCAAGATCTGCCATCTATTCAGAATAACTGGATTTGTGAACAGGCAATGTTCACCCCTACAAATAAGCAGGCGGGAAAAATCAATAAACAAGTTCTTGCACTGTATCAAGCTGAGGAAATTCATCATCGAACTGAATTTCTTGACTCCGTGACTGCTCCCTGGATTAGCTGCACATGTCTTAAAACTTAAAGTAGGGACACCAATCGTTTTGTTAACGAACTTGAGTATCCCAGAAATTTGCAATGAGACACAACTCTAAATTCATGCTTTGCACAGATGCGTCATAAAGGCTGACATCATGACTGGGTGTGGTACTCAGGAGTCAGCGTTTATACTACGAATACCATTGATACCTAGCAACTGCCCCTTTCAATTCAAACGGTTGCAATTTCCCGTCAGCGTCTGTTTCGCAATGACGTTAAATAAGTCGCAAGGCCAAACTCTATTCACGGCAGGAATTGAAGTGAGCGAGACCAAGTGTTTCTCACATGGTCAACTGTATGTTGCTTGCTCAAGAGTCAGAGGTTCCAACTTTCTGTTCTTCCATGCACCTGAAGGACAGACAGCTCATGTGGTGTATACAGAGGCACTTGCTTAACACTGTGTTAATAAATATATTTATTTCTATTCTATAATTTTTCTAATAATATTTTGAAATACCACGTATCATCTCTGAATTTTTGTAAATACCCGTCAAAGACGGGGACGTCTGCTAGTATTGAAATAGACTAAAACATTATAATTTAGTTTATCTTGGCATACTGGTCCAACCCTTGATAAAAATAAGTATTCAATGGTAATTAATTCTGACAAGTAACAACAAGTGGAAGGACGATGATACAATAGTTTTCAACTAAAAATAGAAAAGACGTTAAAATGATATTTTTAAAAGCATTAGCTTCATCAACTCTATGGGAAAATGCTGTAACCATGGGTCGTGGGAATACCATAGGTTAAAATTACTCGTCCTTGGCCATCTGCCTACAATATCATCAAAGATATCTCCCAGTAGTATTTTTTGTATAGTTCCATATAGAACTAAAAGAGAACAGCATATTATACTGACCATTCTCTTTTCTTTTTTGGAGCTGTGAATATTGAAGCAATGGTTACTGGACGGCCTACAACTCCCTTGGGAATGCGAGAGAGGAGCAGAGAGTCCTCTATATTTATAAGTACACATTCGATACTCTTGCAATGGCAAGGCATGCGGTGTAAACAAGAAAAGCACACTCATAACACTAAGGCCAGAAGGCTAGGCTGGAAATGACCAGCATATTAAACTTTATCTATGCTGGACCCCTTCCCTCTTTACAGTTTTAGCTTCCAAATGCACCAGGACGATAGAAATATTTAATCTTCCATATTAAATGACTAAATTATACTTCATCGAATTCACTTTTAGTTTGTCTTTATACAGCTACGAGTTCTCAACATTTTTTTGTGAGTTCTTCTCAACATAAGCTTCCATTCCTCGAATAAAACCTGATTGACAAAGAGCAAGCCAGGTCAGCTCACTCTACTGCCTACGATGCACAGCAATCAGAATTTTCTACTATTCAGTTGAAGATTAACTTTAACACTTACTCTTGAACGTAATATTTATTACTCCATTGAAAAATTAACTTAGTATTTCTTGTAGCATATTTTTACTTCTTATAAGTAACGTAGAGTAGTAATAAAGACATTCTATATAAAGATGTTGCCAATTTATCCTTTTCGAAGTCTCATAGTATATTTTTGAAGTTTTTTTTATGATTGAGTGTATATAACTCAATGGGTGTGTATGAAAAGTTTGTGAACAAACTTCAGGTCACGCCGTTATATAATTCTCTATTTACGATTGAAAATATAGAGTTTCATATCAAAAATTGCCCTTGTAGTATACATTAGCTGCTTAATTTTTGGACTAAATTAAACATATGAAAGCTACTTCCCTGCCCATTATATGACTTTAGATTCCCCCTTTTTTTTCAAAGCTACTTAATTTTTCAAAGTTTAAACTTTGCATTTAGAATGAAACTTATATTTACTACAATAATTCATTTATTAGCTGGAAAAATGTCAGAATTGTTTGACTACCAAATATATCAATTTTACATTATAAAATAAAAATATTGACTTAAGCTCCAAAAAAAAATTATAATAAATTAAAGCCACAAATAAGCTTTCATAAATTGATGCGCTTCATAGGTTTTTGGCAAAATTGCACCATTGAAAAGATAAATTATAGTAGATTTTGTAAATTCATGATTTTTTTTCCTAATCTCTTGACTATAGAATATTGAAATTTTGTCAATTGCATCCATCTAAAACTAATAGCCTCTATCATAAGAATTTCAACAGCTATTGACAATCGCGTGAGACAAAATAGTATTATAAACACGAAACACAACTTAGAATAAATACTAAGTCCGTCTGTACTAATTGTCAGTACACAGACCATTCTTATCAAACTGGAGTAAAATAAATTTCTTAAATTTTACAGTATTTAAAAAAGTAATTACTTTTCATGAATTAGGTTAATATGAAAAGGGTGTAAACATTTGAAAAAAAGTGAAATTTATGCGTAAGTATACAGTTTAGGGCCCTGCAATGTTGAATTATGTTGAACATTTTTTGTCAATTATAGAATTATTATACTGGAAAATTTATGGCTCCTTAGTATTTAATAAAGTCATTTTCCTTCCCCTTTGTCAAAAATCATATATACCAATTTTTTCTGAGTGAGTGTTATCTTTTTTCCTGCGTCATGTACTCTGTTAAAAGGTTGCTATCAATGTATATTGAGAAAAGATATATTAGTAATTAACCAGTTTACATACTCCAATCAAAGTCAAAGCCAGCTATTCAGTATAATTTAAAACTTTTATAGTTTTGAGCTACTAACTTTGAAAATAATAAATATGAACCATTAGACTAGAATAGTAAAGAAACTGGATATTTATTTATGTTTATTGGCGGTGGTTTTTTTACAAGCAAAAATATTATTCCTCTTACATCTCATATAATTCAATAAACCATTTAAATTTTTCCATTATAAACATCAATTTTATCTCAGTTGATTCACTCAAAAAATTTCTAAAAAAAAAGTAATCCCCGTTGTTTTAAAATTCTGAATATATTTTTTCGTTTATTGTATTTGTAACCCCAAAGATCATGCCAAAATTTCAGAACTCTAAAATTAGCAGTTTAGGAGAAAAAAAAGTATTCTAAAAACGGATTTTTGGCAAAAAAAATGACTTTCCTATCATGCATAATTCTTCCCAAACAATAGGGATCATCTACACTATAGGGCCCATTTTGTATAAAATTTTAACTTGATCCATCAAAGATTGTGGACCGTATTGTGGTAACAAGGAATGCTAACACACTCACCCACCCACACACACACACACACACACACACACACACACACACACACACACACACACACACACACACATCATCGAGAAAACATTATAAAATGACTTCTGGGACCTCAAAACATATAATTCCGTTAAAAACTCGAGATCAAACTTTTTTCATTATCACTATACTTTACTTATAGTAAAGTAAAAAGTAGTTTTGAAAGCTTTAAAAGTTTTGAGGTTTCAAGAATCCATTTCTTATTACCTACTGAACAGTATTTCACGCGTTAAAAATCTTTACTATTTTTGGGTAATTTTGAAGCATACAAAATGTTTTGTTAAAAACTTATATCAAACTTGTATCTAGGAAAAAGTTATAATAAGGACTTTACCTAGACTGACGGAATATTGCATTTCGTCACATTTTACACTTATATGAATTTTTCATTAGAAAATTTATAGATTTTAAACGCTGAAAGACCTTCAGGGCCTTTCATATCGTACTATATCATGGATTACATTCGTTTTACGATTCTTGACAAATGTATACAGAGATATTAAAATAATCAATTATTTAAATTCATTCATTGCCAATGAGTATGACAACATGTTACTTATAGTTAAGTCCAGTGTAGACTACTCCGGTTTTTTTTTAATAAAACGATTTTATTTGTTTTTAAATTTCATTATAATTTCATTATTTCACTATTAATTATTTCAAATCTTTAATGAAATAGTGAATAATAGACCCTAAAAAATAATTTCAGCCTTTTAAGGTTGTATATTCTTTTTAAAATTATATGTCATTTGTCTAGCCCTAGAATTTTCATTAATTGTTTCACAAGTTTAATGTGAAATAATTTTTGGCATATGCTATACATGTAGACTTCATTCTACCAGACATACCAGAACTGCTAGACCTATTCATTTCATTTTGAGGCTTCATCTTTCGATCAAATTTGATAGGATATAAGTTTTTTTTCTCTACAGATTTACTATTTCCATTTTTCCTTTCACCTTTTTCAATATATTTCAATAATTTGCGTTTTCTTGGTTGCAGACTCTAGTGATTTATAGTAAGAAATCCAACAATTAACATAAAATGTCATATATCAACACCATTCAATTTCTCTTTGTCTAATTGAAATGAGTATGTAATTGCAGGTGTTTTTGTTCAGGATATGTTGGTGACCCTGTCGACTCTGCTTCGAGGCTCGATATACGAAAAACTTCGGTGGGCGTTCAAGTTGTACGATATCAACGGTGATGGATGCATTACTCGAGCTGAACTTGGTGAAATCGTGGTCGCCATTCACGAACTCATGGGTCGCAGACACCACCAGGTAGAAATGCAATCGTCTGCTAAAACTAACTTAACTGGAGTTGTTTGAAATGGGTATAGCGTTGTGCAATAGACATGGTGATGGTTGAAAATTAATGTATCTTTTGGTTAGACATTGGAAGTTAAATATAATGATATCAATTATGAAAATACTGAAGTGATATGCATCTACGAAGCATATTACTCCACCAGTAAGCCTGAAAAGTAGAAGTGCCCCCATGTTGTCTGATGATGTTGATGAAGTTGGTCTGTCCTTTCCACATGCATGTTCTTTACTTTAGAACAAATACCATAGTAAAAGACAAGTGTTGGTCCGACAAACTCCTAGGAGCCGCTGATCAAGAAACTACCACCAAACAAATGACAACTGCGAAGTCAATATTGCAATATAGCTTCACGAATTAAATTAGAAATTAACAAGCACGGCCTTCAGGTGTCTGCCAAAGCGTTGATTTCAGTTTTATCTGTTACCAAGTCAGCTCCTGACGAAGACACCTCAGTTAAATGATTGATTCTACAAGTGTACAGCCTTGGGTTGTTTTTCTGGAAACATTTATTCTACGACATGCTAGATAGCAGGCTGTCCCTTAAGTCACGCAACTTCTCCGGGGATATGCATAAGTAAAGCTGAGCTTTGATTAAACGCCCAATCAAATTGTTTTATACAACACGAAACCTCCATGTGGATAACATTTTAATGTATATATGAACACGAAAAGATTATTCCTACATTAACCATTCAACTCAAAATACTTTAAAAATAAATAATTTATTTACATTTACACCAAAATGTTCGTATATCTTTGCATCAATTTTACATGCCAAATAATTCCCACTGTAAAAATAGATCAAGTTATAAGGCTTTCAAGGTAACTCAGTTAAGAGATACGTTGTTTGCCCTCATAACTGTTTTCTTTTTCAACTTTTTATTTACACCATTTACTCCGACTTTATGCAATTTATAAAAATTATACCGAACGCTTACTTCCTTCAATATTTTGAGCATATCATCATCAGAAGAATATCATAAAAGGTTTCATCTTCTTTTCTGACTTTCTTCTGATGATGAAATGGTCAAAACATCGACAGTAGTAAACGTTTTTTTTTTACATATATTCTGTGAGTGCATTTATTTTTTCAAGTTGTTTACCGTTTTCATACGAAAAACTTCGTATAGACACATATAAGGGTCATAGTTAACGTTAACTCCTCTTCTTCTCTTCCCTCTCACTTTTCCTCGCTCACTCTCTTACTCTTTTTTTTTCTTTCTCTTACTTTAACAAAAAATATTCGTTATAAGTCGCTTAAATGTATTAGAATAAATTTTGCAAATTGGTTTGTCTGGGCACATGTACTGAAGGTGGACATCTCAAAATCCACGAGAGTTATAATTACCAAACTTTACATTTAAGTTACTGTTAGCCCTGAAGAATAAGCATGCTCGTTACCAACATTTCACTATTTCAGGTTTTATATTACCTTAAGAAAATGTGGTTTGGTAGACATCTGTACAAACGAGTTACAGAAATCAATATATTCTGTTTTTTTTTTTTTTAAATTTAATATGTAAAGGGTACAACCACGGAGTAATTTTTTTTCAGGGTCAAAAGTTTAAAAAACTCTTCTATAACAGTAATAAATTATTTTTTACAAGGCTGTTGCTACAAAGGTAATCAAAATGCTGTAAAATATAAATATTTAATTTGATCCAAATTTAATAAACTGATAGACTGGAATCAGAGTTCTTGTTTGGTGAATAAGCAAATGGTCTGACTACAAACCTTTCTTCCAGAAAGCTTCTTTCGTATCTTCTAAACGGAATATCTTATTACTTAATTTATTTTAGTGTATTTTCTAATTCTTAAAGTGACAATTTTTAGTACTGATTTAGTTCAGTATTATTCTTGTCAATAATTTCTGGTCAAAATTATAAGTATTTTTTTTTTTTATTTACTGAATGAAAGTCGAATGTGGTTTTACACTACATTTTTTTTCCTTCTCTACTTAATATAACTTTGACCTAATTCACGACTAATTCAATTTTCTCAAATTTTGTTTGAATATTTATCTAAAAACTACTACTCTGTCTTGTTTGTTGTTACCTTTTTATTTCTATTCATTTTATTATTGTTTCATTCATTTTCGTAGGTTTATTCATAATTTATGTTAATAAATTTGTAGTTTTTAATTATCAAACAAAGATATAAACAAGAAAGTTAGCAGGGATTTGACGACAGACTGTAAGGCTCAAGGGAATGACTGAACATGCAGGCAGAAAGGGACGAGTCCATCTAATTAATAAAGGGATATTACTTTGAATGAACTAAAAATGTACAAAAAAAAACTTCTCCAAGTCTTTAATAAACTAAAATGAGTTCCTTGATATCACGATCAAAGACTTATCTAATTTTACTTCGATTAATTTTAAATAGCTTCTATCATTCTCTTAACTTATAAACTGTGATACCTTTTTTAAATTATTCTCTTCGACCTTGACCTGGTAATATTCTTTGAAGATTTTCTGTGCTCTGCTCCTAAAATTATTTTAATATAACAATTTTTATATATAATAAATGCAGTTTAAAGTTGGTACATATTTAATCTAGATCATTGCTTTCAATGCTATTAAAATATTCATTCTCATAAGAAAATTTATTTTTTAAATTTATTTTTATCTTTTAAATGGTTGTTTTAATTATTTAATCTTTACCTCCTATATTTAAGTCAGCTTGTATTTTAATTATTTATCTATCATTTTTCAACATAATGTAAAATATTATGAAAAAAAATAAGACATATATTAATAAACATAAACATAGGATTTCTTTTAAATTACGGTTCATATATGAATGATTTTTTTTTCAGTGTCATTTTCTAGGGGAATATATAAGCTGCAAATATTAACGGAAATCGAAAACAAGTCAATGAACATATCATAGACTCAAAACACAAAGAAAAAATAAAAACCACTTTAATATTTCTATAACTATCGTCATGAGGAGGTTGAAGTGAACCACTAGGAGTCTCCGCTAACCTTCCAGGAAATATATAAAAGTTATTAACAAATTCAAAAAATTGAAAAACTTCAGAGATGATAAAAAAATAAAAATAAACAAATAATAAACGAATGGTCTAAATTCAAACCAGGTTTAGAGCGTGCTCCTAGGAACCAAATGTGGGCTTCCTCAGAAGCTTTTAGAGTAACTTGTCTGTTATTACTAGGGACTTGGTCAGTTTATCACCTGGCCGAGTCCTGATAAACTTTAATTTTGTATTTATTTCACGGTCGATATTTTTATCAATATTTATATACATATGTATTTTAAAATGACACTAAGATGATTCAACCAAGATTCAAGTAAAGATTCTTGTCAGAGTCATGTCAATGTATTCAGAGAAAGGAAGCAAATGGTGTTAATGCTGTAATTGTGAATATTCTTGAAGTTGACATAGTTTGTTCTCATGCTGATAATGCAAGTAAGAAGTCAAAATATAAAACTCTAGTTAGTCCAGTGGCACGAACATTTATAAATTCTGCGTTAATAAAATATACTAATCTATTCGTCTGACTTGTAAGTGATTCAAAATATAAAACTCTAGTTAGTCCAGTGGCACGAACATTTATAAATTCTGCGTTAATAAAATATACTAATCTATTCGTCTGACTTGTAAGTCATTCAAAATATAAAACTCTAGTTAGTCCAGTGGCACGAACATTTATAAATTCTGCGTTTATAAAATATACTAATCTATTCGTCTGACTTGTAAGTCATTCAAAATATAAAACTCTAGTTAGTCCAGTGGCACGAACATTTATAAATTCTGCGTTTATAAAATATACTAATCTATTCGTCTGACTTGTAAGTCATTCAAAATATAAAACTCTAGTTAGTCCAGTGGCACGAACATTTATAAATTCTGCGTTTATAAAATATACTAATCTATTCGTCTGACTTGTAAGTCATTCAAAATATAAAACTCTAGTTAGTCCAGTGGCACGAACATTTATAAATTCTGCGTTTATAAAATATACTAATCTATTCGTCTGACTTATAAGTCATTCAAAATATAAAACTCTAGTTAGTCCAGTGGCACGAACATTTATAAATTCTGCGTTTATAAAATATACTAATCTATTCGTCTGACTTGTAAATCATTCAAAATATAAAACTCTAGTTAGTCCAGTGGCACGAACATTTATAAATTCTGCGTTTATAAAATATACTAATCTATTCGTCTGACTTGTAAGTCATTCAAAATATAAAACTCTAGTTAGTCCAGTGGCACGAACATTTATAAATTCTGCGTTTATAAAATATACTAATCTATTCGTCTGACTTGTAAGTCATTCAAAATATAAAACTCTAGTTAGTCCAGTGGCACGAACATTTATAAATTCTGCGTTAATAAAATATACTAATCTATTCGTCTGACTTGTAAGTCATTAAAATTTTTTGTAAGAAATGCTGAACAAATGCAGCATATATTTTTCTTTACAAATAATTAAAACTACCATATAAATTGGACGAAAGCTAAAATTATCACAGAAAAAAGTTGATTACTACAAAATACAATCGAGTCATTATTAATTAAATTTTACAGATAAGTTACTACAAACTACAGCTGTGCTTTTCCGAAATTGTACAGAATAAACGATAATAGAAGTCTTATTCAAGGCCTTTACATTGAGAAGTTTCCCTCAAGGCTAAATTCCTTTTAAAGGAGTTTAGTTTTCTCCCTTGGTTTCCGACCTTTTTGTTCACCCTGTCTCGTCAACCTTTTTCTTTTAAAACTTTTACCACTTGCCTGCTTTCACACGAGCGACTCGTTGTTTCTGACAATAGGAGACTTCTAGTTATCAGAGAATTTCTTACTGCAATTTACAAGCCATTATAATTATACGTGAGTACAATTCAACGAGAAATACCTTACATTTTAGACGATACTCAACAACCACTGACTCTATTAATCACTGAATTTCTTGATACAGTTCATTAAATCATTATAATTTTATACGGAAGACCTAATATATGTAAATTTATATTAAACACAATTGCTAACAATCTCTTAGAACAATTACCATGTATAGAATACAGCGGTTACCATTAGTTCTCCGAAGTTAAACAACATTGTACATGGTTGACACTTGGATGGGAGACAGTACGTACCGGTGTTCCCCCTCTAGCAAACCCCACGGTTTGAAGTCGTTCCGAATCAATTTTTAGTTTTCCGGTATTGAAAGAGTACAAAATTTTTCATTTTAGAAATTTAACAAAAACACTCTCTCAATAATATGTTAATTACAAGACTAAAAAAATAACTTTTTTTTTATTTAAATTTCATAAATATAAAATAATAAATTTAAAACATAAAAACATGAGTTAAACCAAAATTAACTACATTAATTTAGGTTTCAATCACATTAAGAAAGCTCAAATTATTTTCCTATCTTAGAAGGTTAACATTATAAAAGTGTTTTTTAGTCTGCATATGTTCATTGTAGAATCATTTGTTCCATACATTTTATTAATCTTGTTTTTCTGACTGACTGAATCAAATATTAAAGTCGATATTTGTCCCACTTTTCCTAAAGTCATTTCCCTGATGTGTTTCACACGCCCACTATTAACAATAATATAAAATAAAGAAATGAATTTGAAAACATACGGAGTCTTTTTCGTTCTCTTGTGCTCTGAGTGAACTTACAGAATTAATGAATAGTTTACCCGTACATATAAAAAAAGTACATATACATACTACAATGTAAATACTACACATACAACGATTTATAACAAATTATAATCATAATAATTTAAATATTTCACTTATTAATTAGTTCAGATAATAATATTTATTTAAATAACATCATTTGATAGTAATTTAAATTATTATAATAACACATATACAAAGTATGTATATTCCTAAGAAACATACCGCTATTTTTCCAAACGTTCTTTAGGTCTGACAAACTCACTTTCAAAAAAATTAAAATCACATTCCTCTGGATACTTTATTAACTAAAATATAATACTAAACTAGAAAACTTTTTTTTTTAAGGGCCCGAATTATTATTATACTTTTAATAAACTCTTTCTTTTAAAGATTGCAAAACAAAATCGTAAAAAATATAATCATTAGTGAGAGGTTTTAAATAAAAATGTTTCTTTTCTTTCACAAAAGTAAAAATATGGTCGTATTTTAATGAAATTGGCTTATTTAGATGGAAGTTTAGTAGTTGTAAGAAACCAACTTCTGGTTAATACAGTCAATGTATAAGGACATAAATACGGGCGTACAAGCATTGTTTTAAAACAAAATAATTGGCATACACGAGACACAATCCATGTATCCATATTTTTCTCAGTACATAAACATTATTTGATATATATCATCTTATACACAATGGGCATTGTGAGAGCTAACTTTAATTGACATTTTTGCCACAATTAAATTAAATTACTGGAAGAAATGAATAAACTCTTGTCTATAATATTGATTAAAAATCATAATTGGAATAATAGCTATCAATACTAATAATTATCTATTGAAAACTATAACTTTTACTAAAATGAATGAAATAATGTGATATTTTCAGCAATGCTTAGTACTAACGTTGTATGAGGACCAATGCTTTCCTCATTCTTATCAGTAAATGATAAGCTACTCTGCTATTTTATTATTTCAAAAAAAAAAATATTTAATTCTGGTATTGTACCCCATTTGAATCTACTTTAATATTAAATACCCATGTTATACTGTCTCTTTTTTTTAAATATATTTATAAAGTTGATCAGAGCCCTTTAAAAAATAGTTTATCTCTATTCTTAAAAAATGTTCCATATATTAGACTCAAAAGAGCAATTTCTACAGATGTCCAACATTTGCAAAAACAACTTCTTTCCAGGTCAAAGATTCCCCAAGTAAGTGTAATATTGGTGCCGAGCTTCAGTACCAGAGGTAACAGTAACTTAAACATGAAATGGTGATTATAATTATTTTTGCTGTTCAGATACCCTGCGTGAGAGAACTGAAGACGTGTGCTTCTGGTGCCAACTTAAAATTTAAATTTTGAACTGAACGCAATCTTCCATTACTCTATATTCCATATCAGACTAAATGATTAATTTAATTTCAAATGATTTTTTTATTTTCTAAAGATGTATATAATAATTTAAATTACGTTATTTTATTAATTACACAGTATGCTTGTTAACCGTACATGGTAAGTACTCGAGCAAAAAACTTGTATTTTATATTATTTGCAATCAAGAGTTTGTGTAGGATTATTGTTTATACCAGATTAAGAACTATAATCAAGTGCAATGCGTATTATTAAATCTACAGTGGAGTTTAGCGTAGAATTAGAAATCACAGTTGGTTTTTTTTTTGCTAAATTATTTAAAAGCAATAACTGAATTGTTCATTTGCCAAAATATCATATCTTCTTTTCGTTCAATGTTTTTATTGAAGAATAATAAAGCAATTTGAAGATTAAACATATAATTAAATAACTAAATAAATTATAAATACATAATTTAGCAAAAAATGGCATTTGGAGCAAGCTGTTCGTCGATGCTGACACATTAGTAGGTACAGTCATCCGCCATTGAAAATCTCATCTCAATGAAATCTCTTCACATCTTCTCACCATCGTGGGGTGTTTTAATTCAATTTAATTTTAGTTGTCTGGTTTAATGAAAAAATAGTGTGGTACCGCTTCACGAGAGGTCCTTCTTGGGGAGTTACTGTATCTTTTAATTACATATCTCCTTCAACTGATAATTTCTTTTTAACCACAGCTATCTTTAACCATGTGTTAGTTTAAATGTTCTGAAACGATTCCAAATTCAATACATAACATGTGTTCAGGTTAAGTGTTACAGTAAACGGAAGACATTTGAAAACAAAGGACTCTGGGCAAGAAGACTAACCAATTGGAAGGCTCAAGGAACAAGTTGAGGTTAGAAGCCAACGTTAGTGTCTTCTATTTGTTTACAAGTAGAAGAAAGTTTCTTAGAAAAACCACTTTTGGTAGTTGTTACTTGTAGAAGACTACCAGTAACAATAGATTTTTTTTCCTATTTTAGGCTAGCCAAATCATTTTAGATAATAAATCTAACCAATTACATGGAGACCACCATAGTTAAGTTAGTGTTAGCAGAAACCAACCATCGAAAAGCATGAGGGGACTCCGTATAGGCATAGAATACTTGTTTTGGTATTATTTATTCTCTAGTTAGTTATAAATATAGCACTTTTAGTGTTTAAGACTTGTAAAATTACTTAATTAGTTAATATTTCTCTACAGGTATAGCTAGTAATTTAGATAACAAAAGTTGAAGAGACAAATACATTTAATATTTTCAAACCTCTATAACCAATCTATGATCTCTTATCTTGATGACTATAAATATAATAATATTATTCGAATGAATTCTATTGCGCGTTTTCTCTCCTTTTTCTCTATGATTTCATCACTAAAGTAAACAGTGAAGCTACCATCGAGTTAATAATAAAATGAAAAATTTTTATGTACTTTCGATTATTGTTGTTGTCATTTATTTAATATACAGTCGATCAAAAGCAATTGGTAACTTTTCATTTGTTTTTTAAATGCAGACTTTTTGACTTTTAAAAAGTCAAAAGAACCGAACCTTTTTCATAGGCTTATAACGAAAGGGAAAAAAAATATTACATCAGTCAACAAACATACCCATTTTAATAACATTAAAATGGGTGTGTGTGTGTGTGCGTGTGTGTGTATGTGTCTATGTGTAAATGGGTGGGTGTATGTAAACGTATTGTCACAGTACATTCTGTGAATGTCTCATGAAAAGACGTTTCTGGTTGTCTAGTTGAAATATAAGTCCTAGTTTAAAATCTGATACTTCTGTTTATTCTTTATTTTCATCTTTTTCCAGTTACAAACATCTTTTTTTTTTGTTAAATCCTTATTATATATTGAAATAGTTCACTAAAACCGATAAATAAAGAAGAGAGAAAAAAACAGGAAAAACTATAATGGACGACACAAAATTTGTATGTGGTCATCTATTAAAAATTAAAAAATTAGTCGAACAGACATAGAGTAGATCTTCACATATGTTATAGATAATAGAATTACAAATAGTCATAGTTTTCTAGATCAATTAGATATTAAATACATTTTTTTTTATCTCTTAGTGTATTTGTATTTTATTAATATTGTACTAGCATACTAAGTATCAGTGATGGTTATAAAACTCATAAATTGTTTTAGGTATTTTATAAACTCTACGTGAAAGTTGCATTCTCATCTAAATACTACTGAAAATGTTCCTGAATTTCATCCATTTGAGACATCCTCAAATTATAGTGATATAAAGTACATAGTCATAAATAACAGTGAATATTTGAATAAACCATCTGATTCAATTAATGTTTGTTAATACACAAACTGATACTCGTATTAACAAGTCGTATTACAAAGTCTTTGTAACAATATAAAAAATATAAGAAATAAATAAACTTGGTTAATGTAACATGATTAATTATTAATTACAGATTACCAACTGTCTTAATTACTAACCAATAGAATTACTAACCAATAACCAATAGTGTAACCAATAGATTACTAACTAATTACTAACTGTCTATAATGATTTAAATATAAATTATTTTTGCAAATTAGACAGTAAAATCTCTACATACACAAATTTTAATAATACAAAACAACACGCGTTTCGAACACATAATGTTCTTCTTCAGGTGAATCTACTTCAGCAAAAAGATTACAAGGACGGGGCTGAGAAAGTTGTTAGATTAACCATTAATATATTAATAACTGATTAACAGATCCACTTTCTTAGCCCAGTTCTTATCAGCATTCTACTAAATCGAATTTACCTGAAGAAGAACCTATGTTCGAAAAGCGAATTGTATGAATTAATAAAACCTGTTTATATGGAAACTTTTGAATAATTCGCAAGCATGAACAAATCCCAAGTAGTAACTTGGGACTGCGGAGTAATGACTGCGGAGTAATTACAACAACGCTTTAGATGAAATAATATATCACCCATTATGGTTCAAGAATTCAGAAAAAAAAAAGTATAAAATATCAACAAGTGTCCATAGTTCTACATGTATTATCATTGAAATAAATCAATGAATTTTGTTTTCGAAAAATTTGATTAAAATATTGGAAAATAATTTGGCTATTCCAGTATATAACTTTAACAATTTGGCTATTCCAGTATATAACTTTGAACGCCTATTCAAGATCTTTCTAGAATATTCTGGAATGAAATCACCAACTGTTCTTCTGAAAAATGAATGTTTTAAAATTAATTTTATTCATTTTTTGAACCTCAATCGATTACTTTTTTTTTAATATAATTTAGTTTTTAGTGACAGTAATTAATACCACTCTCCAAATATTGTCCCACATATATATATACATATAATTTTTCATTTATTAATTTTATAATTACTATTGGTATTTAATATTACAAACTCAGTGCATATTTTTTTATATTGAAACAAACTGGGGTAACTTTCATATACAGACAAACATAATTAATTATGTTTGTTTACCTGTGTCTTATTTTTTTATACCAACTATATGTAGTTATAGTTATTCTTGAATTATAAAATAAGCGGCCTTTGTGAGCTATATACCATGGTATAAATGACCCTTAGTTAATAGAATCCACCACAGTTTTCACTATACTAGTATAATATTCTGTTTATGTCATATATGTTCACTAATTGTGCTTTAAATTATCAGCTAAGAATGAGGATTGAGATTACACAGCAGTATTAAAACAATTATAATTTATAATTAAAAATTTAAATTTTAAGCTCACCTGGACTTTAAATTGATTATATAAATTGCCCTGTTAGTCATTTCTTTATCACAATATTTTGTAAAATTTGTTTTCCCAATAAAAAAGACCAAATTCATTCTTCAGACCGTTTGAACTATGTCATTCTAACCAGTTATGGTGACCATAGTGTGCAGTAGCAAGTCGATGGTGGGAGTGGTATTCTAGGGGGGTAGCTTAAGGGACGGGTTAAAATGTAGGACTTAAAAGAGGTAAGAAAACTCTGAGATTTTATGCAAAAAAATCATATAATTAATTAATTAAACTAATTTACGATATTAATCCGTGCGTCCTCTGGCCTATGCTTCCAGTTAGAATAACTTATCATTTTGGCTACAAGTGTTCAGTATATGTAATAACCTGTTTTGATTCACTGGCGTTCCCAAGCCTTCCGGCTACCACACCGCAGTATATGTAATAACCGTATATATTTCATGTGTATACCCTTTCAGTATAGCAGAGGAGCCTAAAGAGTACCATGCGACCCCCTTGAGTAAATAGCCTTACTCTGGTATGCGGTGCTCTACCGGAGGGGACAAAATACCACCGATAGAGCTTCAGAGATACTTTGTATGATACTAAGGAGAAGAAAGTCCGGAGACCATCCTCCGAAATAGTAGAGGGTCCAAAAGCGCTAACTAGTGGGAGCCAACCTCCCACAAGTGCACCTAAAGACCCTCCTAAGAAGGAGAAAGAAAGTCACTTTCTCCCGAAACGTAGGAAGCCTGAATAGTCATTATCAATGATTGTTTGTGCAGATTTTGCAAAGAAGAGGAAGAAATACCGTTGCACCTGCTGACTGACTGTCTAGCAACTTTGCTGCACAGAGTTAGATGCTTCGGTATACTCAACAAAAACCATAGACAAAGTTTTACCGCTGGAACCAGCAAAAGTGCTGAGCTTCTTGGAGGCGTTGAAGCTAACTGCTGGGGTACTTTAGTACAGAAGGGGGAAAGTACAATAGTTTTTTAAGACGCAGTGCTATAGTCACCATCAAATAACAATAATAATTACAGAGGATCAGCTTTGAAACTGAAAACTTCACTAAAACAGTTTTTCTTCATTTAATCTTGAAAGTGAGACAAAATAATTACCTGTATCCATCATTTTCAAGTCTGTTTCTATTTCTATCGTAATGCAATATCAAAATTTGATATATGTTGATCTCTACTAGAAAAAAAAATTATAGAAACTTATTCAGAAGCCAACTGCTAAAGCAGTTAGGTTAGCCACATTTAAATAGAAAAATTAGTCAAATACGAAATTTAACAGACTGGGGGGGGGGGGGGGGGGCAAATAATACAACCTGACGATAAATTGAGTGTCTATCCCACTATCACGTCATCTAGTATATAAAATGTGAATCCATTCATCTATTTAACACATTTATCAACATCAACAAAAATGATTAAGCAGGGCTCTTCAGAAGGTCATAGCAACTATATTCCACATCATTAATTTATCGTCACTCTATTGCAGCCTAATTGTTTTTATTCCAAAAGAAACATACTTCTTAACCTTCTTAGCTTACAAAAATTAGTCTCCTTTCATAGGCTATTATTCATTTAATGATACAATCAATCAGTCGATTCCAAAAATTTACCCAAATATAAAATTCTCTGAGAGACCTATGCTTCTTGGTTTTCATCTATTTTGAAGCTATTACAACATTGAGTGAAACAAGTGATCGAGCTCCATTACCCTAAAGAAACAACTAATATTATAATCAAACACCGTATGTAGAAGTATATAGTTTATATGTATTATAAGTATTCAAATGTATTTATTTATATGTATACACATGTCTTTAACTTTCCATGCTTTGAATTTACGTCAATTTATTTTTTTTTTTTTACTGATTTCTATAACCAAAATATATTATTTTTATTCTGATTCCAATCATATCAATATTTAATGACATGTCTATTTATATTAATGAAATGTAATTTTTAAAGGAGGAAGGAGATAAAACTCAGGTAACAAATGAAGGATTGAAAAATATTTAGATTTCTGCACATTCTGTTAAACAAAATCGTAGTAGTCCACTGGGTCAGTCGTAAATCTGCTTCACTTTTTCTATAAAATAGATCATGTAGTTAGTTAAATTATTTCATTATTTATATATAATATATCGCTTTGGTAAAATAATAAACTTTGATTATTTTTATTCTAGTGTTAAGGTAGAAAATGTAATTGTAAATATCAATTCGTTTGTATAAAAAGTAGATTCTACTTTTAAATAGCCTCTGTAGGATTTTATATGTAATAACATTATCTTTCAACATATGTTTTGCTTGACCATTATGTATTAGTAAAATATTATTTTATGACATATTTGTAGGATATTATTGGATTTTGATTATTGATTTTTTTAATATCTTATTACTATTTTCTTAATACAAATTACTTATTCATACAAACATCTATACTCGTATTGAAATAAAACTTTTAGCAGTAAATGGTAGAATTCAAGGAACATAAACTTATTCTCTAGTTTACACTTACAATACGTCATATCAGAAATAATTTGATTTTCACATTTACTTTCGAATAATTCCCTGATAAAAATGATTTTTTAAAAATGGGGAAGGAATCTAAGTCGAATACTTTTTTGATATTACAAAACCTGTTATTTAGATAAAATGATAAAGGATGAGGTAATTATCATATCTTTAATCAATTAGATTCAATCTCTATATGTTTATATTATATAAATTATATATAATATAATATTATATGTATATAATATATATACATATATATTATATATACAATATAATATATATATATACAATATAATATATATATATTATTTATAAATTCAAAATAAAATTACCTTAAGAGCACAGAACTACCAAGAAGTCACTTTAATATTTCAAAAAATTATTGTTCATAACTTTCTGTGTTTAAATCTCTATGGTACAATATATCTATATATATCAATGATCAAACCACAATAAGAAACGGGAAAACAAGACTAAGATCTTTCAACCGTAACAAGCGGTCTTCGTCAGAGTCAAAAAAAATTTTTCTGACGAAGACCGCTTGTTACGGTTGAAAGATCTTAGTCTTGTTTTCCCATTTCTTATTGTGGTTTGATCATTGATTGTTATTTCACGTGTTTATGTGAAATCTTTTTATCTACATATATGTGTAAAGACAATCATTTTAAAATTGAAAATCGATCCAAAGAAAACAAAAAAAAATAAAATTAATCTAAAGAGACGCACTAATAGATTAGCATACAGAGTCTTCAATTTTTGGTAAAGCATAAGCAAAAGGAAAATAGCGTGATGACATAGTGATGGTTGACAACCGTCAGTACAGGAACGAACACGAAAGATCAAAAAATATAGCTATCCTTAAAATATAATTGAAAAAAGAATAATATAAAATAGGTATGAATATTAGAAAATTATAAAAAGGTAAACAAACAAATTAGATTAATTCAAAAACTAAAATAAAAGATAAATACGGAGTCCAAGCATGCGGGAAATGCAACGGCAGTTAGCCGACCCAGTACCCGACGTCTTTTTCTCCTGAAGACGGATTTTTCGAAAATTTGAGTTAGTAAGTGTGTTTCTTTACTCTGTGTGTTACTTTTCTTCCAATGTCTTAATATCTTTCCAATTTTATAGTGAATATGACTAAAGTTATCAACTGTGGAATAGGATATAATAAAAATTTACCAGGGATCGGTCAGTTTTCCACTTTAAATAGTCACATCTTTGATAAATATTGATGAAAAACTGATAAATTCCTGATATATTTTGTTTATTTATAAATTCAAAGGGAGAAAACACACAAATAAAGAACAAAACTCAATAAGTTATTTTGATATCCATAATCATCACGAAAGAGAAATGATCTACTTGGAAGGTGAGGTGGTACTGAGTAGTGTCTCCTTTTCATAGACCTATCAGTCTATAGTGTAGACACCTTCCGGAGAGAGGAGAAACAAGAGAAGAATAATAAATAATTAAACCAAGCAGGAACACTATAACCATTTTAATTAATTATTTAAGTTTTAAGTCGAAGGGTTATGCACCTCAGAGGAGACAAATATGTGCTTCCTCTGAAGGCCACAAAGTTGGCTTTACGGTTAGAATCTGGAATGTGTATAAGATTTGTCACATGTAGGCGGTTATTACAACCAAAGGATTATAATTAGCATGAGAGGCAATGAGAAAATCAGCGAGCTGACCAAAGTAAGACCTACGACAGCATACGCTGACCCAGCTTTGTACAAACCAAAATCAAGCATAAAAACAATCACAATAGGTGCAATTCAAAAGACCAGGCCTAATATAAATATGACATGAACAAGCGAATCATTACTAACCAATCTACTTCTTAGATTCTCAGATGAATTTTAAAATGGTGCTGTTCAATTCATAGTGTTCATCATTGAACGAAAATGAATAAAGTCAGTTTAAAATGTTGAGAAGCACCATTAAAATCAAAAGCTTTGGTTTTGTCTTAGAACTTCTGAAATTGTTTGCATTTTAAATATTTATTTGTTTCTTAATATTTCCTTACTAAACATGAATTTTCATTACAATTTGAAGAAAAAAAAACACATTGAATTACATTTGAAATTTAATGCATTTTTCAAAACTAGAATGTCGTAAATGATTCTGCTAATTCATAACATAACCAGGACCATACAATAAATACAATTTAGATATCTTCAATTTTTCTTTTTAATTATTTAATTGTTTCTTTAATACAAATGGATTAAAATCCTTTAGTTCTTTCATAATTGTTTTTAAGTAACACGAAAAGGTCTTTCTTGTATCAAAGCAATGAATCACAAAGTTCAGTCAACAACAGCTGCATATTTATATAAATACTTATTCAATTCAAGGGAATTTATAAATAAGGTGAAATAAGTGGAATTTTTATTATTTATCAAATAATGACATTCATTAGATTTTTTTGGTCCAAAATTAGCTTCAAAAATTATTTTATTATTATACCTTCAATATCTGTTTATGAACTCATCTTTTATTTGTAATGTTTTATGATTAGTAAGTAGACTGTAATCGGGAACTGAATGTGTTCCACAAACTTAATAGGTGGGTCTTGAATTAACATTTAATTAATTAAAAATATTCTTAAAGACTTCCCTTGTACTCGTATGTTGCTTATAATGTCCAAGCAGTTTTATACACTGACAATCTTCAAAAAGTTGCTTTCGGAGAAGGATAGGATAAAAAACCAATTATACATCACACTCAACGTAACATTAAAGATGTTTGCAAACATGACTGATTTAAATTGTACTAACAATATCCTTTAATAGCCTCAATTACAACATTTGAAATCTTTACAATATCTCTTTTACTTTTAACTTAACTTGATATTTTTAAGTATGGGATCCTTAGTGCTTGAATGATGGAAAAAAATAATTATGAGATATTGCAACTGTGTTTTTTTAACTATGCTTGACTCACTTTTCTTTGATTCACATTCTCTCATAGTACTCTACAAGTTTGTTGTAGTATCTATTTATCAAGAGCTACCGAAAAGATATCTTTTATAAATGTACATGGATATACTACAGCATTACACAGAAAAAAACACAAAACCCTTTTAAAAGACATTAAAAGAAACGCATATTTTCCAGTGTAAATATATATTCGAATATGAAAATTTGATCTAATGAACTTATTAAAAACTAGAAGTTAATGCAGGGTAGATAACAGAAAATGACAATTACTATAGTTGATATTTTATATTTATATAGTTCGTTGTCAGGAGAAGAATACAAGACGAAGAGAGAGAGATGAAGATCTTTCAGGTGGCTTATTGCAGGCACGTGGCAATAGTTCAAGAACAAAGTAATACACTTTCGCTGAACTCACATTAGTGGACAGTAGGTGAAACCAGACGAAAATTGAGCAAATTAGAAGAGTAAAGAAGAAGTAAAAAGGTAAAATATATAATTAAAAATAATAATAAAACGATAAAGGATATACCAGCTCTTTAGATTTGATTTGTATTGAACTAGTTTCAAGAAAGAAATGAGAGACTCTCAATGTAAACTTTCTGTCATTGTTGGCTACAATTAGGAGAATCGTAAAACAACAATTAAAAGCGAGGTCATGGTGAGTGTCATGGGTAGCAAGAGACAGGTTACTGCACTTCCGAGAGAGGTTCTGTGTCATTCATAAAAATACTAAGCTTGATGTAGTTTGAATGTAGCCATATTGGCTATGTTCCAGTCGGTTAACGTAGTTCCTGGAAGTGTAGGGACTATGAGGAGGGATTGAATAACTATTGCTGGGGCTTGTGAAGAAATGTGCAGACTTAATTAAAGGGTAGGTTAGGCAAAGGCGACGACCACATTTCTTCGTCCTTTTACATCCTATTGAGGTCTAGAAGTACCAATAATTTAGTGGGAAAACAAATTTCCCTAAATAGGAGGTCGTCTTGATTAAAGTCGAGAGAGAGAATGAGAAAAGGGGAAATATATCCTTGACAATATCCTTGATCTTATGAAGGCTAAAGAAGAAAGTGAACATGAGGAACAGATGCTAAGAACCGTCAACAGTCATCCAATCTCCCCTTGATATTACATGCACTTAAGGAACTGAGCTTACTAGAAGGCAGCCAATCGTGCCTTTTACATTCTTCTCTCCTTCACCATTATCAACATTGGTATAATTTCACTTACTGTATTCCAGTTCTAATGGTCAAAATACCTGCAATACGTACCAGTTCCTTCTTGAACTACTGTAGCTTACCCCAATTGAGTCAGCTGGAAGACATTCACTCTCGACCTTCGTCTTATCTTTCGACAACCAACAAGCTTATGAAATAACTGCCTTTTTCTGTTATATATCGTCTGTTAAATATATATTGTCTTTAAAAATTATTTTTAGTAATATAATACTAATTGTGGTAGTACTATAAAACTGGTAATCACCACAGAGACACATCAGAACACATGTCTTGTATACCAAAAGAAAAACTGCCTCCACTTATTCTTTACACTTCTATAAAACTGTAATGCTTTTCCCAAAAGTCACTCAAAGTATTAGAAATGCACGTAATTAAACTTATCTCATGGTTTCATTATTTACTATTCAGCACAAATACAACCTATTGTTCCTTTTGCAATGCCCTGAAATTAATTTCATTGTTTTATTTCTTCCCTACTGAAGTTCTAAATCGAATATATACCATTATAAGCACTAAGATTTTTTTAAAATATATCCAGTTTTGAGAAAACTTATTTAAAATATAATTATCCTATGTATACATCAATAAACAATCAACTAAGAAGAAAAGTTGATACATTTTCCTTATTATTAAAAAGTTTGATTTATTTAAATATTTATAAAGAAGTTGTTTATATATACAGATAATGAAGACTTAATTGGATTACTTTTGTTTTCAGTCCATTTTAAATTAATTTAAAATGATTGTAAATAAATTGTTTATTTGAACTTGTTATCTCTCTCTCTCTTATTTTTAATAATACTTAAGTATCAATAATTGTACACATCTCTTAATTGTATCCATTGAATAATACTGTTACATATACTGCAGACTTTAATAAAAAAATAATAAAAAACTTTAACCTATCAATAAAATGTATTTTACACATCAACAAATATGCATGATGTTCATTTTCAAATTATATTCTGAAAATTGCCTTTATTCACAAATTTTAGAATTATCAGCACTAGATTCCTTGTGTGCATGTTGTGAATTATTTAAGCCTTCAAGTTATTTGTAGTTTAATAGCTTATTGTAAAAACTTATTAGATACACATACATAAACACACACACACTCACACACATACACACACAAATATACTCATAAAATGAAACGTTTCATGCGTTCCACAGTGAAGCACTGAGAGAGATATAAACACAAAACTGATATTAACTCATTTTCTCGACATCAGGAGAGAAGTGGTCGACTGGGAAGTCGTATAACTGTGTACGTCCACCATTTCTCTCCTAATATTGAATATTCTCTCCTAATATCGAAATATTGAACCAGAATATGAAATGGGAAAAAAAACTAAGATCTTTCAACCGTAACAGGCGGTGACTCTGACGAAGACCGCTTGTTACGGTTGAAAGATCTTAGTTTTTTTTTTCTTTTTTCCCCCTTTTCATATTGTGGTTTGATCTTTGATTGTTATTTCGCGTGTTTATGTGAAATCTTATTATATATATATATATATATATATATATATATATATATATATATATAAGAACTGTTCAGTAAGGAAACATAAAAAGTTTAAACTTCTATATGTTAATCTATATCATTAACATAGTTAACCCACATAAAGCATTTTAGTTGTTAACATTATTATTTAGTAGTCAATTTTAAATAACATTAGTTTCCAAATTATCTCTACAAAACTAAATTTTTATTAGTTAACCTTTTATTAATGATAAATTGTGATATATTTCAAATACACCAGGTTTTTTGTAAAAAGAAGTTTGATGAAAGCACACTTTCAAACTTACAGGATGTAGATTATATTTTGTGATCATCTATATTACATCTTTAAGTCATCAAGCATTTTTTAACATTGACCCAAAAAATAAAATTATACACAATATTTTATAATTGTTTCTCTTTATTGTCATGATTTCTTTTATTGTAGAATCTTGTTCATATATATTTAATAGTTAATTTAAAAGATCGAGAGAGTGTGAGAGAGGGTTTCATAGATGACAAGATAATACATATCAACTTCACCTCAGATTTTCAGCTCCTGAAATCATATCTTGCTTTGTGGAATGAATATTTTTTTGTAAAAATATCTTTTTGACTATTTATTTATCATCATGTTTATTATTAATTTTCTTTATTCATATATGTATATAATCTCCAAAAATTGTTATTGACCTCTTCTATTCTATTCTATATTTTGTTATTGAGGGCTACGTCAAATAAAAGAAAATAAACTCCTTCCTAGGCCAACGTTTCGATGTATTTGTACATCATCTTCAGGGCTAAAATTAGAGTAAGAACTATAATACATGTACCAAAACAATCGACAACTCACATAGAGAACCAACACAAATTTTTGAGACCAACAGATACATACAAAAGGTTATTTTATAATCAGAGTTGTTAAGTCACATCTATTTCAAAGTATCAGACAAAAGGAAATTAGTTTACCTTGGAAAGTGTGCTAATGGTTATTTAAGTTACATGAGAATTAATTGGTTTTAGGTACGAAAAACACTACTTTGTAATATTCATCTATCATTTTAACAAACAAGGAGGGTGAACATATGAAGGTTACATAAAGAACTTAAAGGTTACATAAAGTACTTAAAGGTTACATAAAGAAGGTTAGTTTATGACTTAAGGTTATCATCCATGTTACAATGATTTACTATTGTTATTATGACTGGGGATGGGAAAGAATGTTTGTATAAATATGGCTAAACTTTTCAACATCGAAACGTTGGTCTAGGAAGGAGTTTATTTTCTTTCATTTGACCGAGCCCTCAATAACAAAACATAGAATATACATATATTAGTATAAGTGGACAGCAAGTCTTCTTGTAAACAAATGGAATTAAAATGTGCAGCAGCTTCTGCATTTACGACCTTTCTACTGATAGCCTCGATTTTTCTTTCTAAATAGTTTTGTTTGTTACGTTGACATGTCTCTGGCCCATTTTATATGGAAATTACCTCCAGTACATCGAAAGTTAGTAAGAAAAATCGAGGCTATCAGCAGAAAAGTCGTAAATGCAGAAGCTGCTGCACATTTTAATTCCATATATATATATATATATATGGACTTTATTTATTACTAAATATCAATAGTAAAAATCAAGGTTCGAGATATCATCAATCTAATTGACTGACCGTGCTAAATTGGCTTATGAATTGCTCTTTCGTTAAATAATATATTTCATTGTATTAGGTGTGTACATTTAACTTTTATCCATTCAGTTAGAATGTATTAATTGGTTTTTCTGAAAAAAAAATCCTTTAAAAGGAGCCTTCCGTATTTAATGATAAGGAATTATGAAAATAAATCGTAAAAAAATATGTTACACTAAGAGCAATATACGCAAATGTCCATACCATCAAATCTAACCATAATGTTGTATTTCTTCGAATATTTCTATTATGCTTCAAAAAGACAGGTTTTAGCCACATAAGACTGATACGGATGGCAGCCCTCCCAAACCAGCGCCCGGTCGAGTAGACTTTCTACCCGCGGACGCCGATCAAGGTTAGCCATTGGCCCAGTTAGTTGTGCCTTTCTTAGTTCATGCCGTGATGGACTAACCACCCAGGCATGTTAAGCCCCCCCACCACGACAAGGTGAAGGCACATCGGGGGGGGGAATTCATGAGCAACTAAACCCAAATCATCAAGAGATTTTAAATCTAAAATAACTAATGTGATTTCAAGTATGATTTCAGTGGGCAAATATTTTGAATGAGCTGTAAAATCATATTATTTTTCATATTATTAATGATTGTGGACTTGTGACAACCACAAAAAAAGTTAAAACCTTAAGAAATACAATTGTCTTCTTTCTATGCGTTTTATATATTCTTTCTATCATGAATACTACAAATTTATAATTATTTGACTGTGCATAGTGGACTTTATTGGAAGTGAGTGGTCCCAAATCTCTCCTACCCTGCCACGCGACAGTCACTCACATTACCATGGCTAATCTATATTGCATCCCTTAAGTCTATTTTAATAACTTTGTATATTTTAAACATCAGAGGTGGAATTTACATGTCATAATTTAAAATTAAATTATTGTGTAATTGTCAAAATTTAAATATATTACTTACATAAATTAATTCGGTACCCATAAACTAAATAGTGCTCTGAATCACCAATAAATTATTGTCTCGACAATTGTGCAATTAAAATGAAATTAAACCAATGATGACACGTACTATTATACCTTTTTTGAATAAATTAGCTGATTCACAAGTTTTCGCTGTTTGTTTGAAATAACAATTGTATAGCATATTTAGTGATATCAATTACTTTATTTTTTTTAGTTTTGATATGTTTTTACTGTTGTAAAATAATTTTCATTTCAGATTTAGTATTTTTGTAATAATAATTTTATATTATATTATAGGTAGTATCATTTTATATCATTATAAATATTATTAATAAATATTAAAATTTGCTCTTTTAAAACTCAATTGTTTTACATAAATTTTGTATGTTGAGAATTCAAATGAAATGTAATAAGAAATTTAGATTAAATGAAATGTGTTTTCCTTATATTTTAACTTCATTATTATTAGTATTCATTTTATGAAATTTAATAACAATAATTATTATTAAAATTGGCTTAATTTTTGTTTAAGTAATCAATATTATCATAAACGTACATTGCAAATAGTTATGAATTGACAAGTTATGAGTTTTTGTTTTGTTGTAGTGATTATCACAATATAGAAATGCTTATATCAGATGCCAAAAACCTTTCTTGTATTTATTGTTGATTATATCACAAAGGTTAACTTTCCTTGTTGATATTAATAAGTATAGATGAAGATAGATCAATGATAGTAAAGATGACAATGAATATTAATTTTATAGATTGTTTGAATATAGTATTAATATAGGTCTGGGCAGTTTAGGCAAGACAATAACATCGTGTCAATTTATATATCAATCACTTTCAAAGCACCCCATGTCAACTTTACTATTAATCGCGAATAAAATAACAACTTTTTTGCTGGAGCTTTGTGCTGTATAAGTGTAGTTTGTTTTACAGATTCTTTCACTTTTTTGTATACATGTATATTTTAATATTAAGTTTTTTTGAAAGTATAAAGTTGTTTACTGTTTGGAATAAAATATGTTTATAGTAGGTAAAAACGAAGGCTTTGAAAGGCAAGACCTTTAACAATTTGGGCAAAAAGTAAAATATTTGCACTATACATATTCATAACCCTAGTAGAAATTATTTAGCATTCTTTTTTCACCTTTGAAATATAAAGTAAAGCTAAATGTTTTAATTGATGATTCATGCATTAAAAGATTAATAATGATTCATATATTTGATAAAGTTTAACAGCTGTTGAGAGTTGTCCTCGAAAATAATTTGCTTTACTGAAGTACAATCTGCTTTCGGTTTGTTTAGATGGAGGAGGAAAGGAAAGCCAAAGAACAACTTGACTTTGTCTTCAAAAAGTTAGATATCAATCAGGATGGAGTCATCACCCTGGAGGAGTTTATCGAATCCTGTTTGAAGGTAAATTCATCGATTTCAATGTTTTCGTAGAATTATAATAATAAACAAATCTTATCTCGTACGTCTTTCTCACATTGTCAATTAATTTTGGAACTAATCCATTCTTAGGGTTAAATTGAAAGTTTTCTGTTCATTGTGGTTATAGAAAGGGTACATCCATCTCCTTTTAATCCCATTGTTATCTTCCTCTTCAATCTAACTTTGTCGATATTGCCCAATTTCATAAAAGAATTATCTGTAATTACTATTTATTTTCCTTCTTATCTCCTATCTTCATTGTCTGTCTATTCGTCTTCCCTTATTTATCACTAAATCCTTCAACAGCTGTCGGGTAGTTGCTCTGTTCATTTATTTTGGCCAAAGTAAAGTTTTCTATGTTTAAATATTTCAAATACTTCTCTCATTTTCATTCTTATTCCTTTTTATCCCTTATGTAGTAACTCTACCTAGTTCTCTATGTCGTTAGGGCTTAAAGTACGACGAAAGATAGCACCTTAAATAATAATTTTATAATATTTTTTTAAGAATTATTTTATAATAATTATAACATAATTTATAATAATAATTTTTACTATAATTATTTTATAATAATTTTACTAATTCTAATAATTCTACTGATTATATCAGAATTTACTATTTATTAACCATTAAAATTATTATAAAATAACCACCTTATATTAAACCTTTATGTTATCATTAAAATAATTATATAATAGGAGAAGCCTATTTAATTGGTTTAAATTTAAGAAATTTTAATCTCTATATTCTCATTTAAAATGTTCAATGTATTATTAACGTTTATATTACATTATAAACATAAATGATATTTGATATTGTAGTTTATAAAATGTTTTTGTTCGTTACATGTATATTAAAACAATCATATATGGATATGTAGGGATTAATACCTCTATAACTATCCATAGAGATTAATAATTCCCTATTTATTTTTTATTCGTTTTTCTGTGATGTGTTGATGACTCATCTTGTTGAGTCAATAAACGTATGTTACTTAATGCTTAATATAATAATTACATATTATGTAATATAGTGTGTCTGCATGAGATCCTACTCTGATGCTGTTTCTTTTTTCAGGATGAAGTAATAATACAATCCCTTAGGGTATTCGATTCCCTGTGATAAAACTACACAAGCTCTATGAACGTGATGGCCCTCAAGCCAACCTTTTCACTAGCTGCTCTTGAGGACTTCACCAGTAGCCCCTCTCCATTCGGCCACCATTCTAGTATTCGTCATCAAAAGTGGCCTACACAACACCCTTTAACTAGATGTAAAATTTGTACAAAAGAGATATTTCTAGTTGAAAACAGTTCACCTTTGTAATGTTCACTTTTCTAAGCAATTTAAACAATCTTAAAGAGAATCGCTGATGTTTCGATATAGTCTTTAAATTGTTACTAGCAGAAGCACGGGTTAAAAGCTATGTACATACATATTACATATAATCAGGTACAATTTCATTGGCAAAACCAGGGTATTTTATTTTTTTAAGCAAAAAAAAAAGTGAAACTTTTTAAACAAATCTACCATGAGCTTTGTAGCTTTTGTCACAATTTTTCTACGGCTTGATGAAAAAAAAAAATTTGAATGAAGAAGTTAACACTATTATTTTATTAAAAGTGTAAAAATTTGTCCACTATTTAAAATTTAATAAACTATGAACATTTCATCAAACAATTTTCACTCACTACATTTATAAATAGAAAAACATATTTAAATAATTGAGTTCAATTAAATAATAATTACTTTTCATTCCTTGATTAAGACTGAGTTTTGTTATAGATTTAGTGCGTAAAAAAAACGATACATCTCAAATGGACTAGAACAATTTGAACTGATGTCAAAAATACCTACTAGTTGGGAGATATAATTTCATATTTCCTTAATGAATGAATATAAAATTACTTTAAATGATTATTATTGCATAAAATAGACAACTGAAGCATAATAACTTTAAAAATTTAATGGTATCATAATTACTTACGTCAAAAGAGAGAGTAAGTAATTGTCATTACTTACTACCGTTTATTACTAAGCATAATACTACCGTTTATTATACGATAGTATAATGATTTTCTTAATAAAACAAAAAACAGTTATTTGTTTGAATCAATTTGTTATCATCAGATGAAACAAATTCTATAATAATCTAAGAGAAACTATAATCTTATAACGCCGTTGAATCTCAATAAAAACTGAAATAAAGCCAAAGCAAAGTTGAATCTCTTGCTAATAGTTAAGAGCAATTCTTCTGCTAAACTACTGTCACAATATTAATATGTATTATAGGATATATTAATATATATAGCCCAGGATTGAGCGACGCCTGTAGTGGTCATTGAATTAACTGTAAAATATTCTAACTATAAAATATCTATAAAATAGCAAGTTATAAAACAGAAACTAATGAAACAGAAGTACGAAAACTGATTATATATCATTAAAACAAAAACAAATGAACTTGAAATTCCAATACGCTCTACTTTTTCCAACGCTATAATTTTACTTTGTTTTCTTTTCATGAAAAATTAAAGATTGTTAGTTATCAATAGGAATCACTGTCTAAAGTACAATAAGAAATTAAGAAATGGAATCAAGACCTTTCAACCAAAACAACTGGTCTTTATCAAAGTCCAACTTGAACCCACGGAGACCAGTTTGTATTGGTTCAAAGAACTTACTTCCACTTCTGAATTTCTTAATGTCATTTAGACTTTGAATTTTTAAATCTAATAAAAAATCATGTTCTTGAACTATTTAATTATTTACTTCTTTATTTTGTTTTAAACCAATCATTACTTGTAAGTGGCTAAAATTAATTAAAAATGGAATTTCATCCTGCTACAGACATCAAATGATCCAAAACTTGTATTCAAGGGCTCATCTCCAAAGGAAATTCTTGCCACTTGGTGTCTTTCAGTTCCTACCAGAAACAATTATAGAAAATAGAAGACCGATTAATTCCAGTGACTCCATTAAAATTAAGAGTTAGTCAATTTCTGTTAGTAATTTTTTAGCTCAATACTACACCATAATCACTTACCGCTGTTAATATTATCCAAGTCTTATGTGTCAACATGTAGAAGTAGTTATAATAATCCCATGTAACGTTTACATAATTGTGACGGCTGGTAAGTACGGAATGCACATATTAATACGAATATGTTAAAAAAAAACCTACAGTTTCACTAATAAGCCTAAATATAATATGCTGTTCCTGACTTATTTCCATTTCTTTTTTAACAACTAATTATTATTAATAACCGGTAAAGAAAGTTTATCTCAATATTCATTGTTAAAAGTGAGAAGAAATACAATTATTTGTTTGATGAAATCTTCAACTTCTCTTTTAATTAATATTACATACACACCACACAATTTATTAAGTTAATTATATACATTTTTATATACATTTGTATTATACTGAGAGCACAATTAACTGAAATTTTAATATTTTAAATTATTATCAATTTACTAATCAAACCTTGTTTATGTAAATCATCAGTCTAATTATAATTAAAATTATTGACCATTCTTGTTGAAGTTAAATCTTAGATAGTTATTTTAATGATACATGGGAGGTAAAATTAAAGAACAGAATTAAATGCAGTAAAATATACGTACACATTTTTTTACAGATAAACGTGGATATAGAATGAAAATCATAAGAATTTTGCTTCAATAAATAGAGATGGGAAAGGTTAATGTTGAAGAGATCTAATAACATTGCTTGATTTCCTTTAGAGATTTATTATAAGAAATAAAATGAGTCATTGTATTTTAAAAGTCTTTGTTTTTGTAATTATAAATGCATCACTAGAAAATTCTTACATTTATTACTACATATTTGAATGCTAATCTATCACCTTTATCCTGGCTACATTGTTAAAACATTTTACATTCCTTCCATATGGTTGCGCCCTTATGATGTGTGTAACTCCTTCACCTCGCTGTATAACAAATATAATTCGGGTTAAACCAATCTTCGACTTTCTTATATGTATTCTACTATCAACTATCCCTTCAGGATTCTGACATATTGAATCACTTTCTATCAAAATTCCATGCCGTAGTATTTTTTTTTCTTTTTTTAAGATAGGTTTTTTTCAAATGTTGATATACCATAGTGACCGGGTATTAAAATTGACATGAAACCAATAGAATGCGAAAATTCAAAGTTCTCTTACCGAAATTGAAGCAATAATTCTGATCTTTGCAATAACTAAAAACGTGTATCGCTGCTAAGCAAACATCAAATAAATATGGTAATTCAACACACTTACATCTTGCGGCCAAAATGCTAAAATTATTGTAAGCCAAAATTCACGGACAGACCAGCGCTCAAGGATTCATTTTTGTCAACTTATTTTCTATTTCCCATGCTTTACACCCCTCTAAATGACATCCCTTGATAGTAATTGCAGCTCAGGACTGACGGCCTACCCTCCTCAAATGGTATGCCATTATCCTTGCATTAAAATGTTAGATTAACATTTTAAAATTCAATAATTCTATTTGTTTTTTATACTTAACTATTTATTGATTTTTCATTTACCACATTTGATAATATTTAATATTTATTACTTCAAATTCGCGTTAATACCACACCAACACTGTTTCACACCTAGTTTAACTAAAATTTATAGTTTCAATCATATGTAAAAAAATGGAAGTTTAATCAATTTTCCTGTTGGATTCAAATGCATTATTGTCTAAGCAAACCAATCCGTCAAGTACAGTGGTTGCTTTCATTCCAAGCAAGTCCAGTAATTTGAGTGCTATTTAAAACGCTAGTTTTAAACTAATATTTTTCTGTTAATATGTATTGGTTTATTCTTAATACTGATTTTTAAGTGATGTTCTATCTTAAAATATCAGAAGAGGAATTTATTGTTTAAGAGGAATTTCCTATTAGACTGATGATATATAGCTATCCATGTATAAGTTCCAAAACACTTTAAATTATCTATTTTGTAGTATTTTAAACCTTATAACTTTTCAAGCGAAACATTTTTAATAGCACAAATATATATATATATATATATATATATATATATATATATATATATATATATATCATGATAAACGAAAAACGGTCCGGCAGGACAAATAACAATTAAAATAAGCAGTGACACATAAACAGAAACACAACAAAGACTCACTTTTCAATATTTCGACCGTAATGGCGGTCGTCCTCAAGAGAAGAAGTGAATTGACGGAGGGACGACAGTCAACTAAAGAACTCACTGGATGAGGGCTAAAGCAGTGCTGCCGCAAAGGAGACAAATAAAAAAGGAACTAGGAAGTCGAGAGCAAAAAAAAAAAAAATCTTTTTGAAAGGTAGAAAAAGGTTAAGAAAATAAAAAATAAAGAAAATATTGAAAAAAAGAAATTTTCAAATTTGTTAGTTGAAATTTTCAATTTTAATAATTTCATATTAAAATAAAGAAATTATATATTTTCTTTATTTTTTCTTTTCTTAACCTTTTTCTACCTTTCAAAAAGATTTTTTTTTTTTGCTCTCGACTTCCTAGTTCCTTTTTTATTTGTCTCCTTTGCGGCAGCACTGCTTTAGCCCTCACCCAGTGAGTTCTTTAGTTGACTGTCGTCCCTCCGTCAATTCACTACTTCTCCTGAGGACGACCGCCATTACGGTCGAAATATTGAAAAGTGAGTCTTTGTTGTGTTTCTGTTTATGTGTCACTGCTTATTTTAATTATAATATATATATATATATATATATATATATATATATATATATATATATTAGTGTCTATATTTCAATCAGTTTCAACTTAAATTTTTTTAATACTATGAAATCATCTAGAATAATCTAATGCCATGACTTGTATCTGGGTTAAAACTGTCTTACAAGAAAAGTAGTGAAATGTATAAATTAAAAAAAAATGTTTTTTTAACAACTAACAATGTTTTCTTATCAAGAAAATTCATTCTAAATATGCAGTAGTAGTAAATTTAGCTTCTAGGATAAACGATTAAAAGAACTTGTAGATATTTTGTAAACATTGAATTGTAGCCATTGTTATTTACAACTAATTTGCCAAGTTTATGTTTTAAATATAGTTTTCATATTTCTCTGTCTTCAAATATTTAAAAAGTTCTACAATAATATGGAAATAAAATAAATTAGCAGTTTGATTCATATAATTAAACTAATTAAGTCTTGTGAGAAAATTGAAAATTGTTTGAAGTATACAGCAAACAATGAAGAGTAATTATTTATTTCATTGAAATAATTTGTTTTGTAATTTAATGAAACAGTTAAAATTTGCTCATAAGTGCATTTATGATCACTGCGTTATTAGAGTTATCTACAACACTCTATGAGGAATTTTATGAATGTGTTTTCCTTTAATTATTTCATTCATTACCAAATCTAAATATATGTGCTCTTCAACTTCCTAATCATAGTACTTTTTATGTTCGCTTTAGTAATTCTATAACTTAAAAAAATATTCATTTAATTATGTTTTCTATGGATCTAAATGAAATTATGAATCTAAAGTGAGAATATTAATTAATATATAATGATTTTTAAAAAATGCTTTTTTCTTTTATAAGCATAAAAAATGCTTATGAAAATGTTTAATTAACCTATTTTTAAGTCAAGTCAATAATTGTTTCAATAAATTAACACAATAATTTCCTATTAGATTAAAAAAGTGAACTGAACTCTAAAATTTACCACTTTTTTGGGATCTTTAATTCAACTTAATAACTATTATCAAAAACACTGAATTAAAATTAAGATAATTTTAGAAAACAATTTTAATATATTATAATATTTTTTTTTTAGCATTTCCATATATCTACATTGTTCATCAAATATTCAATTTTCTATCAATGCTATAACAATGTAAAACAATTAGTAATTTCAAAATTTGCTAAAATTCTTCCATGTTATAATTCCAACAATTTTAGCAGGTAACTATCCATTTTGACAATCACCCTTTAACTTGACTGAAAGAGAAATTATTTTACTTCGTTTTCAATAAGCACTATTGCTTTTTTAAAAAAATGAACATTTATATCATTTATTTTCTTAAAATACAATTGAAGACAGAGAAAATGAAACACTCTTTGCCAAAAAATGAAAAACAAAAAAATGATTTGAACTGTCAATTTGTGGGCTATCTTAAAAAATAAATATTTGACAGGAGTATAGACTGAGGTCAATTTATGACTCCAAATAATTTTGTGATTTTTAATATTAATTCTCTGTGATCACTTGCTCTGAAATTATTTACTTCACTCTCACTTTGGTCACTTTTTTCGTAATAAATAATTTAAAACTTCTTTTTGTAAATTTTTAAAATAAAATTTTAAAAAAAAATCACAAATTAGCTTCTTATACACTTTTATAATATATATCTATTTATTAATTTTATTTTTATTTTGTGTTTTTGTATTCGAAAACAAAAAAAATGTTTAATAGTTACTAAAAAAATTTAAAGCTGTATGTTGTAGATGTTAGATAGTTGAATATTTAATTTTTTTAATAACTTGGTAATAGTTTTCTAGTGAATACTATAAAAAGAATATAGAATTAATATTTATTGTTTGTAAGTTACAAAGCAATAATTTATGGTTGTCATGAAAAATATATTATGATCTTTTGTTTCGGAATTTTCTTTACATAAAGAAGTGGCTGGAATCGTTTCTTTATGACAGTTATAATGTTTTTGTTCAATAATGTTTATAATTGATTTTGCTTGATATGTTATTACTATTTTATCTAAGATTGCCTAAAAATTCATAGATTTGTTAATCTGAATGGATAATATTCTAATAGAATTGATACGAATGTTGTTGGTAAGAAATTTGAAATATATATGTGTGGAATTTTACTGAACTTTCTTTGTAATAAACAATTAAAAACATGAGCTGTTCCTGTTACCTAAATCAATTATATTATTAATTTGTTTATGTGTTTTCAATTGTTTTAAGTGCCTGTTTTTAGCCTCTTCTAATTTATGTTACAAAATGATTATATATTTCATGGGTTTCTGAGTATTTTTTTAATTGACTCTTCAGGTACTTTGGTTCTTCATCGGGTAAACTTGTGTGTGTTTAGGCTATTTTGACTAACAAATGTATGTTTAGACATTATTTTAAGTTGTTAAAGACGCATTTTCTAAAATATGAGCAAATTTCATACACATTTTATAAAAAAAATTTAGATCTAATAATGCTAATAATCAGAATATAAGTATATTATGGCATAAAAAGATTACACAATGAACAAATGACATAACAATCAACGTCTAACCACAGTAAGATCACTTACTAAGAACAGTTATTTGATCGTAGTTCTTACTAAGATACCATTTACTTAATGGATTTACTTGGCTGGTTCTCTTATAATAATTTTAATACTTTAGTGATTCGGTATAGTAAATGATGTTATAATTTCTCTATACAAATTATACATTCTATCAGTAATAGAACTCTGAAATTTACAGTTTCAAAGTACTATCATATGTAAAAAAAATGGGAGTTTAATCAATTTTTCTGTTGGATTAAAATTTGATTGTCTAAGTAAACCAATCCGTCAAGTAGAGTGGTTCCTTTCATTTCAAGGAAGTCCAGTAATTTGAGTGTATATCTCCTCTGCCAAAAACCAATAACGTCTACATTTTTTTTTTCACAGCATACTAGTTTTAAATATATTCAACAGGGCAAGTTTTAATATTCTAGTGTTGTAGTTTGTCTAAAAATAATATTTTTTAAATCCACAAAGTATAGTATTATAATATCCCTTTTAAATCATACAATTTACCAAAAAAAAAAAAAAAAAAAAAATACACAGCTCATCTCCTTTTACAAGATGTTATATTTCTGTTTATTTTCACATTATTGTCAAAAAGTGTGACCAGTATTAATTCAGAAGCTTTCAAATTCATTTATAGTGGAAAGTTTTTTAGTTTTATGAAAAACTGACCTTTTATTTTATTAAAAAAAGTTGACACTTTCCGAGTTATTGCTAATACTAGCTCTACATAAACTGCAAAATTTGAACACTATCGGTTTAGTAGTAGATGAAAAAAAATGGTGTCTTAATACATAATAGGAAATAAGACAGACTTTCCATGACCAATATAACCGTCAATACAGCTGATCTGCTTTACAAGGACTACTTTTGAGTATAGAATCAAATAACTGACGAAAATAACCTGTGGCATAGTCATGAGCTCTTATAACACATGCACCCAAGCATTCAAATACAAATTCATTGAAAAACTTAAAAAAAGGCATAAAAAACACAAAACGTGTAAATTCATAAACATTTGATTTCCAATTTTTTTAAAATCTTTATCATGACTACTATAGTTTTATGATAACTTTGCCTGCGGTCCTCAAGGTTCTCATCTTACTCTTACTCTACTCTTCATCTGCCACATTTACATTGCCCACTCTTAATGGACTATTAAATTAATTTTATTATAATTGCAATAGCTAATTGCTTTATTCTATCGTAAATATAAAGACGGTGCGTTTAAAGTGAACAAATATGGTAAAATATCCCATTAGCCCAATTTAAATCAACTAAACATGTAACTCTTCATATACAAGAGCCAAAGAACAATGTTTCTTTTCTAAAGTATTTAGAGAACAAATTTGGGACTAAACTTAAAATAATATTTAGTTACTTTTAATTAGCATTAGTTATTTTTAACTACACTAAATGTTGCTTGACATCAGTGTACTAACAGGAAGTGGTATATTCAGCATGCCTAAGACTGTTGTCATTGAGATCAGATTAGTATTCGAAACATGTACTCCGGTTTATGAAAATAGTACATTACGTTATTCTATGATATATCATATGAAGTGGAGATATTCACCTCACTACTGTCAACAACCTAGACGCAATAAGTAACGTTAACAAATCAGAGTACATTTTGGATGAGTTTCCGGGTTCACTCAACGACCGTAGCTTTGTTGAAGGCACATGCACCAGTTCCCACTAAATCACTGAAAATAAGCAAACTTGAAAATGACATAGAATAATTTAAACACTTCTATAACAACTAAATAAGTACATTTTTGAAAAATAATGTCATTTATTACGAAAAACAGCAGAAGTAAGTATATTTATTATATGAACAAAACGACTTGCTTGGGTGTAAAGGCTAATCTACTTCCATGATGTTTGGTCCCGACTGAGGAGCCGCGTGTGGTTCTCCGGCAGCGTGTAATTTCGACATAAAGGGACGGCACGCCGCCTCCACTTCCTTCATCTTTCGAGCAAACTCCTCCCTTTTCGCTTCTGAATTGCATTCAAGCCATCGCAGAGCTTCGTCACACTTTCCCCTGATGTTCTCTTTCTCCGAGTCACTCAGCTTATCACCACAGTCGTCAAGGGATTGCTTCACATTGAATATATAGCTCTCTAGTTGGTGTCTGGCCCCCACTCTCTCTCTAGCTTCTTCATCTTCCGCCTTATATCTCTCCGCATCATTTACCATTCTTTCAATTTCTTCCTTTGATAGGCGTCCTTTATCATTTTTAATAATTATGTTCTTCGATTTACCAGTACTGTTGTCTTTTGCAGAAACATTTAGAATACCATTCGCATCCAAGTCAAAAGTTACTTCGATTTGTGGAACACCTCTAGGTGCTGGAGGGATTCCTGTTAAATCGAAAGTCCCGAGCAAATTGTTATCTTTAGTCATACTACGTTCGCCTTCAAAAACCTGAATAGATACGGCTGGTTGGTTGTCTGAATAGGTACTGAATATTTGGGATTGTTTACAGGGAATCCTAGCATTCCTTTCTATGATCTTTGACATAACTCCTCCAACCGTTTCTATACCTAGAGAGAGCGGGGTTACATCGACGAGTAGTACATCTTGTATGGTAGAGCTCTGATCTCCAGAGAGAATTGCAGCTTGTACTGCCGCTCCATAGGCAACTGCTTCATCAGGATTAATTGATAAGTTAAGCTGTTTCCCGTTGAAGAAGTTTTGCAAGAGACTTTGAACTTTTGGTATTCTTGTAGAACCTCCGACTAAAACAACGTCATGAATGGAACCCTTATCAAGTTTTGCATCTTGTAGTGCCTTCTCTACAGGGCTTAGAGTGCTGCGGAACAAGTCGCAACACAATTCTTCGAATCGAGCCCTTGAAAGTTTAGTGTAAAAGTCAACTCCATCAAAAAGAGCGTCGATTTCGATACTTGCCTCAGTGCTGGAGGAAAGCGTCCTCTTTGCTCTTTCTGCTGCAGTCCTCAGTCGTCTCAGAGACCTTGGGTTACTCTTCAGATCCTTCTTATACTTCCTCTTGAATTCCTCACTAAGATGATTCACCAAACGATTATCAAAATCTTCCCCACCAAGATGAGTGTCACCAGCAGTTGACTTCACTTCAAACAGTGAACCTTCATCAATGGTTAAAATTGAAACATCAAAAGTACCTCCACCTAAGTCGAATATAAGTACATTTCTTTCTCCTTTCAAATTTTTATCCAAACCATAAGCGAGAGCAGCAGCGGTTGGCTCATTGATGATCCGTAGGACATTCAAACCAGAAATAACTCCGGCGTCCTTGGTCGCTTGACGCTGTGAATCGTTAAAATACGCAGGCACAGTAATTACAGCATCCTTCACCTTTGTTCCCAAGTACGCCTCTGCAGTTTCCTTCATTTTGCTCAACACCATCGAACTTATTTCCTCGGGTGAAAACTTCTTCACCTTACCTTTAACATTAACTTGAATTTTAGGCTTTGAACAGTCATTAACAACTTTAAAAGGCCATAATTTCATATCTGTTTGTATTTTGGGGTCATCATATTTCCTGCCAATCAAGCGTTTCGCATCAAAAATAGTATTATTTGGGTTCATTGCTACCTGATTCTTAGCAGCATCACCGATAAGTCTTTCTGAATCTGTAAAAGCAACATAACTGGGAGTTGTCCTGTTTCCTTGATCATTTGCAATGATCTCTACTTTACCGTGTTGAAAAACTCCGACACACGAGTACGTTGTGCCTAAATCAATTCCAACAGCTGGCATTTTTAAACTCAAAATAACCAACTATAAAACTCAACGCTGAAAACAACAGGTAAAAATGAACTCTGGTGGTAACAGCAAGTGGTTACCTTAATAACGTTATAAAATCTGTACAGTTTGATCGATTTTAGCTTTCTGCCCTTATGAAAAACTGACATTTGAAAAACTAAACCTTTCGGAGAAAGAAGGATCTTTAACGTTTATTTAATTTTTTTTATTAAAATATTTCAATTTTTTTCCAATGCACACACTTATAAACTTTCACATAAGGTGGTGTAAACTGTGACTCATTAGTTATTTGTGGCCCACTTTTCTTTACTTTACTCAATTTTGCTAGAGTAGAACTCTTTAACAAGTAGCTAATATACTACTGGCTCGGGACTGAGAGCTTTATATCCTCTCTTATATACGAAGTTTACAGGACATCTCATCTCCTACATGGCAAATCGAAGGACTTACCAAGATTTGAACCAGCATTTTTCTAAACAGTAAGCGCGCTACCGCTAAAACACACTTTACACCAAAAAAGAGGACATAAAATAAGGGACAAACTTAATGGAGAAGCTACACCCAAAATGATTCTCACTGTTAACCAATAAATTTCCATACGTTTCCTTTTTTGCATAAAAGACTAAATAAACTACCTTTATTTCTTTTCGACATCATATGAGTTCTCACTTATTAACAAGTTAATCACTAATATTAAAACTAGTAGCATAGAAAAATTAAGGAACATAATCTATGAAAAACATATTTTTCTTAATTATTTTAACTAATCACAATCAGAAAATTTTAGGTACTTCTTGCAATTTTGCGAGAAATGATGAATTATATATTAACTAAGGGTTTATAACTATTTTAGTAATAACATAATCTATAAAAAACATCCATGGTAATTTTAATAATTTTAACTATGAGTAATCACAAATCTTAAATGCTTTTGCAACATTGGGAGAAATAATCAGGGACTTAAATTACATCATCAAAGTACAAAGCTTGTGAGGAAGGTTATACCTTGTTTACATTGTGTTCACATGTGACAGTTGATAGAGGGAGAGCTGTTTCTGCAGTACAATTTAAATTTGCATAAATGGTAAAGAATTGTCATTAATATAATAAATGTGTACATTTTAGGAACTATTAACTATTATTTTTTTTCACTTTAGGCTAAGTTAAAAAATGTACAAAACCCCCTAAAGACAGCTTCATCTATTAAACACCCTAACAGTAGAAAAGCGAAAAGATTAAACCTCCTCAATGCTAAGTGAGTATTCATATTTCTTATTGTATGAGTTATATTAGTTATATTGTATGACTTATCTTCTTACGATCTTATTGATGCTTTACAGATTACAACATAGAAAGCAGTCAAAACTGGTAGGTGCCTTAAAGAGAAATATGTTTGGTGAAAAACTCCTTTGGTTTAAACATCATTTGGATCCAGAAATAGCTTCCTACACTCCAGAACTCGCTGCCAAATTGTTTAAACAGTGAGTTTCTTTCCTTTAATAATTAATTTCTAAATGTTTTTGCCAAAATAGAATGGAACTGTTCAAAAATTAAATGGTTAATCGTTTTATTAATCTAATTTATTAACCATTTCTATTTATCTAAAATAATGAAGGCAGTATTTGTGATGCAAACTATATATTTGAGTATTCGTACCTAAGTATTCTTTTCTGTTTTATTAAGTTAATATAAACAAAAGATTTCTAATACAATAGAAATATTAGGGCACTGTTCTACTTATGACACCAAATACTCCCTTAAAGGAACATTTTTTCATGTTATCATGAACAGTATTGTTTTGTTTTGTTTATCATGAAAGTTGTATGTTTTGTAAACTTATTACTTTCTGAATTGATGTAATTTATTTGGTTTGTAGGTATCTTAATAGATTTGATGAGGAATTGGAACAAATTCGACTTAAGCATTCAATTGGCAAGAGACAGAGCAGACAACATGCAAGCCGTGAAGATGCTATTGTCATGACTCAGGAAAAAGACAGAGGTGAATTTGAAGGTGAAGGAATAGGTGAGTTTCTTTTCATCATGTTGGTAGAAAATATGTCATCAATTTCTGATTTAAAATTTGATAAGGAGGGTTTACATGGATTCAATGAATTAAAATTCATTGGAAGTTTGAAATATGAAAGCTGCAGTTTAAAAAGATTAATCTATAAAAAATAATCCCGGATGTGTTTCCCAGTTGAGAATGGTGCTCATCAATAATGGGATGAATCGCTATTTAGCCTCATTGTGGAACATTTGAAAGAAGTATTTGAGCATTTTTGAATGTATTTTCAAGATATCGACATTTCAGAGTACTAGTGAATAAGATATCTGTTTGTTGGATAATGTTGATAACTCATCTGACTTTATCATATTGGAGCTCGAGAACATAATTGACCCGTAAAGCGATACCTCATTGAAGGAACAGTTCAATCCAAATCTCTTTATGAAGGCTATGAAGAATTCTTTTGGAATTTTTACTATATTTATGTGTAAACCAGATTCTGCCTTAGCTGTTAAGAAACAGAAGTATAGATCCAAATCAGATCGCGATTCATACAAATGTATCAAAACAGGGCTACCCATCCCACTAATATAAAACTGACAAATAGGGCCAAAAAAACTGCTTAAGGTTTGGAATTTTTAAATGTGTTTTAGAGGGTCGTATTCGTCTAAATTTTGGAAAAAGTGCTTTAAGGGATCAATGTTGGAAACATCAACTTGCTGATTTATTCATGAGGCTTTATTTCTTGTTACGATTGTTAATCATTCGGGGTGCAGTATTTTGGGTTGCTGACATAACTTCATAAATATTTCCACCAAGGCTCCGGAAGCATGCAATTACGACTATATGATCCAATATTTACAATTTGTTAACGATTTCCTCACCATCTCACACTACTTTCTCCAATACTAAATTAAATAGGAAAAAAGAGAGTCTCAAGATATAGTATCAACCATTCTTCACCCTTCAATACAAATGTCATATTGAACGTCCGCTCTCATACCGTATGACTATACCGCACTAACTTTTTAGGAATATTCATTTCCAGGGTGACTTTGTAAAACTTCTTACTATCTATGATACCGTAAACTGTTTCAATGTTAATAAAGAGATGGTAGATCGGCACTGTCGTTCTTTGTCCCTTTTCATGTCGTAACCCCTCAGTGTATTGACGAACTTCTGTTCCTGTAAATAGGAGAATGCTTCTACAGTGGGATGGATCTTCTCGTTTATTACTCTTCAAAATAAGGATGTGCTAATGCATGAATATGAATCACAGATAATATCTTAGTTAGATATTCTGTTTCTCCTTCAAAGTGATCATTCATTGTGATCAGATTTGAAATCTTAAAACTACTTTAAAACACATGTAACTCGATTTTAACATGGATCAGTCATTACCAGTTATTTTATTATTTGAGATAGAGGAATCTACTTGTTTTATTTGTTATTTTTAAATTAATTTCTTTATTTTGTTTTGTTGCAGAAATGGTGGATATATTGCAAAGTAAGGAATTAGCAAAGTTGAGAGAATGGGATGGTGACTTTGGTCGACTTAGTCAAATCAAAATGAAATGTTTCAGTCAAACTGATTTAGAACCAAAAAAATGAATTTAAATTTTAAAATTATTTCTGTAAAATGATTATAGTTCGAAAAACTGTCCTGTAAATATATTTCTTATTAATTGTAGTTTGATTAATGACTTAAAATTCATGTAATTAGTACCTCAAGAAGCTATTGGTTACATATAACCACTAACAATAGGAAAAGAAAGAAATTAACAACCTCGTTACTTAGAAAAGAAATTAAGAAAACAAACTAGTAATCCTAAATAATTTATTTTTTATTTTGTATATCAGGACATTGGGAGTCCTATATTTTGCCTGACGAGTACACATGACCATCTTAAGGCTCGGAATGGACGGCTTAACGTCCTTGCCAAGGTACTAAAACCTGTCTGACGGCGACGTGCTTAGAATTGTTTACCTCTCGCGTGAAGAAATCGAGGGCTTGAGTGGGTATCATTCCCCGAATCTACCAGTCCAGAGGTAAGAACAAAACCACTGGGGTTCCCTAGCCCCGTAATAGAAACTAATCTTGAAAACTAAAAGAGGCCCTCATTCGAAAGGCCTTCTAGTATCAACAATAAAGCCGCAAAATGTTATACTTTTCAATTAGGATCAATATTTTGAAAATTTAAACCCTCATCGACCAGTCCAGAGGCAAGACACTAGGTTCATTCGTGAAACAAATGTTACTTTTTCTTACTCTCTCACAAGTTAACCAATGCGAGCCAAATTTAATATTACTGTCTATTTTACCGTTTTGTATTCACCAAAATAAAATGCAATAGTTGCGCCAAGCTTGATATTCATGCTAAGAGAAATTTAAATATGAAATTTAGTGAATTAAGCTGTTTGTATTTTGACATATCCATCCTATTGACATACACATACTGACAGGCGAATATTATTGGACTCAGAGACTTTAAGATGTATTTTTTCGTTAGTCTGTATCAATTCTGATCCCAATGCAATACTTTCATTACTCTATGGTTATCAGTACTATGCAGGTGAATTACAATATAAGTCACCAATGATCTTAAATTTTCTTTTTTATTTAACGGGTTTAGGAACGTGTCTGTCATGAAGAACCTTCTTAAGTACATAGATTTTAATTCTTCAAAAATAACAATTAGTTTTCAATTTTTTATACTACCAAATAATTTAAACTATATAATAGTAAATGAAAAGTAAATATTTTTTAGATACATGTTCATATCTATGAAACAAAAATTACAACTTGGGGATTGAAAGATGTTAATATAATTCAGGGTAACTGACAGACTGGGTTCGTGTTTTCCAATTCTATTAAATTTCATGTTTGCTTAAGACTATCATACAAGTGTGCTCATTATTCGTAAATGCTAAATCACACATGAATGTTGTTCATGAGTACAAGGATGAACGTTGAGAAATGTATGTAGGAGGAAAGAAGCACTCTTCTGAGTATGAGGGAATCCGAGGCTTTAAATAAGTAACGACGTTCTTCTTAGTTGTTGGTCCTTGGTACATTTTACTTCTGGACCCCCTTCCCTCTCTCCTCAAAGGAGAAGTAACATAATGAAATGATACACTACCATGTTTTTCCTCTATCTTCAACAAAACAAGAATTACATACTATTAGTTTATAGCAGGGGTTGATTAATAGACTAAAGGTCTATAAGTTCACAGTGAAAAAAGAGAGTTCAATAAAGATTAAGTGTTCATAGTTTATAAAAACACAAATACACGAAAGGGTTGAAAACAAAACAAGATTCGAGAGGGTGTTTATAAGAAGTAGGATGTTGAAGGTGATTTTTCACAAGTAAACGCAATTCTGACAAAACATAGGAGCGGACTAAACTTGGAAAAAAGTGGTGATTTGCTGCTAAAACTCTTTGGACTTGAACCTAATATCAGCACTCTTATTGCTGCTGACTAAGGACATTCTTCTCATACTTGCTACATTTTAAAATATATTTGTTGTGTTTGAGACATTAAGGAAATATGATATAACAATTCCAGACAAACTCCCGTATATCTATAATTTCATTGGTATCATACAATCATTCAGGAATTTCATTAAATGTGGGAAACAAAAAATGATCGGATTTCTGTGGTCATCTTATTTCATGACATAACCAATGTAAAAAAAAATATATGCTGCTTTCAATAATGGTTTTATAGGGGTCGATAAGAAAAAAAATATTTTGGAAAGGGGTCGACGTGCTGAAAAGTTTGGGGTTGCATAGTTTATAGAATCAAAAAACAAACTAAATACAAGTTATTTAGCAACTTCTACTGAAGTCTTTGTGGTTCAGTTCTTTCAAAATATACACGAAGTTGAAGTTACTACTCGCACAATTGTTGTGTTCAATGAGTAGTATTTCAGCTGTTCAGTAGCTGTTATTCGTGGTGAAGCGTATTTGTATAGCAAGAAGAATGTTGTTAACTTATTTTATTGTCAAATTCCATGAAAATGTAAGTCACATAGCTTGTTAGTCACATTTTATTAGATCTCTCTAAGTTCGCTATCTACAAGGAGTTTAAACACTTAAGTATGGTATTATTTAATGCGACTAGTCGAATCTCTTCACTCTTCTGCTGCGATGGGCTTCATCGTAGTAATCAGGGAAACCTCCGAACACATCAGCGTATTTAAGTAAGCCTTCGTTGATATCCATTTCGACACAGGAACTTTTTTTCTAAAAAAAAAAAAAGATAGTTCATAAATATTAGATTTGATAGTTATTTCTAATTTGTCTATATGAAATAAATTTTAAGAGCCTAATGAGACAATAAACACTTCATCATGTCAATTAACACCTATAATTGAGCCGTTTATTTTGAAAGTGGCCTAATTCCATTTTCCAAAAAAAATTAGCTAGCTATTTAAATAATTACATTTTTACGTTATCTTTACCTTTTGCAGCAAATTGTACAAAATTTATTTAAAATTACTAAGTTTTTTTATAACAAAAATTAGTTGATAAATAAAATGACAATATTTTTAAATTTTGTAAAACGCAAACCCTTAAATATCTCGATTTTAACATATATGGAATTAGGCCACTTTCAAAATAAGCGGCTCAATTATCATATGCATCATAATGTAAATCAGCATCGAAATTAATCTCCTTTATAGTGAAGAAACAAAAATTACAATAAAGATAAATAAACATTCATTTTTGGCCCATATCCATAATACTTTTAGACATCCAGTCAATCAATTTGACTGATGTAGTTTTGATACCTCTATTAAATGGATTAATTTAGATTAATTCAAATGGGGTTCACTATAGAAAAATTGAGCAAATTGTTTATTTAAATTAATGATACCTTATTAATTCTAATTAGAGCTAAACGTACTCCAACTTTGTTTTTGAGAAAACAGTTTTTCTTCTTCTAAACTGATTAGTTGATAACGTTTCCAACAAAGGATAGATGTAGATTCTAAAGAAAATAAAAGTTTATTTAAAACTGGAAATACTGATTAACAAATTGCATTACTTTTAAAGTTGAAAGGAACGATGAATGAAGGTGATTGGAAGGTTGTATCAATTGTTGTAGTTGAAATTACTGTATATCAGTAATTAGGCTGAATAAACTAATCAAAACATAAATTAAATATAATAATGGTCAGTTCTTTTTGAAGCTTTACCTCTCAAGATGCTGCTTTCTTAGTTCGAATTTTTATCTAAGAATAGTTGTCTGTCATTTGGAGTAAAAAATATGTGATATACTAACTTCCATTACATTGTTTTTTTATGCTCATAAACGTTACGAACAACGTAAACGAGGCTTGCTATCGCCACTAGTTGTAGGACATTAAACTTCAATTTAACTTGTTCATGGAGGACATTAGATTAATAATAAAGAATAAAACTACCTTTTGCTGGATAATTTTAGTAAAACTAGGGGAACATAGTTGAAGTTCACTATATTTCCTGAACAATAATCAATCATGACATTCAGAGATTGAATTTGTATTTTTGTAGCACTATTAATCCCAAGCAGGTTATTATGCAACTCTTACAGTAAATGGAAATAGCTCTAATCCATTACAACTGAAATAAATATTTATTTAGTATGTTAAATAAAATTTGGTTTTTATTAGTTATTGTAGTTACTTATTATTAATATTATTTCATTAGGTATTAGTTATTTTTTTACTCCAATAAAATAATACGTTTAGTTCAAGTAGAATTGATTTTTATTATTACTGATTTATAATAGAATTGATTTCTAATTAATTCTATTATTGATTAATTTCAATTATCTGTTTTAAATTAATTGCATAAAAATAATCACTTTTTTATGAATGTATATAATAAATAGAAATAATTTGACAAAGAAATACATTATATTTCACTCACGTCGTTTTTCGAGTTCATTCCAATTTTTGGATTTTCTTTTCCATCTGGAAATTCTATATCTGAAACAAAAACCAGTGCCATTAATACTTCTAGACCTCTTAAACGAACACACAGTATTATAAAACAACAATAACTACTATTTTACTTTTTAATTAAAGTTTTGAATGTAATTCTAACGATATTTATTGAAATAGCATTTCTAACATTATTATTCAGGTGAACTTCATGACCAGTCATTTCAATTTCCTTGATATAATTCACCCGTGAATATTTTTTAACGATAAAATTGAACTTAAAAGTTAAATTGGAAATAGCGCTTTCTACACATGAAAGTGCGTGCATGATCTTGTATAATTCTTTTAGTTTACCAATTGATAGTCTGCTACATATCTGTGACTTTCATCATTCGCTTTAAACACATACTATCTTTTTAGACAGTATCTTTTAAAACATTGATTAAAATCCTCACATCCTCTTAACGAAATGTAGATCCGGGTACCCGGTGTAAATATGGCGACTTGAAATAAATCCGACATATTGAGGGTTTATGTATCGATATATTGTTTTAATTGACAAGTATATGACGTCATAAACGTAAATAGATTGAAATTAATTAAAATGAATTTTTTTAATGCGAAATATTAAAAAATGAAGAATAAGATAATATAAAGGTTATAAAATAGAAAGGGAAGTATGAAATAGTAAAAGACAATGTGTATACGAGATACTATTATAAAATTTGTTGAATGGAAATAAAAAAAAAAATCCAGAAAGGGATATTATGACTAACCTTATTGTGCGTTTCTAAGGTTGTTCCTCCTCTTGCACATCCCTTGTTCTGGGAGGGTACACACGTGCTGCTGCTTCCAAAAAAGCTCTCATCAAATCGTCAGTATCTGAATGAACTCGTCTCCACATGTACTCCGCGAGGTACGAGTCAAACTGATCTCTGACGGTCCGATTAGACAGACTCCTTTTTATGGCAGACCATGTTCCCTCAATTGCATTAGCATGCACTTCATTTTCAGGGTTTTTAAAATGAAGGGAATGATTGACTGTGAGATGCCTGAAGCCCTCATCTGCTAAACAATCGTAGGACTTCCAACAGTCCGAATAGATGGTGGTTCCTGGCAGTATAGAAGTCCTAATAACATTTAACACACTCTCCTTATCCCTTCTTTCAACAACCTTGAAGAAACACTTTTTCGAGTCCCTTTCCACCCCACCAAAAACCCATTTACCTTCTACTGGCCTCCCACGGTTAGATTTACGTTTTCCAAATTTACTCTCATCTATTTCAACTGTCACGCCAACTCCACCTATAGGTTCATTCATTCTGAAACATTCTTCCACACATACTTCCATAATAAAACTATGCCAATCACACACCGTATGGGAGGCAACACCCAATTCTCGCATAATAAACTTGTGCTCGATGCGGTGAACTAACAAATAAGTCATTAGCAAGATGTCACTAATGGACATCCTGCTACGCTCAAAGTAGGACCCCGATCGAACACTCCTTTTCACATAATGGGCAGGGGCAACCTTTGTCCTACACACCCATAGAAATTTATCGCATTTGTCCAAACATGGTTTGAGAGACATATTATTTCCACATTCAGGACACACATACTCTCTCGCAATCAATCCCAGATCCATGCATACATTAATCACACGTTCCGCACTAGCATCCATCAATCGTGTAAAAAACAACAAATTTAAAGATTCCATACCCAAAAAAAGAAATAAGCTGGCTAATTTGGAAGCAACGGGAAAAAAAAGAGGCACAAACTAAACCACATAGAGCGTGTAAGAAGGTTATGAAGAGGTATTTAGTTCCTGTTTTTGCCGGTAGTTTGAACAATTGACCAATTAAAATGAAGAATTGCTCTGGAATATTGACATGCGCAAATAACATCGACTGACTCCAATATCAATAGTAGATATCGATATCGATTCCCAACCGACTGTCTCCCAGCTATTAGCCAGCCGCCATGTCGGGGGTACCCGGATCTACATTTCAGCCCAGCTATAAACTAAAAACGTATTTTCACATTTCCTGGGAGAATGAATATAATGGGAAAACACAAACAAAATTTGAAACACTTTTTGGAAATGATGTAAATATTTGAAGAAAAGAACAAATACCTGACTTAGAGCACATTCCGCACTCGGCTTTTCGTATCTCCATATGTCTACCATCAACTAAAAGTGGCCCAGAAAACATCCAGTAAGCAATGAGAGCAGCTATAACGTAAACAGAACTTTGCATTGCAAAATTTAAACTATTTTATTTTTTTTTTATTTGTAAACATGAGATAATAGTGTCAGGTACATATTTCACTTGTTGTACAGTGTTTTCGTATTCTGATTATAATATTTGCATTCGATGGAAAGGACGCTTTTGAATCCCAATCTCTGATATTATGATCCTCAGAATTTTATTGAATAACGTGCCACTCTTAATTAATTTAGAATTTGAAAAAAAGTGCTTTTAACTCTACATTAGAATTTTATTAATGGTAAATGGTTGTTAGGAAAAAAACTTCCATCAAAAATAGACTTAGGAAGTTACATGACCGAGAACGAAAGCCACAAACATTTTCCAAGTATAATGTTAATCTGTAGAGACCTTCATACACCATAGCATACTGTTCTTTATTGTTATACTAGAATACCAATTAAAAAATATGGAGACAGTAAAAAATAAATGAACAAATTCTAGTTAGAAAAAGTAATTCAACTATATACAAGTAACAAAATAAATGATTGGTTTTAATGTGGGAAAGTTGATAAAATTATTCAATTTTTTTGAAAAACCAATTTCTGTAGTAACAATGTAAGTCAAAAGTTACAATAAGTTTGATATTTGATACTGCAATCGACGTAATCGCAGAAATTAATTTGCCAAACAAGACAACACTGCTTTTACCGGGATCTATGGTCACCAGTATAACCTAGTGTAAACTCCTCGTTATTGTGCCCTTTTTATTTTTAATTAAAATTTTTGTGTAAATATGTTTACTTACAGGAGTTTCCGATATTGTTCTAACCTCAGACAGTTCTCAACATGGTGAATATCCTTTATTTTCATAGAAAACTGTGCTCTATTTTTCACACCTCAAGTTCATATTTGTTTTTAGTTCTTTCCATCGACAGTCAGAGCCACTTACAATTCCTACTCCAGATGGACAAGTTGCAACTTTCTCTCCGAAAATAGAAAAACTTGTATCCGATATAAGTCAATTGAATTTAGTAGAGGTATCTGAATTAACTACTGCCCTGAAACAAAAGCTAAATTTACCTGACACTGCAATGATGCCAATGGGAGGGTTTGCTGCATCTCCTAAGCAAGAAGTTTGTTATACTTTATTTACTAAAGTCAATATTCAGTAAAAAAAGTTTTCGTTAATTTTTTAAGCTTGAAATAATCATGACTACTTATAAAGCAATAATTGTAATTTAACTTTACGAATCTATTCATTTGTTTATGTCAGTGTTAATGGTTTCAGGAGGAAGAAGAAGAGGTTCAACCGAAACAAGTTCAAACGGCGTTTACAGTGAAACTAATGAAATACGATGATAAACAAAAAGTTGCTTTAATAAAAGAGTGCAAGAACCTACTTGAAGGAATGAATTTAGTACAAGTAAGTTTTTAGAGGTCCACTGAATGATGCATTTCTTACCCAAACTGTGACTAGTAATTGCATAAAGACAAACACAGATAAAGGAACAATAGATTTCACCTGTCCCTCCTGGGGTTAGGGAGTTCAAATGGTAGCGTTTTTGCCTTGACTAATGAAGATTGTAGGTTTGAACCTTTCTACTGTCTTGGTTTCTTTCCCCCTACCAATTTTAATTGAAAACATTCTGTGACGTTTTCTGAGTTCTGATAAACATTAGTTTACAGAGGTTACCTTTTATTTGCCATTATAAATAATTCCGCGTGTTAGTAGGAATACATTCCTTCTTATTCTGGTTTAAATTCCGATCGAAATTTAGAGAAGATCTCTACAATATAGAAATACTAAAACCACGTTTTTAAACAAAAAGGAAACTTGCTAAATTAATTTGTTTGTTTCTTCACCATTGGGAAGGCAAAACTTTCTACTTGTGCGGGTTGCTAGTAGAAGTAATCTTCATAAGTTAAAAATAATAATTATTATTATTCACTGTTAAAAAATAATATAGTATTCCTCTTCTAAAATTTGTTATATTTTGTATGAGATGTTATCAAAAAAATAGAAGTAAGTAGCTAAATATTGTTGAATGCCAAGTTTAGAAATTATTGACGTTTGTTTCTGTCATTCGCAATCATGAAATAATAGTTGAATGATTAGTCAAGAGTTGGTATGATTGTTTCAGGCCAAGAAGTTTGTTGAAAGTGCGCCAACTGTCGTTAAAGCTGATATACCCAAAGATGAAGCAGAGAAATTGAAGGAAGCTCTTTCTAAACTGGGTGCTGAAATTGTAATAGAATAATTTTTTTGTGTGCAATATTTTAGTCAGGATCCGTTGGTGATATATCGGCTTCTTAATTTTGTATATACTTGTATAAATTATCATAGTTTCTTTATAAATTAAATAGTTTCTTTTTAATTCTTTTTTTTTTTTTTGAATAATCTTTCCGATATACCAGTTTCTCATTGCTGCAGTGTTATTATATACAGGTCTGCTACTTGTTGACAATAGTTGTTAACTTCCAGGCAGACAGATCTATCGCGAAGAGTTTCTGAAGCTCTTTTACTTGATATCCCCACACTATTAATTGTTAATCTCATTTCTCTATCCTCAAAGTTTCATTCTAAAGGTGTTTTTTTTTCTTAATAAATTTAGAAGACAGTTCTCCAAAAACTTTTCTTTCTGGTAGGTCACAGATAAACTTCTTAAGATTGGCTTTTGAAGATTTAAGAATGGATAGCAAACAAACAACAGAGAATTTATATATATAAAATATATAATTATATTTTATTTTATAAATATATATATTTGTATTTTAAATATATTTATTATATAGAACTCTGTAATTCTAGAGTTTTACGGATTTTAACAAATGAAACATTAAGATTTAGTTTATTTTTTACGGAATGATAATAACTTATTAATTTTTTCCGTTTCAACGGAAAATATTATTAATAAGTATAAAAAAACCGGAATCTATACATTAAAATGTAAAGATTTTAATTACATATATAGTTTATAAAGGAAAGAGAAAAACATGTAAATACATACACAAAAAAGACTCACAACGATATTTCGACATTCATCGTCATACGGCAGAAGTAGTCCCTTATGGTAATTTTGCCATATCATGATTCATTGGACCCCCTTCCAAGACTAGCCAAACAAGTTGATTTTAATATAGTGTTTTCTAATCGTAATAACGTGGGCAATATGTTAATAAAAAACTCTCCCGGCGAATTGGAGTCCGGTGGTATTTTTAAAATTCCGTACAAAAATTGCCATAAAATTTATATTGGTCAAACTGGTAAATCACTAAAGACACTTGTAATACAACACCAATACAACGTAAGTAGACAAGAAAGAAGTAGCGCCTTATTCTTGCATATAAATAATGAAAATCATCATAGTGATTGGACAGGAGCTAAATTTATTACCTATGAAAAATCAATGTTGTTAAGAAATATTATTGAATCGGCTCTAATTAAATTTAATAGATCAAATATTATAAACATTAATAATGGTCTCTTCAAACTTGATACTTTTGTTACGAGGGCAATAGCCTCTTCTAAGAGAGTTGACAGCTAGCGAATAGTTTTTTTACTCTTTCTTACTTTACTCCTTTGTTTCCCCAAGCATCCCTTTCTGGACATTAGTCCTTTCCTGCGCTTTCACCCCTTTAAAATACCACTGTTCCCTCCCACTCTTTTCAACCCCTCACCAGATGTGTCATGCATCTAGCGTTTCAGTTGGGTTTATGACTCTGACAAAGACCGCTTGTTACGGTTGAAAGATCTTAGTTTTGTTTTCCCATTTGATATTGTGGTTTGATCATTGATTGTTATTTCACGTGTTTATGGGAAATCTTTATATATATAGGACTTACGGGAAGAACCCTAAAACTAAGGTTTAAAAAACATCTTAAAGACTATTTAAATAATAGGAAGAAATTTAATTTCGCAAATCACTTGACTGAACACAGACATGAACCTGACAGATTAGAAAACTCAATGGACTTTTTAAAGACGGGACAGAAATATAAAGGGCAGAGTCTGACTGAATATAACTGAACAACTTGTTATTTATAAACATAAAAATTCGGGTAATTTAATAAACGAACAAATAAACCACCAAACCGATATTCTATGTAAACCATTACTAAAAATAAAAATACAACTGGTCAGACATGATGACGACGGAACTAACTATAAAAGAATCAGACTAGATAGTATAAATTAAATTAAAAAATACGCAATAATATCAAAAAACAATATCTAGGCAGTAGTGGACTTGATATATAAACCCCTTGACAACAGCTCCTTAGGTTAGTTGCGATCGAAGATGGACAAGATTCGAAAGCTCTCCGACTCCAAGAACATCTTACTTTGGTATGACGTTTTCCCTATTTCTAATATAAATCATACTAACCTCAGTGGTAATAACAATATGCATGTATATAACTTTTGCCGCTGATATGAAGTGCACCAATGAAAATACACGTTGCAATTAATAATCTTGTAAGATAACTTTGTAATCTTAAGTGTATAATTATTAAACATGATAAGGGTTTATAGGAAGCTTTGAGGAATTCACGTTAACAAGAAATAGATTTCGGAACCCGATTGTATAAGATACAGCGACATGAATTACCATGAGCTCCACTATTTACATCGAGTTTTCAGGAAATGGTTTCGTGGGGTAGTGCAAGTGTAATGATTTATAATCAGCTGGGTCATGCTTAATATGTGCCGCGTGAAATGAAGCAATTTGCCAGTCGGCTAGTACATTAGGTTTAAAGCTTATAAGATTGGTACGTATAAAATTCTAAAAATATCTTGTTTGCTTGTTATCATTGAATTCCCAATTGGTTTTAAAAAGGAAACAAATAAGACACATTACAGCCTGTCTTTAATCAAAATGTACTTCCAGTCCATTAACAAAAAAAAAATTACCTATTATATATGAATCATAGAACTAGTCTTCATGAAACTTTAGAATCATTCTGGAGAGGTACTAGACTGAAATCTGAAAAGATGATTAGTCACTCTGTGTCCTACATGTATGTTCTGTTAGTACTACTTCACAGTGTTCATTTAATGTAGCTTCACATGAAGTGACTCTAAGTCATAGGAATATTTAAATCCCATATCAGCTACTTCTTTTCACCCACTCTTGCTTTCTTGTGTTTGTCAGCGCTTGAATGAATTCTGTGAGTTAGATAGACGTCAAAGAGAGTATAATAAAATAGTATATTTATAAGAATATCCATAAAACATTCTAATATTAAAGCTAGCTAGAAGAAACATAAAATACTATATAATACATACTTTGATTATGTTAAACATTAATTAAGAAATGTTTTGTAGATATTTCCTTTTCTTATAGTTACGAAGGATAATGATTAAAAAAAATGAGATAATAAATACAGTGACGATATTTGTTGGCAATGATTTATTATGGGTTTGATTTCAATATTGACAGGGAATGAGAGGAGGATAAAACTATTTATATTTATCCTTGAAATTATTTCAAGCTTGACCAACAGGTGGCCATTGTGACAACAGTCTTGCTGGACCTACTTCCATCTCAAAGATTGTATTTAAAGCATTTGATTCCCTTCAAACCATTTCGGTTTTGTATTTATTTAAAAGCAAGCCCATGTGGCTTACTAAAACGTCTCACTTTGAACTTCTTCATACAAAATACCACTATTAAAAGCTCTTCCAAGAGAGAGGCGTTCTCTGAAAAATAAAATTAATTTAATTAGAAAAAAAATAAAATAGCACAAGAAGGTAGTAATATCAATCCCTTGGTATCGTAAAAGCCAGAAATTCATCATATTAGAAACGTACTTTACTTCTATCAGGAACTTTAACGTACTTTGTGGTCAATAAAGTACTTTTCATACATACATTATACAAATGTATCAATGGTATTGACGGAAAAAGGTTTTCCAAACAATTTTTAAAATATCACTCATATGAAATGTATTATAGAAAAGCGTACCTCGGTGGCATAATTGACAGGATTTTGTGTCCGATTCCTTTAATCCTTTATTGATTGGGTGGTTCAGCAAAAAACAGAGGTTCTTAGGAAATATAGCTCATTGGTAGTATATTTACCAGAGTTTCGGCTACCCCATATATTACTACTAAAATATATAAACACTATATATGCTAATAAGGGAATCTCGACAACAGTCCAAGGGGAAAAACGTGTTCTTGTCAGTTCAAGATTTGAAATAACATATCTCAAAATTCTATTACCAAAAGTAATTAATTACAAAACAGAACTTTAATTCTACTCTCTAACCACTATAACATGTGATATGGATCTGCATTACGTATAATAGAATTTCATGTCTTAGCCACAGAAAGGGAGCATTTGTTTTCAATGTATGAACTACTAAGCACAGTATACAACATCTACTAATCAATTATGAATATCCGTGGAAATGTTGTAACTTCTGACAGTAAAATAAAGCTGCATTAATGTGGAATGAAGCACAAACAGAATGAGGTATTAGTTTAGATACAGTACATTTAACTGCCACTTTATCAATTACGCGGATAGGTCAACTATGTTTCAAACTATTCAACAGTAACTTGAATCAATAATCCGTTCCACTGATTATACAAGTTCTTAATCCTTAAAGATACAGTGACAGCTCTCAAGATTAAAAACTTAAATCCTTTAAACATCGATTTGAACTATTTCTTTGTAAAACCTGGAAGAACACTGTATTTTGAAAGGAAAATTTGTTTTACTTTATCATCCTTTTGCACCTCAACATACTGAATGATAATGATATATTGTTATAATATTTACTACGGTATAGAAATCATGAAAAAAAAAAGTCAATTTTAATTTGTTTACGAATTGACATGTTAGTTCTTCTGAATCTATTTTTATCTTTACATGTGTTGGGAATGTGTACACACAACAATGTTCTTAACACACTCCTCCCTCATCACACAACGTGATGGATTATGATTAAATTTGACTTACAGTCAGCAGGAAACCGTATCACGTTTCCCGGTATCTTGGTAGGTAGATAGGTAGGTATTGGTAGACAATATCCAAACACGGAAAAAGAGCTTTTTCAGAATAAGACAAAATATACTATATTTTCTGTAGTATAATAGGAACAATTTTTCCCCACCCTGCAAGTGAGTATAAAACATCAAAATTTTTATTTAAGAATATTTTTAAGATTAATTTATGTAAGGTGTATTATCATAAAATTTAATTTTTTTTTAAAAATTAAATACAATTCAATTTTTTATTAAAGAAATGGGCAATGAATAAAAAAAGAGAACTCTTAACTCACACCTTTACTTATTTATCAGATTTTTTTATACATTTTTTAAAAATAAAAAAACTTTAAAAAGCATGTTATAAATGATCTCTAACAAAATTTAAAGAAAATTGAAGTTATTTATTTAGTGTCATTTTATTTATAAAAAATTATATTTGTTAATTTATTAAACTTTCAAAAAAATGGAATGGTTTACACTTACTTTTAGTGCAAATAAACACATAATCAAAAATTTAAGAACAATTAATTTAATTAATTGGCAGTTATTATTAAAATTACTATGTTTTGTTAGAACAATTAGCGAACACTTCGAAGGACGTTTCTTTCGAACGATATGACAAACAAAATAAAAAGAAAGAGTAGAATAATAAATAGAATCTCAAATACCATATAGAAAGGATAACATTGGAATTAGTGTAGATTTGGATTTATTTGTGTTCTTTTATCTACCCAAATCAAACACGTTTTCATAACTCTATTAGTCCTTTTATTGCTACTACTGAAAATACTTGGTCTTTTCTTCACAAATATAATCAATATTCTTTTTTTTTTACAAAACCTAATATCAAAAGTTCTTTTAGTTTTGTAAAAAAAAATTTTTACATATATATCTGAGGAAGACCAATTCTTGGTCAAAAGTTCGGGAACTATGAATAAATTATAATAAACGGATAAGTAAAGTTTTGAAAATGTGTTTTATTTTGTGCTATATTGCACGATTAATTTAAATCGTGCAATTTAGTACAAAAAAAATAGCTAAATCACGTGATTAGTAACTAGAACTAATATGGTTTGCAACAAACATTAAAATATATTGTAATTCAAAAATCATTAAATGACATATGCACGGTTGAGTTTGTATCGTTTAATTATATTATAAATTTTTTGTCGTTATCATTTGAAGTTCATGGGCCGTAAATAAATGCTAAAGAAGTTAAAAACATAGTATTTTTATATGGATTATTATCACTTATTCACTTGTACTATAAAACAAAAAGGAATACAGGAGTATTGTTTTATACTAATGCAAAGAAAATTATACGTTTTTCTCTAAGAATATATCTAGGAAATATAAGAAAAATATACTTAAAAATATTTCTGAAAGATTCAGGATAAATTAACTGCAAATATTCATTTCATTTGATTTTACGTATTTTTTAGTAATTTCATATTCATAATATGACTGGTTATATATTTTTTTTGTTATTTATTTATTCATTATTCAGTATAATTTACATTGATTATTAATCAAAATTTGTAAAAACTTATTTTATTTAATGAATTTCTTATTTAATTAATTACTTTTTTAAAGTAAACAAATTCTATTGATGAAAATTAATAGTTATCCTTTTTACTTTAGTATAAGTTAGTAATAATAAAAGTTCGAGCTTCAAATTTTGACGGATATACATGCTTTGAGGTCCCTACATTTTTTTCTTTTCGTTTTTTTCAATTTCAATGGTCAATATCATATTTTGTAACAAAAAATTGTGTCCCATTGTGTAGATGCGCGCCTTATAATTTTTTGGGTAATATTGCATCATGGGAAACACTTTTTTTTTGCCAAATATGGTTTTATAAAACATTCTTTTTTCTGAAATGCTACATCTAGAGTGATGAAATTTGGAATTATTATGGAAATGGTCAGAAGTTATAGGGGAAAAATTCCTCAAATTTTTAAAACATAGGGAAAGGTTGTTATGAAACGGGTAAGTTTGTTATAAAATGTATACATTTTGACTTATCAAACAACATTTTGATTTCGACACGTTGTGAACATTATAGGGATGAATCACACTGATTGTAATGAAATTCTACCCAAAAATATCAGCATCAACGGGTGAGTTGAATACTTTTTTTTAAATAATTCCACTCATGAAAAGAAGGTGTTATGGTATATTTTGTAATTTTAAAAAATGATACCGCTAAATGGCTACTGCAGAAAAATAAATATTTTGTCAAAAATGCAACTTAATATTAGCAATGTATTTAAAAAAAAGTAATAACTTTTGATTACCATTAATTAAAGTAATAAAGCTATAAAAACTAAAAACTCAACTTGAACTAATATTTATCTACTATATTTGTTGGGTTTGTTTACATTTACATAGAAATTATTTCTTAGAATCAAGTCAAACAAATTTCTTGTTTTAAAATTTAATAGAAATAGTTTGAAGAAAAGAATTATATGAAACGTAAGAACAATAAAACACTTAAAACTATATAAGCAATCAATCATATATTGAATGAAAATCTCAGGACAAAAAGTGGTTGTCTACATGTTTTCCTTGAGTAATTAGTTCATGAACCGAATTAATCGAGAAAATAAAGGTTCCTGAAATGAAGGACCAGTGTATATTAACTATAGACGTAATATTAAACAATTACACTTGTGTGATTTTTGTTTTATTTTGTGATTTACAAAAAAGATTCCTTTGAATTCATTTTTCTAAATCTGAATAGATTTAGTTGTCATTAAAAATACTCAAGCAATATTAAATAAAATAATAATAAGTTAGACGATAGTTGATACAGTTCAAACTGAATAAAACCTCATTTAAAAAGTATAAAAAAAAATTCAAAACCATAAAGTTTTGAAGAGTTATTATTTTAAGAAAAATTGATTCTATCATAAAGTAACAACTTTAAAAAATAATAATAATTTTTTTTTGGTTAGTACCATAATGGTTTTTAGTAAAATTAATATAAAAAAATTACTAAGGATACGTGTTTTGAAATATACTGACAGATTGCTGAATGCAGCGAATTGAGTTAGTGGTAACATGCAGAGCGAGTTTGGCGGGGTTCATTCAAAGTCCTGGGGAGGGAGGCTCGGTCTTCCTGGTAACAGAAGAGGTCAGCTAGAAAAGCGAGGGCTAAGAAAGCCAGGGTATTGTTTAATCGACTGTAAACAACTTAGTCAGATTCCAATGCAATCAAAACAAATTGAACGAAAATAAAATAAATTATTCTCAAAGTTTTGTTTATCGTAAATATATTTTAAAAAAAAATTTCAAAGTTCCTTAGCTATAATTCTTGCTATAGTAAAATCAAAATTCTAGTTTTCATTAACACTATTTAGTACTAATGCAATGGTTTTATCATATTTCTACCTAACGGCTTCTTTCCCGAAATGAACTTTTTAACAGACTGTTTTTCATTTTCAGCCAAGAATATTAATCGAATCTTCACAAGTTAGAAGATCGCGAATGCCCAGACTGCGGTTCATTTCAATGAAACATATGTATGTAGTAAGTGGTATGCAGTCAATAATTTATCCAATAGCACAAAATTTCATATTACTTCTTTCATTTATTATTATTATTATTATTATTATTATTATTATTATTATTATTATGTACAAATAACATCATTTTAATCAATACTGAAAAACTGTTATCTAGTTAAGAAATATTCTACTTAGGTTAGTTAAGCTTGATTATATTTTCATACATTATATATATATATATATATATATATATATATATATATATATATTATATTTTCAGAAGTTATAGCGGAAAAATTCCTCAAATTTTTAAAACATAGGGAAAGGTTGTTATGAAACAGGTAAGTTTCTTATATAATGTATACATTTTGACTTATGATTGATTTCGACACGTTGTGAACATTATAGGGATCACACTGATTGTAATGAAATACGTAGAGTATTTCCTAATCAGAGAAACAACTAACTAGTATTTCAATAAAAGAATGTTATTTAATAGTATGAACAGAAGCCCGTTATCAGTAAAACAGAAGAAGTAATAAGAAATGTTGCAAACAAGTAATTTAGAAACATGTATCGTTTTTATAAACAAGACTACACATTGCGAATCACATAATACACTTTTAGTACTCACTTCCGCTGTACCCACTGCTTCCCGTCTGAAAAAATTATTATTTATTAAATTTCTTCAAGGTGATTAAAACAGTCATAATTTTATGGTTAAAAAAAATTATCATTTATAAAATGGTTAACAAAATTTTTGTAGTTTAAGTTAGAAAAGAATGTAATTTTGTTAAATAAAATAATACCTAGTTTTACGAATAAACTTTTTGGCCTTTCTTAATCCACATGTTACCGAATAATAATTGAAGCAATATTCTTTTTTTTTTTTTATGTAAGCACTACTTAGAAGTAAGTAGTGGTTATTTTTTTATTTCAATGTTCTATCAGATAAATGAAAAAAATACAATGCCATAAATATAACTATAAATTGTAACTAATAATTACTGTTTACAGTTAAACTATAAATGAAGTTCTAACCAGAATGGAAAAAGGAAAACAATAGAAATAAATGCTCTGAGACCTTTCAAATTATGTCATCGGAGAGCAAACGAAGTAAAAACTGAGAAGCTAGCATAAAGTTCCCCTTTGAAACAGACAAAGTTCCCCAGACGAATTGTTACTGTTTATATATACCCTACCTTATTCTTCCATAAGTCCCCTCCCACAGAGGTATAGTATACAGGTATGCAACGATGTAAGCGCCATGGTTTTCGTGCCTGTCCCATAATCCCCTTTTAATCTTATTAGTTAACATATAAATTCATCTTCCTCCTGCACCTCTAGTGAACGTATCCACCGATTAGACTGTACTCAATGCATCCTATGTGGCTTTAGCATTCACTATGTTAAGCCTACGCATAATCATGCGTCATGACCGTCCTCGGTCAGTCGGCATTGTACACAACCCGTTGCTATTCACGCTAATTCCCATAGCCTTAGTTTCATTTTTAATATTTTTTTTTGGGGTCAAATACTAAAAACGGCCCTCGGCTAAATATATATAGATATATAATTTTTAGAACTCCTGAAGACTTCATAATATATTACTCCGAAGAGCTCATTTACAATCACGTATCAACTAAACTGTTAGGATGTCTTACGAGATTTTTAAATTGTTTCTATATATTTATTTCCATTCATTTGTTAATTAACTTAAGTATAATTTAAATTAACCTGGTTTCGTTTTAGAAAACAGTCGTTTTTTAAAGGAAAGGACTTATCAGCACAGTTATTCTATAAGAAAAAAGAAAATTAATGCCACTGCATTAGCTGCACACAGTATTAATGAAGGCCATAATTTTGATTTTGATGAAATAAAAATAATAGCGAAAGAAATGGATGAACAGAGAAGGAAAACTCTGGAAATGTTATATATTAGAAAGGACCAGTCATCCATTAATTACAGAAGTGACATTTCAAATTTAAATAGTATTTATTCGGGTGTGTTAAGTTAAACATTGTTGATAGATGAAAAATGGTGTTAGTGTTTTATTGGTTGTCTGGTGAAATTTGCTTACCTTGTTTGGTTATTTCAGTTCAGTGACGCATGTTCATTCAGACTACAGTTGTTAAAATCCACATATTATTTTTCTTTGTAAAATAATTTGTAATGTAATACTTAGTTTTTCTGTTTCATAATTTATACTTCTGTAAGTTTTCTCACTAACCTATAGTCAAAATTTCTATTGTAATTTCTTAATTGTAACTAATTGGACTTTTATGTATATTTGATTTTTGAATGATTGTATTATTTCTTATATTTCCTCTGTTTTTGTAGCCTATGAAAAAGGTTTTAAATAAAGACCGAAACGTTGGCAATGAGAGTTTAATTTGAACCTGAAGAACTGACCGAGTCCCGATAAACTGTGGTTTTGTTTCTATTCCACGGTCGATACTTTTATCAATATATATATATATATATACACTTGGGATATCTTTGTCTGAATATCTCCTATATATACTTCTATTATACCAAAACAAATTGAAGTGAAATGAGTCCATTTTACTTTATATGAAACTATCCCATCGTGTAAATCCCGGGTTTTTTAAAAATATAACATTCTAATTAAATTTCTTGCAATATTTTGATTCACCTTACTCCTCCTTGGTGACCTCTCCAAGCTACAACACTCCTCTGAGGTCAGTCTTGTAATGTACGCTTTTCCTGTTAAAAAAATTAAACAAAATATAACTTTTAAATATTTTAAAATACACAATAATTTGTTGTTCGACAAATATACTTTTGATGTATATTTACTATATGACATTTTATTTCAGAGTACCAGATAAATTCTAAGCGAATCAATTGTTTTGTTTCAAATAAATCTTAACTCAACAGCACTTTAATATGAGTGGCATAACATTGCAAATGATCATCAAATTTAATTTACAAATTTTGATATTATTTTCACTGAAAGGACTAAAATAGTTCTTAAGTTAATGAACAATCGAAGAATAGTAGTATCAAGACGATTGAGTTTGTGATTGTTACTAAAAGTTACTTCAACAGTATTATAGCCTGATAACTGAGTTATGACTGATAACTCAGTTACGATCATTTTTTAGGAGGTTCTTAAAAGAAAAAAATAATAATTCACCCACAGTTGAGTCAGAGTATATTAGAAGTTTTACACACGGCCCTCACGATGACATTTTGTTACCCCTATTAATATTCAAACCTTAATGCAAATACAAAAAATACAACATTTTCATTTTTGGAAAAACAAATTTGAAAATTTTTCATTAAATAACCCACCAATGATTATTTGATAAAGACCCTTAAAATAGACCATACAAAATACATCCAAGATTATTTAGTTAGGGAAGCTAACCATTATCAGCATGTTAAACCACTCCCGGATAACTAAAGAATATCAGATTACATTGACCTTCACTGAATGTAACAAGGTAAATCATATGTCTTTAAAAAATATTTTACCTTTAAAGAAAAGGATAATCATATCAATTTCCCTTGCTTTCGTATTGGTCTATTTCTCATTAACATAAAGCACTTCAAGAAGCATGTGCCTTGCTGTAGCCAATTGAACTCGTAACACCTCCAGTTAAAATAATTGAAAACTTCTGGTGAGCATAAAACTACTTTATTCATAGCAGCAATCAAACAATGTAACTGTGTACAAAATGACCAGGTGATCAGAAGTACACAAAATAACCAGTGTCAAAAATGCAGTTTAGCTGATTTGTAGTAATCAATAACAATGCCACTGTACAAAAAGAGTGCAGTATATCTTATCAGTAGTAGTCAATCATAATGTCACCGTATGAAAAGAGCGCAGTATATCTGATTAGTAGTAGTCAATCATAATGTCACTGTCTGAAAAGAGCGAAGTATATGTGATCAGTAGTAGTCAATCATAATGTCACCGTATGAAAAGAGCGCAGTATATCTGATCAGTAGTAGTCAATCATAATGTCACTGTCTGAAAAGAGCGCAGTATATCTGATTAGTAGTAGTCAATCATAATGTATGTCACTGTCTGAAAAGAGCGCAGTATATCTGATCAGTAGTAGTCAATCATAATGTCACCGTATGAAAAGAGCGCAGTATATCTGATTAGTAGTAGTCAATCATAATGTTACTGTCTGAAAAGAGCGCAGTATATCTGATCAGTAGTAGTCAATCATAATGTCACTGTCTGAAAAGAGCGAAGTATATCTGATCAGTAGTAGTCAATCATAATGTCACTCTATAAAAAGAGCGCACTATATCTGATCAGTAGTAGTCAATCACAATGTCATTCTGTAAAACATGGGTTTATGTTTAAGGAAATTATAATAGGATTTATAAGACTGCCATAAACAATAATTTATACTATAAAGATCAATGAGATTCAGGAAAAAGCAATCGATATATTGAACAGGAAAAACTATAGCACTCAACTTTTCTATAAGTAAACATAATATCAATGTTCTTGGGTATATAATATATAATGTCTCATTTAAGCATAATGCAAACATTTAAATTGGAGATGCTTATTAGTCTTTCATTTCTGAGGTAGTACAGATAGTGATTGATCGACTTATCAATATATAAGCTTATTTTTGTACATCCCACAGCTGATGCAAATAATCTACAGCAGTAATAACATTTTTGAAAAGCCAAAGTGAAAATTTCTTGATACGAAATAATCTCCTACAAGAGAACATGGCGTTTGTTCAAATAGCCAGTGAATTTCTTAATCGGTTACTTGACCTGCTTCTACATTGAATATTTAAGTCAAATTTTCAAATTTAAATCAGAAAAATACTCTTATTTTCTCTGGAAAACATCGAAGAAAAAATGTCGTTTTAAGATCATGTATAATTAAGGATGTACGTTAATTACATTTATTAATCTTCAAACGAAAGATTTCAATTCTGAATTATGTTTTATAATTTTGGTCTTTTATAGAATTGTTATACTGGGAATTCTATGGCTTCTTAGTATTTATTAAAATCATTTTCCTTCCTCTCTGTCGAAAATCATATATACCAATTTTCTCTGAGTGAGTGTTATCTTTTGTCCTGCGTCTTGTACTCTGTTATAAGCTTGCTATGAATGTATATTGCGAAAAAATATATTAGTAATTAACCAGTTTACATACTCAACTCAAAGTCCAAGCTAGCTATTCAATATAATTTAAATCATTTATAGTTGGGAGATTCTAATTTTTGAAAATAATAAATATGAACATTAAACTAGAGTAGTCTAATTTTATCTCAGTGGTTTTGCTCAAAAAATTTCTAAGTCAATTTTACATTGTAAAAAAAATATCAAAAATTCGACAAGTATAGCAGGTGATCTCTTAGTCTTGGATAAACAAACAGTTTTTATAGCGTTATTGCTCTTTCCCGTAATTGAAACTTCATGAATTTTTTTTTATGAATTGCTAATTTTTCGTTCCATTTTTGGTCAAATTTTTATTATTTTTTATGAGCCGTTTAGCGACAAAAAAACATTTTCTGAAAACAGAAATCTTAATATAACGCCCCTTTGGTGAATGTAATTTTGAAAAAAATTATCTCAAATCATTCTCCACATAATGTTCCATTTTTAGGCATAGTTCATTTTGATCCGTCAAAAAGTATGGCTTGTATCACTCTCACAATGTTTGAGATTGAATTATAAGTCGAAATTTTTACATTTTATTGAAAAAAAAATATTTCCTGTTGTTTTAAAATTCTGAATATATTTTTCGTTTGTTCCATTTGTAACCTCAAAGATAATGGCAAAATTTCAAAACTCTAGGGTCATCAGTTTAGGAGAAAAAAATGTTTTTTTAAAAAACGGCTTTTGGCAAAAAAAAGCGACTTTCCCATCATGCATAATTCTTCCCAAACAATAGGGATCATCTATACTACGGGACCTATTTTTGTGTAAAATATCAACTTGATCCATCAAAGATTCTGGACCGTAGCATGGTAACAAGCAATGATAACACACTCACCCACATACACATACACACAGACATCATCGAAAAAACTTCATAAAACGACTTTTGGGACCTCAAAACATATAATTCCGTCAAAATCTCGAGATCGAATTTTTTCACGATCACTATACTTTCCTTATAGTAAAGAAAAAAAAAACAAGTATCTATTACTAACAAAAGCAAGGGAATATTTGCTCTAATACTTTTTCAATAAATTTTAATTCTTAATAATATTTTCGAACCAAAACTTACTTCTTAAACACCTGCCGTCATCACAATCCATTCCATCAAATCTGCAGCACTAAAACAAAATTTGATTTGAAAATATATATTTGTACTAACGAATTAAAAAAGATATTGGTTTACAATTATATTGTAATTTTAGTTCTGTTTAGAAAACAATATGCTCTCTTTTGACCAAACTTATTATCCCCAACAGCTCCGGAAATGCTATGCTCTCCTTATGCTTATTGACAAACATCTGCTACAGTCATTTTCCGAAAATAAGACACTGTCTTACTTTCTTTTTAGGTCAAAAATACGTGTAGGGTTTATTTTCGGGGGAGGACTTCAAATGAAATAAGTAGATTTATATAGTTTTGTTTAATACTTATTTACATACAGAAATTTAAATTTGCTCAATTACAGTCTACCAACCAGTTTACTCAACCAGTATCTACCCTCAGTCTAAAATAAACCTGCATGCTTCTCTACTTTGTTACCACCTGCTCTTCTAGTGTCTAAACATAAACTCTTATAAAGTAACTGACACTAATCTCCACTCTACTTTAAAAGTCATTTCCTTAAACAAGTAGCAACTGATTGTCACAGTGAATCAACTTTAACAAACTCTAAGGAGACTAACCTTTGGTTACTTATAGCCAGTTTCACTCGCTTTAAATCTAAAGTCATAGAATTTTGTTTTTGATTTCATTATGGTTCCTCTTAACTTTCCTCTTCTTTATTTTCTTCCTATAATTTTTTTATCGTTGTTTTCTGATCCTTTTCGATTTTGACGAAAACCAAAATATTGAGGTTTTAAGTATATCAGTTTTTCTTATTTCTGTCTTTCTCCTCATGTTGAACTATTGGTGACCGTTTCAGATCGTATCCTCGACGAAACGACATAATATATATTATAATGTAATATTATTAATATAATAATAATAATAATAATAATAATAATAATAATATAATAATGATAATATAATTATTATTATTATATATATTATGTAATATAATATATATATATATATATATATATGGATTAATTTACCACAATGAAAACAATTTTTTAAAAACAATGCTCTAAGGCCTTTCGTTAACACATCTTCGGAGAGCAATTGAACTAAAAAAACAATTAATACTTGTTAACTTGGCTGATTGAAATTTCCAAAATTGATGGCAACCCTGAATGTGTTTAATAATGAAGTCTTCATCTGTTTAATTATCCCGTTAATCAAAACTTCATCTAATTTGTAGAGTCCTAGGCTATTGTTCATCAACCTCTCATAAAAGTTCTTTATGAGGGCACTTTCTACGATATTTCTTCTTCTTTCTGAAGATACGTATATTAATTCATTTGCTTCATTCCAATTAATCACATGATTACTGTCTCTTATGTGAATGAACAAGGCACTCTTTTCGTTCTCTCTTCTGATGGAGTATTTGTGCTGTTTTATCCTTGTAAGAAGACCTTTGCTCGTCTGTCCAATGTAAGACATTTCACAGTCAGTACATGGTATCCTGTATACACAACAGTCCTTTCTTTTTGGCTTATTATTAACAAGTCTGTTAAACAAGTTACCATCATTACTGAACACAACAGAAACGTCCAATCTTTTCATAAATGAAGGCATATCTTTCAAACAAGGACTGTATGGAATGACTAACAAATTCCTTCTTGTGAACTGTTCTTCATTTTTTAATATCATGGATTGTTTCACCTTTTTTATGATATTGTCGATTAACCTTTTTGGATACATTAAAGAATCTGCAATTTTGTAAATATTTTTGATTTCTTCATCTAAAAATTCCTCACTGCAAATTTTGAAAGCTCTTAAGAACATGCTACTAAAAACTGACTTTTTAGTTTTAAGTGGATGAGCCGAGAAGAAATGAACGTAAGATGAAACATTGGTTGACTTCCTATGAATACTGTACTTTAATTTATCACCATTCCTATGTAAAAGTACATCCAAGAAAGGAAGTTTATTATTGTTTTCATGTTCTATTGTAAATTTTATGGATGGTACAACCGTATTGAGGGTATCCAAAAAGGTGTTAACATTTTCATTTTCAGGCCAAATACATAATATATCATCGACATATCTAAACCATTTAGCATTAGTAGGTAGTATTCTAGGTAGGTAGGTGATCTCAAAATATTCCATATAGATATTACTTAAAACTGGGGAGAGACAATTTCCCATAGCCAATCCAAACTTTTGTTTATAAAATTTTTTCTTGAAACGAAAAACAGCCATCCAATACACACAAACGAATCAACTCGATTAATTCTGGGATAGAAACTGGTAAATTTTGAACATGTTTAACAGACTTGTTAATAATAAGCCAAAAAGAAAGGGCTGTTGTGTATACAGGATACCATGTACTGACTGTGAAATGTCTTACATTGGACAGACGAGCAAAGGTCTTCTTACAAGGATAAAACAGCACAAATACTCCATCAGAAGAGAGGACGAAAAGAGTGCCTTGTTCATTCACATAAGAGACAGTAATCATGTGATTAATTGGAATGAAGCAAATGAATTAATATACGTATCTTCAGAAAGAAGAAGAAATATCGTAGAAAGTGCCCTCATAAAGAACTTTTATGAGAGGTTGATGAACAATAGCCTAGGACTCTACAAATTAGATGAAGTTTTGATTAACGGGATAATTAAACAGATGAAGACTTCATTATTAAACACATTCAGGGTTGCCATCAATTTTGGAAATTTCAATCAGCCAAGTTAACAAGTATTTATTGTTTTTTTAGTTCAATTGCTCTCCGAAGATGTGTTAACGAAAGGCCTTAGAGCATTGTTTTTAAAAAATTGTTTTCATTGTGGTAAATTAATCCATCTATTATATCAAGTGTTATTTTGATTATTATTCATATATATATATATATATATATATATATTGGTAAAAGCTGGGAGCAGTCCTTCTTGGATACATGCGTTTAAAAATTGAATGTCCGATTTCACACTATTTAATTTGTTAGAAAATGTTTCTAATTTTCTAAAACTCTTTTTTACCTCTGGGTTTCTTATCTCATGAATTAACTCTCCATATTTCTTTTCATTGAATTTATTCTTCGACAAGTTTCAGTGCTACAATCACCATCGTCAGGAAAATGTTATTTGCATAATTAATTATCACACATAGAATAAAATATAATAAAATAAAATGAAACTATTACACTTGATAAAAATTATTATAACAATTATTGTTATCAAGTAATGTTTAGTTTATCAAGTGTAATAGTTTCATTTTATTTTATTATATTTTTTTCTATGTGTGATAATTAATTATGCAAATAACATTTTCCTGACGATGGTGATTGTAGCACTGAAACATGTCGAAGAATAAATTCAATGAAAAGAAATATGGAGAGTTAATTCATGAGATAAGAAACCCAGAGGTAAAAGAGAGTTTTAGAAAATTAGAAACATTTTCTAACAAATTAAATAGTGTGAAATCGGACATTCATTTTTTAAACGCATATATATATATATATATATATATATATTTAAGAAAATATTAATGATCAAACCTCAATATGAAATGGGAAAACAAGACTAAGATCTTTCAACAGTAACAAGCGGTCTTCGTCAGAGTCAAAAACCGAACTATTTTATTAAGAAATATACATATTAAATATATATATATATATATATATATATGTTCTGTGTGTGTGTGTGTGTGTGTGTTTGAGAGAGCGAGGAAAGAGAGAGAGTGTGAGAACAGTCACTTATTAATTCTAAAATTAGATTCACACACACCAACAGATAGAAAGTTCAAAAAAAAAACGTAATTTTTTTTACAACACCTTTTGAGTTATTGTTAAACCTTAATTTAATCATTGTACCTTCAATTAGTTTATTTACATATTTCTATCTTTAACAGTTTAGCCAATCAAAGAACAAGGATTTCATGAATAGTACCTCCATACAAATAAACTGAACTATACACATAAAAATAAACTAAATAAGAATCAATACATTTTCAATATTTAGAGCCAGGAAAAAATTACTGAATAGTAATATTAATATAAAAAAAATAGAAGAAACATAATACCAATCGAAAAAAAATAACGAGCTATAATATTGTATAAAAGAAAATATGTTAATTGAGGATATTTACAGAAAAGTATTTCACTTTACATCTTAACTAACAAATATAATTATATAAACTTACCTTCCGATATTTCTTTTTTCTAAATTCTAAAAAAAAAAATGCATTAGTTTATATATTTATTTATATATAGTTATTTCTAAAATATTAGAAATATGATTTTGTACTCACTTCTTCTTATAAGGCAGAAACAGATGTATACAAAGAGAAGAAACACCATTACCAAGGCGAAGAAGATAACGAAATTTCTTAAGGTTCCCTGTAAAATTCATTTTAAATTTAAACAATTAATATATACAATTATTTAAATAAATATAGTTCTTCTAGAATAATTTTATAAAAATTTTGGAATAAACACATTTATTCTCTATAAATCATTATGAAAATATTGTTACGCTTTAACTCAATTAGATTTTCTTAAATCAAGGTTAATAAATAAAAATTGAAATACCTATGTGGATAAAACAAGTTTTTCTTTATGAATTTACTTAGACTTCCTTAAATTTCAAAAGTGATTAGTAAATATATGCATTCGGGAAATTATTGTTAAAAAATACAACAAATATAAATTAGTAGCGTCCCCCTTTGAGAATAAAGAGATATATTTTTCCTCTTTTTATAATATATCCCAAATGAAACTGAAACAACTTGAGGCAGGTAAATTTGCAGGAAGCCACTCATTGAGTCACCTAATGGACTAACTTTTGATATGCAAGAGTTCAGTTGCCTGAGTATTACAATGATCAAATGTAAGAAATACAAGCTTTCTTATAGCAATAAACATTTATTCTGAGGTAAAATAGATAAACCAACAAAAGTCTCCACACAAATGAAGTTTTATTCAACGCGTTTCAAACACTTTGTGTTCATCATCAGGAAGACACTATAATACAAATTAAATCTAATCAGTTACAAAAATTTTTGTAATTAATTTTTGTAACTGATTAGATTTAATTTGTATTATAGTGTCTTCCTGATGATGAACACAAAGTGTTCGAAACGCGTTGAATAAAACTTCATTTGTGTGGAGACTTTTGTTGGTTTATCCATTTTACCTCAGAATGAGTAAATACCACACAATTACGGATTGCACAACTAATGATATAAACGTTTATTTATTTTTAACTAACTAAAAATATTAATTAATAAAAAAAAATTATATTTTTATGAAATTTAGTTGGACAACTACGATTTCATTTTGCTTGGAGTTTATTAAAATTAATGTATCTCTTAAAATAATGTAAACAATATCGGAATAGTTCAATTAATATCTTATTTAAAACAAACTATGTGACAAGACAGTTTATTTAACTCATGAGCTATGAAATCATTAATTGTGTACTCATGAGCTATGAAATCATTAATTGTGTACTCATGAGCTAAGAAATCATTAATTGTGTACTCATGAGCTAAGAAATCATTAATTGTGTACTCATGAGCTAAGAAATCATTAATTGTGTACTCATGAGCTAAGAAATCATTAATTGTGTACTCATGAGCTATGAAATCATTAATTGTGTACGCATGAGCTAAGAAATCATTAATTGTGTACTCATGAGCTATGAAATCATTAATTGTGTACTCATGAGCTAAGAAATCATTAATTGTATAATATTTATTCTTGATTAGAATTAAGAAAAGTCTTCATATATCAGGTTTACTTGTTATACAACATCAATGCATCTCGAACACTACTCTTCATCTTCATGTTACATCTATTGTAATGCCAATGCTTGCATATTGGAGATAGAACCCGAGGATGAACACGAAGTTTTTGAAACGCATCGATGTTGCAAAAAAAATCTTTTGTATGGAGACTTGAGTTTCATTTTAGTATTCTATTCATTAGTATATTTAATTTTTAAATATTAATGTTTACCTCTAAATATGTCTAAATAATTACAAGTATGTTTGTACAATTCTTAGAGTTCTGTAAGATCTAAAGGAAAAGTTCTCAAACGGAATATCGCAACTCCTTTAGAAGTCTAGGGGTGGGTGGTCCCAGGGTCTTGCTATTAATGGTTTGGGATATATTTACTTTTACATTTTTGTTTCTAACTTTTTTTCTGTTTTCAATCAGTACCAAAGCAGTGTATTGAAGATATTTAAGGGTACCTGATGACAATGTGGTAACACAGAGTGTATGTCCTTTAAGTATCTACACTCATGACTCCCACTATAATTACACTAGTGACTGTGTGCATATCTATTATGCTTAAATGTTTGTTTATCCGTGATAAAGTTTCTGTTTCCAAGTAATATTGTAATAATGTCAGTATTCTTTTTAAAAATTGAGGTAAGACAATAAATAATAAGACAATATTATTTAGTTTGTTGAAAAAATAAACAGCAAAAATATATGATGTTCATTAATAGAGGACAGCGGGGTTTCACCACAATTAATTCGTTTTGATAACGAATCAAGACTTAAAAACACTTTCAGAACAAATGGGTTAAAGGTGACCTACCTACGATACACGAAGATTGATCCATTGTGATACCACTCAAAGAACATTCTATATTCGGAGTTTTAAATTTTTCCTAGCTCGAGTTTATTTAGTATTAATCTTTAAAGAGTACCTGACATCGTGCCGGTTCGGGACAGATTGACATCCTCTCCGAGGACCCTGACTTTTTTTGACTTCCCGTGTGAATAAATGGAGTATCGAACCCCGAATCTACCAGTCCAAAGGCAAACACTTAAGCCATTGGGCTTACCCTGGCCTCTACTTCTAAGTTAACATTCAATTCGAATTCTAATGAAAACTGAACTTTCTGAATCTATAAGACTTGTCTAAGAATGTATAAGACTCTTAGGTGACGAATTTTTTGAATTCATAAAATAAAATCAAACAAACAAAAATTCTTGAAAATTAAAAAAAATGCTAAATCATCAACAAAATTTAAAATTATTTAAATTAAAAGTTAATAAATTCAATGGCATCCAATAAGTTTAAAATTACTTTATAAACAAAAAAACAAACAAAAGAAAAGTACAAGAGAAACAAAGTTTTTAAGGGTCTATTCACACTATAAAAATATTCAACCATTTTTACGAAAAAAAAAAAACCGAAAACTTGATCAAAGAGAGTAGGTAAATATAATTCTCATTCCACACTAGCCTTCAATCAAGAGACAAAGTATTGAACTAACTTTTTACCATAAATATAGTAATTTTTAAGTAATTAGCTACGCTAAAAATAATTAGCTTAATAATTATTATTACTTTAAAATTATTGTTGTTGCATAATAAAATAAATAATCATTGTGGCGTAAAATAATTATTAACCTAAAATTATAATTTATAAAATATGGTTTTGTTAAACAAGTGAAAGTAATTTACCAAGTACTAATAACAATTAACAAAAAACCTAATTTCACCATTTTAAAAAAATAAAAATTTAAAAAATAATTTAATATAACAATAAAGTATACAAAATCAAATCCAAACAATAATAATTCTGGCAAATTAAATTATGGTAATAATGAATTATCTCCTGAATAATGAAATATATTAAAAAATCAACTATATAGTTGATTTAAATGAAAAAATCAATAATTTCACTAAATTAAATTCAAACCTCAAATAACCGGGTATAGTGAGTTCAAAAGTATATAATTTCAATTTAAAAATTAATTAATAAATTTTTAATATTAACACTAAAATTCAATATTAAAAATTAATATTCTACAATAATAAGCTTTATAAAATAAATATTCTTTTTTTTTGGAAAAAAAATCAAAATAAATAATACTGGTATAGAAGGTACTTAAAAAATAATTGTTTTAAAATAAAAAAAAGAGTAAACCTCCATAGTAAGCCAAAAAAATAATTCAATAAACATTAATAAAATGAAAAAAATAATAAATTAAAACGATAGAAATAAATGAAACTAATCAAAATGGACGGAGTAAAATTAGGAAGACCAAAATAAAAAATACAAATTAGTACACTTTACACTGAAATCAAATTAAAAATTAATAATTGAAAACAATGTAAGCCGTAATAACTTTTATATATTAATAAATTACACTCGTATAAACTTAAGTTACATACATAGTCATCTCATCAAAGAAGATATGATTTAAAACAATATATCTGCTGTACATGATCAAACCACAATATACAGTAACCACAATATTAGTAACGGTCTCTTCAAACTTGATACTTCTGTCACGAGGGCAATAGCCTCTTCAAAGAGGGTTGACAGCTAGCGGATAGTTTTTTACTCTTTCCTACTGTACTCCTTTGTTTCCCCAAACATCCCTTTCTGGACATTAGTCCTTTACTGCGCTTTCACCCTTTTAAAATACCACTCTTCCCTCCCACTCTTCTCAACCCCTCACCAAATGTTTTCTGCATCTAGTGTTTCAGTTGGGTTTTTGACTCTGACGCAGACCGCTTGTTACGGTTGAAATATCTTAGTCTTGTTTTCCCATTTCTTATTTTAATTTTAGTTTAATTTTAGTTAGTGGATGAAAATTTAACAAAAAAAAAAGTTTTTTTAATGTGCCCAATGAAACAACATGTGTGTTTTCACCTGTACTGTAAGAGTCAATGGGTCACTTCTGCAGATCCTGGAGAGAAAAATGGGTGAATAAATCTGTTCGACAATTTCTGCAGGGGATACAAACAGAAGTTGCTAGGGAGGATATATATATATATATATATATATATATATATATATGGGAAAACAAGACTTCCCAGTTTTGTTTTCCCATTTCTTACTGTGGTTTGATCATTGATTGTTGTTTCACGTGTTTATGTGAAATCTTTTTATCTACTGTATATATAAAAAAAATAGCTTATGCTGCATGATTTAAGGTCAATTAGTCTAGCAGTACATTGAAAGATTATTTGAGATTTAGTTAACTTGATAGAGGATTTTTTTATTTATTTCCTGAATAAATATGTACCTAATATTTGAGAAAATCCTCATAAGAAGTATTTATATAGAAAATATTTACCTTACTTTTTCTCTTAAATACTAATAACTAGTAGTTGGCATAAAAAAAATCCCCTCATAACAATAATCTCCCAGAAGTTATTGAAATCTTATTCAATAAGCTAGCATGAAATCTTCATCGATCCTATGCATTTTCGATTACGTTTTTCATGGCATTTGATCGAGATGACGCCATACAATTTTATCCTAACTAACAGATAAAGAATACTGCGTCACATTTCTTTAAAAGGACATCTTTTCATAACGGGCACCTACTGTTTTTTTTTTTTTTTATTTGGAAGTAGAATTAGATGGTGGATGCAAAGTTAAGACTTTCCGGTTTGAGAAGTATTACTCCTCCAGAGTACCAGGGAGTTTATCTACTCATTCAATATTACCATTTACGCAAATAACACAATTCATCTTCAATACCTTCATAGCTCTAAATTAAATTGTATTTATTTTTAAGGTTTATTATTTTAATTTGTTCAATTGTTATAATCTGTGGCTATTTATGTTTTGTGGATTTGTTTGTTTTCTTTATTGTTTCTAATATGAAGTATGTCTGTTTATACTCACTGTCCATTATTTACCTTATAATACAATTTTTTACTTTACTATAAGTAAAGTATAGTGATCGTGAAAAAATTCGATCTCGAGATTTTGACGGAATTACATGTTTTGAGGTCCCAGAAGTCGTTTTATGAGGTTTTTATGATGATGTCTGTGTGTGTGTGTGTGGGTGGGTGGGTGGGTGAGTGTGTTAGCATTGCTTGTTACCACGCTACGGTCCAGAATCTTTGATGGATCAAGTTGATATTTTACAAAAAATGGGCCTCATAGGGAAGAAGATCCCTATTGTTTGCGAAGAATTATGCATGATGGGAAAGTCACTTTTTTGGCCAAAAACCGTTTTTTTTAAAACATTTATTTCTCCTATACTAATAATCCTAGAGTTTTGAAATTTTGACATTATCTTTGAGGTTACAAATGGAACAAACGAAAAATATATTCAGAATTTTAAATCAACAGGAAATATTTTTTTTTTTCAATAAAATGTACAAATTTTGACTTATAATTCAATCTCAAACCTTGTGAGAGCGCTACAAGCCATACTGTTTGACGGACAAGAATGAAACTATGCCTATACATAGAACATTATGTGTAGAATGAATTGAGATATTTTGTTTCGAAATTACATTCGCTAAAGGGGCGTTACAGTACGATTTCTGTTTTCAGAAAATGTTTTTTTGACGCTAAACGGCTGATTAAAAAATAATGAAAATTTGACCAAAAATGGAACAAAAAATTAGCAATTCATAAAAAAAAAATCATGAAGTTTCACTTATGGGAAAGAGCAATAACGCTATAAAAACTGTTTGTTTATCTTAGAGTAAGAGATCACCTGCTATACTTGTCGAATTTTTTATATTTTTTTTCATTGTTTACATTGACTTAGAAATTTTTTGAGCGAATCCACTGAGATAAAATTGATTTTATAAAGGAACAGTTTAAATTGTTTATTGACGTATATGAGATGTAAGAGGAATAATATTGTGCAGGAAAATGATAACACTCACTCAGAAAAAATTCGTATATATGTTATTTGACAAGGGGGAAGGAAAAAGATCTTATTAAATACTAAGAAGCCTTATAAAATTCCCAGTATAATAATTCTGTTAAAAACGAAAAATGTAAAAGATAATTCAAAATTGAAATCTTTCGTTTAGAGATTAATAAATGTAATTATCGTACATCTTAGTTATAAATCACCTTAAAACAACATTTTTCCTTCGCTGTTTATGATGTTTTTGAGAGAAAAAAAAAGTATTTTCCTGTTTTAAATTTGAAAATTGTACTTTAATATTCAATGTAGAAGGATGTCAAGTAAACGATGTAAGAAATCTACTGGCTATTTGAACAATAGCCATGTTCTCTTGTAGGATAATATTTCGTTTCAAGAAATGTTCACTTTGGTTTTTCAAAAATGTTATTACTGCTGTAGTTATACTAATGAAATTATTTTCAAATAATAAATTATTTGTGATGTACAAAAATAAGCTTATAAATTGATATGTCCTTCAATCACTATCTGTACTACCTCACGAATGAAATGCTAATAATTATATCCCATTTAGATATTTATGTTATGGTTAAATGAGACGTTATGTTTTATATACTCAAGAAATTTGACATTAAGTTACTTATAGTAAAGTAGAGTGTAGGCCACTCCAGATTTTTTAATCTGGTTTACATTAAATATTGCATTTGGCTTTCATATAAACTGTTTATTTTTTTTACCGTCATTTTGTTGACATTAAAATTGTTTATCCCTTTACCAATGATTATCTATCTACCGTTCCTCAATGGTGGATAGATATATAGACCAATATAAAGGGATATGATTTCAAGCAGGGAAGGTTTCAAACCATTTCCTCGGAAGCGGGGTTAAACAGAAAATACAACAAAGATACTAACAAGGTAGAAGCAGCCTGGTAGAAAGGGATGGGGGCAATCGATGCAGCATTTGGAAGCAATATTGGACTGGTAAGTACCTCCTGGGCAGGGCAGACAAACTGTCTTGCCTTCTTCACTGAAGTGATTCCTTTTACAAGGCACTGAAACAAAACGAATCAACAATTAAATCACATAAATGGGGGTTATTTCTCATAAAATCATTAAAAAAAAACATATTTAACTATAACGCCAACATTAGCATTTGTCACTTTCTATTCTTATGTATATAAACATACGAATAAAATTATTTCGTACCTAAATAATAATCCTTGGATAAAATAATAGTTACTGCTGAAACAATTTCTGCAAACAGTCTGTAAAAGTGAAATAAATGTTTCTGCAAACTTACTACAGAATCCATTTCTCAGTTCGAGTCCACCATCACAAGCTATTAGAAGTTTAATATTGATTGATGGGACAGAAGGCTTGAAAACAGCTCCAAGGGATGATGTAACTGAAACAAAAGTCACAACTGTTAAGCATTTCCGAAAAAGAAAACGTAATAGAAGTAAATTAGCAATAATCTATAACTCCACACTTAATAACACCACAAATGTCAACAGTCACCAAATATATACTTCCAAACAGATATTAAGAAAATGAACAAAGCTAGAGGATAAGAACTATGGGTAGAAAAATTATATACCCAAAAATATGCCCATTTCAAAATGGGAAAAAAATTCTAATGAGCACCATATTTTTCTCCTTCTTCCTAATCTACTTCTCGACTTTATACAAGTTTCTAAAAATGTCATTACTGTTTTTATATCTCCCACCTTAATATAACCTGTAACTTTAACCTACATTTTACTCTTCTTCTTCGGTCATGAGGTTCCAGGGAGTATATTCACAAGCATGATGACACATATAACAGTTTTTGACTTATATAACACCACACAGATCTATATGTCAAACGGAATACATCCCTTCTGCTTCCTATTCTCTTCCTTTTTTCTTCTAATGAGAGCTGTTGTTAGAATTATCAATCACAGTAACTCTAAACACCTATATAAATTACAGCGAAAAACACATTGAAAGAGCCAACATAAGTAACTTCTATTATTTGATACAAGCCATCATTAGGAGAAGTGTTGCTCCGATAGTATACAATAATGATTATTGGTTGTTACTAAAGAATCTTACTGGCCCAAAGGACTAGCAGTGTCAAACAGTTGGTTTATGTTGACCGTATTTTATTATGAGTGAGACTCTGACGAGGAGCACTTGTTTTGGTTGATACATCTGAGTCACGTTTCTGAATTTCTTACACTGGATTACAAGTTCATTCTTGTTTCACATGTTTACAGTATATATATATATATAAATCAAATGAAACGGTCCATAGAATTTTAGACAAAAATTATAGCGAACGTAATACAATGATTAAACAGAGACATGGTCTACTTGTATTCTTCAACAATCAGCCATCAGAAGGAGATGAAGTATCTTGCAAGAAGGTTGGCGATATGATTTCGTAATAATTTTACGCATATATATATATATATATAAAGATTTCACATAAACACGTGAAATAACAATCAATGATCAAACCACAATAAGAAAATGGGAAAGCAAGACTAAGATCTTTCAACCGTAACAAGCGGTCTTCGTCAGAGTCAAAAACCCAACTTGCAGCAGTTGGGTTTTTGACTCTGACGAAGACCGCTTGTTACGGTTGAAAGATCTTAGTCATGCTTTCCCATTTTTTTATTGTGATTGATATATATATATATATATATATATATATATATAATAAGTGTGTTCTCTAATCGGGGTTCGGTCAATTTTCCAGGATAAAAAATTAAACTCTCGTTGCCAACGTTTCGGTTTTATTTAAAACCTTTTTCATAGGCAGAAGTAAGAATTTTCTTGGTTAAAAAATTCTTACTTCTGCCTATGAAAAAGGTTTTAAATACAACCGAAACGTTGGCAACGAGAGTTTAATTTTTTATCCTGGAAAATTGACCGAACCCCGATTAGAGAATACACTTATTCTATCAAACGGTCGATATATTATTGCATCTGTTATATATATATATATATATATATATATATATATATATATATATTGTTTAATTAAACGTTATTAAAATCTTGAGATTAACGGCTTTACTGAAAGTGTCACAACCACAATAATAACGTCAAATCCAAAAATAAAACCATGTATACCATAAACTATGTAACATAATACTGAAAAACACCTGGTGTGAGAAGAGCATCAAGAAAGGACTCTCTGAGAACCTCCATCATTTTCAGGGAAAGTTTCTGCTGACAGTGGGGATCACACCGGGTTTTATTGGAGGCTTCCAGCAGGAATGTCGATATAGGATGCAGGTCCAACTCGTAGTTAAGCGACATTTCCATTTCTGGTTCTTCCTAGCCAAACAAACAATCGTTTTAACTTATAACATTCGAGATATACATAGAAACTCGAATAGAAGTGAAATAATTCGGTAATATATATTATTTACAGCACCGGAAAATAACTGTGATATGGCTAGTAATAATAAAATAATTTAATACAATAATAATGACCAGCTGACATAAGACAGTATTTAACATAATGATCATGTTATTTAATTGGACATAATAAGAATAGATGCAAGAAAATACTTCCAAAAAAAAACATGAAGAAGAATAATCCTTTACATGGCCGCAAACAGACTCAAGCACTTGCTTGCAAAATATATATATTTATACATTCACATAATTCTTTGTAGCTTAAGTAAAAAGTTAACCTACCTAATAATTATATGAAAGAGAAAATTAATATGAAAAGAGAAAACAATTCCTATAAACGAATTGTACAACAAAAAAAATCAGGAAAGGAAATACTTACATCCTGGAGAACTTCTCTTATCCATCTGGTTTTAAGAAAATTAGCGCTCCAAAGAAGTCGGGGGTCCAATGATCTCTTCAAAGAATTCTGCCTCAGATGAAACAAACAAAAGATAATCTACTTTGTACCGTTTTATACTTGTATTTTATATAGCTTGACTCACGTTTTTTATATTAATGTTCTTGAAAGTTTACAAGGTATTCGAAGGAACATATTACTTGTTATTTATTCTAAGAAAAAGTAATATCTATTTACATTTACTTACGATAAGATTATAGAAATGTACAAAGTTATGGAATATGAAAGATGAACATGAATTGCAGGGGCTATAAACGCTATTTAAAGGACTACTTTTTTCCATAAAATTGAGTTTGAATATGAAATGGCATTATACGAAAATGGGATACACTAAGCTCAAAACAAGGAAACTAAAACCAAATAAACAAAACCACCTTGATGAAATGTTTTTCATATTTCAATTCCTTAAAGACCAAACTAGTGAATTGGGCCCTACCTTGACAGAAGCTTTCTCGTGACTGTGATCAAAAATTAGGTTAGGTTAGATTGCATTAGCTGTCCCAGAAGAGAACCCACATAGGCCATAAACTGGCTCATTGTTACACAAAAAAAGAAAGAATAGGGCTATTCTCCTCCTCACTACAACAGTTTCGGATTAATTCAAAATATTCCAAGTTTAATTTAAAATAAGCCAACATTAATTTATAATAATCCAAGTGTAATTTATAATAATCCAAGCTTAAATTAAAATACTCGAAGTTTAATGTAATTTAATATTGTTCAAATTTATATTTATAAGTTTGTCAACTTGAATATACATATACTACTCTGAAGTTTAATTTAAACTTAGATTATTTTAAATTAATCCGAAAAAATTGTATAAAGGGATTTCTACAATTACATATATACTTTTATTTCGGCTATATATTGTAGTGATTTTTAAGCTCAAAATTCAAAAATAATGAAGGATTAAAATCTTTAATAAAAATATATACTCATGAAAAATTACCATGGATATATGTACAATAAAGTGTATACATCCATGTATGTTACCATGTATCATATAAAATCACAAAAGAAAAGTGAAAATATGGAAGTCAAAGTAAGTAAAGCATTGTTATTACAACAGGGAAGGAAGTAATTTATACATAGTTTTGCATTAAATTATATTTTTTATATTATCTTTGAGTTATTAATAAGTTCGAGTAATATGAATTAACCGGACTTACTTTAAATTAAACTTGGATTATTTTTTATTAAATTTAAATTATTTTCAATTAAACTGAAAAGTTATAGTCCACTTGAACCATTCCGAGGGAACAATAAACTTGATTGATCCCTGATACTTCTCCCTGATAGTGGTGCTAAGTTCTCAAGATTGTCAAAGTAGTACTCTCCTCATGTCGCTTTCCTTCTTTGAGCCGGACTAAGTCATCGAATTAGAAAATCAAATTCTAACCTATCCTAACAAAAGTGGAGAGGAAAATAGTAATGGCGTGAAGTATGCGGATAAAATATATAAAATACACAACACAGTTACAATGCTTGCATATAAAAACATTATTTCCTTTATATTTTGTATATTTATAAAATCAAATACAAAAGTAATAAAAGCAGAGTCTTAGCCTTATACGTATTAGACTTATATATATATATATATATATATAAAGATTTCACATAAACACGTGAAACAACAATCAATGATCAAACCACAATAAGAAATGGGAAAACAAGAATAAGATCTTTCAACCGTAACAAGCGGTCTTCGTCAGAGTCAAAAACCCAACTGAGATCAAGATAACGGCTGAGTTGGGTTTTTGACTGACGAAGACCGCTTGTTACGGTTGAAAGATCTTAGTCTTGTTTTCCCATTTCTTATTGTGGTTTGATCATTGACATATATATATATATATATTATATATATATAATATATATATATATATATATAAACACTAATAACTTTACAGCTGATAAGCAGGTAACTATTGAACAAAATTTCACTAAATCTGTTAGGTATTCAAAATACTAGAATAAACACTATTAAAATCTTTTTCTCTTTTTTATTATTCTGTCATTGTTATCCTAATACTCAAGATTGTATTTAATTTTTTCATAGTGCACTTCTTTTGTTTGTGTTTTAAAAAAAAATGTACGTATTAAAATTCTTGTTTTCCTCTGTTTGTAGGCCTTTGGAAAAAGATTTTAAATAAAATCGAAACGTCGGCAATGAGAGTTTGAATTGAAAGTGGAAGAAACTGACCGCATCCCGATCAATCATTTTTTAGTTTTATATATATATATATATATATAACGGAGCATATTAACAGGAATAAAGCTATGGATTTCAGTTGATATTTAGAAATACAATATTGGCGGAAGCGAATATTCTTTCTATTTATTTATTTTTAAAAATAAATACTAGAATAAATTAAATGAAATTCTAGATTTCAGACATGGATAGATTGAACCAGACTTCAAATAACTATGACCTTCAAGACAAATACATCTGATAGCAAATTTCAAAACCACGACGGTAAAGCCGCACTTATGTTACCGCATAAAATATTTTTCTATTAACGGATAGATATTCGGATACTCTATTCATAGAGTTTAACCATGACTTTATTTTTATCTTAGCTATGATAAAAGGTTAGGTTAGTGAACTTGAACAGGATCAAGTTCACTGTTAGGACAGTGACCACATTTTAAAGATAAATCAATTAACTAAATACACATGTTTTACTTTCCATAAAACCTTTATAGTGGTACCGAGTGCAGACTTGTTTTTTTATACTTAATTTATTTCTTTATGTTACGGATTAATAAAATCGTTTTATATGATGATGTACCTTTACCTATCAGAGAACATAATAATATTCATAATAAATCAATAATCTTTAATGAAATTAACAAACTACACAATCTATTTGAAATTGAACTAATGGTAACATAACGAAGCAAACTGTAGTATAATGATTGGTAACTAAACTAAAGCTTCTTTTTTAATTTGTTTACCTTAAAAAGAAATTTACTTTGCCATCCAAATTAATGAACTCAATCATCATGGGAAACAGTGTGAAATTGACCATATAATTATTTTTTTTGTATGGGAAAAACATTATTTTTAATTTTTTAAAAAGGGTGGGTCGAAGAATTGCTGTTGGGATATGGGATAAAGACAATCAATTCATTGAGTTCGTGAACTTGGACCGTTTCAACTTCAACACAATACAAAGAAGGAAGCCCCTTCGACACGATTCGGGGATTTATAAAAGTGTTTTGAGCTACTCCCGACCTGTGCCCAAGGTGGGCATTGCGAAGTGGAGGCAGGCTTCCATGACACCACATCACAATACAACTTTCGCTTCAGTACAATTATTTATTTTTTGTATTCCCAGACTAAAATGGCTTTCAGTTGATGTTTGTTTTGATTTTGACTCTGATAAGACGATGATGTTACCTGACATTCCTTGATATGGCACAGAGGGTTGTGTATTTCTACAGAGCACGCCTTCTTGCCGTTCTCAATGGTGCATATCTCTGAATCGATCTGCTGTGGCATGTAGAGTTCAAACATCTCCAAGACCTCTTGATCACACTTGACACTGGCCGAATAGTGGATGTTGGTGTGCAGAGCCAGTTTCGGAAGGACCACCACTGCAAGGCAAAACAGTCATATCACCACTTCTCAAGCACAAATCTTGTAAGCGCTTCTAACTCCCCCACGAGTGGAAGTTTAGGCTCACGCCTAAAGTAAAGCGGCTCTTTTACCTTTGACACTAGCCATATGTGCAATGAAATTTAACCGACCATATCAAAACTGTCTTCACAAACTACAAGCAATAAATATAACCTACAGTAATTTATTTAAACATCATTAATTAAACATTTTATGTTTCAATAATTAAATGTAATTGCAATGATCAAATGTTGTCTAATAAGTTGTCTCCTGAATATGTTATTCATTATTTACCAGTCTACATAAAATTAATACATTTAACTATTATGTTCCATGATCGCCAGATAGGTATTTTAGCAGTAAAAACTATTTAGAGAAAACAGGATAAATTTTTTTTTAGAGAAAAAAAGGAACAGAAATTCCGTTTCTGCAAAAAACGTAAGAAATCATGCACCAGCGGTCAGATGTAATACTAATCAATGTATAGTATCATGGCACTCACAAAGTCAAGAAGTAATATTTCATTTATAACTATTATATTACTTTTATGTATTACTATTATCTTGATGACTCCTTTGCAAACTTTGTAGATTTATTGTACTTTTTTATGATTAATTATTATATACAGTTTACATTAAATATGCTAAAAATATATTAATTTTAACAGAAAATAAAAATACCCCAATTTTATTCTAAACCACGACAACATTTTGTATTACGGAAAATTAATGTTTTTCACGGTATCCACCATAATCCACAGATAAAACCTTAATTGAAAGCTGTTTGGTTCAAAATTTAACTAAGCAGATAATTTGCTCACCTTTATTACTAAGATAATTACTTAGTTTACATATTTGAACAAAGGATATCTCTCATCTAATCGTTAACTTATTTTACAAATAAAAAAGTGACAAAAAATGGTTGTTATTGGGTTGACATGAGAGTGAATGAAAGAATATTTGTACCAAGGATGTTTTTGTAAGACGAGGTGAGTTACCTGAGACAGCATGGACGAAGGACTTGGTGACCAGCTGCTCCGAGTCGGGGTCGAGGTAACAGACTGTGCACGTATAGTTGTCAGAGTCAGCCAGAGTGACGTCTTCAATCCTTAGAGTGCCTCGGTGGTTGTCATCCTGGGAGATCCGACCCTCTGTCAACAACAAAACCAATATCATTTTATGTTTTGTTCTGGTATTTACAGCATTGTTTCTGATCACCTTGAGATTCAAAGGATTTATAACCACTGCCCACAGGGAACGGAATACAAGCGGACACTCAAGACATTCGCAGACCCTGCTTTGTCAACTGATGGTGGAATCAGAATAATTTAAGTTTAGCAAACCAAGTAAAAAAGAACAACAAATGAAAACAAAAACGGTCAATTTTGCTCTAAGATGTCAAAATGCTATGATTTTACAGTGCCCAAGGGTCAGTATATACATATTATATGTTGATATAAAATTCCAATTTTTGTGAGCTTTTATTTTTTAATGCCCATATCACCTCCCCCACCCCCCTTCAATATCCCCGCCCCCAGGGACGGTCAGCTCCTTTCGACCCCCTTGCTGCACTACTGCATTAAATAAATAAAGAAAAGGACCGTCTTCTTCAAAATCAATTCTGTAGCCAAGCTAAAAAAAATATTAAATAAATTAAAAATAGACACATGAAAACTAAATAAATACAAATAATAAGGAAATAAGAAATAAAATTTTGCATATAAAAAGTAAATATGAAACAAACAATAAATAAATAAAATAATAGAAACATTGTTAAAATAAAAATTGAATAATATGAATAATTAACAACTGAGGTTCTATCTAGAGGTAGTGCTACCTCTAGGAGACAAACATATAGATATCTTCTAAAGTCCCCAAAATGACATTGTAGTTCGAATCAGAGATATTGTTAAGAATTTGCATGTGGAAACAGTCATTAAAACTTAAAACTGCATAGAACAAAACAAAACACTTCATAATCGAACTTCTCCACAACTAGGAGAAGATCATGAGAGAGAATGACGCGACAGAGATCTCACAGGCTGGTAAAACTGTCAAAATATCGAAGTGCATATGGTACATATGCATAAAAGTTCAAAAATAAACTGAAGTACCCATTAAATGGATTAAACATAGTTAGATTAAAATTTTCAATGAAACGAAATACAGTTCTTATTTCAAATAAAAGTGAAGCACTGACCTGTAATAGCCTTTTTGTTAGAATGGGTCCACTTGTATTTGGCTGAATCAGCCATATTACAGGATAACTTTACGTTACCCTTAGTGAAGCAAGGGATTTCCACCGTCGTGCTAGGGAATATGAAGAAATCTATTCCTGCAAACGATTTTTTTTTTTTAGGATTTGATTCAGAAGATTGAAATTTAAGAAGTGTGATCTTTGAACTAACCTTCATTAGGTAAACCTCGCATCATAAACTCTTCAAAGACATCAGCTGTAATTTCTTTCGGACCATTTCTATTGTCTTGTATAAGTTCTTTTGCCTTTTTTGATATCAGCCTAGGCTTCATATCAGCAGAAATTGAATATTCTTTTACTAAAGGAACATATGATCTGCAAGAATACGTTATCAAGCTCTTGAGAAGACTCTTTTCGTCAGGACAGTCTTTCATTTGATCACCGAAATCCTTGACCAATTGGCAGATGCTACACACACAACGTGTACAGTGCTCACTTTCACACGCAGACTTGTTGGGTGGTTCGAGCATGAAGGAAATATAAGGCTTGTCTGATGTACATTCACAGCAACACTGTGTATGTCCAGCATTGTCGAAAACTAAGAATGACTGAGAACAGCTGCACTTGCAAGAAGAATTATCAGATTTAAACATATTCTTGTTTACAATTGGGATATCCGCTTGAATTGTCGTTGGTACCTTAACCGTGGAGCTCAATGCTCTTGACTTTTCAGAAGTTGGGCCCTTTTTAACTTCATTCTGATAAATAGTAGATACATCTACCAACATATTATCTTGATCTAAATCATCTGCATCGTCATCATCATTATCGTCAGGATAGTTATCATAATCCTGGTCTCCAGGACAGTTGTCATCATCCCACTCTTCTTCATCATCAGCATTGTCATCATCGTCATCGTCATCAATGTCATCTTCATTTCCATCATCATAGTATTCATCATCGTACTCCTTTTCTGGAACAGTAACCTCTGTGTATATAGAACGCCCTTTGCCTACAAAAGACCTTTTCTTAGCATGACCTTTACCAGTTCTCAATTCTTTGTTTTTCAAAACATTCATCATTGGCTTTTTGTGATGTACTTTGTTATTGCTCCTTTTATGTGGAACCTTTTTTTCTCTCAAAAATTTCCATTTATCGCCAAAGAGTTTACTTGGATTGAAGGGTATCCCCAGAAATTCATCTCGTCTTTCTGGAGTCTGTGATAATTGACTATCTGTTTTCGATGTTTTTATCATTTTCTGGCAGTGATTCAAAGATGGTCTATCAAATCTATTTTGCAAGTGTTTCTTGTTTGGTCTAGTAATCCTCTTAATTTTCCAAAGAATCGTATCGTCCGTCGATCTTTCAGGGGGGATTTCTGTCCTCCAAGAGTACCTTTGACAATGACACTCAGGACTAGGTTGCCTAAAGTGTTTTCTTTCCCACGAATGCTTAGTGACATTCCACCGATTTCGCCTGAATCCTGCTCTGTTAGGATGTCTAGGGCATGGAATACATCTATTAGGACCACAACCGGCTGTATCATTTTTAACATAAAGACTGACAGGTTTATTTGATAGTATCCATTCACCCACTTCAAACTCTTTGCCCGGTTTCTTTTGACCTATCAGTATAGTAGGTGATATAACCATTGAACCATTTGGAGGTACTGGAATCAGTGTATTCTTTACATCATTTTTATTTTTAAAATTATCACATTTACATATATCACTCGGTTCTGGACATTTATATGATGCAAAGAATTCTTTTTTATCTTTATTAGGTGAATTCCGAAATAACCCGTCACATTTTGGTATGTCACAATCGATTTGAGGTCTTCTAGTTTTCGAATTATAATCAAAGTTTAAACGGTTGATACAATTTTCTTTACGAACAAATGGCCTCTTGAATTGATAATAACTATCAACATTCCAAGGTTGATGAACATTTTGGATATTGTCATTCGGCTCGAAGTTGTTTAATTCATGATAAGGACCAATTTGACTCAGTCCAACGTAATTTCTTTTCCAAATTCGGCCATTAGGGTAAGGTTCCGGGGGTTTATTAATCGAAGGATAAAGAAAACCGTTAGTCATTTCGAGGAAGGGGTTGGTCCAAGATCTATTGTAGTTGGATAGTCCAGGTAAAACTGCTTCACATAGGCACAATCCTGTCAGCCTGCAACACACTTCATATCTTACACAGAATAACAATGATTAAAATCTACAAAACAGTTTAATATTTGTTCCATATGTTACAGCCATACTGTAATCTATACACTTGCATACATTCACTTTGACTATAAGAGAAAATTAAAATAATCAGATATTTAAGTCAACTTTTTTTTTACTAGACGGCCGAAATTTTGGTAATCTTTTTATTTATTCTGAGGGCAAAGAATTTTTACATCTGAATTTTGATGCTCTTTTGTCATTTTTACATTAATACGAAGCTTCCACAAATTAGCGTTCTAATTTATTTTGTAATATTTTCAGGATTATTACAGATAATATACTTAAACACATTGAAAGGATAGGGCTAATTGGATGGATGAAATAATATTAACACTAGGGCCTCGTTACAATGTAGATTTCATTACATATGTATACCAATATATCAGGTTAACAACCAACAGCGTCTTTATTGTGACCTTACACTGGATCCAATAAAAATTAGAAAAGGTATCACTTTTCACATTAGTAACAGTTGCAAAAAGGTTAATAATTTTAATTAAACCTGATTACTATAACTTGGTACTATGTTATAACTTATTATAAGTTATTGTTATAACTTGAGTACTATAACATCAAGGAGAGATTATCTGAAACAATTCTAATTTAAGGACTTCGAAGGATTTTGTAGTTGATTGCAACTTTCCACATCGAATCACACATTGTCCCTCACAAAAGATATTATGTCTTGTATAAGGAGTTCAAGGTTCATTAGCCGGATATCAAATAAAAAAAACTTCATACACTATAGTTTTACACACCTGTTTCAATCACCACAAAGCGCACTGTTTCGATGAAATGGTAGTTAAGTGCATATCTTCAATTTAACAGAACAGAACGTGCACGATATCCTCATTTCAACAGACCAAAACGCCGTGAATGATAAATCCAGAAAGTGGAATATTTCCCATCTTCCCGTAAGAAGGGAAATATGAATAAATGTTCATACTCCATCCCATCAGTTGTCAACAGATAAGAATATAGTTTAATCTATTGTCTGCGATTACTTTTTGTTTACGTCACACTGTCATGGGAGTTATAAGAATAGTTTTGTATCATTTCTGGTCTTACCAATTATTTTTTGTATAACAGGTTAAAGGGTTTTTAACTAGGTAGTTATTTTATCTGGTTTCCTAACCCTGTACGAATAGTAAGAAGCTATGGCAGTGGTTAGAAGTGCTAAATAGTTCAACCTATTACAGGAAAACTGAATGTTAGGAAAACATATAATGAATAAGTCAAAAATTAAAGTACTTAGCTTTACCCCGTAGTGAAGCAGAATTCTCTAGGTGACGTCTGATACATCAGTCAGACTAAAACAAGATTAATGAAAAGATGATACCTGGACCCAGGTTAAAGTTACAACGACGTCTCAAAGCCGAATTTCCCTCACTTTTGTTGGTCTTTAAAATTTTAAAAATATTTGCGTTCTTTATTCAAAACTATGCTCTCTGAGGTTTGTTGTTAAGGTATTTAGTTCATAGGACGCATTAAAGAATATATTATTACATTTGAGTATGGATGTTTCACTAGATAGGACTGATAGTAACTAATAAACTCAAGTTCACTTTTAAGAACCTTCCAAAGATGAAGTTTTAAAATTGCAGAATAACATGAACCGGAAAACTGAATAATTAGTTTGTTAAAATGTAGCACGTAGGTTTTACCGTATTAATAAATTTGACCCTACTGTATATTTATTTAGATTCCAATATTTCTATATTCAAGAAACATTTCTGGTCAAGAAATAGAATTAAAATCAAACTAATGAAAAATAAAATTTAATTTATTAAGATAAATATTCAGAACGACATACTTCTGATACCATAGTCCATTGTGGGTAAAAATTAAATGTAAAGTACGTGGGGGGGATTTCCGTCAGTTTAAGTCAACAGCGTGAATAGCATACAAAGTTAGGATGACAGAGTCTGATATTAGATTGAACAGGTTGGGAGTATTACTAGCATTACAAGTTTTTTTTCTTCCAATGAACCAAAATATATGTACCATACCATTATTGATTAATAAAGATCTCATTCAGCCGGAAGGCGTTCACACCCGGTTTCTGTGGATTAAATAAGCAGTGTTGCTTATAAAAAATATTGGTTAAGTTTTACTTTACAAACTATATAATACTAAAATTTCATTCATACGACTAATATGGGCTTTTATTAACAATAAAAATACGCTCGAACTTACCAAAGGAAGACATTCCACATAACATCAGCATTGGACCCTTGGAACCTTTTTTTGGTTTGGATGACAGGATTTCAAATAATCTTTGGCTAACCATATTGAATAGGCATTATTCACAATTCAAAATTTCGAAGACAGGTTTTGTTTACAAGCTTTTGGTCACAGAAAAAAATTGATTGAAGCATTCGGAATTTTTAGGTGTTACATCAATGGGATGTTGGTTGTTAATCAAGAAGTGTGAAGATTCTGAATTCCTTCCCTAATTTAATTCCCTGACAGTAATATCGATTTCACACCAAATAAACCACGAAATCAATAACCCAACTTGTTAGCAGTTGCCAACCTAACGAATCTAGTGGTTTATCTAAGTATTCAGTGATTAACAAGAACCAAAAAAAAAATAAAAAAAATCAACTCGTTAATAAAGTTCAAATATATCTGTGGCATTATAATTCTCCTGCAAGATACAGAGAGACTAGAACTAGATAGATTCAAAAGTTCACCAATTTTTTTCCTGCCGCACTAATACAAAATAAAAACATTTCGCTTAAGTTTGAAATAGACTTCATTTAAAATAAAAAAAGATTCACTGTATTTGATTAATTATTTATATCGCTTGACAAATAATAATAAATAAACAAATAATAATAACTCAAAAGTCTGAACGACCGCAGTGCTAATAAAAGTAAATGAAGCTTTGATACCTATAAATTTATATCACTTTCAAAGCAAGTGATGCTATACATTTATAAAACAGCAAATTTTCTTTTGGCAATATGAAAATCAGCAATGTACGCAAAATATAAGCCATAAATTGGTAAAGAAAACACGACACACAGCATAGAAAAATATTGTAGATTCCTACTGGATAAAACAGTCTTTAATAGAAATTTCCCTACTCTAAGCATTCCTACAGGTATTTCAGTGAGATCATAAATACAATTTTACTTGAATTACAAACTTGCACGAATTCCTCAATTTTAATTTTAAATTAGCATTCCCCAAATATCATGATAAATAAGGCAAATAACTACAATTCGCTGAGCATAATCTTAGGTTAGGTTGCAGTGGCCAGAAGAGAACTCACATAAGCTATAAACTAGTACCTTTTGAGTCCACAAAAAAAAAAAAAAGAATAAGGCTATTCTTGAATTTCAATAGTCAACTTGAACCAGCAATACCAGTGGATGGTAGAGATTATAAAGACTGTCATAGAGCACTCTCCTCCTAACGTAGATTTCCTTCTTTGAGCCAGACCAGGGAATTGACCAAGAAAGTGAGGTAGATTCTCACCACTCCCAACCCATCTTGGTGGTATGCTTCCCTATTACCCAGTGTCCAGCATATCCATTACTCTTCTCTCATTAGTACCATTACTCGTAGGTCATTAGTACTTCTGTCAAATGGATTAGCAACGTGCCAGACTGATTAATCAGGCTTCCAGTTTCCAATTGTTTCACTGTATTGGAACTCAAATAAGGCTAACTTTTTACATCTGTGACAAGCTAAATCTTCTACAAAACAAAAAAACGTCAGCCTTAATGTAAACGCCCTAGATTTAATAGTTGCTTGACTATCCGAAAAAATCTAGATGTCTTTATCGCGTAGGGACGTAAAGGCTAATAAAAATGAACATTTTACTGCTTCCATAATAGGAATGACCTCTGCCGAACACCCACAACAGCATCAGGCAATCTAAAAGATATGATCTAGTCAATTAATACAGAAAAGATACAGGTCCCTCCCTCTTCCAATCATCCCTTTGAGGAATGATTGTAGAAAACCTACTCCCATAGGAAGGTTATGGAACGATGTATTCTATATGTGTACAAAGTTCCTCTAGGAAAGCTAATGACGAAGAATCTCCCTCCAGAGGTTGAACGCATGAGGCGGCCTTATGACAGAATTTTGAGGTGGTCCCTAACCCAAACTTCTGCGCCTTTCCCAGTACTTTAATACCTACTTGCAAGACTTTCCACCATACTTTGAGTAGTTTGTTCTCTATCAAAACAGAACAAAAAGGTGTAACGACGATCATGCATCTGAAGTCTTCGTAACTATCCATAATCCGTAACTTCTTAACCATAGCCCACCGATAAGTGGAACGTAAATACCTTGCAATCAAGTTTCATATCTAGGATAACCCCCGATATTTCAGCACTACCTTAACAATAAGAGTTCTTTATGAATAGAATGGAATAAATTTTTTACACATCATTTCAAACTTACAGTAATTTGCCTGATTAACTGAAAAGATGGTATTACACCGAAAGAACTAATATTAATTATATGAACCTTAAGGGTCACAAATATTACTTGAGTTCATTGTTCTCAAGAAAAGCTGTAATTTGGAGTTACAAATATAGAGACAAATAAACACACAATACCTGAATTATTACTTTTGCTTCGGACGTTGGATCCAAATGAAATAATTTCTTATGTAAAGAAAATTAATTTAACGTAGTGCAATCACTTATTATGTTACAATACCTTTATTCATTGTAAACTAGGGTAAAAAGTTAATGAAATGGTCTCCACATATAAACATTTAATGGTATAAACAACGCGTTTCGAAGGAGTGTTCTTCCTCAGGCATTAACTAAAAAATATAATGACACCAGAGAGTTGTTATCTTCGAAACGCGAATGGCATGCGTTTCGCAGTAATTTACTTCGAAGTAGTGTTCTTTTTCAGGCATTAACTAAAAAATACAATGACACCAGAGAGTTGTTATCTTCGAAACGCGTTGTTTATACCATTAAATTTTTATATATGGAGACCATACCATTTCATTAACTTTTTACCCTACAAAGGAAATTAAGTACAGATACAATTTACTACTGCATGAATCAGATTTCTTTTTAAAAGTCCTACTGAGACAAAGTAACAGAGTGACACTTTTTTCTATTAAAACCTTACAAGAACTTTGAATGAATGAAGGAGAATTTTATTTTACAAAATTTTGACTATCATACCTAATATTGTCTTCCTCCATTCTTACCAGGTCGGATCATATTAACTTTTCAAACCAGTTTGACATAACCTTTCACAATTAGGAAAAACTTATGTGATACGTAAACGACTTTGTTATGCACCACACTACACTAAGATATATACTTTAACTCATGAATTGAAATGCTTAAATTTGATACCTAACCCCATTGAATCTAATAAGAGATAAAACCAGCTGCTATGATCATTACAGTTCCTTTTATTTGTCAATTAAAATTCAAAACTATGTGACAAAAAAAGACACAACTGATGTACAAGAAAAATTAAATTATTTCAACTATGTGTAAATGGGTTTCATAGTTAAGGAACTACTTTAGGAGACACTGGAAAAGAAAGAAGCATTAACGACTTCACTTTGTATAATTTATTTCCCAAAAAGTTTGTTGCTCCAAGTTCTGCATATGGGAATGATGTTTAGTACAATTATAAACTTTGGCCTTTAGTGCATGCACAGGTGTGTCCTAGGACATCCGCATCCATTTAATAATTCTTAAAGGAACAAATATTTTTTTGTTTAATAAAAATGACACTGAGGCCTAACATTACTAATCGACTTAGAAAAGTTTTCCTTTTTTTTTTTTACAAGCACGATTTGAGCGTTGTGGAAATGGAATGCAATGTGTCTTTTAAATATATATTATATATAATTATATAAAAATTAACTATTTAAATAGAAAAAGTAGTTTTGAAATAAACTGCCCTTTTTACAAATGCGGGCAAAATCCGAGCACATAAATAGACTCAAGAAATAATTAAATAACGGAAGAAAGCAATTCTTGACGAAGAGGAATTGCCAGAAACAATTGAATATAAAAAGAAAACAATAATATAATACAAAAATAAAATGATTGTAGAAGAGAGGAGAGAAGGAAAGAAGGGGCGATGTAGAGGAAGGAGTTAGAAACATTTTCTGTGGACGATGGAGGGACCGGACTCGTCGTATTCTTGCTTGGAGATCCACATTTGTTGGAAGGTGGACAAAGAAGCCAAGATGGAACCACCGATCCATACAGAGTACTTCCTTTCAGGAGGAGCAATGATTTTAATCTTCATGGTAGATGGTGCCAGGGCAGTGATTTCTTTCTGCATTCTGTCAGCGATTCCAGGATACATGGTAGTACCTCCAGAAAGAACAGTGTTGGCGTACAAGTCCTTCCTGATGTCCACGTCACACTTCATGATAGAGTTGTAAGTGGTCTCGTGGATGCCGCAAGCTTCCATACCGAGGAAGGATGGTTGGAACAGAGCCTCTGGACAACGGAACCTCTCATTTCCAATGGTGATTACCTGACCATCGGGAAGTTCGTATGATTTCTCAAGAGAACTTGAGCTAGCAGCAGTTGCCATTTCCTGTTCGAAGTCAAGAGCGACGTAGCAGAGTTTTTCCTTGATGTCTCTGACAATTTCTCGCTCAGCTGTGGTGGTGAAGGAATATCCTCTCTCGGTAAGGATTTTCATTAAATAATCTGTGAGGTCACGACCAGCGAGATCCAACCTGAGAATAGCGTGAGGAAGAGCGTATCCTTCGTAGATGGGTACAGTGTGGGATACACCATCACCAGAGTCGAGCACAATACCGGTGGTACGTCCAGAAGCATATAGAGACAGGACAGCTTGGATGGCCACGTACATTGCTGGTGTATTGAAAGTTTCGAACATAATCTAAAACAAAAATAAAGATCTAATTATGAATTGGAACGAACATTTAACTCTTTAAGTTTAATGTTAAATATATTAATATGTAAAACAAGGGCCTCTGTTATGGCGTCTGGGTATCGAATCTACTATTAGTACCATAACTATCTGTGTAAGATAGGTCTTATACATAATACAAGATATTATGTATTAATATATTATTAGTACATAATATATTATAACAACACGACGGGGGACCCCTTGTTCTGCATATTAACCGTAATTTGTAATCAACAGAACTAATATTTACGTCTGATCATTTCAGGTGCAAGATAAATACTGTTAACATAATTGTTTATAATTTAATATTATAATTTTAATTATAAACATAATGTTTACTTTAGGAATCTGATAAAATTTTTATCGAACAAAGGAGTTCGAATAAAGAACCCAGACTACAGCTTATTAGATAAATAAAGTTTTCTGCTATAGTGTTGTTTAAATACATTATGTAAACTATAAACAATTTGTCAATATATTTCATTTCCAAATTAATCGATACTAATTAGCTATAGACGTATATTACACTTTGTCATTTTATCTGAAAATAACATTATGTTTCAATCCAATTGCTTTAAATTTCTTAATTAGAAATTTTAATTAAGAAATTGCTAATTTCAAATAAAAGTTTCAAATTATAACTTAATTTTAACTAAAGAAGAGCAGTATCAAACAACACTTTTACGTATAGTAAAAGTAATGCTACTATACAGGGGATGTGTAGTAATATTCTCTGTATTGAATACTAAGAGAATTATATTTGGCAGAACTAATGAACTAATTTATCCCCCCCACACCATGAACTGTAATGCGCTGGTGACGCTTACATTGTCACTATTGAGAATAAAGCTGAGATTTTGGATTTCCATCAAAGAATACTTGTTGGAAATACTAGCATCATTTCACTTTCACTAAACTATAACACTGAAACTAAAACATAAAATTTATCACTATCACCACTGAATTTCATTTTTTAGTTTTCTTTCTAATTGTCATTTCCTAAATAAAAATTTATTCATGAAGGATGATCTAAAGATAGAAATGAAATTGAAATCATAATCACAGTTTACGACGTATTTTTATCAACAACTAGTCATTGATTCTAATAAAAAGTTAAACTAGCAATTTTAGTTTTAACTTCAGGACTTTCTAACTTCGGTATTAATTACCCTAACTTTCAATAAATAACTTTTCTCTGAAATCTGCAATTATCCATTGAAATGTACTCGTTAATTAATTGTATTCTCGTAAGTTTGTGAAGTCAGAACAATTCAATTCTCGAACGATAGTATTACTTATCATTGGACTAATAAAGAAATAAACTACCAAAAAAATACCACTTAAAACATTCATTTGTTTTAGATTCAGAATAAAATTTTACATTTTTGATTTTTGTTAATACACGTCAAAGATAAATTAATTCAAAAACATGAACAAGAAAATTCAAAAAAGGCTGTGATAATGAACCCATTTAATAATGAAGAGTTTAGGTCAATTTTAATATTTGATTGTTAAATGCTTGCTTGTGTTTCTGAACTCTATTCACTGTTTAACTACAAGATTTGCTATGGTTTTAACGAATCCTATTACTACAACACCAGACAAAAATAGGATTATTGAGGTCATTCAATATATGTAATCACATTACTTGTCTTCAGTTAAATATTACTCGAAGAAAATAAAAAAAGATACAAATTAGAACATATCCTGAACAATGAATTATAACACACATCTTTCTAACTCTAAATTGTAGGCAAAAATAGAATTCTTACTGCTAATATTCAATAAGATTAAGAAAATTTGGCAAATTAGCATTACTGGATTGACCACATTCCAAACAAACATTCTCAGAATACTATTTTGAATATAAAAGAGCAATAGAATAACCAGTTGAGGTTCTACACAACTATTATTAGGAGTTTATTGCATAAGAAATAAACATAGAAAACTCAATTAAAAGGGCAAGTTAAATCAAAAGTTGACTCTACGAAGATTACGACAAACCCAAATCTACAATTTACAACCATGAATACCACCCCCCCCCCCTTACAAAAAAAAAATTACTCAGGTCCAAATTAAGTTAATTACTGAAAGCCTTGCTTATATAATGCAGATTAGGTATAATTATTATTCGGACAGCCGAAGTACATTCAAGTATATTTTAAATTGAATTTATGGTCTTCATATTTAAGCATAAATACATTAAAGCGTAACTGGGGACAACGGCTTTTATTAATGATAGAAAAAGTATTGTGGAAATGAATTAACTAGAAATTTTAATAATTTAAAACAACTATGTAGCCATTAACATTAAAAACTTATGCAACGAAAGCTTAAGTACCCAAACAAAAGGGTACTTTTGTTTTTTCTAAAACGGCCTCCTAAATATATAGAAATATGCTATAAGACGTAACCAATAAAAACAAGCAGCAAACAATTGAGATTTAGAAAGACCGAAAGAGTTAACGTTAACGTAAGGTGAAAATTGCTGAAAATTATGTTTCAAAATTATGTTAAGTATTCTAGAATTTACCTGAGTCATTTTCTCCCTGTTGGCCTTGGGGTTCAAAGGAGCCTCTGTAAGGAGTACAGGATGTTCTTCAGGAGCTACTCGAAGTTCATTGTAAAACGTGTGGTGCCAAATTTTCTCCATGTCATCCCAGTTTGTAACAATGCCGTGTTCAATAGGGTACTTTAAGGTGAGAATACCTCTCTTGCTTTGAGCTTCATCACCAACGTAGGAATCTTTCTGGCCCATGCCAACCATCACACCCTATTTTATGAATAGAAAAACAAATGTCAAAATCATGAAAATATTTTTTTTTTTTTGAAGGTTCAAAATGTTACCTGATGTCTAGGTCGGCCAACAATGGAAGGGAAAACTGCCCTAGGGGCATCATCACCAGCAAAACCAGCTTTGCACATTCCGGAACCATTGTCCACAACGAGAGCAGCAACTTCTTCGTCACACATTTTTGGTTAGTTAACTGTAACAAAAACACCTGACTTCAGAAGTGGCACTACATTACTTGTCAAAAAAAACTAAAAAATATCCTAAGTACTTGTAGTATATTATGTTTCCTATTTTAAAGATTAAGTTCAAATGTCTAAGTCAAAGTGACAATACAGTTAATTCAATGTTAAGTTGCACTATGATTTACTGGATATATATATCTTGAAAAACAAAAACAAGAAATCAAACTTAAAATCCATTCAATCTAACCACTGTATGTTAAGTCCAATATTATTGTGTAAATCAGCTGCTGTAATATCACTATCACTGAACAACACTGCCACACCCAACGGAGAAACACAAACTTACTTAATAAATAAATTAAAATAAATAATCCTCTCGGCGGCCACGATGGAGATGAACTGAAGCTGGAGTGCCTGGTAATGAGTAATATACCGTACCCCCAACCAACGTCCCTCCACCAACCCTCCCCACCACTCCAAACCTCCCCTCCGATAGCTAATAAGGAGATCCAATGTGGCGGCCAATGAGAAGATTCTTGACCATATATGGAAGCATAGAATGCATTCAAAACTTAGTATTAATGGGGGCCAAATTAAGAAGAAATTTCACTCCTTCGGGAGGAGCCGAGTCGGGCGTTATAGGCCAGGGTCAATGAACGAACGACTTGGCTAGTAGAATGTTCTATTTCTGCTTTAGACGTTAAAGTTAGAGAGCAGATTTATAAAAATAAACTTGGCAAGGAATTAGAAATTATTTTGGGACCGGAAAAACAAACCTTTCGAGAATAGAATCTTTTTTCGGCAAAATTTACGAAAAACTATACAAACAACATAAAGGGAGTTTAAATAGTGTTACAATTATCATAGTTTTCACATCTACTTACGTTAAATTAAAAAAAAGTTAACAGCAGACTGGAGCACACACGACACTAACACAAACTGGAATGAAGTAAAGCCCAGGTCCGTTGGTTAGGCCGTAATGGAATAACCCATTGGGGGGGTTACCATACAGCACGTTACAAACCAATTCCCTTCATTGAGACATAACTAACATAGGATTAAAGTAAATGCAATAAGTTAAAAATAATACTAACCTTTTTGGGCAATTATATAGCGAATAACAGCAAAGATCAGTGAACTGAAGCGGTTATTGTGAAAAGCCGGCAACGAGTCACGGGACGGTACCTGCTCGAATGGACTCGCCCTCCCCTCCCCGCCGGCAAACTTCCACCTTACCATATATGGGCATAAAACGAATGCAGCACTCTGATTGGTCCAACACAACCTCGGCGCGTTTGGATTCAACAGTGAAATGCTTCTTGAGACTTGGCTCCTGTGAAAGCCTGTATGAATTGTTTTAAAATATATATATTTCATAGTCTATTTAATTTATTTTACATTTTCATAATAATAAAAATAGATCTTTCAATACAAATTGATAAATTATACATTCAAATGCTGTAAGGTTATAGTCACATTTAACGGCTTTCAGAACCCAATAATGTGACTTCTAAATAAGTTTCCTCAAAATCTAGAGAAATGACAAAACAGATGAATAATAATACACTTTTTTGATGTTAAATTATTATTTCGTACATCTATTATTAACTTCTTCCTTTACAATATAATACAGTACAATTTCATTGGCATAAAGTAAAGTATGAAATTTAACTTTTCTGGTTCATTACATGTTGTCATATTAAATATTCAGCATATAAAAGATATCATGCATAGGTCTTTAGAGGGTGGCAAATGAAATAACATTTACGATGAATTTTTTCAAAGTATATACAAAATTTCCTTTATAATGAAGTTGTAGATACTGTTTTAAACAAACCTAATATTACTTCAATATTTATCAAAGTTCACTAGCGTAAATTACTAAACAAATATTTCTTGTCTTCTAAACCCATTCAAGTAATAAAATCTCGTTAAATGAAAATTGGAAATATTATAATTCATCAAACATGAAAGCTTAGACGTGTATATGAGATAATCTTTACCTTGAAGTTAAACATAACTAATTTGCTGGTCATTTCCTGAATTAGAACTTAGATTTCCGAATATAAAAATCTAAGCTAAAAGTCAGTAAAATTTGTCTAATTAACTGCAGGACGCTATAGTCAGTTTGGCTGAGTGCAGTTTAATTTTGATTATACATATCAGATGTAATATTTTTTACAAAATCAATAACCGCGAATCAATAGATTTTAAAAATTTATCAGCACACGCATTTAATGAACATATTAACTGCAATTAAGATAAAAATGTTTATTCCAGATATAGTTGCATTATGCTGTTGAGACGAATATAACATTGGGCGTGGTCAGGTACGCATAGGGTTGTCCTCAATATTTTTAATGTAATTAAGAACATCGTAGTTAAACTTTGTTAAAACTTATTTTTCTACTAGAATGATCAATTTATTTTACTAATTATAAAATGATACTTGAAATATCGGAGTTTGTAACAAACTCATTTATATTGTAATTAATACAGAGTCCCATCAATGGGTGATGAATGCTTGGGGTTTGACGATATAATTTGAGTGACTGCCTTTTGAATTAATCCTTGAATTATTAAACAAAATTTCTAAATAACTCTTCAATAATTAATTTTATGGAGGACCTTTATTGATACATAATGATTTACTCCATGTATTTCTTGGGAGTTCCAAATATCAGATGCATTGTAACTCAGATGCGTTGACACGGTGGTAGTCGTTACTCCAATGTACGAATGTTTACGATTTTCACTGTCAGGTAGGTACATGTGTATTTGTACACTAGATTAATTCCCTTGAGTGGAGTGCTCATTGATTGGTTGTTGTTTTCATAAATAACCTGCTGAGTGTGGGTCTTTTACAGTAAGAATCAAGAGAAACTTTATCGTCTTTATTGTACACTTTTTAATTATTCTTGATGATATTCTTCAGTATCTTTCATCCATTTTATACTGTTCGGAGTATTGATTTCTACAATATTTTTTGTGAATAGTTCCAGGTTTTTTTTTATCCATTTTTTTCTGTTATCTTTCACGCAGATATACCTTCAGAATATTATTGAACTTTCCATTAGGTAAACATTGTTTACAAATGCTTGTTTCGTTTTTTTTTTATGCTACTATAATAAATCTTCCAGCCCGAGGCTATTTTATAAGTTGTATGAATTAGGCTTTTTATAGTTGCGTCTTTGTAGCGTCCTGGGAAAGACTGCAGCATACCTACATTGAGATAGGAGCCAGTCTTGGTGATTTTTATGTACACTGAAGTTTCAGTTTTTTTATACTTATAAATTGATACTTACATCAAGGAAATAGGTTTCCTTATTTATTGCTTTTTCTATAGTGAATTTTAAACAGGACCCTTCTTTGAATGCTTTTCGACAATTGGCAGTACATCGACAATATATGCCAGTAAATGTAAATCAGGTGATAAGCTGCATACACAACTAACAAAGAAGCAAAAATGCTTGTCTTTGTAGAGGATTTTTATTTATAACAGTAACCTCCAACTCCAACAGCATTCCCACAATGAAGATAATATATTCCAAGTATCCAGTGTTAAGCACGATTCACCTAAGTATTTATGCTAATTCATTTTTTCATTTTTCCACGATTAAAGTACATGGAATTACCGGACATTCTGATAAATGAAATAATTAAAAATTACCAAGATTAAGTATTTAAATTACTTTATATTTACATTAATTTATCTATATTAATGATCAGAGAGTCTGGAAGAAATTGAGTTTCGTGAATAGATATTTACGAAAAACAGCAATTTACAATTCATTACAATGCACATCATTTCAAAATAGAATATACTAAACTACTATACAGAGAGTAGTTTACAAAGGTAAACATATAAGTGCTCGTTGGATGTAACATTAATGGAAAAGCAATGGAAGGTTTGAGAACACATTATCATAAATGTCTAATTCGCTGATGGATGCATCTTGAGTGGCTCCGAAAAAAATATTAAGGATTAATTTAACCATAAAAATTGAAATTTTCACCAAAAACAATATTTAGTCAGATAAATTATTATTTTTAACACGGATAAATTCTATGGTGAGAAAACAAAACTGTATATAGTTTAGACAGAATCAGAGCAGGTGGCGGTGTAATTCGTGAGAATATCAACCAAAATAATTTTTCATCGTTCAAGTATTAATTGTGTGTACTCAAGGAAGTGTAATTATTTTCCAGTAAAGAAACGGAACCAACAAAATACCAGAACAGGTTCTTTGACACAGTAATGGATATCATAGTGCAAATAAGTCGACTAATTTTCAACATTTTAAGGAAGTGGAGCATTCCTTGTGAAATGAAACCAACATAGCTATCAGAGATTTAAAGAGCCTAGAGTCAAGGAATTGTTCAGGAAACACATAGATACTTGAAACTATTTAATTCAAAAAGAAGATAAAATCTCAAAATTATCATTTAACTTGCCAACTTTTTGTCTTATGAAAACACTAAAAATACTACTTGTGTATTCTTCATTTATTCTCCAGACAGCGTGGCGTGGTACTGAAATATTTGAGATAATGAAAAGGTTGTTTCTTTTTATATTTTTTAATTTCAATTACATGTATTTATGAATTAAATACCACAATAAAAAATATATATTAATTAAAATGCTCTAAGGCCTTTCGTTACAACATCATCAGAGAGCTAAATGAACCAAACAAAAAATATAACAAGTTAACCTGGTTGATTGAAGTCTTCAGGATTGCTGGCATCCCTATCTGAATTTAATGTTCCTAAAATTGAAGGAGTCTTGATCTGCTTTTAATTTTTTGGTTGTTCCATTTAGCTCTCTGATGATGTTGTAACGAAAGGCCTTAGAGCATTTTAATTAATATATATTTGTTTATTGTGGTATTTAATTCATATATTATATCAAGAGTTATTGTTGATTATTAATTTTTATATGTATATATATATACATTTAAATGTGTTGGTGTTGTTTTAAACGTATCTTTAAAGATTTACCGGTTTCGAGCAATATAAATTTTATGAACATTTTTACACTGAATTATATAAATACCCCCATACTCCAGTTCCCTGGGAGAGTTTTTTATTAACATATTGCTCGCGTTATTACGATTAGAAAACACTATATTAAAATCAAGTTGTCGCGCTAATCTAGGAAGGGGGTCCAATGACTCATGATTCGGCAGAACTATAGAATTTGACAATGAACGGGGCTCTGTTGAAATATTAGAGAAAGTTTTTTTAGCTCCCTTCAAAGCTACATCGATATAAGAGGGGTATTTTAATGATAGGGCAATTGACCTAATGCTGTTAATCTCATCATTAAAGAATTCAGGAGAGCACACTCTTAACGCCCTCAAAAACATATTTATAAAAACAGAAATTTTTACATTTTTTCGATAGGAAGAATAAAAGTGAACATATGCAAGTACATTCGTAGGTTTTCCATATACACTAAAGCGTAACTCTTTAGGTAACCTATGGATCAGGACATCTAAGAAGGGCAAATTACCACTTACTTCTTTTTCCATTTTGAACTGGATTGTCGGTGCTAATGAATTTTATTACGAATGTACGAATGTACTTGCATATGTTCACTTTTATTCTTCCTATCCAAAAAATGTAAAAATTTCTGTTTTTATAAATATGTTTTTGAGGGCGTTAAGAGTGTGCTCTCCTGAATTTTATTAGATAAGCATCTTTATTTATTGATTTAGGACAGATGCATAGTATATCGTCAACATATATATATATAATATATATATATATATATATATATACCATGATAAACGAAAAACGGTCCGGCAGGACAAATAACAATTAAAATAAGCAGTGACACATAAACAGAAACACAACAAAGACTCACTTTTCAATATTTCGACCGTAATGGCGGTCGTCCTCAGGAGAAGAAGTGAATTGACGGAGGGACGACAGTCAACTGAAGAACTCACAGGGTGAGGGCTAAAGCAGTGCTGCCGCAAAGGAGACAAATAAAAAAGGAACTAGGAAGTCGAGAGCAAAAAAAAAAAAAAAAATGTTTTTGAAAGGTAGAAAAAGGTTAAGAAAAGAAAAAATAAAGAAAATATATAGAACAATTAAAAATAAAAAAAAATATTAAAAAAAATAAATAAATAAATAAAAAAAAAAATTAAAAAATAAATAAATAAAAAACTAACGATTTAAATTTAAGCCAGGTTTCGAGCGTGCCCGCAGGAGCCAAATGTGGGCTTCCTCAGAAGCTTTTAAAGTAACTTGTCTGTTATCACTGGGGACTTGTTTAAGAACTTGGACTGTGAAACAATCATTGAAACTGAGATGGTGGGAATTAGCGTGAGTGGCGACAGGGAGACTGCTGCGTTTACCAACCGAAAGCCTGTGATTATTCATCCGAAGGTTCAGCATCGTAGACGCTAAACCAACGGCACCCAATGTGATGCTTTTTACGTTGGTTTAGCATCTACGATGCTGAACCTTCGGATGAATAATCACAGGCTTTCGGTTGGTAAACGCAGCAGTCTCCCTGTCGCCACTCACGCTAATTCCCACCATCTCAGTTTCAATGATTGTTTCACAGTCCAAGTTCTTAAACAAGTCCCCAGTGATAACAGACAAGTTACTTTAAAAGCTTCTGAGGAAGCCCACATTTGGCTCCTGGGGGCACGCTCGAAACCTGGCTTAAATTTAAATCGTTAGTTTTTTATTTATTTATTTTTTAATTATTTTTTTTTATTTATTTATTTATTTATTTTTTTTTTAATATTTTTTTTTTATTTTTAATTGTTCTATATATTTTCTTTATTTTTTCTTTTCTTAACCTTTTTCTACCTTTCAAAAACATTTTTTTTTTTTTTTGCTCTCGACTTCCTAGTTCCTTTTTTATTTGTCTCCTTTGCGGCAGCACTGCTTTAGCCCTCACCCTGTGAGTTCTTCAGTTGACTGTCGTCCCTCCGTCAATTCACTTCTTCTCCTGAGGACGACCGCCATTACGGTCGAAATATTGAAAAGTGAGTCTTTGTTGTGTTTCTGTTTATGTGTCACTGCTTATTTTAATTGTTATATATATATATATATATATATATATATATATATAATATATATTATATATGTTGACGATAGGCATGACTTGCCTAGTCATTTTTTTTCTTTTTTTTATCGCAATTCCTAATCACTTTCTAATAGATAAGGACTACATTATTCTTACTATTTGATTTACACTAACCCAATATTTCCAAGTTGTATAAATCTATTTTAAAAAGTTCTCTAATCGATGAATTTCTTTGAACTAATAGTTCGTCATGCCAAATTATATCTATTATCAGATAAATAAAAAAAGGAATAGTTTTTCGATAAATCATGCCATGGAGTATTGAGTAATCGATGGAGTATCCCATTTTGTATCAATAAAGATTTGAATGTTATCACATGAAAAGATGGAGAAGGCTTACCTTTATCATTGAGATAAATAACTGAATGTTGCTCTTAGTCATATCGCATTGATTGCTTCAAGAGTGACTTTGATTCAACCTACTAACACACATCTTGATAGCGTGCCACTGATTATGATGGAGGTGTTAACATATCAAGTCTAAGCCTGCCTTATCATTAAACACTCCCGAAAGATTACCTACTGCTGTAACTTGCGATAGGTTTAACAAATTACAAGTTCAATATTTCAGTGAAAGCCTTCCTTTAATGAAATATTGTTATGTGAATTCTTGCAATACTTCTATTGTTGTTTCTGTTAGGCATTCTTATTGAATTTTTAATAATTTTTCGTCGCATTATGATTCAAGTAAAATTTTCTTAGGAGAAAGAATAGAATTTTCTTTAAACATTATAACCTTCTCATTAAAATTATTTGTAATGTTTTTGGTCTGATGTTATACAGTATATTTGATTAAATTTTATTAATGTAAGATTTTTTTGAAAAATTGCCTTTAATCATATAATTTTCAAGATTTATTTTATGTCTATGAAAATAGTCATGAATCAAAATATACCTTCGAATACAAAAATACATTTTTGCAAAACTAAAACAGAAGCTTATATAGTCGATATGTCGAACAGTTGTTTATCGTTAGAAAATGAACAGAGAGAGAATGATGTTTTCTACTTGGTACAGCCTAACAAATATATATACTTGCATGATGAAACTTATTACTAAAAAAACAAAAAAGGGAGACAAACACAAATGCTTCTCCAACTCATTTTAGTTTCACTCTGCCTTCAGGAGACAAGAGAGAAACATAAGGGCAAAGATGTGGAAAGTTTGTAGACAGTCCCAAGCGACGCTCAATGTGTATGTAAGTTTGATTGCACAGGCTGTCCCACAAGGAACACACATAGGACCAAGGCTGTGGAGTCGGAGTCGGAAGAAATCAACCGACTCCGACTCCTCACCATTCTTCAGCCAAACGTTCAATATTAAATAGGATTGTTCCAACCGTTTGGACTGGCTTACAGTCATTTTCAGAGAAAGTATACCATGTGTAATAAAAACTATTTCAATTTTTTTTTCTTTTTTTTTATTCAAACTATTTTAAATTTTGTTACAATGAAGAATGAAGAAACTATTTCGACTATTAGAAAAACAACTGAAAAAAAGGACCTCAGTGAAATATGGTGAATTATCTAATAATATATATATATATATATATATATATATATATATATATATATATATATATATATATATATTTCTAATGTAGTGCAATCTGTTATTATGTGGTATTTACTCATTGTAGGGTAAAAATCTAATGAAATGGTCTCCACATATAAAACGTTTAATGATATAAACAACGCGTTTCGAACACGTAGTGTTCGAATTCTTCGAATGCCTGTTCTTCAGAATGCCTGAAGAAGAATACTACGTGTTCGAAACGCGTTGTTTATATCATTAAACGTTTTATATGTGGAGACCATTTCATTAGATTTTTACCCTACAATATATAATATATATATTTGTAAATTTTGGTAGCAGTCCTTCCTGTATACATAAAAAAATAGACCATATTTAGCTGAAACTTGCTTTTTCATAAGTTTTTCGAGTTTCCAGAATAACGATCTTGTTACTGTATCCACAGAATATAGTAAGTTACCAATCGACATGCAAAATGAACACGTGTTTCTGCTGTCTTCAGGCATTATCAAGAAATGAATGCAAGGCTCAAGGGTCAGCTAGCTATGCACAGCAAGGTGCATGCCAAATTAGTGGACAGGCATCTAGGCCTTTTACCACTTCATTTAATGAAATGAATGCATTTTGAAGTTTAAAGCTTTATATAAGTAAGATAGAATGTGTTGCTGGGGTTGGGGGGGGGGGGGGGGGGATTAAAGTTGTTTTTCTAATCGGTGAGGGTTGAGTGACCTAGGGCCTTGTTGCAGGTACCTGGCATTAAAACAATTTGAGAGTTTCCGTTATTCCGGAAACACGAAAAACTTATGAAAAAGCAAGTTTCAGCTAAATATGGTCTAATCTTTAATAATATATATATATATATATATATATATATAAAGATTTCACATAAACACGTGAAACAACAATCAATGATCAAACCACAATAAGAAATGGGAAAACAAGACAGTTGGGTTTTTGACTCTGACGAAGACCGCTTGTTACGGTTGAAAGATCTTAGTCAGTTCGGTTTTTGACTCTGACGAAGACCGCTTGTTACGGTTGAAAGATCTTAGTCTTGTTTTCCCATTTCTTATTGTGGTTTGATCATTGATATATATATATATTGAAGACGAGAAAAGACATGGAAATATAGTAGTGAGTTCAGTGATTTCTTTTCTATGTGTTCTTTATAAATTCTAGTTTATATATATATATTATATATATATATATCAATGATCAAACCACAATAAGAAAATGGGGAAACAAGACTAAGATCTTTCAACCGTAACAAGCGGTCTTCGTCAGAGTCAAAAACCCAACTGATGTCAAAAACTCTGACGAAGACCGCTTGTTACGGTTGAAAGATCTTAGTCTTGTTTTCCCATTTTCTTATTGTGGTTTGATTATTGATTGTTATTTTACGTGTTTATGCGAAATCTTTATATATATATATATATATATATATATATATATATATATATATATATATATGTATATATATATATATATAAACTATATTCATAAAAAGAAGACATAAAAAAAAATAACAGGAACTTACTACTATATTTTGATTGGCTCGTCATAAGGAAGATAGATGTGAGCCGCTCCGAAGACAGGTGACGACCCCTATCTTCAGAGCGACTCACGTCTCTCTTCATGATGAAGAGGTAATCAAAATATAGTAGTTAGTTCCTGTGATTTCTTTACGTGTGATATTTTTGTGAGTTTAGTTTATTTAGTTCGTTGAATCGTTTTATTTAATTGGTTATATATATATATATATACATATATAAGTCGCCTTCCACTCACTCTCCTGATCGCACGTACCTCTTCTTCTTCCCTTCTATTCTCTTCCTGATGACGAACTTCAGTTCGAAATATTGATCCATAAGTATTCTCGTTTCTTTTATATGTTGTCTTTTACATTTATTTATCTGTCCAGTTTGGAATGTTTAGTATTTTCATTTATATATATAAATGCATGAGTTAAATGAAGAAATAATTTAAAATTAAACCAAATAATTTTTAAAAATAAGCTAAAACAACAATTGTTTTTATGGATAGATTGTGCTCATAAAGTTTCCTCTCGGCTCTGGGCTTATTGAATCCTAATTCAGTTCCGTTCATTAAGGGGGCTGGAAGAATGCTATTAACCCTTGAAATGAAAGTCTCCTCATATTCTCCCACATATAACCAAAAAAAGAGCAGAATAAGAATTTAATTACTTCATAAACTGTATTTTCTTAGAGGTTATAAATTATATTGCTCAATTAAACGGGAGATTATTAATTTAATTACCATTTAAATTGAAGTTTTATTCAGTTTCATTTTAAAAAGGGCTGAGAAAAATAAGGAATAATAAAAAATAAATCGATCATAGAAACATCTACTAGAAGCTTTTAAATAATATTTTCTCAATATAATAACATCTCAAAATCTAGACATTTACAGCCTCGAATTTTGGTTCCCAATATTTATGCTCTCTATGACTCAAACGGAAACTTAGAGAATGTAAACGTTCCTCTTTCTTTATTTGTAAATTTGTGCTAATATTGAAATATTGGTTTACATTTTTGGTTGTTCCTTAAAGTTCAAAGAATATATACGTTTACATATATACATGTATAAAAATTAATAATCAAGAATAACTCTTGATATAATATATATAATATTAAACTCCGCAATAAACAAATATATATGTTAATTACAATGCTCTAGGACCTTTCGTTACAACATTATCAGAGAGCTAAATGAACTAAACAAAAAATATAATAACAAGTTAACCTGGTTAATTGAAGTCTTCAGGATTGCTGGAATATAAGTAAGCACACCTTTCATAATTTGTGCTTACAGAAGGTACCAAAGGAATTAATTTTTGTACCTTCAGAAAGGAGGAGAAATATTATTGAAAGTGTACTCATAAAGAACTTCTATGGAAATTTAATGAACAATAGTTCGGGACTTTACAAACTAGATTAAATATTAATAAAAGAAATAAGTAAGCAGATCAAGACTCTTTCAATTTTAGGAACATTATATTCAGACAGGGATGCCAGCAATCCTGAAGACTTGTTATTTAAGTATACAAAAGGCTTTAGAGCATTGTAATTAATATATATTTCGGTCTTTATTTAAAACCTTTTTCAGAGGCCTACAAAACAGAGTTCAATCATTCAAAAATCAAACATACATAAAAGTGCATAAATAAAATAAAACATAAATAAAAGTGCAATTAGTTACGATTAAGGAATTACAATAGAAATTTTGACAATAGGTTAGTGAGAAAACTTACAGAAGTATAAATTTTGAAACAGAAAGATAGCCCAACTTATGAACTATCAAAATACGTAGAGAAATATCTAAATTATATGGGTTTCCTGCCGTTGTGTTTCCGGCGTGCTTGGTCGCCCATTCTCTTTTCTCCTGAAGAGAAAATTTGAGTTTGTAAGTGTGTCTCTTTCTCTGTGTGTTGCTTTTCTTCGTTTTTTAGCTGATATATATATATATATTCATATGAGTTCGAGATTAACAAAGAGCAACTTGCTCTTTGTTAATCTCGAACTCGTATTGTGTCCAGTTTGGATCGTATTTCGTTTTATCAGTGAATATATATTCATATATAAGATATATTATGTTATTTTGATAGGTAATATATATATAACAAGATTTTACATAAACAGGTGAAATAACAATCAATGATCAAACCACAAATGAAATGGGGGGGGAAATAGACTCAGACAGCTTATTGTGGTTTAAATATCTTATTCTATTTTTCCCATTTCATTTATAGTTTCACCATATATAGATATTATTTTATTTTGTATATATATTATTTTAAAGGAAACCTCCTAAATAAAGGCAGCTATTTTAAAGTTTGCACAGTAGTATATAAAATCAGTTTTTTTTTCTTTGCAATTATGTTGGGACTTTTTTTCCTTCGAATCATTACAAGGAAAAAAAAAGGATAATAGTTTAAAACGTTTAACGCAATCTCACATCAACAACACCATTGCAATACTTTTCCTTGTATAACTGATACCTACTACACCATTATTCATTGTAGCCATTACTTAAATAATAATATTCGTTAAGTTTGGAAAAGAGTCTCATATCGACTGAACAATACAAATTCAATCAAAAACACACTGATCTCTCTCTATTTTTACGACAATATAAAGAAAAAACAGTTAATGACAATAGGTTATTTTGACATCTGGGGCACTGATTGAGAATAATCAAAGATGTTACACTTGAAATTAAACTTTTGACCTGAACACAATATTTTCATATTTTATTTCCATTACTCTATATTTCAAATAGAGGGAGAATGAAAGTGAATATATATTAAAAAATTAATTACGGAAATAAGTAAAATTAATTTCTTATCTGATCAAGTAAAGAACAGATGTAGGCAATAAGACCTCAGCAACCAAACAAGTAAATTGTCAGAAACCCTTAAATTTTTATGGGATATATCACTGAAAAGTAGTCTTAAAATTTAAACCTGAGGTCATCATTAAAATAGAGACCATTGTAGATGGGTTGAATATTAACAGGCACGTTGCAGTGCTGACCAAGGTACATCATTGCTTATACTCGTACATTTGGAGGTTAAGTGGGATAGTCAGACCCACATAGAGTGAATCACATCCAGTCCAATCCAGACGAAAACACAATTTTGATGTGCACGATAACGAATTTAACCCGTTATTTTGAGGTTAAATGGTTAGGATTAATAATAGCACAGGTTAGGCAATTACGACGTCCACATTCCTTATTATCACCAAGAACAAGATATAACGAGTTTGCTTCAAGTTCTATGTGAGCAGAGATTGCCGAGATTAGCAAGTATTCTGTAGGCGAAGAGATTACTTGTAGATGGGGGAAGATGGAAGGAAATTAAAATGTTCTTCAATAACGTCGTCTTCATTTATTAATACAATGGAAGAAGGGGCTGGTTTGAGAAAAGGGATGCTTGTTTATTAATAGAGTATGCTAATAAGCAAAGGCAGTGCGACCCGTGAAAGTCATCAAAAAAATGACAAAAACATCACTCCTTATGATTAACATTTTGTTTTTAATTATATGAAATGCCAGGAAGTGTAGTCACTGGATTGCTTCTTCCCTCCTGTGTTCCCTCCTACATCTGTCTTATCAGTGTCACTGGTAATGACACTGGTAATACTTACATTGTTGTGACTTTAAACAAATAAAATTAAATATATATATATATGATTCGCGTTCCGTTCTTCGACGTGGGGAGATCTCTCTCACTTCGTCCTCTCTTCTATTCTACCCCTGATGACGAACAACAGTTCAAAATATTGGATTCTGTAAGTGTTCTTTTTATTCTTTTTCCTGTGTCGTGCTTTGTGTAATTTAAAGTTATATATACTATATATATATATATATATATATAATACAATTAGAAGAAACGATTCTTCAAACTGAATAAACTAGAATTTAAAAAGAACACATAGAAAGGAAATCACTGAACTCACTACTATATTTCGATGTCCTCGTCTTCAGGAAAAGAAGTGAATCGCTCCAAAGGCTGATAACGACTCAACGGTCGTTATCAGCCTTTGGAGCGATTCACTTCTTTTCCTGAAGACGAGGACATCGAAATATAGTAGTGAGTTCAGTGATTTCCTTTCTATGTGTTCTTTTTAAATTCTAGTTTATATATATATATATATATATATATATGATATATTTTATATATAAAGCCCTATAGAAAATTAAACCCCTGCTATTGAAATTGAATATAATTTGTTTTATTTTTAAAAGTTCGAAGGGATACTCACTTGACTTTTTTATTTGTAGATTTGTGCCCCACATATAAATATTAATGATTTTAGGTACATTTTGAAGTTCCAAAAGACACAAATTAATTTCATTGTAAAAGACCAACACAACTATAAAATATATATAACATGAAATTAATTGAAAACAGACTGTTTAGAGAACAATATTTAAAATAATTCAATGATGAAATATACATTTAATTACATTTTATGAAGTTTAAGTTAAAAGGATTTAATAATAAATCATATTGAAAATTGGAAAAGATTGGTTTTCAAAACTGCGTAACAATTTAGTAAGATTTATATGATTTGTGTGGAGTCTTTTGGAGATCACTATACTTGGAGGAAGTGATTATTTTGATCACAGCAGAACTACTTGACTCCATGCATCACGCGCTCAGGTCCTCAATGAAATGAAATACAAATGAAACAGTATCTCATGTTAAAGTGTATGTAAGATTAATCGAATGTTGACAGGTTTAAATGTACAAATGTAAACAAATGGAAAATACCAATTTTCCAGTGTTTTTTTTTGGATTTCGAAGGTTAAGAGGATGAGAGAAAAATGTTGCTGATATAAACTGTAGAGAATAACACGTTTCAATGGACTATGTGTTTTTATATTTTCCCTGGAATCATTTGTTTTTAAAATATCGTAAGTTGATTATTTTACAATTAGTTTGATGTTTTATAGGTTCGGTTAGGTTGCAGTGGCAGTCCCACAAGGGAACACACCCAGGCCGAGCATTGGCCCCTTGTGATACCACACAATGAAGATTGATTCTACAGTGGGAGTCCTAGATTTTTGCCTAACTCAAGTGTATTTAGAGTAGGGATCTTTAACGAGTACCTGACATCATACAGGCTCGGGACCGATAGTTTAACGTCCTTCTCCGAGGGACGACGTACTCAGATTTATTCACCTCCCGCATGAATAAATCGAGGGCCAGGTGGGGATCGAACCCCAGTCCTATCAGTTCAGAGGCGAGCTACGTAACCACTGAGCTAGCCTGACCCCTTGATGTTTTATAACTTGATAGATTTAGTAGCATAATCTGAAAAGTAACTAATGACACCTGTTTTTTAGCAGTATATGGACAGCGAGACCGGTCAGTTAAGGTACTCCGTCAGTACAACGCACAAATTAAATAGAAATCCCCAAGTCTCCTGGTCCATATACTTTCAGAAAATATATTACAGGGAGGATGATCCCTAAAACACCAGCAAGAGTTTGATAACGAGCATACGAATGAACAAACAGACGTTGCACTTTACCAATAGATAGTTTTAGAGGAATAACTTATTATGTTTGTTGATTTAATTCTGAGATGGTAAAGAAGTTGATAAGAAGATATGAGTTCATATGAAGTTTGATTTCATAGCTGCATGGAGTTAAACAAACTGCCTTTTGGTGATAAACGATCGGGCAGGAGGTCATTAAGACAGTTGAATTACCCTTGAAAATAAATTACATTGTGTCAAATTAACTCTGTTGCAATGTCTCTCCGTCGAAAGCTAACAATATAGAATCAAACTGGCCTATTGTGCTTCAACTTCTATTGTCTTTCAAATTATTATAAAATATCATTAACATTCTACGGAGTAACTGTCTCTAATTATAAATATTAAAAGATACTCTTATCAGACCATTCGTTATCAGGCTCTTTATTATAGTTCAATTCATTATTCCTGGCTTCCTTCGTCTTTATTGTCCTACTACCAGGCTTCGCACGGGCGAATTAATAATAAAAATATTCATTAATTTGACTTTTTATGCATAAAATTCTGGTATACTTTTCTATATTATAGATTATCTAACCCAAATTTCAAAACTTTGTTTTTTTTTTAGCATTAAACTATCAAATAAAAAAGGATTTGATTCATGCCAAGACATTAAAAGTTGTGTATTATTTTAAGGTGGCACGTAAATTTAGAAAAGAATATATTTCAATAATTAATTACCTTAGCTTATTATTGTAATGTCATTAATGAAATGATGCAAATGAATGAAATATTATCAGATCTAAAGGTAATAGAAGTTAATATAAAGTGAATTAAATCTTAACAGGTGAATATCAAAATGTAAACTTTCATAGTTTTTTTTCAGATTTCTAGTTTTATATAACAAAATGGCAAAAATGTGTTGAACAACATTTACAAAGGGCCATGTGTCCCCTGATTTTCTCAAAGTCATTTTGTTTTTAAAATAGTTTAATCTCAATATTTCGTTATAATTATTTAGAGTAATGTCGTTTATAAGTTTCACAGATTTAGACCTAGACAGGGTTTAAAGTTAGACACACTGCTCACTGATGACTAGTTATCGGAATTTCAAACTTTTCTTGATGAAGCTCAAATTCTCATATAACAAGAAATGCCCACCTACATTGCTATTTTCCCATTGTATTTGGGAATCTACAACAGACAGGAATGCATATATTATTATTATTTGAGGGTGACTATAGCACTGCGTCTTAAAAAAAAAACTATTGTACTTCCCCTTTTCTGTACTAAAGTACCCCAGCAGTTAGCTTCAACGCCTCCAAAAGCTCAGCACTTTTGCTGGTTCCAGCGGTAAAAGTTATTCTATGGTTTGTTGAGTGTCCCGAAGCACCTGCCTCTCTGTAGCAAAGTTGCCTTACAAGTTATCAATAGGTGCAACAGTGTTTCTTCCTCTTTGCAGAATCTGCACAAACCATCATTGATAATGTCCATTCAGGCTCCCTATGTTTTGGGAGAAAGTAACTTCCTTTCTCCTTCTTCGGGATGGTCTTCTTCGGGTCCTCAGGTGCACTTGTGGAGGTTCCCACTAGTTAGCGCTTTTGGACCCTCTGCGCTTCCGGAGGATGGTCTTCAGACTTCTTTCTCCTTACAGGGGAAAATCCCTGAAGCACTATCGGTGGTATTTGTCTGCTCCGGAAAAGCACCGCATACCGGAATAAGGCTATTTACTCAAGGGGGTCGCCTGGTGCCCATGAGGCTCCGTTCGTAATACAGTAATCCCTGTAACATCCATCCTTCGGCACGGATCGCATAACACCTTCGATTGGGGCTGGGATAAAAGGAGGGGATTTGGGGATTAGGAAGGATGGTAAACGAAGGTGGTCAGGCCCAGCCCTGATCACATTCTCCTCCTCTTTCGTTTGTCCCTTCATATAGCAGGTTAACAGGGTAGCCTCGTGAAGGCGAAAGTCGGAGTTGAGTGTTAGAGGCTATTAGAGGCGCTTAATCACTCCATTACTACCCCAATGCATATATAGAGAAGTATAAATTCAAGTTGCTGTAGTATTTATATTTAATTTGTAAATCCCAATTTTTTATAAATAACTGGTTTTTTTTTCATAAAGTCTGACAAATTCATATTACGTATTTATTATTTCAAATCTAATACCAACTTAACTTTTTCTTAATTGGAAGATTTTACAATATATGAAGTAGAAACAGAGTCATTTTAAAGCATTCAGTATTATGCGCAAATAAATGATGTTTTGCAGTTATTTCGTCAAAAAAGAAACAGGCCATTTGAGTCAGCCCGTCTATAATGTTAACGTTTGCAGTTAGTGAATAATATCCTAGAAGGTAATTTATAACATCTTAAATTATTTCATATTTGAAGTAAAAGGTCTAAGTGATTGTTTTTTTTGACAAAAATAAACATTTTAATTATTTTAAACAGTTCAGTTTCCTATCCTGTAGTAGACTCCATATTCCACACTCTTGAGTTTACTAAACAAGTGATGAAATTTTCTTTTAATTTTAATCTTTGTTGTCATCAAATCTAACAGCTAACTCATCTTTCTGTATTTTTTAATTTTTCCTGAAGATTGTTGTGTTGCCTAAGTTATTGTATTTGTCTACATTGTTGTGTTCTAAGCTTCAAGTATATATTATATTTATAGGGCTAAATAATATATTAGGTGTGATGATAATCTCCGGGGAAGGGACAAGGGTTTCTTAGTGTATAAAGTTTGAAATTGTTCCAGGTACTTCAGAAATATACTGAATAATAAAGGGTTACTGACGTTATAATCCAGTTGTTTATGTAAACATTTTTTTTCTTTGATTAATCAGGATAAACAAAATACTTACTATCAAAAAATAAAATAAAATATAGCGGGTGACTTGTTCAAATACAAGCTATACTGGAAACGTTATCAAAGTTGTGAATACTGCGATCTGTATTTTTATTAATGAAGGCCTCAACAGACTCCTTACTGCATTGCATTCATTACTGCCTTTACCACTCTGTCGTGTCCTCAGCCCTTAGGTTTGAATAAGTTATCTTTGCCTACGTGACTTATCTGCCCGTAGAACTAATTAAGAGACTTTCATCAGTAGTTTCTAGGACTCTAGTATAGCTTTATTTTAATGTAAAATATTCCTTTTGGTAATATCGAGGGTAATACCAATTTTCACTAATATCAATTTTTCTAAATAACACTCTCGTTATTTCATCTACACAATAAAGAATAATATAGTTAGACAAATTATAGAATAGGAAGAAATATATTTATTAGCACAGTGCTAAGTAAGTGACTCTGCAGACACTACATTAGCTGTCTGTCCTTCAGGTGCATGGAGAAACAGAGAGTTGGAACCTTTGACTTTTGAGCAAGGAACATACAGTTACCATGTTAAAAACACTTGATTTCATTCACTTCAATTCCTGCCATGGATAGAGTTTGGCCTTGCGACTTATTTAACATCATTGCGAAACAGTTGCTGACAGGAAATTGCAACCATTTGAATTGAAAGAGGCAGTTCCTAGGTATCAATGGTATGCGTGGTATAAACACTGACTCCCCAGTACTACACCCAGTCATGATATTAGCCTCTATGTTGTATCTGTGCAAAGCACGAATTCGGAGTCGTGTCCTGTGGCACATTTTTGGGGCACTCAAGTTTGTAACAGCATGATTAGTGCCCCAAGTCCAGGGAGCAGTCACGGAGTCAAGAAATTCAAATGGATGATGAACTGCTTCCTCATCACTAATCACTCTCTTTACTGATTTGTAAGTTCTTTCTTCAGCTTGATATAGTGCAAGAGCTTGTTTATATACCTGCTCATTTGTATGGGTGAAAATTGCTCTTTCACAAAGCCAATTATTCTGAATGGATGACAGATCTTGAACTTCGGGAAACACCTTGTTAATTATCTCTTGCTGGGAGCTTAAATGCAAACGAAATTAAAATCAACTAACTATACCTACTTGCTATACCTGTATATTTTCAAAATAAACAAGACTGTGAAGTTAGCCAAAGGCAGCTTAAAAGTTCATAACTTCGCTTCTACGTTGAATTTCCAATCTATTCAAAGCTTAGATTATAAGTTAGACTTACATAAATTTACTCTTGAAGTTTCAGCTAAGTATGTCTTATGGTGACTGAGTTTACTTGTGACAAAATTTTGCGGGTAAACCGACAAACCGACAGACAGAAATATTTCGAAGGATGGATTCGGTTTCTCTAATGTATGAAACGTGAATCTAACTTGAAATGAGTCAGTTCTAAGCAATGTACAGACTAAACCTTTCTTATATTTATATAGATTAACATTATAAATTATTAAAACATTTTTATTTTTATGAATCGAAAAATTTTAATGTGTCTGTCACATGTTCTGTAATTAGCAACTTCTCTATTACGATGTCTCTTTCATCACACCCAGCTACACATACAGAACCCGCACAGGCACACAAACTCACACTCACACACGCACACATCGGCACACACGTACGTGAGAAAACACATATACACTCATATACCCCACATCCACATAGAATATACACGCGAGCACACAAGCACACAAACACGCACACAATCATGAAAGCACGTGCTAGCATTCACTCTCTCCCAGAATTAAAAATAAACTCATCTATGACTGTGATTCCGTAAGATGTTTTTTATTGATGAAATATATTAGAAGCCTATGAATTTGAAAGAATATATTTTATTTTTGAAGGTTTATTTATTGATCTTTTCAAATAACTGTCGATAATGTGACTGCACTAGTCGATAAAGGGTATGTGACAGATCAGTTTAACTGAAGCAGTTTATTAGGGCTAGTTAATTAACAATTAGGAGAGGTGGGCGAAGGGTTGAAGATTGCTTGCCAGGGAGAGGACGTCTATGGAAACAGGAGAGGGGGAGAGCTGCCGGCGAGTATTGATCTCCAAGGTCGGGGACCTTGTACGACCCAGACTTGTTCCAGACACTCTGGTCCCTTCATGGAAGCCTGTCCCGACAGGCCATCACAGCTTCTCACTTAGTGCAGCCTGACTGCACCGTCTGTGAAACCTTTGACCTCAAAGGGGTGCTAAGCATCTGGGGAGGAGGGTGGGGGTTCAATGTCTTCCAAGACACCTTTGAAGCTGTCCAATTCAAAAATACCATCAGTGCCAGTGTTGAATTTTATCACCAAAATATGCTTGAAGATGATGTCCCTAGAATGATAAGCCAAATGGTGAAAGTACAGTGTATCACACATACACACATACACACACACACACACACACACACACACACACACACACACACACACACACACAAACACACACACACACACACACACACACTCACACACACACAACACTACACATGTACACATACAATCTGTAAAAAAGTTATGCAAAGACTTTTCACTATTAGGTCTTAACACTTTTTCATTTTATATAAAAATAGTGGTGTCTCATTATATATATAAAGAAAAGTGCAAAATAAAACGTTAAATAAAAATAAATGTCTAAATCACTGTAAGAATTTATAAAAATGACCAAGATCTTTCAAACAAAACAAGCGGCTTTCGTGTGAGCCTCTTTCTGAAGAAAACCACTGGTTTGGTTGAAAGATCTTAATCATTTTTATGATTTTCATACTGTGGTTTAGATAAATGTATATAGATGTCTAAATAACAGTCTAATTCAAAAGTAGGACTAAGATTTTTCGACGCAAGTGACTGGTCCTTTTCAGAGCTCCTGTTCACGTTTATAGGGTGGTTTATATTTCATCAATGTTTTGAGAAATTTCGTTATATCTATATTTACAGAGAAAGTCAGAAGCATACTAATAATAGAAGAGTTTCCTATAAATACAAATGAAATAGGAGAGAAGTTGCTCGTTCTTCAGAGGTACATGCTCAATGTGACAGCGAGAATGATAGTGAGAAGATGGTATTACAATTAGAACCTAATACTTTACAGTGACTTGACAGGTTGGTGAGAAAAAGAAATTTTGAATTTTATTCCTGGAGCATCAGTTTACAGATATAATCTATTTAGGAGTTAAGTTTGTATATGTCTTTTGCTTTTTCAAAGGTGTCAAAAGAGGAAGGTGAGAGCCGTGACAGAGTGGCTATCATTGTTTGGCCTATAGGTTGTCAGGAGGGCGGATGCCTAATGGTGATTCAGTAGTCACCCATTGTCTGCCACTTAGAGCAATCCTCTTGTCTGGTAATGAATTCATCAGTGTTGATTATAAGGTTTCTCATGAGGGTGGAGCAGGCCAGTGAAAGTATTTAATTGTTGGCCAGGGTGGATGATGAGAAAGCAAAGAGGAGAAAGTAATTAGCCAGATAAAAGTTGCAGTCAGCCGACCTTTGCATTTTTAGGAATTGCCAACCAACGGCTTAAGCTACAATTAATTTGCTAATTATGTTTCAATCTATGCTAGCATCAGGTCGTTGCAATAATAAATGGGTTGTTACAACGCTTGTCGCGAATTAATCAATTTAATCGCCCGATTTGTATTTCTGCATGAATCGGAAATGTGGAAATATAAAATCAGTCCAATAGTTTAAAACAAACCATCCGCTTAATACAAACTTGATGAATTGGTCTTTAATGTAGTGGACTTGGCGACAGAGGGCACAGAGACCTATAACTAATGTGCTATAGATCTCCTAATTCTCGAGTGGCCGTTGGCTTTGACGTGCGCTGGGCAATGGGACTGTGCTCTTGTCATGAGTAGCAGGACTACCTAAATTGTCAACTATGCCCTTGCTTCACTCGTTAGGAGTCAGCTATGCTCATATCATGTCAGTAGGAGTCACAGGCTTGGGTGTACCGCCTGAGTGACAATAGAAACCATCGACACTGCGGGAGCACTGCCAGTCTTGTTGAGTTAATCTCGCGATGGCTGTAACCCTTCGCAGCCTGTCTCTGGTTGAGGTGCAGTATTGTTATAAGGCAAGGGTGGAGCTGGCTCACTACACCCTATAACAACAGGCAGGCATCAGTTCTAGCGGAGACCGAGCCAGAATACTGGCACTCGCTTTGACTGAGCCCTGATTCCAGGGAAAAGTATTCACCTCTTCTTGATAGACAATCGAACTCAAAGTCAATGGGCGTCTGAAAAGTGATGGACCTATATGGATGCGTGGCCATGTCAAAAACAGTGTCACTTATATTTAGTTACAGCTTTATACTACCACATAACCATTTCATTCTAACTTTATTTGTTAGACAAACAATCAGCGCTAGATTTGAAGTTGTTTGTATCTAGAAGCATCTCAGTTTGTTTTTAAATATCATTATTATATTATTTTTGTTAAATAGAAAACAATATTTGAATCATCCTCCAACACTAATCAAAACACATTAATACACTACTCAACCATGTATACACACACACACATATATATATATATATATATATATATATATATATATATGCAGAAAAATCACAATAAATAAATACGTGATGCAATCAATGAATCTTAAACCACAATGGAAAAAGGAAAACAATAGAACTAAATGCTCTGAGGCTTTTCAATGTATGTCATCAGAGAGTAAACAAAGTAAAAATAGAGAAGCTAACATAAAAGTCAATTTGAAGCTACCAGGGACGCTTCATTGATATATATTCAATGTATATATTTATATATATATATATATATATTGAAAGTCTGTGTAATGGTCTGTGAACCATTTTGCTTCTTCAACCTTCTGTATTCTTCATTTTTCCTGAAGACAGCGTGTTGTCGAAATTATTAATAATCATGATATTTTGTCTCCTTTTTGTGTTTAAGAGTTTGTATTTTCAGCTTTTTATGTATATAGTTCGAAAAGTTTATCGGCCGTCTAATAGAATAGACTAAAATAACTTAGGATTTGGTCTGAAACAGACAGAGATCTCTGAATTATTCCAGTCCTGTTTTATAAATAGTCCTTGTTAAGCCATCTTTCTCGTCCTCTAATCTCTCATGATGATGAATAAATGTTCAAAATATTGACCATGGTAAGGGTCTTTCTCTGTTAAATGTCTTGTTTAAATTTCCAGTTTTATGAATATATTAACTCCTTTAAACCCCTATAACCATATATATTCTGAAACTGCATAAACCATGCTTTTTGTGTGTTTCATTTATATGTATCTGTGCGCTACATATACTTTATAGTTCAATTTTCATAATAATTCCAATTTTTTTTTAACTATTTCATTTAATTTGACAGGTCATACTCGCTGTATGTTAGCACATCATATCCAGCAGGATGGTATGTGCTCTGTAGCTGTGGCATATTTGACAACTGGTACTCATTTTCTCCGAGCCTCGGAGGTGGAATAATACTCTTAAATGACATATGCTATGATCAGAAGGTAAACCTAAAAGCAAAGACTGGTAATAGGACATATAGTATCAAGGTGAACAAATAAATTAAGCTACTAATTTATTCATTACAAAGGAATATAAAACTCAACCGAAAGTACTCAGTGAGTAGAGGGCAGCAGGCATCTCCTCCTTAGGTACGTCACTGCCTCAGAAGTAGTCAGATTTATAAATACAGTTGATAAACGTTGAAATAGTTGCTTAGGGAATGAATGGGTGATACTGTTTGGCAGATATTATAGGAAGTCGTCCTTACAAAGCAGTAGCATTCGTCGTCATAAATCAGCAGGGAGACCTGCAGTCTGGCGAAGTGCCTTGCTTGGCTGCCATCCAGTTACTCTTGACCTTCTCAATGAACAGCTGAATAATCTTGACTTACTTCATCTCTCATATACGAGAGAGAGTTGGCTCGAATATGGGTAACTCGCATTTGAATGAACTCATAGTGAAAGATAGACCCTTCAAAACATCGAGTATTTCAGATGTCATCTAATTGAGCTCATTTGCACGAATATATAGACAAAATTAAATAGGCTTTTGTGAACAACAGATACATCAACAAACTGGGCTAATAGTTTATAGAAGGATTGCAAATTAAACTGTATCACTAAAAACTACTCCTTAATAGATTAATGGTTCATCCATGGCTTGATGTTACTTCCACTAACCTCTCTGGTGCTAATCTTCATACTGAATATTTGATAACCAGAAGTCATAGGGGGAAACCTATTCTATCCTTTAAAATTTCTTTAAACAATTTTAAAGATCATTATAAAGACCAAAAAAGCATATACATGAATTGAAGACAAGCTGAAATACGGCTGCTGTTTACAAACTAGGGTCTAATTTCTTATAAAAAATGAACCATCATAAATATATTTTGAAAAATTGTCCTATTGACCTCGTTTTTTACAGAGTTTTTATTTGGTTTAACACTCGTCATAACGTTCTACAAGCTTTTATACACCGAAGTCATAAAAGTCTGCTGGATATGAGCATAACCAGTCTTGAACTGTTCCAGTGACCTTGTCATCTCTAGTGAAGCGCTTGCAGCCGAGAAATTCTTTAGGTAGTGAAAATATTCGGCAAGAAGTCTAAGCTGTTCGGTGAGTAGTCAATCTGTCATCATCTAAAAGATGTGATCAGACTTTGAGTTAAAGTTGCAAAATGGGTTCTGGGACTGTAATACAACAGCAAAACCCAGACGTCAGAAAGCCACGTCGCTTCTTCTGTATTCCTCATCGAAGTTTAATCGATCCAAAAACTTTACTAACAAGACTTCATGTCCATCTTAAAAGAAAGTTTTATGTTGAGATCGACTACTTGGCGTAGACTTTGACTGGTGACGTCTGTAACACCATTCCATTGAATGACGTTAAGATTCTGGAGTCATGTTAGAAACGCACATCTGTCTGCTGTGAGAATGGTTTTTAAAAGTTTATAACCTTTCTTATAACATTGGTCTAACAAGTCAGGAACACAAGCAATTTTTTCGTTTGGTATTCCTCTATCAGCAGTCTAGGAACCCAATATAAGCATAAATTGTGAAATCTCAAATTATTAGTAACAATTAAGTTCAAAGGTTCTACTGACATTCGGAATTTTAAATGCTAAAGATGAAATTGTTAATCGCTAGTCTTCACGAATCTTTTCATCAAAGTCATTGACCAAATCTTCTGTAGACACTGATGGTCAGGCTGATCAAAGTTCATCAAGAAATTTTCCCGTCCTTCCTTGAAATCTCTCACCCACATTGCAGAAGTAAGTTTCAGCTATCTGCCGACGAATTTTGGTCGCTGAAACATTTCTTACTGTCAAAACCGACTCACTGAATGTATTACGTAGTCGATCAGGTTGATCGTTTTAAAGATTGTAAACTGCTCTTCAAGCAGTACACTGCAACAATGTCAATGCAAGTAGCGTCGTTTAACACAAAAGGCATGCCGGATGTCAGGTGGTGCCGAATACTTTCCGTAAAACTCTCGTTAATAATTTAGTAATCGCGTTATTGTCTTCTATGTCAAAATTGCTCTAGAACAGTTGTGCTTCTTTTCTTATCAGTTTGTCATCAGGAAAGCTCAGAAGGGAAGATCTCTCCTGTTTTATCTTATCTTATGATCTTGTCTTCATGACGATCACTTTTCAAAATGTTAATTGTAGCCATTGTTCTGTTCGGTGTCATATGTAATTTCTAGTTTGATATGTATGAGAAGTAAAAGGCTGACAATTTTTTCCATAATCCTATTATCCTTTCAAATCTTGATTTATGAAAGTTGATGAAAATAATTTCCAACTGATTTCCTTGTCTCTATTTAGTGCAGCCATCACTTAGTCCCACCTCCTCCGCTAATATCATCGACAGCAGAGCAAAAGTTATAAAGAATTAACAACAAAAAGGAGGCAGCTGAGAGTGGTATCATGTGAAGTATTTCCGTACGGAGTAGACAGAGAGAATTCCGCAGATGCACTGTTGTTATAATAGAATGTTGGTTCTGAGATTATATGCAGATATCTTCATTCAGTTCTCACATTTAGAGTAATCGTGACCTTCCTGGTATAAGTGAGTGAAGAGATGGAAGTTGTCGGAAGGCCGAATCATTTACTGTTCACCTCGCTCGCCATCTAGCCTCCTTAGAATCTTACTACTCAGCCAATGTAGCAGAAAAATTGTTTTTAGTATAAATCATTTTTGAACATTGGAGAAATGGACTGTAATATACGTTTAGAAATATATTCTGGAAAGCACCAGCATTGAAACAGCAAATGTGCTCATGTGTGCTACTTCATTCTGTGCTTCTCCTCCTATTTCGTTTGTCCCTGCATATAGCATGTTAACAGGGTTGCCTCGTGAAGGCCGAAAGTCGGAGTTGAGTGTTAGAGGCTATTAGAGATGCTTAATCACTCCATTACTACCCCAACATGGCTATAGTCATTGGCATAAATCATATGAGTATGTTAGACATATAATATAACATAGTTTTAATTTTGCTTTACTGTTAGTAGAGTACCTATATTAATAATTATGAAATTCGATTTCAAGATGTTGATGTATTTACACGTTATAAGGTCCTTTGAATCCATTGTTGAGTAGTTTTTTGATGATTTCTGTAGATGAGTGGAGAGCTGTGTTTCCAAAGATTGTAGAAACGCATAGGTCAAATTGATACAACTGTAAGTAACCCGAATATTCGTGATACCCTTAGAGATGTCCTAGATGTTTTTGGGTGATATTTGAACCTAACAACATTTAATATAGTATAATAGCGAGGTAAATGTACTTCTTGTTCTTTGGTCATATTGGAACATGGAAAAATGACTTTATTGTTATTATCTATCTCAACCTGCTAGACAAGTCATTCAACAATCTTTACATTTCGTATTACATTTAATCTTAATATGAATTTGCATGATACAAATTTCAATAATTTAGAATATTAGAAGAGGAATATTACACTGAAAAGGACGACTAAGAAATTTCATTAGAAGTTACTTGTCAGATTGTGTTGTAACAATTTTTTTGCAATTTCATTAAAATTGACAAATGGATAAAGCTTGATTATAATAAACGAACTCATTTAAATGATTGTCAGGAGTTTGATTATACTTTTATCATAAAGTTTGATAAAAAGTCTACAAGTCAATCTGTTCAATTTTTATCAGAGCTGATAAACAAAGTATTAAAAGCATATCGATCCAGATTGGAGCAAGATGGGTGAAACAAATCTTGAACAAAAAACCGTGTTCGTATTATATGAAAATTAAACAATGACACCTCCTAAATTCTCTTCTCTGCCCTATTAATTTTGGAATTTTCTTGTATAGCAACTAAATTGGCCGAATTTTAAATAAAGTAGTTTATAATGAAATGGATAAAACGAATTGTTTGAAAAAACTTCTGGGTATTTGGAAGATTTATAACACTATAAATCTGTTTGGTTTACATGACGCTTTATTATACATTACTATACTACTTTATGTACTATGCCATTAGTATACTTTATTATACTACATACTTTACTTTATTATACTATTGATAGAGGTATGGAAATATATCAAAACCTTTTATTAGTAAATAAAATTAAAATTTAATTTTTCAATCAATGTCAATCTTAAAGAACAAACTTAGTCAACTTACTCAAATTGCTTTTGATGAAAGAATTTACAAAGTAAGATAGTTTATTGTTTTAATATTTTTTAATGTTTACATGGTATTAAGAATAATGAAAATCTGTGTTCAAGACTCCAAAGCAGTATTGTCACTAGTATCGACTTAGATTTATGCTCAATTTTTAGGTTTCTACAATTTTGGACAAAAGTTTAGTCGGTTCTTTTTTAAGCTATCTTGCCAGCACAAACAGCAAGTAGTAACTATCCAAGTGGTAACCAAACCTAATGTTGTTAACTTCGGTGATCTAATGGGACCGGTGTAACCAGCATAAGTATGGTTCTCAAATAGTAAGTGATTCAAATTTGATGGTAATTCAAGGACCTGCGGAGGACTGTGAGGTCTGTAAGAGAGTGGCCCAGCTGCGACAGCATGCCCGCCTCATGGTCTCTCTCCCATGATCGTGTGCACGATCGCTCTGCCACACTCGCCTCTCTATTAATTAGTCCACTTTCGTGGGTAAACGCGTCCATTGTGTCCAACGCTTTCACCTCTGTCGCTGTCAGAATTTCAGAACCCTAAGAGAAATCAACAATATAATATCCCTCCCACTCTAAGACGCAGAGAGCTTTTCATCGAGGTTCGTCGACCTTCGTCAGATCTCTTGTTGCAATTGAGTTACTCTCTTGCAATCGGTCTTACAGCTTCATCAGCGCTTCTCACGTTGAGCAACAATCCAACTAGCTGGCATCTCTTCAGCCACTAACCTCACAAACATTACCTGCTACTTCAAGATGCTCCATTCAGCACAGCAATATGCGCTCTACTCTTCTAAATGTGTTCAACACCCTCTAGTAGTATTTTTTAATCATTGTTATTTTTTGAGAAATATTATTGTAGCTGTTGAAATATTTTAATTTACGATTATTATTTTATGTTAATTATTATTATATTTTTTAAACATTATTATTCCTAATTATTATTTATTCAAAAGGAGCACTTCTATTATAATATATTCAATATATTTATTAAATTTTTAAACATATTAAATGTTTGCAAAAGCTAAATAAATATTCAGTTAGTAATATTTATATTGAATAATATGGTATATTTCCATTTAATTTCTCCTATTATAAACATTATTTTAATAATAATTTTATGATTTGTTTATGTTAATGTATTTAACATATTCTACTAAGATTTCTTATTAATAAAATGAAACGGACTATACAGCTGGGGAATAGAATTTGTGGAGCGTATATTAAATAGTACTTTCAAATATTGTTCGTTATTTCATTATTTTAGGGAATTAGGATTAGCATTACACTTATTATACACTAACTCCGCTACTTAAAACATTTACACTCCAGGACAGCCGTATTTACTTTTGGAAAGAATTTAATGACAAGATTACTAAGTGATGGTAAAGTTAAAAGGCATGACAGCCTTTTCTTTCAAGTTTTGGTTAACTTAAATCCTCCATTACTGTGGTTCTTCTCATCAAATACACTCGATTGTTACAGATTAGCTGTTCCGCCCAGAACAGTCTAAAATCTCATATCAAATAGGTTAGGTCAGGTTGCAGTGGCAGGTGTCAAAAGAGAACACACATAGGCCGAATATTGGCCCTTTGTGATACTACATAATGATTCTACATTGGAAGTTATAAATTTTGCCTAACTCATGTCTATTTAGACTAGAGCTCTTAACGAGTATCTGACCGATACTCGTTAAAGTATTAAGTAAATACTTAAGGCTGGGGACTGATGGTATAAAGTCCTCTCCCAGGGTCGACAATTTATTGACATCTCCCTGAACAAATCGAGAGAGCCAGAGTGGTTATTCAACCCCGGATCTACCAGTATAGAACCAGTACGTTATCACGTTGAAACTGGGCTAACCTCTAACCTGTCCCACCCTCAAATCAAGTAGTATACTTATCAAATTCTCAAGCATACATTTTATATGCAAAGCAGGATGTTCCCACGGCAAGAGTTGACATAGGTGAGGCCATTTATGCTATATCATTCTATAAGTATATTAATTTTCTTTTTCGTGATTTAATCAGAGAATTTTTTTTAACCAGTATCTTAAATAATAATAATAATAAAAAATAAGAAATATATATTATGTCTACTCAAAGGTTTGCATGCGTAAGATTTCCGTCTTCTACATGAAAAAAAAAAATTAACAGTCATTAATAGTTTAGAACTCTAAGGTTTGTACTAGTAGCAAATTGGCCAATATTCAAACCCCTTCTTATGCATATTTACATTTAAAGTATGTTGACATCAAAGCGATATAGAAAGAAAACAGAGGGATCTGTATGAATAAAAGGGAGAGATAACGTGTGAAAAAGAAATTTATGTGGTCTAGCTCTACTTAGTATAAGTAAGCATTATAACAAATAATGAGCAATTAAATTAATGAAGGAACTGATTTAAATTAAGCTTCTGTATGCTGTTAATTATGAGAAACAAATAATTGAGATGATCGTTTAACAGTTACAGCACTCTTGTATTGAGCTGTTGAAGACTGTTTCAACCTGATTTAAATTTAATGATAGAGCAACATAAATTGCGACATACATTGCAATTATTAGTACTGATACCATTAAATAATTCTGATATATTATAGATTATGTATTAATGTATTGAAACTGGGGATACATCAGATGAGTTATCAATAAACAGCAGTAGAGTTTAGGAATTAATTATCTTGTTAATTTGTGTTGGTTATAATTTGAGAAAAAGAAGAGAGAGAGAGAGAGAGAGAGAGAGAGAGAGAGAGAGAGAGAGAGAGGAGAGGGAGAGATATTATAAAACATAAATTAATTATGAATATTATAAAGAATTATTTTTATATTCATAAAAATAATGTTATAATTGTTGACTCTATACAATTCACAGCACAATTTATTTAAATTTTATTTTTTGTTACCTTATAATATGAATATTCCAATTATAATGATTTTTTTTTTAATTTTTAAATTAATTTAATACTAATAGATTACCTACTTCCAGCTCTTATATTTAAATAATTGAGGTAGGCAAATCCGTACTTGAGGGACTTAGCAGTATTTATTTCTTGTGCTACATACATTTTCAATAAACCGAAATTCAATAATTTTGTTTTATGTAACAGTCACACAAGGCGATGCTATAGGGAATATGTGAAATCTGTACGGTATCCATAAAAGTGGTGTAAATAGTAATTGCTTTGACTTTTCTATGTTGCAATATTGCGAAAAAGAAAAAAAAGCACACCAAGGAGTATATACATTTGATTATGATGGGTAAAACGGTAATATGGTAGAGTGATTACTTTTTGCATGCTCAACCCTCCCACTCCTCGCTTACAGACGTCATAAAGAAATATATTAAGTCAATTCCTAGAACCTTAAAACATGTAAATTCACATTTCAGTTCAGAATCAATGAACTAGTGCTTTACAAAAGTGAATTTGGACAAAAGAGGTCATTGTGTCTTGACTTGAATCCATTGAGCTTGAACAAATCCTTAAAAGAACGTTAGTATTAATACCAGTAAAAAGGAATGTATCAGTTATTTTGTCATACTTTTCAGTGTACCGTAGATAAACAACAGGAATATCTCAGCTAAAGATAAACAAATATAATATAATATCAATAATTACAAAGATCTCAAGTATTTATTTCAGGATCAGGGTAGCTTAGTGACTGCATACTCGCCTCAGGACTCGCCTCGCCCCGGTTCAATTCTTACTCTGGCCTTGACTTTTTCACTTGGCAAGTGAAAAAACAATAGTCGGAGCCGAAGATGTATGATGTCAGGAATCGTTAAAGAACCCTCATGTCAATACGCTTCAGTTAGCTCAAGACTTAGGACTCACAATGTAGAATCACCCCGGTAATGTGGATCACCCATTGCTAAAATTGGTTCCAAATCAAAAAATGAGCCACACTTTCTACTCTTACAACAGTGCTAAAAGATGAAAGCCTATAAGCGCTTCAAATAATGTTAAAAAGTCAATGATATTGTAACTAAGCACTTTTTCAATTCAACTTGAAGATAAACTTCTTTGTTGAAGAAGTTATTGGGATAAATTGTGAACTCCCTTTATTGGAGAGGACGTAAAGACATCTTTCGTGAGCCCTTACGATATCAGATTCTCGTTGAAGCCCACTACCCTTAATAATGTTAAGTATCATGACATTAATGTGTGAACCCAGTTGTTTGGTATCGTCGGGAACACTATTAAACTGAAGGTTTATACATATATATATATATATATTAACTTCGACAGTCGACTTCGACGGAAATCAGTTTTCAGTTGGCATTTAAACGCCAAAGTAGTTAGTAATATGTATATTTAGTTAATATAAGTAGTTTAAGAACCTGACGATGACCCATGGGGCGGAAAGCTGGTTATCTTAGTTTAATCTAGTGTAGTGTTTAATTAAATATAGTTATCCCCAGTGAAGTGTTTATTTAGTGTTTCAGGCTTCTGAATGTCGTATGCTAGTTTGCTTTGGCAATTATTACCTGCTCAAAAGAAAATTGTAAGGAAAATAGAAGCTGTAAGTAGAAAAATCGTGAATGCAGAATCTGCTATCAAATTCAATAATATATATATATATATAACTGATTAAATAAAACGATTCCACGAACTAAATAAACTACATTGACATAAAGAACACACAGAAATGAAACAGAAACTCACTGCTATATTTCGTTGTTCTTGTCATCAGGAAGATAGAAACGAGCGCTTCTGGAAGATGGAAGCGACTCGTTTCTATCTTACTGATGATGAGGACATCAAAATATAGTAGTGAGTTTTTGTTTCATTTCTGTGTGTCCTTTATGTCAATGTAGTTTATATATATACATATCGTTCAAAAACGAAGAAAAGTAACACACAGAGAAAGAGACACACTTACTAACTCAAATTTTCGGATCATCTGTCTTCAGGAGAAAAGAGAGTGGGAGACCAAGTACGCCAGAAACTCAACGGCAGGAGACCGTCATGCTAACCAGGACTTTCCGTTAGTAAGTGTATCTCTTTCTCTGGGTGTTACTATTCTTCGTTTTTGATCGAGGTTTGGATCGACTTGCCAATTTTAATATATATATATAAATTCAAACCACAATAAGAAATGGGGAAAAAAGACTCACATCTTTCAACCGTAACAAGCGGTCTTCGTCAGTGTCAAAAACCCAACTGACTCTGACGAAGACCGCTTGTTACCGTTGAAAGGTCTTAGTATTTTTTCCCATTTTTTATTGTAGTTTGAACATTGATTCATGTTTTAAGTATTTATTCTGAAATCTTGTTTTCTATATATATATATATATATATATATATATATATATATATATATATATATAGGTGTGTTATCTAATCGGGATTCGGTTAAATTTTCTATGCTCAAAAATCAAACTCTCATTGCAGACGTTTCTGTTTTATTTAAAACCTTTTTCATAGGCCTACAAACAAAGGATGATAAGAAATTTCTTATAACTTATTATCCTTCTATTTTTTATTATCCATTGTTTGTAGGCCTATGAAAAAGGTTTTAAATAAAACTAAAACGTCGGCAATGAGAGTTTGATTTTTGAACCTAGAAAATTTGACTGAATCCCGATTAGATAACATAGCTATTCTATCAAACGGTCAATATATTATTGAATCTCTTACATATATATATATAGATCTTGGAAATGATTTTCTCATTATTATGCCATCGTTTCGATATATTTATACATCTTCATCATGGCTACAATATTTTCAAAATTAATATCAATTTCAATATGGTTAACAATAATAACATTACAACATGAATATACGATGTATCAGCATGTAAAATAAGTATATGACGTTTCTTTTTTATGTTATAATATATGAATTAACTGTTTACCTTGAGTGTGCAGGAATTATTATTTCTATATTTGCTGCATTTAGTTGTTTTTTAATTATAGAGACATGTTGGTTTTTCACAACTAAGATTACTATAGCAGATTTTACGATACATTCTAATTGCTGCGTGTATTCGTATATTCAAGTTCTAATATTATTATAGTTAACTAAATTGTAATTGATATTGATTTTGAAAATATATTATCCAATCTTGTTTCTGTGGCCCTGAGGATGGTGTAAATATAGATCGAAACTTTAGCAAAAAGGAGTATTAAATTTAAACCTAGACCTCTGAAAAATTGACTGAATACTGCGTTAAATGAAGAGGTCAGGAACATATCAAGAGTAAATAGATAATAGTGTTTTTCTTTGTTTCCCATTATCTTAACAATTTTTGTTAAATTCTTCCATCATACTAATTAGTGATCTTATAAATTGCAGTAAGCGTATAGAGGGAATCAAATGTAATATATGGAAAAAAGTCATTTAATTTTACTTCATTATGTGCTGGTACTTTTCCATGTTTTATGGTAATCCTCAAAGTAAATAATGAATGCAAGGTTGAAAACACTCTTCATGTAATTTGCTATTTTATTTGAACTGATTTTGCAGGTGTTTATTACTTTCTTAAAATAATTAGTTGAATACGTTCAAATTTCTTCGAACTAATATGAACTGGTTTGTATACGAAATCAGGAAACGTCTTGTCCGGAGCAAAATTGCATTATCCTTGTATCAAGTGATTATCAGTAGTATTTAGTTACAGTAGAGATTTGGATATCGGTTATTGGGCAATTTCCATTCGTCTTATGTTTCATTATGTTTACGTCTCTATGGACACACATATCTAGAATAATATCCTTATATTTAGGAAAATATATAAAAACAAAAAAATATAGGGATTTTCAACATCAAAAAAACATATAGTTGTCTCTCAAATTTCAGTAATTAAATTACATTCTTTTAAATCTGTGTCTATTCGCGTAATTTTATAGACATAAAATTAAACGATACCATTATAGACATATATGTAAAAGTACGTAAGTGTGCTATAACAATACATGAATGAGGAATAAAAAAAAGCACCAAAATACAAATAAAAAAAAACTAAAAAACTTTGTTTTCAATATGTAGTATCGCACTACTACATACATCGCACTACTGGGAATGTACATCGACAAACGACTGACGTGGAATCCATAAACAAGACTAAAACGACAAGACCTAAGAGACGATACAAGATGATGTCTAGACCTCTCGACAAAAGATCAAATTTGACTCTAGACAACAAAAGATAGATGTATACTACAGTACTTAAACCGCTTTGGACTTACGGACTCGGCATCTGGAGATCAAACAAGCGTTCAAACATTCAAAGAATCTAAACAGCCCAATCCATAGTCCTTCGGAAAATTGTACAAACTCACTTTTATATTTCTAATGATACCATTCATGACGATTTGACAATTTCTTTTATCCACCAAGAAATCCGATCACGATACCACAAATTTCATTAATCTTTACCCACGAACCTAAACGATTTAATTCAGCAATTATCATACCACCAGATTCCTACCAACTCTATTAAAAGGGTAAAAATATCTTAGCCTCGAGATCTACTCAGCAATGCTAACTAATTTCAAGTGATCAGAATAATTTTAATGGAGTACCACTAATGGGTGGTTTTCCACTCTTTTATTTTATTTTATTTTTATGTATCATGTATCGATATTACTTGTTACCCTTCTAAGGGTTGTTGTAATATAATAATAAATAAAAAAAAATATGTAGGTCATTTATCTTGCTTTCTTATTACGAGTATATACCTTTGTAATTTGCTGCAGAGAAATATAACGATTTATCAAAATTAATGTATTGAAAAAATATGCATTTACTAAATGAGCTGATAAATATTAATTAAAAATTAAAATGGTTTGATTAAGACAGCAGGCAGTTCTGGTAGAGTACTCGAGCTTTCTTTAACCCACTGCAAGTTAATAAAGCATGACTGAAGACGAGCGAGCTGATTTAAAAGGAGGAGAGTCGCTTTCCAAAGACGTGATCGCCGCCACTCTGCCGCGTCTCTCCTCCAATAATTACCATCGACAAGCACAAAGCTTTGCTTTAATTATATCAACCTTGTCAACTCGTAGCAAGCCTTCGTACACTTCAATCTCGGTACAACTATGAAACTTCTGATCAGCATTCTTCTTGAAGTAGAATAACTTCTTTTACTTCACATTATCAAATATATATATATATATGAGTTGTAAAATTATAAATATGTATCTTATTACAAAAAAAAATTATGTGAAACGCTACAAGACTTTCATTTACATAATAGTGGATATGTGTTTGAATAAATTAAAATTAAATAACAAATCAAGCATAGATAATCTTGTATGAAAAAAAAACCATTTGTGGAAAAAAAAGTACTTGCATTATGTGTGTTTACTTTTTGGGATTACCTTTCAATCATTTGAAGTGAACTTACGAAATGAATGTACCAAGAATCGTATTAATTAATTGATAAAAATATTTAGAGCTTGCATTAATAATATACGAGTATAATTTTAACTGATGGTTGTTCAACTTAAATCAGATACGTTTAAAAGTTAGTTTAACTCTATCCTGGAACAGTTTTCAGAAATTTTAGTCTTTTCTGAAAGGCAATTTCTACTCGGATCTCTCCCTGTACATATTATATGTCAATAAAAGAATTCCAGTGAAAATAGTGTAGAAAGGTTTAAACCAAATATATTTTTTTTTTATTTTCAAATAAAGTATCCCGTAAGAAAGACAATATTGATACTAAGCTTTCTGTTTCACTTCTGGAATTTTAAATATGAAATTTGTTGTATATAACTATTTTGGTTTGAAGATATCCTGTGCAAACTTGTTCACACAACCTGCACACACTTGTGACGCACGCACAGACAGACCATTCTGTAAAAGCTATTTCATTGACCTCAGGAAACTTCGAAACGAGTATTTTCTTTGGAGATCGATATTGAAATTTCGACAACAATGACAAAATTTTCGTAGCTTTATATTTCGTTTAGGAGGGGGAAAGGATTGGTATCACTCCAAAACTACTTCAAACTGTCAATGGATGACGTCGTTGAACAGAAGAATAATCATTGTTACTCAGTTATATATAGCCTTATTATGTATATAGCCTTGTTTTTTAATTCATTTTGATATTCATATGAAATCACTAGTACAACATTTAGACAAATAAAGTTATTACCTATCAACAATGACAGTAAGATTTTCAATTATCTTTCATTTATCATGATTATTACAATGTCCAAATTCCTTTTAATTTGGATTATGCACTTTTCCATTAATAGTTCATAGCTGAAATCAGTTACAATATGGTTATTTACTCATGATGGTAAAGTTAAGGAAACTAAGCTGGACACCCAAAAAGAAAACTCTTCGAATTCTTAATGCTGTTCTTTCAATTTGTCTGAGATGATGAGGAAGTATTGAAGCTCGAATTGGGTTTCATCTTAATTGCATTTACATTAGGTCCTCTCCATCGAAGGAATATCAAAGTACCAGAAGGGTTTTCTTTCATAATATGGTTAGGTTCAGTTTATTCCCATAAGAGTATCAAATATCCCTTAGATTATGGTTCTCTCTATAGTCCCCGTGAAGGTTATAAATTCAGATTTAGTTTTACTTGTCTAAATTAATGTCAATCTTTTCACTATTGAGAGAATACCAAATTACTTCTATTTTGCTTTTTTTAAAGTTATAAAATAGAATAATTTAATCATTTCCAGGGTATGATAAAATATATTTTTGGTTTATTTTTAGCTCTACCTGGTGTAATTTTATTCTTTCAAAGAATATATAAATTCCTATGCCTTTAGTGTTTGTTGTATTCTAGATTTAGTAAGAGAGTATCAAATTAAATTTGTGTTTTTTTTTTTAAATTTTAGTTACAGTTTATGCTCTTGCCTCGACGAACTGTTATTAAATTTTTGTTTTATTTCACCTATTCAGAAATTTAAACTTTAGCCATTGGTAATTTCCAAGTAAGAATTTGCAGCTGCTATGTTAGGTGAACATAATAATGCCAAATCGTAGGTAATTTCTGTATGATCCCCGTGCTTGGTTAGCTATGCCACATATGTTGTGTGGTTTCATCCTCCAACGCGAGGGAAGGAGATATTGTTGATGTGTGGTGAAAGAACTTTCATACAAAAAAGTACCCTTTTTAGTTCCTATATTGGTTGAAAAGAAAGAATATATGATTATATTCAAACACCCCAACAATCATTGACAATATTATTATTACTCATCATTAATGTTTAATAATAAAAACATCATAATCAAAAATATATGGAAATGATTTTCCAAATCTGTCAGCGAAGTAAAGATTTTGTGAAGATTTTATAGTAATAGTAGCCTTTGGGATGAAGAGCTGTCCTAATATTCCAGTCGGGTTGGGTTCTCTGGTGCCCAGCTGGCCCTCATAAATCAAATTATTAACTTTTTTTATCTTCCAGTTGTAGTACTGAAGTAGCTGTGGTCCCCTGGGCCAAACATGCATCACAATTAACTGAGACATAACTCATCTTCTTTGTGTGAGGCGAGACATTTGTAAATACATGAAAATATAAATAAAACTGAATAGTTCAACAATATTGAATTAACAATCAATTTTAAAATCTTCTCATAACATAAATATTCTGGGTCAAACATTTATGTAATAAACAAACAAAAAATATACTTATTAATTAAAAAGTTCATAATACACCAAAAGAACTGAAGAATAAAGAATATTTAAATACTTCAAAACTGAAAAAAGAAACAGTATGCAGGAACTTTAAAAATTAAGATTCTCAGGAATCTTTGATTTTTAAACTCTTCTAAAAGTTTAATTAATGTAGTATTATTGTTAATTAACCGTGATTAGTTATTTTCGATAATATTTCTTTATTTTATACATTGTTAGGAGATGTAGATGGTGTGAAGGGAAAACATCTAAATGATTTCGTAGATTGGCTATATATTAAATACATTAACTTTCATTCTGTAAAACACTATCCAAAGTTTATACGTATGTATCCAAAGTTTATTCTTCGAAAAATAATAAATTAAATTATCCCATATCTTAAATTAAAAGTTAACTTAAAACGACATTTTTTCATACATTTTTCACACATTTTTCAAATAAAATAGAAATGTCTGAAAGTTTTAAAAGGGTAATTTTGTCTTAAATTTTCAATGTAGAAGGATGTCAGATAAACTATGTAATAGCTCCACTGGCCATTGGAACAAAAGCCATGTTCTCCTGTAAGAGATTATTTCGTAACACGATATCTATAGTTTCGCTTTTCAAAAAAGTTATTACTCTTGTAGTTATATTAATGATATTATATATTGATAAGTGGATCAATCACTATCTGTACTACCTCCAGAAATGAAAGACTAATAAAATTATATACCCAAGAAGTTTGATAATAAGTTACTTATAGTAAAGTTGAGTGTAGGCCACTCCAATTTTTTTGTATTTTTGTTTTATCTTTATATTTGTTTATTTTTCGCTGTAATTTTTTTATTTCCACCTTTATTCTAATTGGTACTCACATTTCAATCTTTTCCCCATTTTCATTCCTTTTCTGGGACTTCCAGAAATTTACTCATTGATTATCTATCCACCGGTAAATTGCTAATTAACTCTCCATATAATGACAGATCGAGGTATATGAGTCTTACTACATGTGTTGTCTTTAGTTATTTGACTATCTATGTGTGTAATTGCAACAGTAAACACATGTGGCTCTACGATTAAAGTGTCATTTATTAAATGTTATGCCTCAGTTAGGCTCAATATTTCCATGTTGACTGATGATTACAGTGGCATATACATACACAAAGTGTTCGTCCAAATTGGCAGTAAACTCGTATAATTTTTCTATTCAAATACTCATTAGCTTCTACATTAACTAGTTCTTTGTTAATTGCCTGCAATATTTGTACTTGTTCCACAAATAGTGTTGGATTGGCAGTAATTTCCAAAGGAAGGTGGGTGATGTAAGACATGGTCTTTATACTGTAACTTTACGCTGTAATCCAAGGATTTCAGACCGACAATGATAACCGAACAGCTATATTATTACTATAGACTTTTCTATAACACAATCTTTCGGCATTCATGGTTCATCTTCACTATCTTCTCTCTTCTAGTTAGTTTGGGACTATTTGTATATTTAATATGTTTTCCTTTTGTAATTTAATTGTATAATAGTCGAAGTTAATAAATCTGATGGTAATCTATAAAAGAGGAAAGTTTGTGTAGCAGATTATGCTGCAGAGATACTATAGTCGATTTGTTAGTTTTCATTCATTGGTAAGGACCTCAGATCCCTTGGATATAGTAGTACTAGCAGAACTACCCGGCGTTGCCCGGGACAAAATAAGAAAATAATGAAATTATGGCTAAGTATTGAATGAAGCAAAGAATCTAAACTTCTAAGTATATATTTCTATCAGAAATTCTATAACAGTATAGATCAATGTATGATGTCGCTCTTAGCTGCGATTGATTAGCCCGTATGAAACGAAGTCTCTCAGACTCAATCTTGGCATACATATCCACAGCATATTGATGGAAAAGGTTTTGACTTCTATGGATATGATTGAAAGAGTTGCCCCTGATCATAAATTGGTATGCATAGAAGGCCATGCATGATACGGTCTTTTGAACATTGTTTCCAGCTTGGGGAACATTAATGTGATAACCATCTTCCCCCTTAGGAAATAGTAATGGATACTGGAGAGCATCATATGATCTATGGAGCTCACTAACATATTGAAGTTGATTGTCTCTTCCTCTAAGGATTATGTCACGTGGCTTCCCAAGATCTTCCCCTGCTATAATTATAGCAACTTCATTACAATCTGGAGCATTATATCTTCGAGAATGCTCCCCAGCTGGTCTTTTGTCAGCATCGATTAATATCTTCATATCGGGAGTTGGATCATATTCTAAAGCATACTTAAAGCTTTTCACATAGCTGTTTTCTTTATGAAGCATTTTTTGTAAATCATCTATCAGATCTTGCCTAGTCACTGCATTGAGTCTAGATCTTGTTTCGGCCTGTTCTTTCATATCACTGATAAAATAAATTTGTAGAAATTTAGGCTCTTCTCCTTGAAGTGGCAAAAGGGATCCAACCCTGTGATAAACTTGCCCTTGAATCTTGAATGTAGGCATAAATCCAGGTTCATGCACTTCTTTAGCTCCAAAAGAAGTCATTTGAAAAGCATTATTGTATTTTTGAATATTTTTTAGGAAGTGTTGTGATTCTGGACTGTTACCAAGGAGAAGATTATTCAAAGGTTCTGGAGGAACAGATGGTAACTTAAGTTTCACTTTTCCACCTTTACAACACATTCCTAGAGTTTCATTCTTCCACTTTTTTGCCTCACAGAATTGACAAATGGTGTTCATGCCTTCAATTTTTATAACGAATTCTTCACAGTAGTCATAGCTTGGATCATATGAGTATGCACATAAATGCCATTGATCAATATTACCATATCGTTGATTTGCCATTCTTGCTTTCTTCTGTTGAAGATTTTCTGTTCTTTCTTCTGCTGATGCTCCTCTAATCCTCCGAGTGTCTCTTAATCTTTGATCCATGAGTCTTTGTGACCTCTGCTGGTCTGATTCTTGCAGGAGTTTTTGAGACTGCCTTTCTTGCATATCCTGTAATCTATTTGTTCTTTGTGCTGTTGATTCTAATTCCAGTCTATGTATTTGTCCCACACTCAAATTTTGAAGTCGTTGCGATCTTTGTTCATCTGATTCTCTTGCTAATTTATGAGCTTTTCATTCTCTGTCATCCTGAAGTCTTTGTGATCTTCTTTCTGAAGTTTCATTTTGACGAAGAGATGCTGTTCGTTCCCTTTGTTTGGCAAGTCTTTCCAATTTCTGTTCTTCTGTCTCACTTTCTCTTTTCTTCTGCATTCTAACTGCTGCAGGAGATTTCGTAAAAGTAGATTTCTTCTTGGGCGGCATTGTTGATAAGTACTTTTTTCTTTAAATCACTAAACAAAACAGAGATGTACACTCACTGTAAACAAAATTAATACTGTTACTTTTGTAAATTGAAATGTCCTTTATATACCTTTCCAAATTTAGTCTAAACATTGTTCTTATTTTATTTTTATTTTTCAAAGAATTGCACCATTTTCATCTTGTATTTCACCATAATTAGAAGTTATTGCACCATAACTTGGGGGATGCCTCTGGTACCCCCTTAGTTTTGTTCATTTACCCCCAAAGACCTCCCATGCCAAGTTTCAGCCCAAATTGGTCCAGTAGTTTTGATTTCTATAGAGAACAAACAGATATATAAACAAGACACTACGAAAATATATATAGAGATAAAGTGCATGTCTCTGTCCAACTTACGTTGGGAATTACTGCCAATTCAGCGTCAAGTGACACAACGAATGAGTCAACGCAGAAGCTGATGCGAATTTTAATACAATATAAAAAGTCGGTCGTATAGGTAGAGTTTAGCAGTGACGGCTCATGCATAAACAAACACTGTAGAGTTTTTGTCATTATTGGCAGTTGTATTAAAGTTTCCACTCTTCAAATTATTCATTTTAAACTTCAAATGTAATAGAAAAGTCCTTCATCAGAGCAATGAGGGTCCAAAGAGATTAAGAGAGTTTATATGTAAGCAAAGAACATCAGAAATGAAGTCCTTCATCAGAGCAATGAGTGTCCAAGCAGATTAAGAGAGTTTATATGTAAGCAAAGAATATCAGAAATGAAATTCACTTTTTATATTTGAATCATAGCTGTGATAATTGAAGGAATGCTTTTTGAAGGTCAACGATTCTGCTCCTGTCGACGATCAGATCTCTATAAGATTAGATGTGTCTAAAAAACCGACACACACACTTCGGGGCTCTAATTTTTGAAGAATTCGGTAATTGATATTTAATTAAGCTCTAATCGTTTCACTCTAATTTCAGCAGTTGGTTATCTTCTGTAGAATAGCAGACAACAAAGGCTAAGAATACTATTCTTCCAAAAACATGAGGTACTGACAAATGGAATCTATCTATTCCTACATTGCTCGACTTGCCAGTAATGAAGACAAAAAACTGTCCACCCATCCAAATCTTCTTGTTCGGGAACTAAATCCTACTCTCAACCCTTCCTAATCCCACGATCCTCAAAGTTTCCTACTTAAACTAAAAATGATGACCACATGACTCCAAAAGTATACAGTACCTCAGAGAATGCAAAGCCTGAAGACCAAACGATCACAAAGACGACACATTCCCTTACTGACTGACTCCCCCATTCTTGACATTGTTTACTGACCCAACAAAAACAGCAGGATGAAAATCTAGCAGTAGTGGGCCTCTGCTCCGGAACTCCTATTTACGACATGTACTGTTGTGCATGGTAATATTCGTTGGTCGTTGGTCGTTGTTTCCATGTTTTTACTTTTTATAGCTGCAGCTCAGAATGTCTTCATGTATAATCTTCAGCTCTTGGAATGACCAAGTTTAACTGAAGATTGACTTGTTCAGATCCTGGTGTTGTGACTGATGACTCCTCACCACTCTTCATGGCCTAAGGCCTGAGGCACTGCTCTGTCGCTTCCAGCTTTCTTCCACAATAATGATCCAGTTGATTGATCAACTAAAACTAACCGACTATCTGCAAAAGGTGCCCGACCATCAATAGACGCCAGGTCTTTAACCTTTTTATAATGCTTATTTCTTTTTCAAAAATTCATAACAACAGAAATTTATTAAGTAAGTACTTTGTAAATTAAAAACCTTAAAAATGGTACATAAAAATTTTCAACAGATGTCATTCATTCCATTAGGAATAATTAATAAACCGAAACACATATCTTACTAAATTTTTTAAATGAATATAATTTCCAATTGCTAACAAACTAAAAAAATCCTATCATCAATTATCTTTCATTAAGAAAATAAAACAAACGATGAAATACCATAATTTTGATGTATAACTATTTGTAAGTTGATTAGAAGTATTTCAACTTAAGCTGATTTTAAACGGCTTTTGAAAACAAAAGGTATACTTATTTATTGCCGTAAAGTTATATTGCAATCGTATATCTAAATTCAATAAAGTAAATGCTTCTGCCGCATTACTTTAATTGAGGATTTCTTTGGAATTACTTAAATAATATTATAACTTATATTAAATAAAATAATTAAACCTGTTAATATTTATATATGAAAGAAGCAGAATTAATTAATTATGAGGGTAAATAACAGAAAAAATATGTACAGATCAACAACTAACTAAAGTAATCAATGTATAGCACGTTAGAAGGCTATATCTATTCGATGTAATCATTGAGAGTGAACGATAAACAACAGTACACTTATATATCAGTGTATCTTTATATATATATATATATATATATATATATATAAAGTCATATATATATATATATAATACTTGTTAATAGTCATCACCAGGAGAAGATGTGGTACTGTTTAAAGATGAGAGTCACCTAAAGAGTTTTACAGAATGTTAGGAAAGCTAAAGAATAATAAAATAAAATAAATAAAAATAACATTTAAATCAACAAAAAAATTGATATTAATTAAGAAAATTAGCAAAGAAAATTATAATAAAAATGAATAAAAAAATAATGGTTTAAAAATTGAGATAAAATAAATTAAGAGTTCAGTTAATACCAGGGCGTGAACGTGCTCCTAGGAGCCAAATGTGGGTCTCTTCAGAAGTACTTCATGTGAAATTTCTATTGAGACGGGGTATTTTCTTTAGAATTACCCTCACCCATTTCCATCGTATTCCCAGTCAGTTTTACCATAGACACTCACCCTTAGGTATGTACTCTCTTCCTTATCTTATTTTATTTTGTACCATTTACTTTATACTATAGATAACTCTCTGACGATATTGTATTTTTTTAGTTCATGTCTGAAGAAGAACACTTCGTGTTCGAAACGCGTTGTTTATACTAGGAGTCTTAAATTTCTATATGTGGAGTCTATTTCGTTAGCTTTTTACCCTAAAATGATTAATTATTGTTTATTTTGTATTTTTTTGTATTTTTTATATTGTCTATTACATGTATAATTATTTCATTTATTTGATTTGTTTATATTTAGTTTTATCTTTTCTCTCTTATTTTTGATAATTAGCCCTAGCGATGACGCGTTCGAGGCGCCTTACAAAGGTTTCCCTATACCAGAGCTCGAACATCTGAAAATCTTTTCTATCAGCTGTCTGATGAGCGTCTGACCAGCTTGATCCAGCTTGATAATATCGAGAAGAACGCTTTAGCCATAACTCCTTTGACCATGCGTTTCACATGACCTACATGTAAATCGATTCTTCAATCCAGCGCGTTTTCTCAACAAATGTTCCATGCTATTGAGTCACACAGGCGACCTAATTACTATTTTAACTGGTACGCCATCTACTGGAAGTAATAATGGAGGACTTGCTATGCACTGTTTAAACCCTTGAACCAGTCATTACCTCTAAAACTCGCTCACCAATATGAGTAAAATGTAATTAACTTAAAAGATTTATTTCAACCATATAAAGTAAAAAATCATTAAAACTCTTTTAATATCTTCATGTCTTATAATGCCTATTCTAATCAGTATATTCCCATATTTAAACACCAGTTTTCAAGTTTAAAATACTTGATTTTCATTTCTATTCTTTGTCCTATATTTAGTTACTTTAAATAAGTTTAATATTAAAAATTTAAATAAAGAAAAAAGGTTGAACATTATTGAAGGAATACAGCATCAGGACAGACGTAAGATATAGTAAGCCACAGTCGAGCTCCTTTTGGTCTTCTCCGTAGAGACTTGACTGTTCTGTTTAGGCCAAACACAGGACATGCCTTTGTACAGTCAAGAGTAAGAAGTGTAAGTATGGGGAGTATCAGGTTGCCTAGTAAATCGACTGTACTCACATCTGCTGACCTGTGTAGAAGACCTGGGAGTAGCCTGCCTAGCATTCTAGCTGGTCGAGAACGAAACAAAATTGACTTTGTTTACACTTCCTGAAAGAACGTAACACACACACACACACACACTTATATATATATATATATATATATAAAGATTTCACATAAACACGTGAAATAACAATCAATGATCAAACCACAAAAAGAAGTTGGGTTTTTGACTCTGACGAAGACCGCTTGTTACGGTTGAAAGATCTTAGTCTTGTTTTGCCATTTCTTTTTGTGGTTTGATCATATATATATATATATATATATATATATATATATATATATATATATATATATACATCACGAGTTGAAAATTGAAGTAGATTAACACACAGAGTAAAGAAATACACTTGCAAACTCAAATTTTGTGGGCAATTCGTCTTGAGGAGAAGAAAAAAGAGGGACCAAGCACGTTGTAGACGCAACAACAAGTAACCAACCCTGAAATAAGCAATACAAGTTGGGTAAATATAAAGGAATCAAAGAGAATTGGAGAGCAATTTAAAAGAAAGAACATATATATATAAGAAGGCGATTAGTGTGATATAAAGCATCCTAATATATATAAAAATATATAAACTAAATAAAAAAATCATAAGAAATAAAAAACAAAATGAATTAGTCATGCAGAATTCTTTTCTCCTGGAGACGATTTGCCCGAAAGTTTAGATTGTAGTTGTGCTTCTTTACTCTGTGTGTTACTCTTCTTCAATGTTGAACTCATATTTGGTCCAGTTTGAATCATCTTTCCGTTTATTAAGTGATATATATAATATATATATATATATATAATATATATATATAATAAGGTTGTTCTCTAATCGGGGTTCGGTCAATTACATTGTTGTTCCTTTAAATAATGTAAATTTCATTTTCTTAGTTAAAAAATTCTTACTTCTGCCTATGAAAAAGGTTTTAAATAAAACCGAAACGTTGGCAACGAGAGTTTAATTTTTTATCCTGCAAAAATTGACCGAACCCCGATTAGAGAACACACCTATTCTATCAAACGGTCGATATATTATTGAATTTGTTATAATATATATATTATATATATATATATATATATAAAGAAAAATAAATTTAGCTACTCTTTAAAGTAGATAATTATAATATATATATATATATATATATATTATATATATATATTACATTAACTATAAAAAAAACAACACAAAAGTTCAAATTCTAATCAATTTAATTATTTGATTTATCCATATGCAGCTAGTATCATTTGCAAGAGTTCATGAAAATTCTGAACTAATGTGTAAAATTGACAATTGAGTGAGTCAGTAAACCCTCTTGTGGAAGGATAACAGTAATTTCTGAAGAAATCAAAATTTTAGAAATATTATTTGTGAGAGAAAAAAAGAAGGTGAGTTCAAGCTTGGTGAAATTAGCAGAATGTACCCTCTGAGGCTCCGCTTTTCTTTTGTGTTGTCAACCTGATGGGTCATACTTATAGTGTAAAGAAAAATATAATCTACATTAAGTAAATAATAATATTAGTAGAACATTGATTTAGCTGAATTTATAACCAAGTTATAAACAAACTGTATAATATAAATTCGTTTGGAGTTCATTTAAAAGAATGGTTCTCAAGAATTGCTAACTCCCAAAGGAGCTAATCAAGTTTAAATAAGCCACTTATTTACAAGGGTAAATAGGGGCTGGCTCTGTATTAGCACAATGGGAGAATGTTTCTCACCAGACTGATGTTCGACCCAGCTACTGGATCTCAAACTAAATAAATCGGTGAGAAGGTGAAATTCTCATTTCAGTGTATGTAACGTTAAACCTTATAAATCGTTCTTTCTCTTTCTGTTTATAACAATGAAAGAACAATTTTTCTTAAACATTTGATGTATGAATTCCAGTATTTTACAGAGGTGAACAAAAAATGATTTACATTCATCACTTTCTTTAAAACTCATACATGAAAGGTTCCCTAGGGTGTAGGTATAATCAAATTGAACATAAACAGGAAAAATTGAGACGTATTAAATTTATGGCCTAAACAACTCGTAACTATTTTGAATGTGTTGTTTAATTTTCTTTTGTTTTTCTGTATCAGTTATCTTTATTTAACATGTTGTTAAATTTGTAATTCATGTATTTAAATGAATGTAATTTATGTATATATATAAATCACTGAAAAAAAAGCAACACATGAAGAACGAAAAAACTTCCTTGGATGAATATTTCGAAACGAAGTTCGTCTTCAGGAAGAGAGTAGAAGAGAAGAAGAGTTACGTTCGTTCAAGACTGTCGGTGGAAAGTCCTGAACGAACGTACCTCATCTTCTTCTCTTCTACTCTTTTCTTGAAGATGAACATTGTATGTTGTGTGTTTGATATAGAAAGAAAAGTTACGAAATCTGCATAAAAATTGAAAGTACATTCTTATGTACAATTTTCAAGAACATTTTAAAAGTAGTCATGAATTATTACGTATCCCAAAAGAGAAGCAATGAAAAACAAAAGCATCAGTCTATATACCTACTTTTTGATTAAATTTAAACCATATGTATAAGACTCTAAATAATTCAATATTTTCTAACGAATAATATTCAAGAAACATTTATAGCTGATAGCTGATAAACCAATCCAAAAACATAGGCAGAATTTAAAAATATCTGTATTTAGAGCTGTATTATCTAATGCTAATAATGATAATTGCAGTAATACTTAAATTAGTATTGTAATTTAGATTAATATTAGATATGAAATTTCAAGTTGTTAAAATTTCCAGAAAATGAGTACCCGCTTTGAATAACGACTCTGAAGGACCTTTTGTAGATCTACTTTTACCCCAAATCAATAGGGAGGCAAATATATCACGCTGGGGTGAGTATATGAAAACATATATTGTGAACATCTTTCAGAAATTTGTCTAAAGGGATAGCAACAATAAAGAAAACAACCGAAAAGTAAACTGAAAAAGAGATGGACTTTTATTAATTAATTAATTAGAACTATGATTAATTAATTAAGTATTAAATACGTTAAGTATTTTTTAAAAACCTCATTAAGCTATTTAAAAGTTAATAGAGTAAAACGTGATTATTGAATGACGCAAAACTGATTACATTTATTAACTTTACTTTACTTTCTGATGACAAATATTATAGCTGAATACCAGTATTTTAACTGCCGCACCATTTGATAGAGTGATTCTAAATACTTCAATCATGTGAGTTGCCTTTGTTTATTAAAAGTATATTGGATTGGTTTGGCTGAAAAGAAAAAGGCTGCTAATGAACCAGCAAAAGAAAGAAGGGAAACAGTTTGCTTATTACTCTTTGCTGGTGGCAACACTGAGCCTGATCAGGGAGCCACAAGACTGTCTAATGATGGAGATAAAGCTCTCTGTACGAGACAATGAATGTCGACAGAGCAACATCTAATAAGGGGTAATGGCTGCAATATATGAACTTGGTTATATTAAGAACAAAAGAAGGTAAATAATTTGCTCTTGAAGATGTGTAAGTTAGCAAAACTTTTGACATCTTCAGTAGAATAGATGTGTGTCTTTTGTTTATCGTAAGTTGGACTTGGGTGTGTTTTTCTTTCATCTTCTAATACCTGTTTGTGAAGGTGACGTCATGGAGGCTGGGTGACCTGCTCAAGGTGATGGCAGGTCGACAAGAGCTGCCTGATTTGTATGTACCAGACATGACTGCCTTCCTCACATAAACCCTTCCGGACCACCAGCCTCACCTGTCTTCATACATCTAACGCCACGTCTCTTCTTAACACACAGCACATACAAATATCTCAGCTTTGGAAACTTTACTCCTATAGACAACATACGAAAACGTAGAGGTCAGGTGTTATAACAAGATGCCTGCTTGCCTTTAGTACTGAACATTGCAGGTTCAAAACTTAGCAGTCACCCCAGATATTTTAGATGAAACATGGAAATTTTTGTGCACACCATCCCTCAGAGATAGCGTAAACTTGTTGGTTCTAAGTCTTGAAAAAATACAATAAATTAAAGTTCTATACGATGCGATTTAGCTTTAACAGTACATTATCAGGTACCGTTTAATATCTACAGTCATATAGAATCAACAGAGTAATGTAGCCCGCCCATTACTACAGCTGGAGCCAAATAATAAATGAGTCACATTTCCTTCCCCTAAAACAACCCTAAAGGTGGAAACCTACAAGTGCAAGCGCTAGAAGCAACATGAAACTTAGTAGAACCAAAGCCCTCTCAACGTACTTATTTTCAAATAAGCTTTCATACAATTGTGTGAAGGGAGTACACATGTTATGCCCTCTCTTATTAATAATAAATTGTACCAATACACGTTTTTACAGTGTCGCAAGGAGGGTACTAATACATGGCCATACTCTATTATATTTAGTTAGTTTTGGCTAGTTTGCTGATTTCATCATGTACAAATTTTTTAATGCATTACCGATGGACAAAGTCATAACTTGTGGAATTATTCCACGATTCATTGTTAAGCGTAGAAAGCATAAGTTAGTTGCACAAACTGGATAGATATTTTAAAATAACCACTAGAATAACCCAATAAAAATAACAAGCAATGCTAACACACTCACCCACCCACCCATACCCCCCCCCCCCCACACACACACAGACAGATATCATCAAAAACACTTCATAAAACGACTTTTGGGACCTCAAAACATATAATTCCGTCAAAATCTGGAGATCGAATTTTTTCACGATCACTATACTTTACTTATAGTAATGTAATATACTGATGCTATAGCAGAAATAAAAAAATATAAATGAAAACAAATTATTTCTAGGGTTGTCATATTTCTAATAATTCTCCCTGAGAATGAACATCGTATTTCACATTTCTTGCCACTAAGGTTCATTTCGCATCCCCCCCTCCCTCCCTCCCAATGTGGACACATCATTCTTACTCCACTCTCTTACACATAACCTCTAGTACCATAAACGTTATTAAAATTGTCAAACAATAGAACCTGGGTTTATGATTGTATTTTTTTATCTATAAGAGTATTACAATTAAAATTAATAAAAATACAAACTTTAAAATATTAAAGGATTTTGATTTGAAAAAGTACCTATAAATTTACAATACTCTAATTCGAAACAAAAATATGAACTAAAATGAAAAGGTATTTCATTTCAGGGTGGTTGTTGATAGACCTACACGTATACATAGATGGTGGAGGTGATTAGGTGATAAAGCTGAAGGTCATTGATAAGGAATCATCCCTTGATTAATCCAGGAGCAGTGTTGTAGAATGACTACACTGTAATAATTTCGTTCTAATTACATTCGCAACGCTCTCTGCTCAGGGATATCACAACGTGGATTACTATAGACCAGCGTTTCTCCAAAGTGGGCGGTACCGCCCCCCTGGGGTTTGTCCAAGTGGTTTATATGGGGCGTTGTAACGCAAAAATAGGGGGTTGGGGGTGGTAACGCAAAATATGCGGTTTGAAGGGCGGTAACTAAAAAATAGATGGTTGGTGGCGACAGTGTAGTAATGTAGCAGCTGGCTGCTACAATACTTACACCGTCGTCCCAAACTGTTGGCGTAACAATCAAAATCTAGATGTAATAAATAAAAAATAAGAATTTCAAAAGATATCGCCTTCTTTTACCTGAGGATTAAGGGTCATTCCCGTCCGAAAGTCAAGCGTTTTGTGGAAAAAATGGAATAAAAATATAAACAGCTCTTTCACGTATGTCCTATGAAGTTGTAAGCCTTGATCGGAATAAATGAGTTTTCGTCGAGATATGAAGAATGAAATGATCTTACCTATATAAACAGTAGACCGCAATCTCAATTCTGTAAAGATAGATTGTGCTGTAGATTGCATGACAGCTAGACTCTAGCTGTCTAGCAGCTAGAGAAACATTTGAAAACCTCGGAAGGTAACTAACTTGATTTATTTGGTGGTTTTGTCCAAAAAAGTAAAACCTGAATAGTAGAGGTGATTCGTATAAGCTTTTTGACATATCTTTCCATTTTATGGGTAGAGGGCGCTGGCAGGCTATTCTAGAAGACACAGGGACTTGGTTCTATTTAGAAGACAAGGGCGCCAGCCAGAAAAATTGAACCGTCTTAGACGTATGGTATATGCTTCCATGGGATTACCAGCAGGAGAGTTTGTATTCCAAAGCATTGTTCATATAGTGAGATACTGTTTGTTCCCAATACTATTTCGTAAGGCTGAGGCTTAACCGTAGAATAGTAATCCACCATACCTCGTTCAATATTTCTTCACCCCACTGATGTAGGTCGTCCAGGAAAATCTTTTATTAAAACATAATAAAAGAGTTTTCTCTTTGCCTTCTAAAATCATATTTGTCATTGTTATTCTAATATTGTTTTTTTTGTTATTATTTTTTAAAGATATTTTTGAACATGTACTAAGTAGTGGTATTAAATTAGTCAACATCAAAGTCTTTTTTAATAAAAAAAAATTAGTAGAAGAGGTATTAAAATCTGTTTGGTGAAATCGTTGAAAAAATAAATAATAAGTAACCAAAAAACTTCAACAAACAAAAATTTGATTGTAGACTGGTTTGAAGTGGTAATATTGAAGTGGTAATCATACCAGTTCAATATTTACTACAAAATTAACTACATTTAGTTCAAAATTAAGAAAAATAATGCGCTAATCATTATTAATAAAAATAATAATTATATAAAATTAATAAGATAATTTTTAAAAAAATATTCGTTGGTAATGATATTAATATAATAAAATGGTATTGTAAAGTTTGGACCAAGAAAAAATAGGTAATGTTGAAGTACTCTGTAGTGAGAGGCAGCAAGGAATATTGCTTATGGTACTGAATTTAGAATCAAAAAGAAAACAATTACTTTCATGTTACTAAGAGGGTGCATGTCAGTTCTCAGTATTGAGTCTACTAGCCAACAAATTTTAGACAACAGAAAAACAGAAACCCATTGGTACCCAGAAAAAAACAATTGAAAACACCAATTTTTTTTTCATATGAATGTAAAAAATCTTTATCTTACACTCATCTGTAAAATTAATATATTAATTTTCACCATAAATGTATAGTTTTCAAGACTCAATGCACATATTTGACACGTTACTGTTAGTTATTGATTTCAGTAATTTATACAGCTTTGACACTCATTTTGCCTGGAGTAAGCTGTTATGCAAATAATGTTATGAAAAGATGCTGCTATATCAGATTCCACGCTGTTAAAAGTGAAACCGTATATCTGTCTAATAAATCATAATATATATATTAATTGGTTTAACAGTTATATTTATATGACCATCATTTTATTGTATATATTATTGCCTCTTTCTTTTCAATTTATGATATAATACTATTCTTATTAACTATGTTATCACACGGTTTTAAATCAATTAAATAAATAAAGATATTTATTAAATAAAAATAGAACCATAATAATATACTCGTACACATCCGCACATTTTCAAAATTGTTTTCTATTTTCATTTATATTCTTAATTTTAATGATTTTAATGTTTATTTAACTTTTTTCAAAATTCTTATTATATTAGTTTACGTTCAATTAGTTTGTGCCATACATCTGACGATGATTTCAGTGAAATTGAAAGCTTGTGAGTAAAATATATTATTTAGTAATCTATACAATTATTTCTTCGATGTCTCTGGGAAAACTCCTCTATGAAATCTTGCCCTACCTAAAGAAAAGTAGTTAGAAAACTAGAAAACACCAGTAAAAAAGTCGTGAATGTGGAAGCTGCCGTCCACTTTAATAAAATATATCCACTACAAGAAAATGTGCTGCCAATATACACTAATATATATCTAACCAATTAAATGAAACCATTCCACGAACTAAATAAACTACATTGATCATAAAGAACACACAGAAATAACTATAATATATATAAGGCTATAAAGCTAATATATATATATATATATATATGCATATATATCGGTTCCAAAATTGGAGAGGAGTTGAACACGCTTATAAACTCGAATTTTCGGGCAGTCCGTCTTCAGGAGAAAATCATAGAGAGAGAGAGAGAGAGAGAGAGAGAGAGAGAGAGAGAGAGAGAGAGAGAGAGAGAGAGAGAGAGAGAGAGAGAGAGAGAGAGTGAGCGAGAGAGAGGCTTCTTGATCACGGTGCCTAAGATATCATAATGCTTTCCAACACGTTTAATCAACAAATGAAAAGTGGTTAAAAGATTAATGTTAGAAATATACATTTCTAAGTAGCTTAGCTTGTGCAGGCTAAGAATATATGTAATTATAGGGCCTGTTTCCAAAACTTTAGACGGTGTTGGATAACAAACAATAACTTTGAAATCGTACAACTGAAAATGATGGTAGGGAAATTTTTACTGGATAACGAAAAGGTTTTACAATATAAATATACATGTGTATGCCCTTATTTTTACTTATTAGTTAACTGAGATAAATATTATATCCTGGTGCCATAGTTTGCAAAGAAAGTAACGTTTTTCTTGGGGTTTCTCAAATTATAGCTGGTAGCTTTTTCGTTTGCCTAAAGTAATTGGTATGAAATATTATTAAACCTATAAAGTATTTGATGAAAGCTATTTTGTTTAGTATTACAGAGCAAAACCTTGCTATGCGAAATGACTTAGTACGTATACACACTGTATTATTTTATAGATACTCCAGTATAGAACTCTATAGTAGAAATTTCGAAAACAACGGCATATTTCCTGTATGATTTCAAAATAATCTGATAATTATGCAATAATGTTGCAAAGGTTTATGAATAAACTAAAAGTCTGCCGGCGTCAAACCGGGTGGGATACCCGATTCACCGGCTGAATAGCGGATAATAAATAGTACAGTTTACAAGCAATGATGTGGCACCAAGGTATGAATACAGTCTTTGATTCATTTAAAATGACTCCACGCAAATTCTAACCATGATATGTTGATATTGGTCATATCACTTCAAGTATCAATTCACTTGAAGAACTCGACGATAGTCAGAAAAAAGTAAAATGATAAGAAAAGAAGAGTTGAGGCTGGGATGTGGGGGAGGTTCATGTGTGCGAAATGGGAAGGCGAGGGGCGTGAAAATTGAAAGAACTAAGTGGAGCCCGATGGCAATTTGAGGTGTGGATGGCGGAGTGGTGTTCACCTGCTTCCTGCAGAGTCACCTGCCCAATTACCTGGCCTAACTGTGGCTCGCTTGCGGCCAACACTCCCACCCACCCTGCTGCTTCTGCATCTCTTCTCTGTGCCTATCCTCCACTTCACTTCGGTTTATATACCATCCGCCATTCTCCAATACTCCCATCAAATTCAATTCAACATATAGACTATAATATGTAATTTCAAAGTAAGAACTGGAAAGTTCTGAGACGTACGATCTTTCAACGTAACAAGGTCTTCTCATGAATCAAAATTACCATATAAAAGGACATTCTGTTTTACGCGTTGATTGAAGATCTTTGAACTTGATGTTAAACTTCTAATGAGAAATATGACAGTGATTGTCTATTTATTGTTTACAGTAAACTTTTTAGACTGTAATATGTTAATTTCTTTTGACTGAAATTATTAGCAACGACTTGATCTAATGATTAAGAACTTAACACATAAAAATTTTTAGCGCGTTGATTAAAGACTCTTTCGTATTAACATATCTCTCACGACGAATGGAAATGAATTCAAGCAATTGAAGACATATTAGACAAAAGGTCTAAGTGTTGATTCCCTACTTTATATGTACACATTGTTGAAAATTAGACCATATTAAGCTGGAACTTGCTTTCTGATAAGTTTTTCGAGTTACTTCAATAACGATCTTGTTACTGTATCCACAGAATATAGTAAAATACCAATCGACATGTTAAATGAACACATGTTTCTGCTGACCTCAGCCATTATCAAGGTTGAACCGTCATCAGGAGTTAAAGATGGAATCGAAGCTTACTCACGAATGATAGTTGGCACTACTTTTCTCCTGTTCATAGATGATCAAAAAATTAGAAATCGCAAGGTGTTTCTTTTCTTGTATTTTTACTTTTGGAAATGATTGTACACCTATGACTTTGTTTATGCTCTGTGAAAACTCCCTACCCTTCTTGTATCTATCATTCTCTGATCAAGAATATTTGTACAGATGCTTAGCTAACATAAACCTGTGATTTATTTTATCAGTCATTATACGTATGTGTAAATTTTACATTGGCTATTGGCATGTATGGCGATGGGAAGATGGGAGTGGTTGTTGACTGAAGCTCTATGATTGTTCATACGGAGACTAAGCTTGGTGGATGCTTGGCCTACATAGAACGAATCACATTTGGTACAGTCCAAACTGTAGACACACTTTTATGTACTATTAGTAATTATCTAATCGTCACATCAAATAGAAGCAATAAAAAATCTCTTAGCCGTTTCGCTTCTCGTGATTAAAGAGCAAGTAAAGGTAAAAAGGAACAAGTTATCATGTGGGTTATAGGAGAAAGGGTGCAGATATTCAAAGTATATGTAGGGTATGATAAGGAAAGTGAAAATTAATGAATATAAGAAATAAAATAATATATTTACACAATTTTATTTATGTTTCTTAAGCAAGTTTTAATTTGTTTATTTAGATATTTTGAACAACCTCTTTATTTGCTAGTGCCTGTGTATCAGAAGGCTTTTCTTCATGACCTCTCTCAGTCTGGTAGAGTTACCTACCTGAGAACCTCTTCCCGCTGTTTCCTATCTTGTCATCTCCTGGCAACGAAATATTGTTCAAGATATCAAACATAGTAAGTGCTTTGTTGTTTTATGTGTTATTGTAGGTTGTTTATATATGAAAATAACGTCGTTTGAAATTATAAATGTTATAGGAGTGAAAGCAGGAAAGAAAAGTAGTTATTCTTTGAAGCTGAAACAGGTGATGACGATAGTCAAGTCCTATTTTAAAGAATATGCCAATGCTTTTGATTGCGTCATAGATTTATCATGTTATACATTTATGAAAAGAAAACACTTACTTTCCCCTGTATTTGACTATTAAAGTATAGAAGAAAGCCGAAAAACGCTGTATACACGACTTATTTCATTGAAGTCACGTTTCAAGTAATCTTTGGATATCGAGTAGCCATTACTAGTAAGAGTCTATCAAATATTTGTCTAAAGTCAGATGAGAGGTACATATCTTTCTACCTAATGACGACGCAGTAAAAAGAGTAAAGAAGTATTTGTAATCTCTTGATTGTGTTTTCTTGCTGTGAATTTAGTTTATATAAGAAAGTTTAAAAAAGGATACTTAATAAGCACATGGAAAAGTTTTTACAAACTTGCATTTTAAAATGTTCGGTTTTTTCAATCCTGAGGTGGAAAAAGGAAGACATAACAATCGGCGTTTTCCACTGTCGTTCTACCAAAACACTGTGTCTTTCCACTTCTCTTCCTCCTGATGACGGTTAAACCGAAAATTTGAGACTGTAATGTGTAAACCTATTGTGTGGGTTAATTTAATTTCCTTTTAAGAACTTGGTTTTAATTTTATATCAATGTTGTATTTATTCTTGACGGATTCATAACCTATGGGGAATGGCGGAGTTGCCAAGTGAGGACGGACAGTCGGTCGGACAGTAGAACGAACCACTGCTTCAAAATTTAATACATTACACCCAAAATGTTGACTCACTTTACCAACACAACGATTTACAGACTGTTTTAATAACAAAACAAACAATATATAAGGTATTGTAAGTCATGTTTGGGTAAAAGTGACAACACTGTTGGGTTAGAAATAATAATTATCAGTGCACATTCGTAGACTTACAGAAAAAAATGATAGTTTTGACCATTTTGATACAAGGCCACTTCTGTTGTGTGTTTTCTGTTTTTCTCTTATATGATTGTCATTTCATTTTTATTTATGTACTAACATTTTGCATGGGTTAAAATCGAATTTGTCAAAGACCGATGCTGTGGTGGGAAATTGAGCGTTGACTCACTAAATAGTGGGGAATTGGAGAAAAATGATTAAGAGCACTGTTCTATACTATATATATACATGTATAATTTGTTCTTGCATAATTTTACTGTTTTGTTATTAATATGTCAGTACTAACGCGGCACTGTTAAGGAACACTCTACTGTGTCATCGGTTGGGAAACACTGGACTAAATATTGGAGCTTTGTTAGTAGATGAGTTTAATTTGATGGGGTATTGATAAAGGCCAGCGTGTAGCTATAGAGAGTAAGTGATGAAGTAAGTGACGGGGCGTGGTCAGCCAGCGGGTCGAGACTTTTAGGGCGCAGTGATGATTAATGAAGTGCGACAGTGAGAAATGGTGCCGAAGAGTGATGTCTTATGAACGAGGGCTTACATCAAGCACGGCCTGCGCCAGCCGTCTCAACGCCAGCCGATCGCTTAACCATTCATCACCAAGTCCACCCAACAAAACAAAACCTGTTTCAAAAGTTTGCCATTTTAAAGAAACATAATCAGTGGTCTTCTAAGGTTGGAAACTTGACACGTATCTTAATTAAAACCATTTTTGTATCAGTGAGACAAATTATAGTTGGCAGCACATAGACTGTAGTTTATAGTATCGTAGGATTATATATCTCTTAATATATATATAGACAAAGGTGTCTTGAGTCACCTCTCTCAATAAAACAACATATTTGGAGGGCTCACACTCCCTCCGGAAATCAAAGGGTATCATGCAACATTAACTTCTCTATGTCGATACTCCTTTGGTTAATTTTTGATTAGCGTTAGGTTGAGACGTCAGGTTGTGACTATGTTCCGGTTGAGACTCATTTCTAAGCAAATGAGTAGATTCACAATAAACACGTGAAATAAAAATCAACATCTAAAACACAGTAAGAAGATCAGAATAATGATTAAAATATTTCAACCAAAAGAAGTAAGTCTTTTAACGCAGTATGTTAATGGTCATCGTCAGGATAGGAACTAATACCTGAAAATGGACATGAGAGTATCAAGAGACCGAATTTAATCAATATCTTCAAACAGTAACAAATTAAGTTTTGCTTTTCGTTTATTTTTAACTACTGGATTTAGGTCAATTGTCAATTTTTTTTTGTTAAAAATTAACTCATCATTTTCATTTTTCAGCTAGCAACAACATTCCTATGTGTGGAATGAGTGCTTAAAGTTATACATTGTTAGCTTATTTAATAAAATGATGTACACCTTTCCAAGGAGGATTGATATAAAGAGAGTTGAGACTGGCGTAGATTGTAATCTACTAGCGCAGTGGGCAGGAGAATGTGGCCTTGAGACCTTTTAAGGGCTACAGGACATTTCCAGGAAGTACTGCCGACATCCATCACTGTCCTCCGAGCCTGTCCTGGCCTCTTCACTCATGTCCTTCACCGACCTCTCGTCGAGTCTCTTCAATTCTTAACTATCTTATCTACACGTACACTAACTTTAATGCTATCAGTGACCATACGTAGTAATTTCACGAATAATTGATTACACTCAAACAACTTAACTAGCATTATTAACATATCAGAGTAACGGCACCTTTTTAAAAAATAAAGTGTCATTACCTTATTTATAACCTTATATTTAATCATGTATTAAAATTCTAGAGAACGGAAAAATATGTTTACTGTCAAGAATTAGTAAAAAAAAATATCTGGTGAAAACACTTTCATTTATCTAATTATAAACGGTAGAAATTTGTTACGGTAGCACTATTTGTAATGATGGTGGATATATTGAGTGTTTCAGTACATATATTTCAAACAAATGTTCTTTGTCCGATCTCGACTTCTCTCCCTCTCTGTCTAAGTTTAATAATCTGAACCGAAATTAAGATTAATAAGTATAATTTAGTCTTTTGTTTCATAAACGTATCAATGCAAACAACCCTTTAAAAGTTCGTTTATCACCACATAAATACTTTTTTTGAACTTTTAACTCTGAAGGACAATTTCTGCATTTATCGGATATTATGTTAATAAATGTCAACCAAAAAGCCAGAATCGCAGCAATATTAATCTAGATCGTGTGAAGAAATGTAGAGTAATTCGAGACGAGAATACCAGGTGTTTTCTTCATATAAAATAGCCTTAAAAAACTGAGATTTTTGCCTCGAGATGGCTATTACGTCTCAGGGATAACAAGAACTTAAATATGAAATCATTTTATTGATTTCCTGCACATACACATACATACAGACACACACACACGCACATACAAACAAACAAACACAGATAGATAGACCTACTTTCAAAGCTTATTTTTAGACACAGGGGATCTCAAAACGTCTATATTCCTTGAAGACGAATATGTAATATGTAATCAACATAGTGTTCACCCGAACACAATACTTAAATTTGTCTAAATTTCAGTAGACAGTAAATAGAAGTGAAAAAAGAAAGATCACAAGGAAAGATGAAGAGAATGATATGTAATCAATCGAACTCATAGAGCTTTCGTCAGACAGTCGAATAATATTTGTTTCACAATATGCTGTGCCTATTCCAATCCTGGTTTAAACAAAACTTTGTAACTTCCTCTTCCACCTTTTCTTATTTATTTTATCCTTATTTACTTTTCAACTTTATTCTTTATTTTTTTTTTAAATTTTTAGTTACACGCGACTTTGATGATTATCTGTTTGTCTGTCGAAGGACTTAATCCCATTGTTGAACATCATACTGTAGTTGACAATTTAGATCAATTAGAAGACGTGATTGTGAAGTGTGTTTATGTTGGTGTGCTGGAGCTTTTCATTGAGGGACAGATGAACCATCCATAATCATTGACTGGAGAGCAAAAGTGACCTACCTGAACTACAAACTACTCCACAAATTATTAACAACTCATCTGCATTATTGACAGAAATACTTTTCCGCACTCAACTCAACCAAGCCATTGAAATCAGAATGAGAGAAATTGAGTTTGCAAGTCGAGAAGAAGAGGCTTCCTGTCGACCCACTGACCTGACAAGGAATAGGGACCGAACACTCCACGTATTTTGACAGAACAACAGAAGCAACTTGACCTGTAAGACAAACTCCAACTCTCAGACTTTTCCATTTCCTTTTCCTATCACTTGTAACCATCCCACCAGTGACAGAGTCAGTGAATCTATATAAGACCTCTCAGGCTTTCTGTCAACCTGTTCGAAACAGTAAAGTCTGCGATCTCTCAACCTACGAGCAGTCTGAGAAAAGCCATACTTATCTACCTCCCAGTATACCCCCTAACTAGGCCTACGACTTCATCTCCCTCAATCCACTTTGAATTTCACTGTAGAAGAACGCAGTAAACCAGCATGAGCAGACTTCATGAGCACGTCATCTAAAATATCTAAATTTGTCAATAATTTAACCTAAACAGCAAGAGTATGTATGTATATATTATTAAAGCCTCGAAAGGTCTTAAATTTTGTCCGATTTCTATTGAATATATTGTTATTTATTTCGAAACATGTAAATACTATATACATTCTGTAGTGCGGCCAACATAATACAAACTGCAGTATTAGGAATATATAGACCTAATTTTACGAACTCACTAGTAAATCTGTATCCGTTTGCTCAGCACTATACAACAAGAGCATATGTTAGCTAATAAAGGAATTGTGATTGTGATTTCGAATTTCTAAATGTCAACGTGACGATTGAAGAGCTGTATTTCCTCTTATACCGTTGACGCGAAGGAGAAACTGGTTGAGTGTAACATTAGTCAACCCTTGCCCATCTGCTGACTTATCTATGAGTGCTTCCATTTGACCTTTTAGCGTCCCATGAATCTCCAGAACACTCTCCAACTGGAGAGTATTACACTGCTTCATTTGGACTGGGGTTGCTTTAATATAGTGCTATGTTCTGATAGAGAAGAGGGGACTTCTACAGTATCAGAAGTAGTAGTAGTGACCTGGCCACTAATTCGATAACATGATATGACTATGAAATACGATATGAATCTGTTTCATACAGATACGAACTATATACGATCAGATATGAATCTGTTTCTTGTTCAGTAAATCATGTTTGATATTTCACCCTACAATCTCATTATAATTATACATCTCAATTAACTTTTCACTATATATATATATATATATATATATATAATAATGAATTAAATTCTCAGAAAAAAACCTACTTAAAAAGGTCACAAGTACTCACTACTATAGTTTGACTGTAAATTTAGATAATTTTATGTAATTACTTATATATACTAAAAAATGTTATAAGTGGCCCAACTGGACTTCATAAAACTGAAGTATATTAAACAAAGAACATACCAATATATAGTTCACACAGGAAAGAGAAAAACAAATAAAGACACACTCAAAAGACTCACAACGATATTTCGACAGTCGTCATCATCGGGCAGAAGTAGTCCCTTTGAGTAGCTGAAGCTAACTCATATATACATATATGAATCAATGATCAAACCACAATATGAAATGGAAAAACAAGACCAAGACAACTTTGTCTTTTTTCCCATTTCATATTGTGGTTTGATCATTGATTGTTATTTCACGTGTTTATGTGAAATCTTTATATATATATATATATATATAATTCGAATTAAATGAAAGATCCGTGTGGACAATAAAAACTTTAACACATGGGAAAGAACACAGGAAGTCAGTATAGAGCTCACGATATTTCGACATCCGTCGTCATCGGGAAGAAGTGTGAAGTACTCGTGTTGAGAAGCAAACTGCTACTCATATATATATATATATATATATATATATATATATATATATATATATAATGCTTCGAAATCTTTGAGAAACTGAATAAAAAACAGATACTAGGACTCACATTCAAATTTCAATATTTTGACCCCTTTAACAGTCGTCCTCAGGAAAGGAAGTTGTGTAGTTAGAAGACGAATGCCAACATATACATTTATAGGTTTCAACTTCAGTGCTTCTCTAGGGGCAGAAAGTTAAGCTCATTTGACATTTAGCATCCACTTTAGTGCGGGTGAATCTTATTGTCCTTTTGATTCTACATTATGGAAGCCCTAAGTTTTGCATAACCAAAGATAATTGGAGCAGGGATTGGATGGATGTAGTATGTAATCTACATGCATGATCTGGTGTACCTGGTACACTGTATTATCTTCTGTTCTATATTGACATTTTTTTCTATATAAATATCTATAAATAATTATACAAATTTATTATAAATATATATTATAAAATTTATATATTATATTTAATATTATATGCAAATAATGATAATGGAATATTTATAAAAATGTATAATATTATTACATCAGTCCAAAATGGACAACAAAAGTTCTCAAAAGTGAATTGAATAAGCACACACAGTAGGTTATAACTCGTACAGCCTAAAATTTTTTCTCTAACAATCATGAGGAGGAAGAGAACAGGAAAGACATGGCTCACCTGCAGAAGAACGGTCGTTGTAACCGACACTGCAGCTACAAACGATCAAACAAAAGGTAGATTTAAAAGGTTTGATGAAAAGAGAGCAAAGAAAGGAAGTAATAAAAGTAAATAGACAAACTGTAAAATGAATAATAAATAATTAAAAATTAAACAAGTTGAAATATGAGTAAAGCAAACTGAAAAATATGAAAAAAAAAATTTTAATCACAAACTGAACACTGTAATAATACATTAATATACAAGCATGCCAGTATATTTACGCTGATTGAGTATATTTTTGATAATTTATTTAGTGTGTGTAATACATGTCATAAATATCTGTGTAAACTCTCCGTTTTTTTTATTCTTGAATGCCTTGCCCAGTCCTCTATTTATAATTGGGCATCTGCGAACATTTTGAATGTACTCGTGGGTCTCTTGCTACACCAGTACCGAAGGGTTTTTAACGAGTACCTGACATGTTGGAGGCTCAGAACCGACAGTTTTGTTGTAGTATAAACTACACCCTTTCGTTTTCCCTGCGGCAGAGCATTCACGAGATTTCAAGTTTCTCTCAGCTGTTTTAGATCATGACCGAGCTTCCAACACCCTCAAAGACAAGCATACCACCACTAGACCACACCTGGCACTCATTAATATACCTTACAGCAATATTTTATCTTGTATTTCTTTCATTGCAGTTCACGCAAAACATTAGACTGATAAATATTACAAAAGTAGAGAATATGAACTGAAATGTATGGTCTGTAAACATGTTTATATAAGACAAACAGAAGAACATTAAACAGATCTGATTTACCGGTTAAGAACACCACTTAAATGATTTAAACAAATCAAACTATGGTCATCATTACACTAAATAGGACATGAACCAGACATTATAGAAAGCTTAATGGTCTTATTAATAAAAGGACAAAAGGACAACGACTTAATATACTAGGGGAACCAAAAATATATACATATGAAGTACTGATAATTTAATAAACCAACAAACAAACCACTAAACAGAATTTTATTTAAAATAATAATAAAAGTGAAAAGATAACTGTACGGTCTTACACTGATATTAAAAGGAAAAATTAGATAAATAATAAATAAATACAATAGGAAGTAACGTTTATTAATAATACGAAATAAATGTAGGCATCCCTTATTTAGAAGTGATGAACCCGCAACAGAGTTACTATGATCAGTTCTACTTGAAGATGGACAACATGTGAAACCGGTCGAACAACTCCTGCTCCTGAATAGGAGGCATCGCGGTATCATCTAACAATGTGACTCTAACTAGTCACTGTGGTACTAACGACATGCATGGTTTAACGAATAAATATACATGCTTTAAACAAAAGTGTAACATTATATAATTAATAAATAATACACTCACACTGCTACTACCATAAAAGTTACTAAATTTATATTAAAAGTTAAATAAACTCATATGATGGTATTAAAATATTAAAAATATATTATATATATATATATATATATTATAATATAGTAAAACAATGATAATAGTAATAATATAATAAATAATATAACACACACACACACACACACACACAACACATATATATATATATATATATATAAACTTTAACCAATAGGAAAGAACACAGAAAGTCACTTCGATATTTCGACATCCGTCATCATCAGGAGGAAGTACGAAGTACTAGCGTTGAGAAGTAAACTGGTACTGTATATATATACTTTTTTGCGCAGAGAAAAGAACACAGAAAGACACTACAGAACTCACTTCGATATTTCGACAAACGTCGAATATATATATATATATATATATATATATATATACTAGTTCTGTGTTTGTGATTGACCGTGAAACGTTTGTTGTCCTTTTGGATCTTTTTCCTGTTTACAATATATATATATATATATATATATATATATATATTATATATATTATATATATAATATATCAGTTCAAAATTGACGATATGTAGCCCACAAAGTAAAGAAACACACTTACAAACTTCTAACAAACGAACTTTCTTTATTTTGTGTGCTACCTATCCTCAATTTTGAACTTTTATTGTGTCCAGTTTGAATCGTTTTTCCGTTCATTAAGTGAATATATATATATTTATATTGTAAAATTATATTGTTATTATTATTATAAAACATGTTATAATATAAATATTCAAATAGAGAATTTAAACGATTTAAATCAGTTCCTCTTGAAGATGGACAAGTCGGAAATCGTTGAAAGACTCCAAAATCATTTTTTTTTTGTCACATTAATCATTTTAAAACAGAATGCATGCTGTCATGGTATGAGAATGATTTTGACTGACTGGTATACACAAATCAAGTTAATGATATGATACTTATTAACCTCTGTGATACTAACATTAAGCAAGCATTTAAATAAATTCCGTTCAATTAAACAAATACAATGATCTCGTAAAAGATATCAAACTTTTACATCATCTGAGTATTGGTATAGAAATTTAATAAATACTTTGATTAAATCGAGTAGTTATAAAACACTTACAACTAAGTTAAGTAGTTAAGAATGAGGTCTATAACCTACATAAACATAACAAAGTCCTCCATGAATGTATTTTGAATGTCTACAAATATGGAATATACTATGGATTATTATACTTTTACAGCACGAGTGTAAAAATCCTTGGAACTTGTACTCTTATTCTAATCCTAAAATAAACATTAACCTTTGTAAAGATAACTCTAGAGTATATATTTACTACTTAACTCAACATTAAACTAAACAAGTTTTATATTACTATATAAATCCGCCTTAATTCATAAATATCTTTTGTAGTAGTTTGACCTGCTTCTACGAGTGGATCTTCAAAGAAGACTCACGCAGTACCTCGAAACCGGTCGGACGACTGTAAAAACTATTTACATGTTCGACGGATGTATAATTATATTTATACTATAATATTATAATGATATGATACTTATTAACCTAAATGATACTAACATTAAGCAAGCATTTAAATTAATTCTGTTCAATTAAACAAATACAGTGATCTCGTAAGAGATATCAAACTTGTACATCATCTGAGTATTGGTATAGGAATTTAATAAATACTTTGATTAAATTGAGTAGTTGGAATCATCACCTATAGCATTAAATATGTTTTTATGTTTCAAAATTACCTGTAGTTTATAGTGTCAAATAAAGTATGAAAAGATTAAAAGGGGAAACTGACACTGTAAAGTTAAAATGAAAAAGAGGTTGGGAATAAAAGTCGAATTCAAATTATTATTTAAGATTACGAGTATCTCAGATTAAACGAGATAGAGTTTAATCTTTGGTACCATCAACTCAGAGTGTTGTAAACACAAAACCATATCTTTCCCATAATTATTCTTTCTCCTTAAGAGAGAGAGAGAGAAAAAAAAGAAGATAGCCCCATTGGACAAGAAGCATAAGTTTTGACTTATGGGCATCTGAAGATAAGAACTGGAATAGCTATTTTTGCAAAAAAAAATAGAGAAAGACAACTTTCCAAATTGAACCTTCCCTATGAAAGTATGATATCTTAGAGAAAGAGCGAAGAAAAAAATTGTCAAATTTCGCTTGTAGCTGGCAATAAAGCCGCCCTTACTCGTGACCTTAATGTCGCCCAGGTCGTGACTGCAAGTCATTGTTACCCCCTGTAGGGGCGAGCATCTCTTTCTTTTACACCCTCTCTCTTCTGCCCACACGTCTCCACTAATGACTCTTCCATAACACCCCTAATTCTATCTATTTTTCAGTCTTGTATCAACAACTTTCCCCTTATCGTTTTTGTTTGTTCTTTTTTTTTTTTTTCAATAATACTTCAACCGCTTATTATATAAATGTGTTTTTCATGTTATCAGCATTAAACACATTTCCTTTCAGTTCATGCAGATTAAAAATGAGATAACTCCTTAGGGGTTTCTACAATCTTTGACTGTTGTTTCTTACGTCTACACTTATAGGCTTTCACTTTAGTATTGTTCTATGAGCGGGATATGTGGCTCATTTCTTATTTGGTACCCATTTTTAGTCTCGCAGCCAAATTGATTCAACATCGGAAGTCCTATATTGCCGGAATCCTATAGTCCTATATCGGAATTCTTTCACGAGTTCCTGACATCGTGTAGGCTGATCACCGACATCTTTCTATCCTCTACTACGGACGTCATGCACAATTTTTCACATATCCCACAAGAAAATTTTAGAGTCATGGTAAAGCTTGGAACTTGCAATCTTCAATACTAAAGGGAATCACGCTACCTGCCATGCTACCCCCACCCCTTCATCTTTGAAGGAAAATGACTGTAATGCAGAAAGCAGATATTGCAGTCAGACACTGATTTCAATCGGCTTTAATATAAATTCCTTAAGGTACAAACGAATTCGTTTGCAATATTCGGGAGTACCAAGGATAAGAGTTTTTAAATTTTTTTATTTTATTATGGTCCAGTTAAAGTGATGCCTTCAACCAGGCTCGCTGTTCTTGAGACTGCTTCTTTACAACTCTTCAAGCTGGCCCTAAACGCTAACTACCAACCTGTAGTAAGGTTCAACGCCACACTCAAAAGATTTATGTTCAGTGATGAGACAATTTTTTCAAAACAGTCTCGCCAGTCATCATGCCTTGCGGCTCTGGAGTTTACACTTCGTTAGCCTCTTCTTGAGCCTCTAACTATGAAGTTCAAGCTGGCCTCAGATATGCGTTAGTACGTTTCCTGAATCCATGTCTTCTGCCATAAAGGACACTGGTCTGTGGGCACTACTTTCATCTTCAATAGGTTGGTTGGAGGTTCATGAAGGTGCATATTTTCTGAGAGAGAAGCCTATTTAGCTGCATTGAAGACCATTTTTGTTTTTATAATACCAGCTGCTTGTAGTAAGCTCTCTCAGTCACTTATTGATGGAGACATCCACCAGGAACTTTACTATGGAGAGGTGAACGGTAGTATATGGAGGAGATAGGTTAGGTCAGGGGTGGGAAACCATTCTTGAAGGAAAGGCCATTTTAGCATTTCTCGAATGTATAAGCAAATTCTTGTATGATAGTTAGATTGTAAAATCCTTGAAGTTATCATTATATTACTCGATCTGTGCATCTAAAACTGTTTTACATCTTTCAAAAGACTCAGTAGTGCCCTCATTGTCTTCCTATATTACCTTTGTTAATTCATGAAAATGATGCTCTAAAAGCTTAGACTTTTCAAATAAAGATTGATAAATAATCTTCTTTCTAAATACCAGAATTGTTTGTCTTTATGACCAGTATTATAATTCTTTATATTTTGAAACATTTTTCTCAACAAACCTCAGAAGGCCGCATTTCATGGTTGAAAAGGCCACAGGTTCTCCATACCTGGGTTAGGTTGCAGTCGCCTCTCCAGAACAGAGCCCACATAGGCCATAAACTGACTAATTACATCGAGGAGTATTATGGATGCATAAGAAGTGCTGTGGTGTGCGATATATCCAGCCTTTTCAAGTTAATCGGTTCTTTTATTCTATGATTTTTGTCTCAAAACATAACTAAGTTTATGTTATGAGGTTCAGATGCCCCTCCCTTCCTCTCAATCGTTAAGCAAGATTTGGAAAACTCTCTTCTGAGTATAGACAATTAAAAAAAAAATTTGATAATGTAAATAAAATCCTATAAAAAATAAAGGAATTTCAGAAAGCTGTTTGACAATATGATAAAAAGTATAGTATGAAAACTAGCAACTTCCACTACATATAAAAAACTGAAATATCCAGGTTAATTTCTTAAAAGTAGAATCCATCATAAAAATATTCAGTGTATTAGGCGTCATTGATCTACCTTTGAAACTGATAACAATCATCTAACCGAATAAACAACTCCACTCAATAATCCTATAATTTAACAACTGGTAAGTCTCACAATCATTATTTACACGAGAGCTGTCATTTATGAAAGGTGTTCTTCTTCTTTTTGGACTCATCCAGTGCTCAGTGTGATGTAACATCTCAAGTCGATGACCAAAATATACAGCCGATGTCAGAGAGACGTACTTTTTGGGGTCTTCTTATGATATTTCCTAATATTTATGGTATTATTCTAAATGTATGATATCCTAAAGTTATTGAGAACCGAAGATTAATGTAATATAAACGAAATCATGTAGAAATATAACTACCACTCGGTAAGTATTACAATAGAGACCGATGTAATTTTGGTCTATATTAAATTAGATTCATATACATAAGTTAGATTAAGGTTAAAAACTGTTTATATTGTATAGATTACATACATTATAGATGCATATGTATTATTTCATCCGGGAATGGAAGTATTAGAATAATTGATGTTGAAGGACCACAATGGTTATGGACTACAAGCTATACGAAGGCTGCTCATCCTGATAATAGATAGTTGTCCACATGATATGGGGCCGTTGTTATTGTGGAGATGAAGTACAAAGGGCTGATGCATTACAAAAGCAGGTAGACTGCGCTCTCATGGGCTAGGCAGTTATTGAAAGGCTGGAATGGTTTATGGTAGGAGACATAAATAAGACGGATCAGATCGACCGTGGCCTTAATAGAGGCAGAATAGCAAGTTGGTCTTATACCAGGCAGGTTGATCATCTTGTAGGACTGAATCATTACGAGCTTCAGGTGTTACGAAGACAAGTCGTCATTACAGGGTTATTTGGCTTATGTTATCAGTGCTGTAGGGATGGATTTCAAAGGGTTTAATCATAAAAAGACAGTTCAAATGTGCTACTAATAGAGACATACCAGCTATCTGGTCTTATATGGGCAAAGGGTGTTCTGTTGAAGGACAAGAATGTTTAAGAGTGGCAAGAATCATGAAAACACATCACATCGTCTGTGGTCCTAATGGGAACGGAAACAGCCCGGCCTTATACGAACTCGAGCAGTCGGTTGTAGGGTGATATGGTTGATATTCTAATGGAGGCAGGGAAGTACACAAGTGCTATATGGCACTAGTCAGGGTTGTAGCGCTGCAATGTAAGGGCTCAGTCATGCCTCTCATAAAGGCATGGTCTGCGACAGAGGCAGTTGGTGTCGCAGGGCTGATACGGTTAAGGGCCGCAAGCATTGCTTTCAAGCCGACTGGACTCCTAAAGTAGGCAGAGTGGCAGGCCGGCCTTATACGGACTCAGGCATCTCCTGATAAGGCCAAGTGTCACTTCACTTTCCTCGTCCCCTCCTTCCCCTTCTATACATGGACCTTTGTGTGTGCCTGACAAATATGGAATCGACCAACTAACCTCTACCACTATTAGTGCTAAAAGCCGCTATTGGACTATTTGAAATGAGTGGAATGCCACGTAACTCAAGCCTATTGCATCATTTCTGGGTCATCATCTTGCATCTATGTTCTCTTTAGAAAATGAAATAATTTTCAAACTTAACTAGACTGAAAATATGATTCTTACATGAACCATAAAACATATATGGTAAGTAACAAATAATATAGAGAACATATATTAATAAATATTTAAAAAAATATATAAATTAAAGATTGCAATAGATTATATTTTGTAATGCAATGTTATAAATATCAAAATGATAAAAATATTACATTAAACGAAAGAATGAACAGTAAAAGCAAAATAGTTACACAAGGTAAAAAGTTATTGAATCATAGAGACTAAGTCTGTTGGAGAAAGAATCCTTGATTAGGGTAGGGCAGTTCTTCACTGTTATTAGGTATTTTTGGCGAATTCGCTGGGTTAAAGGGGCATCGGGAATAATTTTTTTTTGGAAATTTTGTAACTTGATGACTTGGTTTAATAGAATGGAATTTTACCTTTTGTAACGTTATTTTAGGTTAGGTTAGGTTGCAGTGGTAGTCCCACAAGGGAACACATGCCAGCCGACCATTAGCCCTTTGTGATACCACACAATGAAAATCGATTCTACAGTATGAGTCCTAAATTTTGCCTAACTCAATGGTATTTAGAGTAGGGATCTTTAACGAGTATCTGACATCGTACAGGCTCGGAACCGACGGTTTAGCATCCTTCTCCGAAGGATGACGTGCTCAGATTTATTTACCTCCCGCATGAATAAATTGAGGGCCAGGTGGGGATCGAACCCGGGTCCTATCATTTCAGAGGTGAGCACGTTAACCACTGAGCTAACTTGGCCCCAAACATTATATTACCAACTGCACAATATTTTTCTCTATTTTTACATTTTACTTACCATGAAACTTAGCTTAAAGTCCTCTTGTGTATTAATACATAATTTCAAAATTAGATAGTTCGACTGGACTGTAAACACGTTTAACATAAAGAGAAGAATACATATATAACTCAGTAAAATATATGGCATTACTAAATTATTTGATGCATCCATTCACTGTGTGTACGAATATAGCTTTTCGGTTCTTCCAGAGGTTACTATTTGAACTTGGGTCATTTAGAACTTTGCATTTTCTCTTGTTATCTTGCAATTGGAGCCAAAATATTTGTCTGATATTACCATTTATACGTCCATTTCAATGCATATCCAACAATTCAAGAATTGTTGCATCACAGTATAGCAATAGTAGAATCCATGTTGAAGAAAACAGAACTTTAACCTTCTCCGGAAATAACACCCCACACAATATTATTATATTGATAATATCATGATGATAGTATTGTATGAAAATATTATCAGGACATTTTCTACCACAGACAATTAATTTTATAAAATTTAAAAATCTAACATCTTTTTCAAAATCAGTTGATATACATCTGATCAACTTAACAATATTTTTCTATATTTTTTCAGTACTTAAAGATTTGATACTTACTAGAATTTTTTTTTGGAAAAAAGCTATATAATTTGCCTACTTGGGTGCGGAAGTTAAAAAGTAACAGTGACTCGTTTTAGCATTAGATAGGTCTTATCTGTGTTCAAAAATCATTATATTTTGATCATACAATACTAAATATCGTATTGACATACATGACCTTACAAGATCCTCAGAAGAACAAAAAAAAAAGGTTTGCGGTGATATAATGCACACAAAGTACTTTTTCTACGGTTGGATATCCCTCATAAACTATAATGTTCTTACCCTATCGAAGTTAACACATTGATGCCATACTGCTACCTCCAGCGTAGTCAGCAACTTTTTTTCAGCTACCAAATCACCCACTCACCTGTAAGCAAACAAAAACAAATGTCAAACATAGATTTAGGGTATTTTACCAAGCAAATAAAGAAGTATTACATCTTCCCTGCCACGTTACGTTCCCTCAATCAATTTGATGGACCTCAAACATTAACATTTGATGAAGATTAATTCTCACATTTTTATGGATTAATAGGATTATAAATACATAATTGAATATTTGCTCTTATTGACTCAACAAATATTCATACATTTAACATCAATACGTAAACAAATAAACTGATCTGCCTTATTAAAACAATGATAAAAGTTGTTTCTTACTTCTGAAAAATTAGTCTTTAGTTGTCAGCTGAGTGAAATTATGAACTACTATCCGTAAGCTGATGAGTAGATCACATTTAAAAAACACAAGGATATATTTACTCTACAATAACACGAGCAGTAGCTTTTAATAAGCTGCTAGCAGATGGTGTTTAATTTGTCCTGACACCCTTTGTTTACCCAGTCCTTTATCCTTTCTTTTTTCCTTCTAAAATATTCCTTTAATCCACCCTATATTCTAAATAAAATATTTGGCTATTTATTGCTTTGTTTTATCTGGGATTCTAAAAAAAGATTGTTTACTTATTTAAAAGGTTTCAGTACCTTTTATATAAACATTCAATATATGGTATATATATATATATATATATATATATATATTATTAATCAATTATCAAACCGCAATATGAAAGACCTTAGTCTTTTTTTCCATTTCATATTGTGGTTTGATCATTGATTGTTATTTCACGTGTTTATGTTAAATCCTGTTATATATATAAATATACTACCTTATATTGGTAGAAGAAATTTGTTGATATTTGTATCCAGTAAGATATTGGCGAATAATAACATCAGGGTCAGAGTAAACAGCTTCAAGTTTTTTTAGTTATATTCAGGAAATATTTACGAATCAAATTACCATTTTTGATGTGTTCTACCAAAACAGGCTCTTCAGTTTTGTTTCTGGAATTATATTAATACTCTGAATAAGGAATTGAAAATGTTGAACATAATACTATATATATATATTATTTATTTATATATATATTTCGAATAAAATGAAAGGTCCATGTGGACAATAAATTACTACTCAAGCAGTTTGCTTCTCAACGCGAGTACTTCGCACTTCTTCCCGATGACGACGGGTGTCGAAATATCGAAGTGAGTTCTGTAGTGTATTTCTGTGTTCTTTTCTCTGTGTTAAAGATATATATATATATATACATATATATATAAGGGTGTAAATAAATGAATAAAGCATGTAAAAAAATATCCTTTAAGGTTTGAGTCTACATAGGAGCATAATGTGTGATTCTCCAGTGGTTCGCAAAGTAACGCTATTGCATTCAGAGGAGGATTTATTGCAAAATCTCTATCCTATATATCAAAGAACAGAACAAAACACTTTGAAAGTACTAGATCAATATTTTTAACAGGCAGTTCGTTATGACGGAGAAAATTACAAGAGAAGATGTAGGATAGGTGTGGTCGTAAGAAGTAGCTAGTCTTCTCAATTAAGTGGAAGACTAACTACCTCCTTACAACACATGCAACCTACTTAATTTCTTCTTCTGATCTTTTCCCTGACGATGACAGTTTGTTCAAAATATTGTCCTTCAATAATATATTTTGTTTTATACTTTGTTCTATTTACATTTGATTTGTGAACCCCATATAGACTGCTTTTAGCGTGTTTGATTTTATATATATTTGAAGTACCAAAATATATCGTAACTCGGTCAGTTTTACAATCAAACTGTCAAATTCCGACGTTTCAGTTTTATTTAAAATCATTAGTTGTGCAATCCGTAATTGTGTAGTATTTACTCATTCTGAGGTAAAATGGATAAACCAACAAAAGTCTCCACACAAATGAAGTTTTATTCAACGCGTTTCGAACACTTTGTGTTCATCATCAGGAAGACACCAAGGATGTGGTACTGACGGGTTGGTGTCTTCCTGATGATGAACACAAAGTGTTCGAAACGCGTTGAATAAAACTTCATTTGTGTGGAGACTTTTGTTGGTTTATCCATTTTACCTCAGAATTTTATTTAAAAGTTTTCTCATAGTTAGAAAACTTAACTTATGTAAATAAGTTATTACATAAGAAAAGCTATGAATTTTTACATTACTTTAGGACTGACAATAAACCTTCAATTATAGTACTATTCTATTGGGTGAATGAAATATTTTTGAATTTAATATATATGTCTTAAATGCTCTTCAATAATTAAACACCTATATAAATAACAAGTCAACTTTAATAATCAAGCTTTTTTAATAACATCATGGGTTTTTAATCTATAATTTATCAAAATGAAGGTAGATAATATGTAATTGTAATCTTGATCCATTGGAAGATTGTGTTCAGTATTAATTCCACGAACAATGCATAACTAGGCAGAGTTGAAACTTAGAGAGGTGAATCAGATTGGGGGCCATCTTCATCGCCTTGAGAGGAAAGCCTTGGCTGACAAACAAAACCTGTCACCACAGTTTATCTCGCCAAACTATGAGGCGGTAGACAGCATTAATAAAGTTCATACTTGTCAAAGTTCTCAGACCATAGCGTCTGTCCACAGCACCTTGTCTTTTCAACAGCTTTAAACTACAGAAATCATTCCTTGCAATACAGTCTCCAACACGCCTCATTTCATAAGCTCGTATCCTTCATTTTGACTTTCTTTTTCTATATAGAGAAGAATACTCAAGTAGTGGTGTAACTAGGATTTAGAATTAGTAATAATACAATCAGTGTTGTCTGTGTAGTTATTTTTTTTATGAAATAAGAAATAAAAGGAAAAAACATAGCAATTAAAGAAATATGCAAAAAAAAATTTAAACTACACAGACAACACTGATTCCACAATGTAGATTATATATATAGGTAGGTTATAGGAAAATAACATTCACAGTCATTTAGGTGCTCTTGAAGATGGGATCCAGACGGACCCGAAACCGGTCGAGCTTTTCAGAGACTTTACGAGGTATGACGGATTGTATTATTACTAATTCTAATATTACTAGCCTCAGTAGAACTAACCCATTAACTATATTTAACTAGGATTTGTTTAGTGCGGGTGGGAGTGGACTCAGTATGAGTGATGAGTGAAGCGAGCCTGATCTGTCTGAAAGATCTGTCGTGAATTCTTATCGGTAGTGAGGTCACGAACTAATTTTTATTATTTGCCAACCCTAGCAGTAATTTGTATTTATTCACACCATTTTTTCTTTCTTAAGAATGATCTCTTTTGCAGCTATTTTGACCACTACATTCAATTAATGATCCATTTTACTACAACTCAATATTAGTGGCATCGGGAAGTGATGGTGCAGGTTATATACTTAGTTCCATAGACACGAAGAAGTCGTTAGTAATCTAAATTTCTTCAATGAAATAGAGGAGTCATGCCATAGTACCAACCCCTGCCTGCTTACACCACTCTTATAAAGAGGAAATTCTATAGCCCTTGTAAATCGGTTCGAGAGCATTACGAAAACAATAAACGCCTGGAGCTAGTTGGTCCGGCCGCGCTTGGCCTGCCTTATGGCTTACAACGCCACCATTTCAAAATGGTTTCCTTTATCCTTCGGCAACGGACGGCAGAATGTCTTTCATCATGGCAGACTTTCATTGTTAAGAGTGAAACTCTTTGCACAAAAGCCAATCAAATTACCATATTAAGTGTTTTAACCATGTTCACGTCAAAATTTTTAATAATATGTATGTTAAGTGTTATATATATATATATATATATATATATATATATACCATGATAAACGGAAACGGTCCGGCAGGACGGATTACACTTAAAATAACCTGTGACACATAGACAGAAACATAACAAAGACTCACTTTTCAATATTTCGACCGCCATTACGGTCGAAATATTGAAAAGTGAGTCTTTGTTATGTTTCTGTCTATGTGTCACAGTTTATTTTAAGTATATATATATATATATATATATATAAATGATCAAACCACAATAAGAAATGGGAAAACAAGACTAAGATCTTTCAACCGTAACAAGCGGTCTTCGTCAGAGTCAAAAACCCAACTGAACACTAGATGCAGAAAACATCTGGTGAGGAGTTGAGAAGAGTGGGAGGGAAGAGTGGTATTTTAAAAGGGTGAAAGCACAGGAAAGGACTAATGTCCAGAAAGGGATGTTTGGGGAAACAAAGGAGTACAGTAAGAAAAAGTAAAAAAACTATCCGCTAGCTGTCAACCCTCTTTGAAGAGGCTATTGCCCTCGTGACGAAAGTATCAAGTTTGAAGAGACCGTTACTAATGTTTATAATATTAGATCTATTAAATTTAATTAGAGACGATTCAATAATATTTCTTAACAACATTGATTTTTCATAGGTAATAAATTTAGCTCCTGTCCAATCAATATGATGATTTTCATTTTTTATATGCAAGAATAAGGCACTACTGTTTTCCTGTCTACTTACGTTATATTGGTGTTGTTTTACACGTGTTTTTAATGATTTACCAGTTTGACCAATATAAATTTTATGGCAATTTTTGCATGGAATTTTATAAATACCAGCGGACTCCAATTCGCTTGGAGAGTTTTTTATTAACATATTACCCACGTTATTACGATTAGAAAACACTATATTAAAATCAAGTTGTTTGTCTAATCTTGGAAGGGGGTCCAATGATTCGTGGTATGGCAAAACTATAGAATTTGATAATAAAAGGGGCTCTTTTGAAGTATTAGAGAAAGTTTTTTTAGCACCCTTCAAAGCTAAATCGATATAAGAAGAGGGGTATTTTAATGAAAGGGCAATTGACCTAATGTTATTAATCTCTTCATTAAGAAATTCTGGAGAGGAAACTCTTAAAGCTCTCAAAAACATATTTCTAAAAACAGAAATTTTAACATTTTTTGGATGCGATGAATAAAAATGAACGTATGCAAGTACATTCGTAGGTTTTCTATATACACTAAAGCGTAACTCATTAGGTAACCTATGGATCAGGACATCTAAGAAGGGCAAATTACCACTTGTTTCTTCTTCCAAACAACTTGATTTTAATATAGTGTTTTCTAATCGTAATAACGTGGGTAATATGTTAATAAAAAAACTCTCCAAGCGAATTGGAGTCCGCTGGTATTTATAAAATTCCATGCAAAAATTGCCATAAAATTTATATTGGTCAAACTGGTAAATCATTAAAAACACGTGTAAAACAACACCAATCATCCAATTCATCCTTTTAAAATACCACTCTTCCCTCCCACTCTTCTCAACTCCTCACCAGATGTTTTCTGCATCTAGTGTTCAGTTGGGTTTTTGACTCTGACGAAGACCGCTTGTTACGGTTGAAAGATCTTAGTCTTGTTTTCCCATTTCTTATTGTGGTTTGATCATTGATTGTTGTTTCACGTGTTTATGTGAAATCTTTTTATATATATATATATATATATATATATGCAGAAAAATCACAATTAATAAACACGTGATGCAATCAATGAAGTTTAAACCAGAATGGAAAAAAGAAAGCAATTAAATTTAAGGGGTAATAGTATGGAGATAATAATTTGAAATGAAACTCGAATCAGAATGGATTACATAGGTAAATGTCCAGCTTTTCCTTCTGTTCTGACGAATGACTCCGTCCTTGAATGATAGGCGGAAAGATATTGGATAGTTAAAGTGCGAATGGCTTAATTGTCAGCGTTGTGACGTAAAAAAAATTAACCATTCGTAGGTTCACACTAACGGAAATCAGGATAATTTGAGTTTCAAGCATAAAGTGCTGTATTCTTTTCTAACAATTCACGACAGCAAAGAGCGGAACTATTCTTTAAGAACTACTCGTATACACAGTCATTCTACTCTCTACTTCTGAGTTTAATTGTACTTCACTTATCACGTATAGTCTGACAGTAGCTTGTCTGTACTACTTTAGATCGCAGTTTCAAATCTTGTACTTGACCCTAGATTTTTCATGTGGGGGAAGGAAAATCTTGCATACTCCATTCCTCGGAGAGAACATAAAGCTGCCAGCCTTGTACAATACCAACAACTCGTAAAAGATCCCTACTCTAATAAACTTGAGTGGAAAAAATTTAGTGATCCAGATTTAACCCGGTTTAACCCGGTAATGTGGCTCACCTGTGGCTCACGTAGCTAAAATGGGTGTCAAATAATAAATGAGCCAAACAGTTCGCTCTACAACATAATAACAACTTTATTAACTAACTTCTAAATTATTTATTAATTATTATTAAGTAATTATATTAAATTTAATTAATTATTACTAATTATTTATTAATTTTTTTCCTAAATTATTTAATTTAGAATAAAAATTTGTGTATTTTAGGTGTTTTTAATTTTAGGGTATGATTTTTTTTCTGTTATATTTTTCTAGTTTTGTTATTATATTCTTTAGGTTTAATTTTTATTAAACATGACTTAGTTTATGTCATAGATTGAGATTTTTTTGTCATTTGTAAGCTCTATGATTTCTGTTACGTAAATTTTTGATTGAATGTTTATGTTATTATGAGTTAATTTTAATAATCTCTTCAATGGTGCTTTTATTCTAACATTTTTATATAAATTTGGATGTTAATAAGATTTAGTTTGTATTGTATTGTTTGTTCTGCCTTTTGATAAGAATGAGTTGAAGGTATACTCCATTAAAAGTGGTTTTTCCTTAAATTGGTTGAAATAAGAGTTAGTTTACTTGTTGGAGGGGAATATGGTAATCAATAAGCGATAAGGATAAGTAGAATGACGAATTGTGAATGGACGACGATAAGGCTGGGCTGTTAAAAGTTAAAAGGGGAGGGCAGCAGAGCGTGAGTCAGTTAGAACAACCCTCAAACATTCCGCATCGACTTGTCACCAGATATCCCTCATTCTCTCAAAAAACCACTCCTCAACTCTTCACTCAAATCAACCGTTTATTACCCACTGATAACGCAACGAAAATAATTTTACCAACTTACTTTTACATCAGCCTTAACAATAAACCAAAGTTTGTTGGTAAAGGGCACAAAGAGTCCGGAATACAACCGGTGATGCTACCTCAGAAAAACTTACAATGTGACCAAAGTGATTACTCATAATGTTATGAATACAGACAATAGAACAACAATAAATTAAACATCAGTAATTGCATAAATGCTATATATTTCAATAAAAAAATCTGGAGCACCCTATACTCAACTGCATTTTAGGTAAGCACAGAAAGTCACTACAGAACTCATTCCATATTTCGACATCTGTCGTCATCGGGAAGAAGTGCGAAGTACTTCTTTTGCAGAAGCAAACTGCTATATATATATATATATATAAGATTCAATAATATATCGACCGTTTGATAGAATAGGTGTGTTCTCCAATCGGGGTTCGGTCAATTTTCCAGGATAAAAAATCAAACTCTCGTTGCCAACGTTTCAGTTTTATTTAAAACCTTTTTCATAGGCAGAAGTAAGAATTTTTAACTAAGAAAATGAAATTTACATTATTTAAAGGAACAACAATGTTAACCGGACAAAACCTTCGACTAGACGTCTAGTTAAAAAATTCTTACTTCTGCCTATGAAAAAGGTTTTAAATAAAACCGAAACGTTGGCAACGAGAGTTTGATTTTTTATCCTGGAAAATTGACCGAACCCCGAGTAGAGAACACACCTAACCTATATATATATATATATATATATATATATATATGTTTACTCTCCGATGTATGAAGCGAAAGGCCTCTGAACATTTATTTCTTTTGTTTTTTTTTAGTCTAGTTTAGTTTTAGTTTTTTTAGTTTGTTTTTTTGCATCACTTGTTTAATTGTAATTTTTCTGCATATATATAAAGTATATATTTTATGTGTGTAAATGAATGTCTTAGTTATATTTGACTCTAGCGAAGACCGCTTGTTTCGGTTGAAAGATCTTAGTCTTTTTTCTCATTTCTTATTGTGGTTTGGACGTTGATTGTTATTTCACATATTTATTGTGAAATCTTGTTATATATATATATATATATATATATATATATATATATAATATGTGTGTGTGTGTGTGTGTGTGTGTGTGTGTGTGTGTGAGTGTGTGTGTGAAATGATACTTGACACTGTACTAATAACGTATCCTATAGGTCTTGTGGTACTTACATTGAGAAGAAATTAAAAATAGTTGAAGATTTAAATAAAAATTAGAAATAAATAAAAATGATTTTGTTATGTTATGAAATGGTAATTTTTGTATTTGAAGTGAGGAGAGTTCTTGAAATTGAATACCAGTCTGAGGACAAAGTTATGGAATATTGAACTTGTTATGACATGCCAGGGGACTGAAGGTGACAATCCAGAGAGGATATTGGAAAAATCCCTCAGATCATGCTTCGGAATTAGAAGTGTCCCAGCCCTCTAAATTCTTTCAATAACAGCGTGTTTTATAGAAGGGATGTTTATATATTAGATAGACTAGGAACTGTCAACCTCAGAAGATCAAGAGAGTCTAAAAGGACACATGTAACAGGAATTCACGTAATAAAACAACACATGTCAACTGTACTTTCGTTTCATTTTATTTACCGTTATATTAGGCAATGATACTTATCTAAAATATTCATAAAAATCTGGAGTGGCTTACACTCAACTTTACTATAAGTAAATTTAAAATCAAGCTTCTGGGTTATAACATATATACTGTCCCATTTAGGCAAAATATAAATATCTAAATGGGAGAGGTTAGTAATTCGTCTTTCATTTCTGAAGTAAGATTTGAGTGTGATTAATAGTAATTTTTTTTTACAAATTGTTAATTTTTTCTCCTCAAAAATAATGCCAAAATTTCAAGAGTCTAGAATTAGTTGTTTAGGAGAAAAAAATGTTGTCTAAAAACAGGTTTTTGGCCAAAAAGTAACTCAAACATCATGCATAATTGCTCCCAAACAAAAGGGGTCATCTACACTATGGGGCCCATTTTTGTGTAAAATATCAATTTGATCCATCAATGATCCTGGATTGTAGCGTGGCTAGAAACTGTGGATACATACTGACCCACCCACCTACTCACACACTCACAACACACACACACACACACACACACACACACACACACACACACACACACACACACAAAGAGAGAGAGACGAGAAGAAGAGAGAGAGAGAGAAAGAAGAAGAGAGAGAGAGACATCACCGACAAAACTTCATAAAACAACTTCTGGGACCTCAAAACATGTAATTCCATCAAAATCTCACTATTCCTCACTATCTCACTATCTCCATCCATTTTTTTAATGTCACTATACTCTACTTATAGGAAACTAAAAATTTGTATTATAAAATAATTGAATTAAAATATATTAATTTTTCAAGTAAGGTCTATGATTATTCTAAAATAGCCTGTTCTTGTCGTTCTTCTTAACAACTGTCTTGTTTGGGATTCTGAAAATAGCTGATGAGGAAAAGCTATTGAATGTGAACGCTTATGCCATTGCTGTTCAGCTTGCAGACAGAGCAATAAGGGGAGTAGTTGTTAGTGCTGCGAGGACGTGTGGCATTGAACTGGAATAGGTAACGGGGACGCTTCATGCTTCGTCACCGTCTGTTTCTTCCAATAATTGTACATGAGACATCGATTGCAGAATAAATAACTGGCTCTGTTTAAACAGAACATGATGATGGAGTTACTAGCAGCCTTTTCAATAGTTACTTCTTCAGAGGAAGTCGGACTGTTACACAACACTGCTGTTGAAATGCACCATTTTTCAACTTTCTCTAGAATTTTTTTTTTCTTTTCACTATAAAACAAGAAAACTCAAAACTGTTCAAGACTATTCGTTTCGAATTCTTAATGCTTATGACGTCAGGTTCTCAGTAGATAAGGCATGCCCTCGTGTCAATGACAACGTGGTCATATTTCTGATATCGCTTCATACTTCTCTATTATAATTATCAATTGCCTTTCCTTGTAAGAAAACATTGTTTACTTACAAGGTTAAAGTTTTTTATACACAAATATAAACCTCTTTTACGTCATAATTGTTGATTCTGATCATTTTCCTCTTGAAGGCTTTCTTAACAAAACATGCCTATGTGGGAAAAAGTTCAAAATTTAGCTGAGATGACTTCAAAACATGTAAATCCTTCAAAATACTGAAGTCGACTATTATAATTATTACTATACTTTACGTATAAATTATATTTTAACAAACTGACTTACTTCTAGGATTTCACCTTTAGATCTTAGTAAACTAAAGTAATAGTGTCCATTCGACGCATACGTCAAATTTGAAAAATATTTTATGGAAGTCCTACATGTCGTAATTCATTTGATTATCAGCAGAAAAATCCCATAACGCCAAGGTTTACGAAATGAATTATTCATTTTAATCATGTTAATAATAACAATTATTTATCAATTATATAAACATTATATAATTCATTATATAGTAATGAAAAATAATATTTTCGGAAACTTAAAATTATTTTTATTTTTATATTGAGAATATTAGTTTGTTATTAAAAAGAAAACATTTGTTAATTTTTTAATACAAATATCTATTGTATATTTGCTTCAAGAAACAGATTAATTACATCTCATTGTTTCGAGAAAGTACAAAACAAAGAATTACTTCTACATACATAGTATAAATGATTATTTTTTTAGATTTTATGTATTATAGAATATATCTATATACTCATAAAAACTCTAAAGTATGTATATACTTATATACAACAACTTGATGTTCTTGTTTAAATATTTGAACACAGGTGAAAATTGGAATACCTGTTAATTTCAGTTTATGACGAACTAAATTATTTTATTTTCTTTAAATAAATATTAAAGAAAACAGTGAATAATATTCTAATGTAGTGCAATCTGTTATTATGTGGTATTTACTCATTGTAAAAATCTAATGAAATGGTCTCCACATATAAAACTTTTAATGATATAAACAACGCGTTTCGAACACGTAGTGTTCTTCTTCAGGCATTAACTAAAAAAAAATACAATGACAATTCGAAACGCGTTGTTTATATCATTAAAAGTTTTATATGTGGAGACCATTTCATTAGATTTTTACCCTACAATGAGTGAATAATATATTTCTTTACAAAATGATAGCATTAAAAAGGAAGAAGAATGAAAAATAAATTCTCTCAACATAAGTCAAGTAAAATTACTGACTCCAGATGTGAAATCTATTTAGTTATAGAATAAACCTGACGAGTTTTTCTACGAAAGATGTCAGTCCCAGTTTTAGAAATCTTATTCTTGTTTAGACGATGGTTTCTTTTTCTCGTATTTACTGTTAATTCTTGTTAATATATATATTATATATATATATATATATATATATATAAAGATTTCACATAAACACGTGAAATAACAATCAATGATCAAACCACAATAAGAAAATGGGAAAACAAGACTAAGATTTTTTAACCGTAACAAGCGGTCTTCGTCAGAGTCAAAAACCCAACTCAGTTCAGCTTGTTACGGTTGAAAGATCTTAGTCTTGTTTTCCTATTTTCTTATTGTGGTTTGATCATATACATATATATATAAACAGTAATAAATTCTCAACCGTGTGACAGATATAGAACTAAAAAAATTTTTTTAGTTATATATATATATATAAATTTTATATATCAGGAATCCTTGGGCCAAATCAAGCCAACGTTTTGATTTAACAATAATTGTATTTGGAACTTAAGCATTGAACAGGTGTATGAAACTCCGATATTATATATATTAAACTATTACATTAGAGGTTTAATATGAATAATTTTAGAAATATAAACTTGAACACAAATGTCAGCTTTAATACGAATGTTCTAAGGTAATATTATAAAGACACATTCCTTTCGATATTGTTATTTTATGTTGCGTAAAATAAACTGAATATTTCAATTGACAGGTTTTGTTTGTTTTAAATATGTTAGATTGTGTAAAGTAAATACCTTTACTTGATGTTTCATTCATTGGTGTGATAAAATTAATGAATGTTTTTTTAATTTAAATATTTTTTTTTTATTAAATATAGTTATTGTATATACTCGTATATCTTGATTCATGTTAAGAAAACTATATCAAATGCTTGGACCATATAAGCATCTTTGTCTTCTTGTTTTAATAAATACCAGTTATTCCTGTCAATCAAGTTCAGTGAATGTATGATTTATAGAATATAAATTATACATTTATATATATATATAGTAATTTATCGAAGTCCTACATATCGTAATTCATTTTATTATCAGCAGAAAAATTCCAAAACGCCAAGGTTTACGAAATGAATTATTCATTTTAATCATGTGATGAAAAATAACAATATTTTTGTAAACTTAAAATTTTTACGAAAATATTAAGTTAGAACTTAAATAGTTTCTATTAAAATAAAAATACTATAGTAGAACTATAGTATAGTTCTATATACTATAAATATATATAGAACCATACTATGTATGGTTCTGTTGCTATAATTTCTTAACACTCAGTGACACAAGGGGTCACGGGTCGTTTAGTATTTTAAAACGTGATTACTAATATATTTTTTGTAATTAATCTCTCAAAAGAATAATTATTTTAATTGATTATACTATAATTTTTAAAATAAATGCAGTTTTAATAAATGTTGCACTTATATTGATCTGTGGAATTTTAATAACATTAAAGATGCACATTTGACAATTGGATAAATTGCGTTCTTTGCAATTTTATAATTATCATTGCATTAAATTTGTCTTTGAAATTATCAATCATTTGTGGAACTCTTATTAAGCTGCAGTATCAAGTATAATGTTAATTATTAGGACGGGTTTTAAGACTCAACTAGTGTTGAAACAAAATAGATGATAAAATCTTAACAACTTAATTAAATTAAATTGTTTTATAATACAAATTGTAATTAAAATTATAAATATACGTCATTGTTTAATATAATGGTAAATTAAATGGAATAAAGATAGTTGAAATGTATTTTTGTTTTATTATGGTGAATACATGTTTAGTGTATTCATTTTAGACTTTCGTAGCCCTCTGAATTGGCTGTGTCAACTCTACATCTTATATAAATATCTCCTCTATAAAACACCGAGTTACTGAATGAACTTAATGTGTTTGGAACTTTATTTTGAAGTAAAGTAGGATAAAGTACCTTACCTATGATTCAATATCGCCTAATAATAAGAGAAATCTTTTACATAAAGATGCCTTATATGTTTTTGCAATTCTATTATAATCAGTCAAACGGTGTGATTACAGCACACAAAGCTACAGAGATTGGGATATCATCAATAGATTATCTAAAGTAGATTCAGAGGATATCTAAAGCATAAATTTATCAAAATCTCAAAGCATGAAAGTCAATCAAGGTTAGGTTAAGTTGCAATGGCCACCCCATGACGGAGCATACGAAAGCTAAAAATAACCCCTTCGTGATAACACCACTATGAACATTCTACATTGGGAGTCCTACATTTTATTTAACTCAAGTTTATAGAGTAGGAATCTTTAACCTGTGCCTCATATCGTATAGGCTTGGAACCATCTGCTCTACACCCACTCAGAGGGACGACGTACTCAGATTTGTTCACTCTCTGCGTGAATAGATCGAGGGCCAGAGTGTGTATCGAACCCTGGACCTACCAGTCCAGAGGCGAGCACGTAAGCCCCTGGGCAACCCTGACTCCATAAATCTGTCAAAATCCCCAAAAAAAATTGTTTCATGCTCATTATACTTTACTAATAGTAAAATAAAAATGTTGATTTTTTTTTTTATTGTTAGAGAACAGCATGCTCCACCCGAAGGCACCACACGCATCAAAATCTTCAATGCTACACAACAATCTCCATCATGCTATGCAAATACAGCTTAAATATATAATGACTAACAACAACAAAATAACCACAATGACAACAGAGCAATTGCCATCAGAGCACACAGATAATACAGGCTATCATAATCAACTCAGTAAATTAAAAAGTGGAGATGGGTTACATTTTTTAAATTTTGGATTTTTTTCTTTTTGATTTAGTTCAAATTGGATTTGATTGTAAATTTTATTAATTTATATTTTTGATTTTAGTTCTAAATTATGTTCTCCCATGCCCTAAATGTTGATTTTCTTGAACATACTGATTATCAATTGTGTAGGATACATTTGATGAATTATCAAGATAAAATTCTACAAGATAATATATTTAATTGCACATAAGTTATAGTCTAATAAATTATTATCTTTAACAATAATTAAAACAATAAACTAAAATTAATTGAATAATTGTTAGAAGAGAAATGTATATTGAAAAAAAAACATACTTGATGGATTATGTAATCAGTGACTGTGTGATATTTACTCATATTGGAAATTATGAAGAAGTCGCTGGGTATTTTATTATCAAGTCGAAACCAACTCCCCTGTATCATGCAGTGTCTTCATCAGGTTTATCTGGTTATAGTGGGAATGCAGAAACAGGAATGCAATGTAGAAACAGAAAAACATACCAGTTTCTGCTTTCTCGCTATAAGAAGACACACGTGAAGGAGAACGCTACGTGTTCAAAAAGGCATTGCTTTCGACTTGATAATAAAACAACTTGCTCGGAGTCTCATTATATAATTAACAGTTAGAAACATTTCTTCAAGATGGAATATAAAATATCTTCAGTTGTTTAAGGAACCCAAATAGGTTTCTTCCATCTTTTTATATATCTTTAATTTTTGTTCAAACATTGATCTTTTAAGTTATTCGATCGAAGCTAATTTATCAGCTTTAAAGTTTTATAAACTTAAGAAAAGTACTATTTTGTTTTCACAGATTTTCAATTCCTTAAATTCACGAAAAATATTTATTTTATATCTTATTGAGTTTTATTGAAGAGAACAGTTCTTAAGTATTAATTTGGTGTAAAGCGCACTTCTCTAGATAATCATTTTGCGGGCAAAGACTCTGTGAAGTTGGCGTAGTATTATATAAACCTCTTAAAGCTATTTGTGGCTTTAAATATACAAGTCAGGAGCTTGAGTTAACGGGCAAGTGTTTTATTAATTTCTATCGATTTAGAAGGATGTAGTTGGTGTAAAGTTAAACAACAAAATAACATTGTACCAGCAGACAATTTAAAGGAACACAGAAATTATCATCTTCCAAGACTTGCTATGACTCAAAACAAAGTTTTATCCAGTCTAGCCTCTTAGATCTTTTGGCACATTTGACTGCCGAAAACCTGACAATGTTAGTAATCATAAGCCGTCATGACAGACTCAGTAGTCTAATTAAAGTCGATGACTATCTTACCAAGTCAGAGTAAGTGGTACTGTGGGAAAACGATGGTCAACTATCTCTCTCTCTTCTCTCTCTCTCTCTCTCTCTCTCTATATATATATATATATATATATATATATATATATATAACTTTAAATTACACAAAGCACGACACAGAAAAGAGAATACAAAGAAAACTTACAGAATTCAATATTTCGAACTGTTGTTCGTCATCAGGAGAGTAGACTAGAAGAGAGGACGAAGTGAGAGAGATCTCCCCACGTCGAAGAACGGAGCGCGAATGATATATATATATATATGTGTGTGTGTGTGTGTGTATATATATATATAAAATTGTCACATAACACATGATATAAATATTCAGGTAACGCACCACAAATGATGGAAGATAATCGCCCTGAGGCCTGTCGTGTATCACGTCGTCAGAGAACAAGTGAATACAAGTTGTGAGCAGGTTATACATTTTGATTTAAAGTCCAGCTCTTTTTAAATTGAATGAATTTCTAATTGAAGGAATTAAATTAATACTATATCAAAGGAAATTAATACTATATCAAATGTAACAGGGAAAAATACTGTCAATGATGTCAATCTTTAAACCAACTTTAAATCAAAATTCGTAACCTGCCCACAACTTATAATCGTTTACTCATATATATATATATATATTATATATATATATATATATATATATATATATATATATATATATATATATATATATATTGTCAACAGGAACACGAACCAAAAAGGACAACAAACCTTTCACAGTAAACTGTAAACTCAGAATAAAGACACAAACACACTCACTGTCTCTAATCTTCGGTTGAACCTTCCTCAGGAGAGTTGAGATAGGGACATTAAGCGCACTTGCGAAGTGATGGTTGGAAACCAACACTAGCCCGGTTCAAGTCAAGCATGAAAAATAAACTAGGAATAAGCGAAGAGCTAAGAAATAAAAAGTGGAAATGAAGAAAATGGGGAAATATAAATAATAATAAAAACTTAAACTTCATTTTCTATTTCTTAGCTCTTCGCTTATTCGTAGATTATTTTTCATACATGACTTGTACCGGACACGCGTGTCACAACACTGTTGGTTTCCAACCGTCGCTTCGCAAGTGCGCTTGGTGTCCCTATCTCAACTCTCCTGACGACTGTTCAACCAATAGTTAGAGATAGTAAGTGTGTTTGTGCCTTTATTCTGTGTTTACAGTTTACTGTGAAACATGTATATATGTATATATATTTTCTTACAAACTGGCAGCAGATCTTCATCTATTTCTTTAGCAACTCGAGATGCACTATAAGGTTATTGCCTCCGGTATGTCCCTGGGAAATTTGTTATTTTCATTGCCTTTGCAGCATAGACATGTGATTAGAAAAAAAAGAAAATTTCTAAAAAAAATCGTGAATGCAAAATCCGCTCTGTATATGATGCTGTTTGCTATCCGAGCAGAACTCATCTCGTTCTTCTTCTCCTTCTCCTGATAACGACGAGATCGAAATATTGAAGTGGGCTGTGTGTTGTTTCAACGTTCAGAATCTTGGTTCATGCTGACGAGTGCCAATAAATTATAGGGATACAGACAGTAAGTTATTGTCACAGTTAAGAAATATTTAAATGCTATAGACTTCTGTAGCGATTGCAATGCTCTTTGATAGTTAGAAAAATACTCCATATTACGTGGATTATGGAGACTCCGTACCTTTTCAACGTAGTAGCAGTAATTACACACGGGTTAACAGGCCATTGAACATAAGACAAGGTACGAATAAATTTCTTGACAACTGCAAAGTATCAGAAAACTTCACTGGTCCTATATCTAGAGTGCTACATTTGAACAGATCATTATGGTTAAAGATCTTTAACCAGGGTTAAAGGTCAGTTCCAGAGCTTGGAACCGATGTCATTATGCTCTCTCCCATGGAAAGCATAACAAGAATTTCACTACTTCATACGAAAGATAGACTCCTTATAAGATTTGAACTCCGAACTAAATATTATATATATATACAATAACAAATAGAAAAGAGCACAAAAAATCACTACAGAACTCACTTCAATATTTCGACATCCGTCATCATCAGGAAGAAGTACGAAGTACTTAATATATTTATTTACCAAGTTTTGGACTAGCGTCAATCAATTCTCAAAACAAACACCTTTTAGCCAACGTTTCATCTAAATATCTTCAGAGAATAGACAGAGTCAATAATCATCACTAGACATCTAGACATCTTCAAACGTACATACATCATTTTTTATGTCATTAAAATTATTTCTGTGTTGATGTAACTTTAAAGATGCCTAGAAATAAGACAAAACGTTGGATTAATAGTGTTTTTTAAGAATTAATAAAGGTATTTAGGTTTGGACTTTCATGTTCATTTTTCAGTGTGAAACAGTTTCACGCTGGAAGATGAACGTGAAGATCTCACAAAACGGTTAAGTGATTAAGGAAAATTACGAGATAATATGGTGCTTTCTTCTTTATTGTTAATAATAGCATTGTAGTAAAACTACCATTTTATTATTAATATGAGTTGCGTAATATTTAGTGATTTAGGAATAGATTATGTCTCCTAGTGAACTGTGTATAATTAAGAGTAACTATCAATAAGAAAACTCTAGTAGCAGTTTACAAAGGCTCCTGTAGTTCGGGAAGACAGCATTGCACTGTTTAAGGCTTCGAATTAACCCCAATATAACAAGGTTGAATTATGAGGTCATGATAGTATTATAACTCACACAGCCAGCTCTGTTTTCAGTAATAAATCTCAAAATAGCCCACTTTGATCTTTATTTATTTATACTAAACAGTGGGGTGGAAAGTATGTAGAAATCAGAAAGTTATAAATAGAATTCAAATGAACTGGTCCTTACTAATTTATCATGAAAATATCTTATATCTTTTTCTGGAGTTCTTCTTAATTGTATATGTTTGACTTACATACTAATTAACATATCACAGCCCTCAATGTTTTCACTGTTATGTACTATTCAATGAAGTAATCCAAAAATATTGGAAGACAAGAGTTAATTAATAAACAGGAAAAAATTGAGGATTGCTGTTCTTATATTCAGAATGTAGAGGACACCCATGTCCTCAGGGTATGTGACTGCATGTTTGAATCAATAACTATGACAATTTTTTTTTTATAAAATACCTACACTTGTAAGTAGTACAACCTAAAAAGCTCGCTTCAGATTAAAAACAATCACTGTCTTACTAGGAAGGGCAAATCTGTCAGGTGGTATTCGTTGCTTGACAAACTGGGACCAGTCGGCACAGTTGTAGGGTTGTCATATTGGATTCAACACCCACATTTCTTAATTTGGAAAGGTAACCTTTGTTTCATTTATACTAAAATCACCCTCTCACAGATTTTCCAATGTCCGGCAAGATACCAATAGGTCTACACTTCTGAAACCAATGACTTATGGGGATTTTGTATCATTATAATCTTTGACAGTTTCAACGCTGCAGGAAAGTACAGTTATGACGTCAAAGAGTTATGATGTCACACGGAAAAATGTTTAAAATAAAAGTTGCAAATAATCAACTGTCAATTAACTACGTCTTTCTATATTTCCCCCTATACAATCGTTTATAAAATACTTTTATCATAGTTTAACACTCATAACTTCTACAGAGTTAAATAGAGATTTCAACTCTAAATTTTCTCATATAAATTTTAATTGATTAGTAATGTTCAAACAAAGAATAAGTTAGAGATATCAAAAAGCGTGTTAAAAACACGTCAAACATATATTCATAATTCAGTATTTCATTAAAACAAAAATTCAAGAAAATATCTTTCCTTTCAAAGTAGATGTCATTTCTATTCAACAGAAAAGATTGAAGAAATAACACAATGGAGGTTAAATAAAAATATCAGGGGAAAAAAAATACAAATCAGTGGAGGAAGATAATAATGTAGTAGCACAGGTTAAATTAGTGCATTAGTATAAGAAATAAGGTCAGGTTAAAAAAGGTTTCAAGGCAATAGGAATGGTTCCAATAAAAAGAAGAAGACTAAAAAAGGCTAAAACAGAAAAGAGGAAGGTTAAATAGAGTTATTAGATAATACAAGATGTTCTAATAGATAAATTTAAAAGGTAATGTCGGAGATTAAATAATTTTATATGAAAACAGGAGAGTATTAGTAAGGTTAAAGGCAAAAGTTTTAGAAAAGAGTGGAAAGTAATACAGGAAGACTAAGATTAATTGTTTTCTTTTTTTATTTTTAAAATGTAATAAATTTTTGACTTATTTGTATATATTTAAATTAAAACATGTAGTACTAGTGTGAAACATGTCTATATATAATACTTAAACTAAAAATGATGACCACATGACTCCAAAAGTATACAGTACCTCAGAGAATGCAAAGCCTGAAGACCAAACGACCACGAAGACGACATATTCCCTTACTGACTGACTCCCCCATTCTTGACATTGTTTACTGACCCAACAAAAACATCAGGATGAGAATCTAGCAGTAGTGAGCCTCTGGTCCGGAACTGCTATTTACGACATGCACTGTTGTGCATGGTAATATTCGTTGGTCGTTGATATATAATATATATATATATATATATATATATATATAATAAATTCAAAACGAAGGAAACACACAGAATGACACAGACATAACTCACATCGATCGCCGCAGGAAGGCAGGGCAGTCACCGCTGCCTTCCTGCGGGACTCTTCGCTCCTCACACCTCCTGATGACGACGATGGTCGAAATATCTATGTGAGTTATGTCTGTGTCTTTCTGTGTGTTTCCTTCGTTTTGAATTTATTTTATTTAAAAAAGTCCACTGGACCGATGATCAAACCACAATAAGAAATGGGAAAACAAGACTCTTGTTACTTGTTAACAAGCACTAAACAACCATCATATTACTAGGGTTATCTTCTAATTTTACTTCTATGTTAAATTAGTTTAGAACAATATTCTATGCTATAGTAGAGTAGTTGAATTTTCCTCTGACTAAGCCCTACATACATTCGTCATAACAGACAATACGTTTAGGATTCACACTTATCTCAAAGCTTAATAACAAAATTAGGACCTGCTGTAATATTCAAGATGGTAAAAGTTCAAGTTTGTTTTTAAATTAGTCCTAGAATTAGCCCTATATTTTATTTCAAAAAACTTTAATTCATTCTTAAGAGTTTTCTTTATTCAATATTAAATTGGAATACTTCTTTCAGGAATGGCCGTCTTTCATTGATTGACTGTTCCATTTGCTAGCCTCAGGTATAGATTACTGGCCGGCTTTGACGCGCGCAGCGTTCCACTGTAGCCATTTGAATTACACCCCAGGGAAGATACCCCATGGAAACTTTCAAACCTATTTCAAATTCATTTCACCATTTCACTTTTTAATGATGATATTTTATTTTTCCTTTCATTTTTCTTAAATAATTTTTTAAAGTTTCTTTCAAAAAACATAAAAATAATATAAATGAAAATAAATATAACATATAAAGTATAACATATAAATTATTATTTCAAATGCAATATAACATATTTATATAAACATAAAACATATCATTTTCCATAAATTTTAAATACTAAATTTCGATATTCATGTATTAATGTAATAATTAACAACACATTAAATATATAGTTGATTGTTCTAACACTTTAAGCTTATGAGATATCCTGCTTACACACACACGCGCACACACACACACACACACGCACTCGCACAAACACACACAAACACACACACAACACACACACACACACACACACACACACACACACACACACACACACACGCACACACACACAGAGACAATATTGTAGGTTTTCTGGTAAGGGATTAATAATGGTTAGTAAAGAGTTACCTTTGCATAGCATGAAAATGTACATATAAATACCATTATGGGATTAATAATGGTTAGTAAAGAGTTACCTTTGCATAGCATGAAAATGTATAAATACCATTATGGGATTAATAATGGTTAGTAAAGAGTTACCTTTGCATAGCATGAAAATGTATAAATACCATTATGGTTTTTAGGCACCAAATGAAGAGATACACAGGTGATTAAATGCATGTAAATTACATATTATTAGAGAAAAACAAAATGAGAATAATATTTTGGTTATTGTTATTTAATATTAGAATAATTGATATGTCAAAAAAAAAGTAAACGGTCTATGTTGAAACATGGATTGAATTGTATTCAATTTTTTTTTATTAGATTTTTGAAAAGTAATTCTTCAACCAAATTAAAATTAGCCCTATCAAGGAAAGGGTATTAGCTAGAATATAGATCATTGGCCTTAGTAAGGAACAAAGGTGTCAACAACCTTTTTCATAAACCTTTTTGAGTAGAACGATGGAATTTAATATCGTTAAAATTGGACGAAGCGGGAATTACAATTATTTTAATTCCCAATTATATTTCTTGGACGAGGGCTCTTTAAAGGGTTTATTGACCTGGTTCATTCGTTTTTTGTATATTTAATTATATTTGTGGTTGTACTCCGAACTTAAACTTTTATAATTAATTTATAAAGTAAAAGACAGAATTAATGTGAACCAAAAAAAGAGTTTTTTCTGTTTAGTACTCAAAAATATTTATAAAAAGGCTAATAATGGATCAGGTGAAAAGATAACAAAATTAATTTCAATGAACGTTAAGCTGTCCTAAATAATTAATTTAACTCGAATGATCAACTTACGAGTAGAATAAAGTTTAGAAAAATTCAAACAAAATCAAAAGTTAAAGAATATTGTATGATTTATATCTAAGTGCATGGTTCTGATTCAATAATTATTACGTCTTCATTTGCCTAGAAGTATTGATATAGCTTCTCGACCACTGATTCATAAAATTCTTTATCCTCGCCTCTGGACTGGTAGGTTCGGGGTTCGATTCTCACTCTGACCAATGATTTTTTCTTAGAAGAGGTGATAAAATCTGAGATGTTGTCCCTTGTTGAGGATGTTAAACTGTCGATTTCGAGCCTGTACGATGTCAAGTACTCCTTAAAAAACCCTACTCTAAATTTACTTTCGTTAAGCAAAATTTAGGATAAAATTATTATAAACATCCGTCAAATCTGAAGAATCGTTGTAGACACTCGATCGATTTTGAATATTATTCATCTTCAAGTGGGACTCATAATTGTTGAAGGATCCTGGGTATAAATACCTATAAACAAGTAGTGCCAAAGTATACTTTATAAACCTACATGAAAATTAAAAATACGACTGAACGGATTTGGCAATGAATTGTAAAGGAATAAAATTAAATAAAATTTAATCGATATTATTAATAGGAAATTTATGTATATATTGGCAAACTTGTTTAATAGGTTATACCCAGGATTTTTCGATAATTATCAGTCCTACCTGAAGATGCACGACGTGAGAAACCGGTCGACGTCTAAAACAATGATTCACAAGGTATGACGGATTTTTATGATATGGTTTATAACCTCTGTTTTACTAACAATATGCATTCTGCAAAATTTAGTAGTCTCAATGTAGAATCATTAAGAGGACTCTTGACTAATCAGTGTCAGAGGTTTCACTTTCTAGCAGACCCTCTGTCTGTCTGTCTCTGTCGCTGTCTCTCTCTCTCTGTCTGTCTCTGTCGCTGTCTCTCTCTCTCTGTCTGTCTCTCTCTCACTCTCTCTCTCTCTGTCTGTCTGTCTCACTCACTCTCTCTCGCTGTGTCTCTCTTCCCAAATATCTATCGTCACTGGAGGCAGCAGTGACCGCCGGTTAAGAGGGTTAGATAAGTTTACCGAAACATGTTAATCGTGTTCGGTAAAAAATATGAAATCATTTCGTTTAGATTACATTATAACTATATGCAGGTGTAGCCTTGTGGTTGAAATGTGGCACTTGAAGACAAGCTTGTGATCTGTGGTTTTGAGGAAGCACATAGTCTGCCAGTCTAGTGGAACAGTTGAAAAACAGCGTTCATTTTAAAATATCAAGATCAAATGACAATTCCACTTCTAAGAGCCCAATTTTAGTTTGAGTTATATATTTTAGCTCCCTTTAGGTGACAAAGTTAACAGATAAACTATATACAAACAGCTTCAAACGAATGCTTCAGAAACAAAAATAATACATAACTAATAAAATGTTAATAGTCTATGTTATCGTAAATATTTTTGAGTGAAGCAAGTATAATAATCTTTTGAGGTCCTCAAAGTCGTTTTTATAGAATTCTCAAAGGTATGCAATAACATGGGAGCACATTAGATGAATGACTAACCTGGGAAATACATTTAACAGTTGCATTGAAAAAGTCACAAAAGCAATTTTCAATTTTAAGAGATTCTTTGGTAAAACAAAAGGTTTTACCCTAAACCTAAATTTTTGGTTACATAAAATTACTATTACTGCTGTGATAAAAACAATGGCATGATATACACTGGGTGTAAAATGAAAAGAGTTGCCCAAATTAGCTTTAATAAACTACAAAAACAAGCGTGTCTAGGAAAACTAGAAAATGAAATGACCACCTACTCTACCTCCAGCATGAATAAACATGCCCTCTTAGTATTTTTATCAGGAAAGTGACAATTGCAGTCTATAGAGGCAAGTAAAAATAAAAATTCCTCTAAGAAAATAAAATATCCAAAAATTCAATAAAATGAAACATTTTAAGTTTGGCTTATATTTTGCCAGGTACAATATTCTTTTCAGAATATTTAATGGCAAAGAAGTGATTACAAATATTCACCTGGGTTGGAACTTCCTGAAAAAAAAACTCTCGTCATTAAAATTAAAATTAAAAAATTAATGACAAAACCTCTAAAGAGAAATTAACTTTCATGATTACCTGGAGCGAATTCCGTGTAATAAGGAAATGGACCGATTGAAAAAGATTGGGGAAGCAAACAAACCCCTGCAGAAAGACCGGGTCTATTTCGGTCTTAAAACATCATACTAACTCAACTTAAATATACGAGTATAATGAAAATAATAAAAATTCAAAGCAGTGTAATTCACGTTGTATTTTTTTTATTTTTTTAATTTCATACTTTATCGTATTTTTTGTGAGATTATATATTTTAAGGAAGTAATATATTTACTTTGTTAAGTTCGTAGCCTGACGGCGACTTCTAAGTGGCTAAAATATACAGCTCAAAATGAAAATTTGATATTTGTGGAGCTTTATTAATTTGGAGTTGTTCGTCTCAAACCTTATGCTAGATATAAACTTTCATTTTACGCATACCAACTCTGTTATCAGCAATGACAGTGACAGTTTCACATGCAAACACCACTTGAAAAGCCTGTATCCATTGAGTAAAATCTTACACTATTTGCCTTATTCCTGACTTAGAAAACAGTCATTATAAATGTTTCACCAGTTATTTTTAGGGTATAGCTTCAATACTTAGTGCCCGATCACTAAGAACAGATATGGCTGGCTCACCGCTGGTTTCAGAGAAAAATAATAAAATTGTTCATAGTCATGCTTCAGCTTCGATTCCAGTTTTTATAGTTATATAGTTACTATTTTTACCTAAAATATAATAAACAGTTTCAATAACTTATCATTGAGCTGGAAAACACCACCTTTGTCACTGATTCCTCCAGGAAGTACTGTATCTCCCCAATGATTCTATGTTGACAGTCATAATTTCGCTTTATTCATGTATCTTTGATGAGTACTTACCTAACTTCTCATAGTTCCTATCTGACGGCTTAAAGTCCTTTACAAGTGATGAAATACTCATATATTTCCACTTTTTATGTGAAAAAAATGAGGGTCAGAGTGAGAATTGAACTCATATCTATGTAGCAGTCCAGAGGTGAGCATGCAAGCCACTGAGCTACCCTGGTCTTTCAAATCATAGCCTAAGAGTTAAATGATATGTATTATGACAAATGTGTTTCTGATAATCAATATTCGACTTGCTTTCACTTAAGTCTTCATAAATTGTATATAATCTTCTAATCACGGGTGTATATTCTTAGAAATGACATATCGTAATAGATGAGCGTTCAAAACTCATTTAAGACTAATTTGGTCTATAGTCAGCTCTTGTTGCAGTCCTGATGATGTTCTGTGTTAAACAGAGTTAGCTAGGCTTCTTCTCGACAGAGTCATTAGCTAGCAGCCTTAGACATCCCTGACCAGCACAAGTTGACCTCATCTGCAGTCACTCTCAGTCACCTTCCCACTTCTTCTACTAATTGCCACATCTCCACTTCACATTTCTGTTTCTTCATTCCCTACTAAATACAATATAATCATTTCAATTAAATTAATCATACATTGGGACCTTAATATATTGTTTACGAATGTAATTTAACATTTTAAAAAACAACTTAAAATTATTTACGATCAAGGTTAGCCATTAGTTAAACCAACCACTTGAATGACACTGCATTTGATGTATGCTGCAAATCAGTGTTGCCTTATGAAGTCGCTGCTAGCTATTCCTTGCTAAGCATTTAGACTACTTGATTACTTTAGATAACCATGTGAGTTTTCGTCATTGCTTCCTTTTTTCTGGGTAATCTGAATTATTGTCATAATAAACAAGTTCATTTTAGCATTATTTGTACACACCATCCTTTAATTTTTAAACCTCTTTTTTGTAAATCTAAAAAAGTGTAGTGCATAATAACCTCCTCAAAAGTTCAATATTGTTATTTTAATTATTTCATGAATATTATATATATATATATATATATGATATTCCTCTGTAATTTGACGTGCATCCTCGCCGACTGATTCATTTATATATATATAAATATATAATAAAAATAAATAAACAAATATAGACAAACCAGATTCAGAGAAAGAATACATGTAAAAGAAATCACAGACACTCAACACTGTATTTTAATTGCCTTGTCATCAGGAAGATAGATGGGAGTTCCTGTGATTTCTTTTATGCGTGTTTTTTTCTCTAATCTAGTTTATATAGTTTGTGGAATTGATTAATTTAACTGTTTTATATACATTTAAAAATGAATGTCTGATTTCACATTATTTAATTTGTTAGAAAATGTTTCTAATTTTCTAAAACTCTTTTTTAAATCCGGGTTTCTTAGGTCATGAATTAGCTCTCCATATTTCTTGTTATTCAATATAGAATTCATATTGAATATTGAAGAACTGCTCCCACCTTTTACGAATATATATATATATATATATATATATATCAATGATCAAACCGCAATAAGAAATGGGAAAACAAGACTAAGATCTTTCAACCGTAACAAGCGGTCTTCGTCAGAGTCAAAAACCCAACTCTTTTTGACTCTGACGAAGACCGCTTGTTACGGTTGAAAGATCTTAGTCTTGTTTTTCCATTTCCTATTGTGGTTTGATCATTGATTGTTGTTTCGCATGTTATTTGAAAACTTATATATATATATATATATGTATATAAAACTAAAGTTTATCGGGACTCGGTCAGAACTGACCGAGTTCTGATAAACTTTAGTTTTGTATCTATTCCACGGTCGATTCTTTTATCAATATATATATATATATATATATAATGTAGCCACGAGATCAGAACGTCAAATTACAGAGAAAATAAATAATTAAATTAATACACCAACTAACCGAAACGTTAGTAACTTAAAATATGTGTAGAAATGCTATTTGAATCTGAAATATCACTTCTGTAGTTAAGAAGTGACAATGGTTATATATGTATAAATATCAAACAAAATATCAGATTTCACATTGAACAAGTGGAATAGAGTTCATGGTGTAAACTACAGTAGGAAATTCAGAAATGTGAATTTTTTTTGTGCTTTTTGTTTGTTCTTACAACAGAGAAAACTATTTTTTTTTTGGTACTCCGTCCTATTTCAGTATTTCTTACTGTAGTTTTTACGATTATATATATATATATATATATATATATATATATAAACTTAAGTTTTGAAGGACCACTTAAGTTAATAAAAAAATAGTTACAGTTAAAGAAATAAATAAAACTTGTTGTCGAATTAAAGTCTTTTTTTTTAAATAGGTGTTCTTTGGCAACTATCCTTATTACGTCCAAGAACTTTCTCTTAAAATAAATTATTGTCAGCCTTTTTTGTCTTTTAAAAAAAGTAAACAAAACATGAAATAACAAAAGAGATAAATTATTTCCATTAATAAGGATACTAATGGTTTATCAAAGAGAATGAATGGAGTAAATAATGAGAAGCTTTTATTGTGGTATATTTGTAGAAGTTGGGGACTGGGTAAAATATTTGTTTGGTCGTAGTAAACACTGAATTGGGAGATTTATTAAATTGTTGGGTATAAATCTGTAGCTTTGGTTGCTTGAAGACAGGTCTCTCCGAGTCGCCTCAGGGGGCAACCTAAAGAGGCGCCGACCTTGAGCTAGACATCCACCAGTTACCTCCTACACTAACTATTAGAATGTCCGGTTTATTTTAAAGTTTCAGACTATACAAATGGAAACAAGACTGGCTCTGTGTACACTGGCCTGAAGCCTGAAGGCAGACCTCCTCAAGCATCAGAGTTAGAGTTCAACTCATATAAATCTTCTGATGATTGCCTCACAACAGCCTAGGGAAACTATCTGTTGTGGTTATTGATCCCAGGAAGTTTAATTATGCACTAATAGTTTTATGAGGTTAACTGGGCTTTCATGTGAACACTGATGCACAAGGGGAAGAGGACTCCTAATTAATTTATTTCATTAATGATATTTACATATTACAATAATGGATATTCTAATTTTTAATATAATAATAAATCAATAATAATGTTTATATAATGATTTCAAGATATAATTCATAATTTCAAAATAAACTCGTGAAAAAAAATTCAACGTCCACAGTTTACTATATACACAGAGTAATTCAGAAAATTTCTAAGATATTTCGACCTAAGTTGATCCTCATCAGAGTCACACAATTCTGAACACCCCACACTAAGGCCTGTCTTTTCTATATTAATTACAAACAATACTTTTACTGCATATGACTTCTCTTTCTCGTAATGACTATATTTTTGAAGTTAAGTTAGTCATATTCAGTTAGCCCTATCAGAACTGAAATGCAATTGGAGTAGGGATCTTTAACGAGTACCTGACATCGTACAGGCTCGGGTCTGACGGCTTGACGTCCTCTCTGAGGGCGAAGTACTGAGATTTATTGACCTTCCGCGTGAATAAATCAAGGGTACGGATCGAACCCGGGACTACAGCCCACACTGAGCTAACCTGACCCTAGATTTGGGGGGTTACAAAACGTCATTGATTTGTCACCGCTCCCTTTAGAATCCCTTGACACTTACTAAGACTGTTAAAGTTAATAGTAAACTTATTTGTGGAATGCTGTTAGAATTTAGAAGGTAATGTTCATACCGAAATTCAAGACAGCTCGTTATCACCAGTCTGTAGGGTCATCTAGTTCTAGTTGAAACTTCACTGGTATATTGTAACCTTATAAGGTCGTAGATATTTATATACTCTATTTATTAGTTTAACGGTTTGTGTGGTAGATATTTGTTTGAAAAAGTTTTTTTTTTATTTTATTTGCACCGATATTTATTTTATTATAGTCAAAATATAGTAATATATTATAAAATTGATCTGGAGATTTTGATGGATTACACGTCTTGATGTACGAAAATATCATTTATTACAATCTAGCAATGATTACATTTTTGCTATAATTGATGGAATTAGGACAGCCATATTAAATAATACAATTAAATAGTTTAATTCCATGTAAGTTTGATAATACTTTTCTTATATTAATGTTAAATGAATATCACTCGAGTTTAAGTTTTAAGGTTTAAGTGATTTAAAGGTAGAGTTGGACATGCAAGCAGAAGGTCCTATCAAGCATACAGCAGAAGGGAATTCTCGACATACATCTATATTGCTTTGTTAACAAGTTTACAAGGCCTGAAACAAAGACGGTGGCCAAGGTTTTTGAGTCTCCATGCAGCTTTGAATACCAAGTGAGTCTTAATAAACCGGATTGCAAAGGAGACTGCAGGGAAGCTGAGTCATTTCCGTAGGAGCCGGAAGTGTCCTTGGCCACACTCTGTTCGCAAAGGCGTTCATCTGTCCTCAAGTCGACCTTAGTTCTCCTCGGCTGCCTGTCAACATCCCCCCTACATGGAAGTACCACATCACATCTCAACGCTCAAGGCGCCTCGCTGACCTATCCTTAACAGGTAGCTAACTTACCTTAGAACCAACTCCGACCCCAAAAAAGAACTTAATTCAATTAGAATATTTCAACACTAAGGAAGTGGCCTGAAATCCTAACATAGTAAAACGATAAACTTGCGATGAACTCATATTTCTAAAATGGAAACTAGCCGGCATTGAAAGAATGGCCGGAGTGGGTCAATCATTGCATTTGTAACCAAGAACATTTCAACAATTAATATCTAAATTGATTATTCCTTTAACATTCTATCAACGCCAAGAACAATAAAGTCCTAAGCAATCAACAAATAACTATTATCAATCAATTCACTTAACATATTTCATACTGAACTAATAAATTTTTTTCTACTATATGTAAGTTAGAAGTTATATATATATTGTGTAGTTTTGCTCCTCAAGCATACCAGACCTCTTCTGATTCGTCAAAATATTGAAGTCAGATGTATCAATGTTTTTTTTTTTTTAGGTGTAATTATATATATATATATATACTTTTTCGTTGGAAATACGATCCAAAATGGACAAATATAGTTCAATATAAACAAATCAACATAGAGAAATCAAAAGAACACACTTACAGTCTCTAATTTTTGGTTTGAACCGTCTTCAGGAGAGATAAGAGAGGCAGAGAGGCGCACTGGTTCAGAGACGGTTGGAGACCCAACGGTTGGTCTCTCTATATATATATATATATATCTTTATAAATAAAATAATGATTTTGTCTGTACATTGCTTAGAACTGACTCATTTCATGTTTTCTTTACGTTTCATACATTGGAGAAACCGAATCCACCCTTAGAAAAATTTCTGTCGGTTTGTCGGTTTGTCGGTTTGTCGGTTTGTCCGCAAAACTTTGTCACAGGTAAACTCAGCTACCATAAGACATATAAAGCTGAAACTTATACAGTAGATTTGTGTAGGTCTAACTTAAAATATAGGCTATGAATTGATTGGAAATTCAACGTAGAAGTGAAGTTATGGACGTTTAACGGAAAAATGTTTGTCACAAGTAAACTCAGCCACCATAAGACATAGCGAGCTGAAACATTGACACTGGATTTGTGTGTGCCTAACTTAAAATATGGGCTCTAAATAAATTATTAATTCAGTACAGAAGCGAAGTTATGGGGCTTTTAGCTGTATTTTCCTAACTTCACAGACAAGTTTGTTTTGAAAATACACAGGTGTGGCAAGTAGGTATTGTTAGTTGATTTTAATTTCAATTGAGCATATGAATATATTGCGTAATGGTGTTTCACAGAGTTAAGGAAGTACTATCTATTGAGAATAAATGTTTTGTAAACGAGCAATTCTCAGCCCTTAATATGAACAGGCATAAGAAATCAACAAACAAGTTCTTACGCTATATCATACCGAGGAAAGAACTTACAAGTCAGTAAAGAGATTGGATTAGTGATGAAGAAGCAGTTCATTATCTAATTGAATTTCTTGACTCTGAATTTATTTCTCCTGGACTGCCTGCTCATGAGTAAAAACTTAAAGTAGAGCACCAATCATGCTGCAATTTAGTAGCAGTAACAAATTTCATGTTACGAAACATGAGTGCCCCAAAACTGTGCAATGGGACACGACTCTGAGTTCGTGCTCTACACAGATATGCCATAGAGGCGGACATAATGACTGGATGTGGTATTGGGGAGTCTGTGTGTATACTTCACATACCATTGATTCCGAGCCACTGTCTGTTTACGTTGAAATGATTGCAAATTCCGGTCAGAGTCTATTTCGCAATGACGTTAACTAAGTCGCAAAGGGAGACTTCATCTAACGCAGGAATACAAGGTAGCAAAACCAAGTTTTTCTCACATGGTCAAATGTAGTTTACATGCTCAACGGTCAGAGGTTTCAACTCTTTCTTCTACCATGAACCTGAAGGACAGACAGCTAATGTAGTGTAATAGCTGGAGACATTTGTTTAACACTGTAGTAATAATGGTATTTTCTACTATTCTATATTTTCTAATGACATTTTGAAATACCAAAAATGACAGAACTTCTGATTCCTCAGTGGTATAGCCAAAAGGCATAGGCACACGGCAATAAACCAAAACAGGAACTTCTGATTCCGTCAAAGACGGGTACGTCTGCTATGTATTATATATAACTGTCAACTTTTTTTTAATTTAATATTTGCTTAATAAATACACTGGGAATAATGTAAGGTATGGGACCAGAGTAGCCCAGTGGCTTGCGTGATCGCCGATGACAGTAGTGCAAATGTATTATAAATAAATGTAACAAACAAATATTTTTTTGAATTTAAAATGTGGATAATATAAAAGATGGTAATAAAGTAAAGGGATCTAGCCAGGGTAGCCAGTAGCTTGCTTGCTCGCCGATGACAGTAGTGCAAATGTATTATAAATAAATACAACACAAATATTTTTTTTTAATTTAATATTTGCGTAATATAAACACTGGTAATAAAGTACGGTATGGAACCAGAGTAGCCCAGTGGCTTGCGTGCTAGCTTTTGATTGGGAGCACGTTAATTAGAACTAACTCATTTCAAGTTTTCTTTACGTTTCATAGTTCAGAGTAGCCACATGTACCCTTAGAATAATTTCTGTCTGTCGGTTTGTCCAAAAAATATTGCTACCATAAGACATATAAAGCTGAAACATTGATTGTAGATTTGTGTATGTCTAACTTAAAATCTAATCTTTGTATACAGAGGCATTTGCTTAGCACTGTACTAATAATGGTATTTTCTACTATTCTATAACTTTTAATTGTAGTATTAGTATAATACTATAATTTATATTTTAGAATACCAGGTATAATAGAATTTTGATTCCGTCAAAGACGGGTACGTTTGCTAGTATATAAATAAAATAATGATTTTGTCTGTACATTGCTTAGAACTAACTCATTTCAAGTTTTCTTTACGTTTCATACATTGGAGAAACCGAATCCACCCTTAGAAAAATTTCTGTCGGTTTGTCTGTTTGTCCGCAAAACTTTGTCACAAGTTAACTCAGCTACCATAAGACATATAAAGCTGAAACTTTTACAGTAGGTTTGAGTAGGTCTAACTTAAAATATAGGCTATGAATTGATTGGAAATTTAACGTAGAAGTGAAGTTATGGACGTTTAAAGCAAAAACGTTTGTCACAAGTAAACTCAGCCACCATAAGACAAGGCGAGCTGAAACTTTTACACTGTATTTGTGTATGCCTAACTTAAAATATGGGCTCTAAATAGATTCATAATTCAGTACAGAAACGAAGTTATAGGGCTTTAAGCGTATTTTCCTAACTTCACAGACAAGTTTGTTTTGAAAATACACAGGTGTGGCAAGTAGGTATTAGTTGATTAATTTTGGTTGGTGTTAGTTGATTTTAATTTCATTGGAGCATATATTGCGTATTTGACATCTTTGAAAAGGTGTTTCCCAGAGTTGAGGATGTACTATCTATTATGAATAAATGTTTTTTAAACGAGCAATTCTCAACTCTTTATATGAACAGGCAGGAAAAATCAACAAACAAGTTCTACCGAGGAAAGAACTTACAAGTCAGTAAAGAGATTCGATTAGTGATGATGAAGCAGTTTATTATCTAATTGAATTTCTTGACTCTGAATTTATTTCTCCTGGACTGCCTGCTCATGAGTAAAAACTTCAAGTAGGAGCACCAATCATGCTGCAATTTAGTAGCAGTAACAAATTTCATGTTACGAAACATGAGTGACCCAAAACTGTGCAACGGGACACGACTCTGAGTTCGTGCTCTACACAGATATGCCATAGAGGCGGACATAATGACTGGATGTGGTATTGGGGAGTCTGTGTGTATACCACGCATATCATTGATTCCGAGCCACTGTCTGTTTCCATTGAAAGGATTGCAATGTCCTGTCAGAGTCTATTTCGCAATGACGTTAACTAAGTCGCAAAGGGAGACTTTATCTAACGCAGGAATTCATGTTAGCGAGACCAAGTTTTTCTCTCATGGTCAACTGTAGTTTACTTGCTCAAGAGTCAGAGGTTCCAACTGTTTGTTCTTCCGTAAACCTGACGGACAGACAGCTAATGTGGTGTATACAGAGGCATTTGTTTAACACTCTACTAATAATGGTATTTTCTACTATTCTATAACTTCTAATTATAGTATTAGTATAATACTATAATTGATATTTTTCAATACCAAGTATAATAGAATATTTGATTCCGTCAAAGACGGGTACGTTTGCTAGTATATATATATATTGTTACTGGTCTATCAGCTTTCTTCCCAAATTTGGTTTTTTTTTTCGTTGTTAGAACAAGAGTTTAAAGGATATATATATATATATATATATATATATATATATATATATATATATATATATATACATCAACGTCTGTACTACAGTAAAAAAAAAGAACAGAAAACTGACAAAGATGTTTCAACCAAAACATGTGGTCTTCGTTACATCTCACAGATACTGTCAGTGTGAATAGTTTCAGTGTCAGTAATTACTTCGTTAGGGAGAGAGAGACGCTGACGAGGACAAGTTGTTTTGGTTATTTAAACCACTGGTCATTTTTCTAAGTTTTTTCTGTGATTTAGACGTAGATTTTCATTTGACGTGTTTACTGTGAAATCTTGTTATATCTATATATCAAAGTCTTCTTATCTCGACCACATGTATTCTACAGTATTTTTCTTATCGAGGTTTGGTCTAGAGAATGAACTTTCTTTTTATCAGTCCCCGACATATTGGTTGCTAGTAGAACAGTAAGGAGTTGTTTTCATAATTTCCCAGCAGAGTATTTCCCCACTGTATGACGTGTCCAGAGTTTAGAAAAAAGGCCCTGTTTCTACTCCGTTAAAATCTAATTGTCAATATATTCATCTGTCTCCACTAAATTTCTCAATAACAATCCCATTCCATTAAGAAAATCTCTGACAAAATTGAATGCAGATACTTCTAAATGTTACCAAAACTATTTGCTTTTGATTATAAAAACTGGCTGCTTAAGAATGTATACTACCACGACAATTTGTGAAGTTAGAAATACACTTTAACAAACCTGGATGAAGAAAAATGTTAAATTAAATTAAAACATATTTAACTAAAAACGTATTAAATTAAAAATCAAATATTTAAAGTTGATATAGAGATTTTTTTGTTTACACTAATTACAATTTTTGCAGAATTTATTGCAATTTCTTATTCTAGAGCTTCAAAGAGAATATCAAATCTTCACTGCTCTCTGAAGTTGTTGGCACATAATCCTGTTTTATAAGTAATTTATTACTTCCAATTTTCATTTTTAAGAGGTGCAAGCCTTTATCTCTTGATTGTCTGAAATCTTTTATGCAAAGCAAACTAGCCAAAGCTGAAATCTTTTGCCAAAGCAAACTAGCATACGACATTCAGAAGGCTGGAAATAACCACTTCACTGGGGATAACTATATTTAATATATAGTTATCCCCAGTGAAGTGGTTATTTCCAGCCTTCTGAATGTCGTTTGCTAGTTTGCTTTGGCAATTATCACCTTCTCAAAAGAAAATTGTAAGGAAAATAGAAGCTATAAGTAAGAAAGTCGTGAATGCAGAATCTGCCATCAAATTCAATAATATATGCTTGAAAGAGGACTTGCTGCCGAAATACACTAATATATATATACATACTTTATATATACACCTATATAAAGCTCACACACATAGATAAATTAAAAACATACACTTACAGTTTCTAAACAGTTTTGAACCGTCATCAGATAAAATAAAGAGACCAAGCACACTGGTGCAGAAACGGCATTAGACCAACAATGCTACCGCATGTACGCTCGGTCACAAGGAATAAGTTAGACAGGAATCAATTTCAAATGAATATTATGACAGAAAATATGAAAAAAAAAATAAATAAAAGGAAAACAGATTTTTGAACAAAGGATTGGTTAACAAATAAAATGTAAAATCGGTAAGATATAATAAAAATTAAAAATAAAAATAAATTTAATGATAAAAATAAATAGAATAATTAAAAAATAAATAATAAATGCGAAGGTAGTGAACTAATTAAAGCCTTATCTTTTAGAAGAAGGTCACGTACACTTCTCGCACTGAGCAACCAAATAAGGGCTTCTTTAGAGAAGTAAGGCTCGTACATCTTTCTTCGGGCCTCCGAAGAAGCCCTTATTTGGCTCCAGAGTGCGCTAAGTGCACTTGGCATTGATCTAAAAAGATAACACATTAATTAGTTCATTCTCTTTGCATTTATTATTTATATATTTTTTATTATTTAATTAATATATGAGTGTTTGATTACTTTTACTCAAAGTTGTTGATTTCATTTGTTGTTCAATTAAAATAACTAAGTTAAATTATTTTGACTGTATGTAATCGTTAGAAGAGTGAAATTATCAGAAACTTAGGCTCAGGAAACAGGATCAGTTACATAAATCCCTGCTCACTGATAGGAGTATCAATGTAACAATAGCAATGACACCAAAGAATTTAATAATAAAAAAAACACAAAGTAGAATAGCTATTTTCAATATAAAACAGAATATACTTCTGAATAGAAGGTTTAGATATTCCACATCTAGGGTGCAGGTAACAGAATACATCTAAAAAAACACAAGGGCTCCTGGTACCTGAGACCCTAAGGTAGTCTCCAAACGGTTTTGTGACTCCCTGCCAAAGTCAAGCCGAGGATTCCAATCTTATTACGCTTGTCAGATAAATGTTTGACTGTAGTTGAGACGTTTTACTGCTAAGCCTACTTAACTTATATCAAATCAATCTTGAATATTTTTGTGAAATACATTAACCACAATGAAGTAAGATGTTGCTATTGTGAATAGTTTTCCATATTTTTTTATTAGAAGTCTTCATCAGATTTTAAAGCTCTTTCTGAGATTTGTGCTGATTCTACTAATAGTGATATACTTATAATTTTTTCGAGCTGAATAGCACGCTTAACATGAGTAGCTCATTGTTAGCTGTCTGCACCCAACAGTCATGTGGACTATGTCAAGTTTCCTTCAGGTTAATGTTGAATTTTATTCTGTTATAAAACAACGGATGATTCCTTTTACTTATACTGCTATAGCCAACAACCCTAGTCATATTGAATACACCAGTTTGCAATATATTGCAAATGTAAACCAATATTGCAAGCTGTTACGATTAGGCATGATGATACCATGTGAGATGGCTCATACATGGTTGATAAAAGCCGAACCAGAAATGAACCACACTATTCACCCCTTGAATGGCTTTTAAGGTGAGGTACAGCCTCTAAGTGTGTGCATGCACTTTAAGTCGTTTGCAAAGTGCACACTTATAGGATTTGACCTTTAGAGAAATGAGAGTCCATTATTCTACACCAATTTCATACCGTTTTTTTCCGAAAATAAGACACTGTCTTGCTTTATTTTTAGATCAAAATCCTTGCTAGGGTTTATTCTCGGGGGAGGGCTTCAAGTACATTAAGTAGATTTACATATTTTTGTTTAATATTTATTTTTATACAGAAATTTAAATTTATTCGATTACAGTCATGTCATCTTCTGGAACATCGTTATAAATTATCAAAATTTTGACTTCCTTTCTGATTTTCCTCCAAATCTATTTCCTGTAGAATCACTGGTCTCAATGTCTCATATATTGCAATATAGCTGAGGTTAAATTAACACTTCTTGTCTAAGTAGCCTCCTTGAAACGAACTTCAGAGGTAAATAAGGAATTCCTTGGAATATTTTATTCCAAAGAAATCTCTGAAATATTACGAGAGCTAGAGATGCCTACTACATTCAACAGCACTTTTTAACGAATATATTTTTCACATTATCTTAACTAGGGCCCATTTTCAGGGGAGGGCTTATAGTCCAAAACGTCCCGAAAATCACGCTAGGGATGTCTTCTTTTCAGAAAAATACGGTATATTCAGTCTATATGAATTGAATCTATATCAAACTAAATCTATAATATTCAATCTATATTCATATCATAGTGCTGTTTTCACTATCATCTACATTAACATCAATTCTTAAACTGTATTAGGGTAATTTAAATACTTAATACAGTATTAAAGTTAATCCTATTAAAACTAATGGCTTTTTGCTTTATTTAGAAATAATTAGATCTTTTCCTCTTGAAGTTTATGAAATACCAATAGGCTGGTAGCAGTGATAAAAACTATCAAGGTCATCGAAATAGTATCAAACTTTATCAGCTTGATAAACCTTATCGCTTTCCAAGTAACCCACTTGGGGTATACCTTAATATATCAGCAATGAATGAGAGCATTCAATAATGTTTTTTACTGAATTTTTTCTTATCTTTAAGAAAAGCAAGTAATCATGGAAAAAAAATGCATTTGAGTATTTAATGGAATTACTTGTTTGTAGATTCTCTGAACATAATTTGGACATTTCTTTGATGGTTGTGTGAATTTCTTTCTTAATGTTTTCTGAACACGCACAGCTCACAGTTATGATTGCATTATAATTACATTTGGTACATAAAGAACTGCATCACTTTAGGGAAATATCGAAATATGGCAAAAGTACTTTATTGTACTTTTTTGTACAATACTTCATAAAAAGTTTAAATTTTGCATTTAAAAGAAACACTTTTATCAAAATTCTTTTATAATATGATGCATTATAACGGAAAAAAGGCCAAAACAAAAGCAATAAACGACTGAAACCTGTGCTCGTATTTCTATAACTTGTTTTACTAAAAAAAAATGTGTTATCCAGCATCAAACCTCTACGTATTTGCTAAAATATTAATAATAATTGAAAAGAAAGTGTTATTACTGTTGGAACCACAGAGGTTGTCAGAGATATTATAACAAAATATAAAATTTTCTGATACGTTTTCTTCTTGCCCCAACCGGCTTCGGAACTAATCCATTGTCAAGAGGAAACTTTTATAAAACTTTATTAAATACTACTTAAATTTATGGTTCGTAGAACAGGATGTATTTAAAACCTATAAAAAAAAAGGTAATAAAGAATTTTGTCTAAATTTAACAATTGAAAAGCATGAAAATAAACAGAGTTAATTTTTCACAAAATCAATAACTACACACAGTTTGGTTGAAAATTTTATACACTATCAGTGTATACATTTTCCTTCAATACATACTTCTAGTTAGTACCACAAGAGTTAGAATATATGTCAATTGATATTTCTTAAACTTAATTTGTCGAACACAGAATGTAATAATGAATTAAGAATAAAACAGAAAGCGGTAACAACAGGTTCAAAGAAGCCTTAATAAATAGAATGTTCAAAGAGAGACAAAAATGACAAATAAGTATATTAAGAATAGAGCAATAAACTGCACTGTCCCATATATAGTTAAATAAATAAACTACTTATTTAAACAAGAAGGAATACATCATTTTAAAACCAATTAGGTGAAGGAGTACAATGAGATGAGCTTTGTTACCGATTCCCAGGTAGGAATGACAGTAACTTTTACTTTATCCTTCACATGATTGTAGTCAAATATCGCATAATGTAATTCTCAAATAGCACTCTTGCCATACTATTCAACAGCTAAATTACTGAAAGCACAAGAAACCCCTCTCATACAATGCTTCACTTTTTTAGTAATTTTATAAATACTGCATATAGAATAAATTCTTTTTTTATTAAAAAAAATCAATGTTTTTTTAGTTTCATAATAAAAAAAAGTTTACATATCTCTATATGATCAAACCACAATAAGAAAATAGGAAAACAAGACTAAGATCTTTCAACCGTAACAAGCGGTCTTCGTCAGAGTCACAAACCCAACTCAGTTGTTTGGGTTTGACGAAGACCGCTTGTTACGGTTGAAAGATCTTAGTCTTGTTTTCCCATTTTCTTATTGTGGTTTGATCATTGATTGTTATTTCGTGTTTATGTGAAATCTCTTTATATCTCTATATATAAAGTTCGTGAGTTTGTTTGTTTTTTCACCTACTTTCTGTGGAGATAGAGACCTGAAATTAAATACTTATTATTTATTGCCTGAATAATGTTAAATAAAAGAAAATGATCACTATATTCCCAAAATTGGAGCAAGTGCTTGCGTGCTCGCCGATGAAAGTAGTGCAAACGTATTATATATAAATTCAACATTTTTTTAATTTAATATTTGCTTAAAATAAATACTGGTAATAAACTAAAGGCATGGAGCCAGGGTAGCCCACTGGCTTGCGAGCTCGCCGATGACAGTAGCAGAATTATATTAAAAACAAATGTAACAAAAAAATTTTTGAATTTAAAATTTGAATAATCTAAACAATGGTAATAAAATAAAGGCATGGGCTCAGAGTAGCCCAGACGCTTGCTTGCTCGCTTTTATTCGGCAGTAGTGCAAATATAAAAGTTTAGTTAATATATATGTATTATATATAAATTCAACAAAAACATTTTATTTTTTTTAATATTTGCGTAATATAAACACTGGTAATAAACTAAAGGCATGGAGCCCTAAGTTACAAAATATCTAAAGATACTCGTATTTTAGGTTGAAACACTTATATATTTCTATTTGGCATTAAAAAGAAAGAAGAATGAAAAATAAATTATCACAACAATAACTTTTCTAGGTGTTAAAAATTACAATTTAGCTGTAAATTTTCGGGATTTTAATCAACCACACATCTAGTGTTTTATTTAAAGTTTAAACTTATAATTATTATACAAATTATATAATAATTAAACTTTACTTATAATTGATATACTTATTATAAGTATTTATACCATTTTATTTATTTATTATGTATTATAAGTAAATGTAACAAAGATATAATGAACTACTACATTAAGGTTAAAAATGAATAATTTTAGAAACCAATCTGAACTCATCTGTAAGATTAAATACAAATGTTCTAAGGTAATATTATAAAGACACATTCCTTTCATTAATGTTATTTTATGTTAGGTATATAAGAGAATGAGATTTCTTATTTAATTATGCCATAAAAGTACAATTTTTTTTTTACTTTTAAATTATTTTTATTTTGCTAAATATACTTACTGTGTTTATATCTTGAATTATGTTAAGAATACTATATCAAAAGCTTGGGCCATATAAGAATCTGTTTCCGTACCTTAATAACAAGAAACAAGAATTAAAATCATCCCTGTCAATCATGTTCAGTGGATTTGTTTCAGTGACTATTGTTATAATTTATGTGTGTGACAAAAGGTCACGGGTAGGCTAATAGTAAAATAATAATTTAATAGGTTAAAATGATTGTCTGTATAAGTCTCTGAAGTGTCTATTTTGTGGTGAAATTTGGTGGTATCCGACAGTAGTACCCACTCTTTGAGATTTCATCTTGTCTAATTTACAATCATTCCGCTGATATAAGTATCTCCACTTTTCGCAGTTTCCTTTCTCTATTTACATTTCAGTTTAGTTTAATGCTGTTCATTATTTCTTTTATATTTTTTTACCCATTATTTTAATTTTAATTATTTTTCATCGACAGCAATAACTTTACTAGGTGTTAAAAATTACAATTTAGCAGTAAATCCTCGGGGTTTTAATCAAGCACACATCTAGTGTTGTATTTAAAATTTAAATTTATAACATACTTATTATACAAATTATAATTTACTTATAATTGATATACTTATTAATTACACTACACTTATATCTACCTATATTGGAAAAACTGTATATCCACTCAATAAATATACACTATTTTCTTTGACCAAGAATAGATATTTCAAATAACAGTTTGGGATTTATTATAATCAAGATTTTGGTCGTTAAAAAATGACGGAGCTGCCAGATTGGTTTTTTTTTATGACCACAAATCTCTAATTTGTTCCTTTATGGAAGCACTTGGGTAGTATATTTTATGTTTGGCCGTGCACTATTACGTTTGGATCACTAATTATACTGATTTACATTATTTTTTATAGTCTAATGTTAATGGAACCATCAAACACCCATTACATCAATGCAACTGCATTAGAAATATAATAAGCAAGAGATTACAGTTAAGGATGTCTTAATCATCTTATTGGCAGCTCCTTGTGCTGGAAAGGACCTCGGCGAACTGAAATACTGGTAAATGTCTGAAAAACTTTAAATGTCTGTACTCTTCTAAAATGAGCTGTATTCCAGTGAAACTGAGCAATCTGCCTCATTCAGAAAATAAAAGATACGGTACTTACTTTGCAATCTATCCTATATATATATACAACTCTTACAGGCCACGATAGGACTAAATTTCACCTCAATAGATTCCATATCATAGACAATGACAGGTGTTCTCGTGATGGTGCATCACCACAGACTTGGAACCATAACTCTTCAGCTGCCCAATTCTCGACCAAGAGTGACAACGATTAATGAAATTCACCAGAGTAACCGGCTGTGGCTGGCCTCCAGGCAATAGTATGATAGTGCAAAACAGTCAACTATTTCAAAATTTTAAAAACATCATAGATCTTATAGACTTTCGAAAACTTTGATAGTGTATATCTTAATGTTTAATTTAAAATAAGGAAATTTAATTTAATCTTAATGTAATGTATTTTATTGTTAAATAGATTCGATTGCATGTAATATATGTATATATATATATATATATATATATATATATATATATATGTATACATATAAAAAATTCAATAATATATCAACCGTTGAATAGAATAGGAGTATAATGTAATCGAGATTCGGTCAATTTTCCAGGATCAAAATCAAACTCTCAATGCCGACGTTTCGGTTTTATTTAAAACCTTTTTCATAGGCAGAAGTCAGAATTTTAGAATTAGAAAAATGATGAAATTTACATTATATAAAATGAAGTAACAATAGATAGTTAGTGAACTAACATCTTAACTGGTCAAAAACTTGGACCAGACACTGTAACAGTAAAACACTGTAAAACAGACCAGTGTCTGGTCCAAGTTTTTGACCAGTTAAGATGTTAGTTCACTAACTATCTATTGTTACTTCATTTTATATAATGTAAATTTCATCATTTTTCTAATTCTAAAATTCTGACTTCTGCCTATGAAAAAGGTTTTAAATAAAACCGAAACGTCGGCATTGAGAGTTTGATTTTGATCCTGGAAAATTGACCGAATCCCGATTACATTATACTCCTATATACATATACACAGAGCATGCTGAGTAAATGGATTTAAATATATATATATACATAAATATAGGTGTGTTCTCTAATCGAGGTTCGGTCAATTTTCCAGGATAAAAAATTAAACTCTCGTTGCCAACGTTTCGGTTTTATTTAAAACCTTTTTCATAGGCATCTTCTCCATACACTCTTCTTATATCCTCATAAAAACCCATATTTCTTCTTAAATATGAAATGAAGAAGAAATATGGGTTTTTATGAGGATATAAGAAGAGTGTATGGAGAAGATGCCTATGAAAAAGGTTTTAAATAAAACCGAAACGTTGGCAACGAGAATTTAATTTTTTATCCTGGAAAATTGACCAAACCCCGATTAGAGAACACACCTATTCTATCAAACGGTCGATATATTATTGAATCTGTTATATATATATATTTGGGTTTATATAAGAAGAAATATGGGTTTTTATGAGGATATAAGAAGAGTGTATGGAGAAGATGCCTATGAAAAAGGTTTTAAATAAAACCGAATCTTGAATCATGTTAAGATACTATATCAAAAACTTGGGGTCATATAAGAATCTTTGTTTTCATGACTTAGTAGCAAAAAACAGCAATAACAGTTATTCCTGTCAAACACATTCATTGAATGTATTTTATTAATTTTCGCTATAACTTCTTGACACTGAGTGGTACAGGAGGTCACTGGGTCGTCTGGTAGCATTATAAATATTTTATCAGTGACAAATTTTTTTTATTCAATTTAAATAATTATTTTTAATAATTATTGTATTACTATATACAAAGTATAAATTTGGTCTATTTTTAACCTTTTTTTAATGGAATGCACTAAAATATCAATCAACATTTGGGAACCCTGTATTACGATGGTTCTATAGAATGAAGCTATTTTGATTACGATAGGATTAGCATTTAGCACTTGACACGAATAAGAGATAGTCCATCTTGAATTGTTTTCGTGAAAGCCAGTCTGTGTAGACAGGAAGATTAGCCAGGCAGTGACAGATTGGTCGGCAGTAAGGTGTTACCAAATTTGGCGATGCACGTTGCCGACTGGGTGTGATTTCCTTTCATATTTCCCTTATCAGGTCTCTTTACGCAACAGTCGTTCTTTCAAACGCATTCTTTTATTACTTTTACGTATTAGTAACAGTTCTTATTCTAAGGATATTTTATTAAAATCAATGTCTGAGATAAACATACTTTCTCGTTGTAACTTATTTATTTCTATGGCTAACGTTCATTATTCATTTATCAGCTAACATCCACCATTTCTCTCAGCAACTATAACATAGTAATCGATATAAAAATTATAATATCAAACCACTATACTAATTGGCTTGATAAATTATAATAACATTGATAGTAATTAAAATATAATTGGATTTTAAAAACTTTAACTTTCCTGAGATAATTGACAACATATGAAAGAATATTACGAAAAAACACGATAATGAATTACTGTTTTAACCTAGAAAGTTATAATGAATATAGCACGTTTAATTGTAAAGGTAGATTTTAATGAAATCTATATATACTAAATATACACAAAACAATAATCCAATAACAGTCCGTTTTGTGTGATAATTGAAAAACTGTTGGTATTTTCAAATTCATGTGGTTATACGTGAATTTCATAAAGTTCAGAATTAATAAAAAAAACACAAAAAAAGAAAAAAAACACCCTTAAAAATCCATACTTTTTAGTTTGAACCATCTTCACGACAAGGAGGGAGACCAGACGAACGACACAGGGACGGCGGGGAATACCATGCATCTCTCGACCGGAGCCCCTAAAAAACATACAGAAGAAGCTCATGGGATTAAACTCACCAGAGAAATGTTAGTTGATACAATAATGACAAGAATAGATTAGTTATCCTGGGAGCCCTCTATATCAAAGATACTAATCCTACCCTCAATATCCAAAATTATGACCTTAATGTTATTCCAAGTAGCACCACTTTCGATAATAGTTTCAAACTTGTTAGAAAGCCAGAATCTACTAGTGTTTGCAACAATTGAGGGTCTAACCTGAACGTTGTCGCGACCCTGCTAGAACCTGCTTTTAGTTTTGCATTCACTTGTTGTTTTATTTATGTTAAAATAGTTATGTTCAGTTTTTTCTTTTGAGGATTGTTATTATTATTTTGATAAAGTTTTAGACCCGAAGATGACTTATGATGGTCGAAAGCTTGACTGTTTTAACATGTGAGTATTTTATTAAAGTCGTTTTATACTTGCTTTCTTAATAGTTCTGTTTGTCACGTTGAAATGTCTCTGGCCCATTTTATATGGAAATTACCTCCAGTATATCAAAAGTTAGTAAGGAAAATCGAGGCTATCAGTAGAAAGATCGTAAATGCAGAAGCTGCTGCACATTTTAATTCCATTTGTTTACAAGAAGTCCTGCTGCCCACTTATACTGGTATATATTTACATTTATATGTAACTTGATAAAGATATTAACCGCGGAACTGAATAGAATAAAACAATTTATCAAGAATCATTCAGTTTTCCAGATCCAAATCCAACTTTTAAAGCTGAATTTTCCGTTGCATTTAACCTTTTCATAGGTCTGCAATACAAAGAAAAATATGAGAAATCATAAAACAAATACCAATAATACTAATATAAAAAAGACCCAAGGTTACTACATTTTATATGTTGTATTTTATAACATAGTTTTTTTGAGTAATGAAAAGACCTCAAAAATCTTTAGAGCATTTTAATTTTTCATTTCATTCAATTTTTACTTCTCTTTTCAAATGAAAATAAAACAATTTTCAGTATAGTATAAAAACTATCAATATAACATTTTAAAATAAAATTTATTATGGAAACTAATGTGGAAATTGAACTTGATGTTTAAATGCTAATGTTTGAAAATTTTTGATATCAACATTGTTTATATTTTTTTGTTATAAAATATGGAAAAATATATATATATATATAGTATGTGTATATGCACATATGAATTATATATATATATATATATATATAATATGTAAATGCACATATGTATCCGCTATATATATATATATATATATATATATATATATATATATATATAATATAAGTTCAAAATCCAAGGAAAGCAACACACAGGATAAAGGGTTACTTGCCGCTGAGTCTATAACTTGCTTGGTCCCCCTTTCTCTTTTCTCCTGAAGACGGATTGCCCGGAAATTTGAGTTTGTAAGGTGTTTCTCTATTCTGTGTGTTGCTCTTCTTGGATTTTGAACTCGTATTGTGTCCAGTTAGGATCGTATTTCCGTTTATCAAGTGAATATATATATATATATATATAGATAGATATATATATATATAAACTTTCTACAAACTCTCTTTTACTCATGGGCCCCTTTTAAGTTTCCGTGGCCTCCTGGATGTCCATGTAAATTACGCTGGAAACCCTAGGTTTAGAGGACTCCATTTTTATATGTGTATCATAGATATTATCGCTTATTTTTATAAATTTAAATTTATTCTATTTCTACTTGGAAATTTAAACTAAGTCTCCACATAAATAAAGATTTATGAAAACAACATGTTTTAAATATGTGAAGAGTAAGAACGGAAATTTCCTACCTCCTTACTGTAAAGAGAAAAATCTCAATATACTCAGAACATTATCACAATTTTTATAAAAATTATCACTGCATTTTTATAAAAATTTGTTTGTGTAGATAATTTGTAATCTCCAAATATGTATAAATACCACGTTTGACTAACTGCACAACGAGACTTGTTCTGGTTTAGCTGCAGGTCATTTCGTGTCAAATTCACTTAACATTTTATCGTAACCCATTTAATTTAGCATTATTTAAAAAAGAAAAAAAGTATTAGAGAATGAAATGAGATTGAAATGAATAATTCATAAATTCTGGGAATATCGTATCCAGCGAGTGGATAATGTGTCGTGAACACCTGCGTGCCTGTGAGGTAGCAAAATGTTTAATTTAATTAGTTAATTGGTAGGAGACATCATACATTAAGGGAAAGTTTTTTTATGAGGAATTGTTTGTTAGAGCGTGGAGCTTGTCGAAAAAACAAAAGTCTTTTGTTTGCTTTCGCAAAAACCAATTTGTTTTTACCATTTTAAGTTAGTTCAGCGCTAGCCAAGAATTATAAGATACGCATAAGAAAGAGGTTCTCTAGTATGTATTGAAAACAAAATCTAATATACTAATACTTAATCTAACATATATACGAAGAATGTTGACTGCAATGTTTAACTAATGTTAAGAATTCATTGGAAGAAGTTGTTTAACTCATTCAAAGAAGATTATATCATCGATCATAACCTTTTCTTCACTCCCAGTGCTTATATAATACCTGCTTATAACCTCTCTCAACAGATCAGTAATCAGGGAATATTCTCAAGTAGTGACACATTGCAATTTTAAATTAATATTTCATTTATTCCTCCTTAAAGAGTGTTGTGCTGGGTCGTAAAATATCATTCATTAATAATAAGTTGAAGCTTGTTAGTATTTGTCATACAGTTTTTCTTATCCAACACCCACACTTTCAGGCTGCATTAGTCAAAGAGTGAAAGTGTGGTTCATTTATACTTCGGCACCCTTTCAATAAAGGGCCCATGTAAACCGCACCACTGTTGCTTCACTTCGGTCATCTAGGATTACTCCGCAAGTGGAATCATTAGGTAACTAGATGATAATTATTAGGTATTTTAACCACAAGTTAATTCTATAATTCTTATTTAAAAAAGCTGCACATTTATATACTTATATTTAGGTTACAAGGTTGAATTTCTACTTAATGTTAAAATGTATTTCTTTTACAAAAGTAGTACTTTTGTTCTCAGAGTCAAATGTGGCCCTACAATAGCGTGCTTCTCATTAGGGTTGAAGGTTGGTGGCTAAGACTTTGAAATGAGCCAAAATTTTTAATCGCACGGTAAAAACTCTTCTGAACATACAAGATCTGCGACAGGCTGTCAGTACTATACTTCACCTTGTCAGTACTCTAACAAACTCAAGACACTAGAGAGGCAAAGAAAAGTGCTCTAAACAGATTATACAACTTTTTTTTCATCTAACTTTGATCAAGTACAGTTTTTTGTTTGATTCAATGCAACCTGAACTGAAAAGAAAAGACATCTCAGTTTACATTAAAAGTTAACTAAACAAGCTTCTGAGCTAGGGTTGTAAGAATGGCAAATAAAATAAAGTTCGAAGTAAAGCTAAACTTACCGGAAAAAGCTTCCAGTATTGTTTAAGACAGATTGCATGTATAATTATGAAAACTAAAGAGATATAAGAAATAGTGAAAACCGTCATACATCGTAAGATGATCATAGAGTTGGAGCGCTTTCGGACGTTGTCCATCTTCGGTCGCAACAAACCCAACAAAGTAGGTTTGTTGCGATCGAAGATCAACAACGTCCGAAAGCACTCCAACTCTATGATCATCTTACGATGTATGACAGTTTTAACTATTTCTAATATAAATCATACTAACCTCAGTGGTATTAACAATATGCATAAAGAAATATAAGCTGTTAAATATTATGATTGTACCGTAATAATTAGTTATTTATAAATGTTGTAATCAAAAGTTAGTTTAACTATCATAATTAGCAATAATATTTAAAAAAATGCGGTAAGGAGGGAAGAGCTTGGTGTCTCCACCGCACAGTTAGCCCCGAAATGTATACAATGAGCAAAGCCCTTATCAAATGATTCATTCATTCTTTAGAAATGAATGAGAGCTGTCATTTGAGAGGACTCCTGGTATCAAAAACAGATATGTAAAATGCCATTCTCGACAACAGATATCAATATTTTATTAGCAGAAATTAGTTTGTATATTTAGTAAAATTTGTGAATATAAAATTTGAAGCAGAAGAAATTTATAGCCCCTCCTCCCGACATAACATTGAAGGAGGTCTTCTTCAAATTAGTCCAGTAATGATCCTTGTCCTCGACTACAATGGTTTCCAATTAACAGACGAACTTGAAAGACTGTAAGCAGGGATGTTCAAAACAAATCATTGTTATATTAAACAATAAAATACCGATCTTCTGATAGTAATAAAAAGGCAGTCTGCATTCATATATTTTCGATTACGGTTATTTAATCTGAAAGGACTGATTAAAAATTGAATGTTTTTTAAGAACACAGGACAAAGTTATACTTTAGTTAATATGTCAACATGGTTTTTCATAGTTAGGAGCAGAACAAAAAAACCAAGAGATATATTGCAATGTCTCCCAGGTAACTTAGCAGAGGTGAGTAACATATATATTTAGTATATGATAGGTATAAAGTTGTTACCATTCTATCCAGTGATGAGAACAGAAAACTTTCTCTCGAGCAAGTACGTAGCCATCAATTCAAATCCCTTTACGTTATTAGTAATGAGTAAGGTACCATTTGTGATTCTCTATGTAGAATAAGACTTGATGTATTGCAGATTGTAAGAGCTGTAGCTCTATACATAGAATCAGGCGTAAATATCTGGAAGGTTGTAAAAGTTTGTGACTCTCTTTGTAGAAATCCTAGTTGTACGGCTTTTCTGTGATAAAAGCTATCTACTGATCTCTCTAATAGAGAGATTACTACATACTCTACAACCAATACATAATTATTTAGTATCTGTTTTATATATTTAAGGTAATATATTGATTTAAATGTTATAAGTTTAGATAAAGTGCTTACAGTTCTGGAAACAGTGAGATTTAAATCTTTCAGTTTTTTTTCTTTTGGTGCATGCCACAAGCTAAGCTACGTGTAGGACTTGCATCGGAAGAAAGTACTTTCGCTTGCTGAAAAATCACTAAGGAAGGAATGTCAAGGCATGACCCTTGAGGCTAATTACTATGCCAAAAAAGAAACAGGTTGTGGTAAGGAAACAGAAAACATACTATCAGATGAATAACTTTCTCCGGTGGGTGTGCACCGGTAGCGTGTTAGCTGTATTGCCCACGGCGTCAAAAAGGACTCAATCCAACTAGGAGTTTCTCTCAGCACCAGGGAAGTGCACTTATCTTGTTGTAGATCAGAAACGTGCTTCACGCAAAAAAAATCAATCCACTAGTTGATGGATAAATTGGGACCGAAGAAACTCAGTCTTTGAGTTGAGTAAAAGTTCTTTTAAAAAAACGAAGAAAAGAAAATAAAACTAACAAACCTAATACAAAAAAACCACACACACAAAATAGAAGGATGTGCATTCTATCCTTCAAGGGACAGAGCAGAAACACAACACTGTTACGAACAAGGCTGGAGGAGTATTTACTCGTATATTGCAGGTCAGTTGTGAACATAAGTTAACTATATTATGTTAGGATATTAAGGAGCTATACATACAACTTGGTTATGTTAAGGAATGAAAGAACTATATAAGAGTTTAGTGATAGGTTAGGTTAGGTTGCAATGGTATTCCACAAGGGAACACACATAGGCCAATCATTGGTTCTTTTTGATACCACACGATGAAGTTGATTCTACATTTGGAGTCCTACATTTTGTCTACTCAAGAGTATTTGGAGTAGAGATCTTTAAGGAGTACCTGACAAAGTACAGGCTCGGAACCGACGACTCATCATCCTCTCTGAGAGATAACTTGCCCAGATTTATTCACCTTCCTGTCCTGAATAAATTAGGGTCCTGGTAAATCGTGTGTATTGAACCCCGGACCTACCAGTCCAGAGACGAACACGTTGCAACTGGGTTAACCTGGCCGCTATAGTTTAGTGATGAACACAGAGCACCTAGAACATTTTCTAAGTAAAATTCATAATAAATTAATCATGGGAACAAATTGCAAATGAGAGTCTCCCAAGCCGGTGCACGTTCCAGCGTAATGTCCACCATTGCTCGCAAAACAAAACCTTAGAAAACACTAGATTCAAAATATATATAAAAAAAATACAGATGCTAGCAGGAAGAATAAAAATTCCTGATAAGTAAAAGATAGCCACCTGAGTGACATTTGGTCAGGGGTTTCCAACCTAAGGAAATGCTCCTTCCAAAACTACTAAAAACAGTCGGCTCGAACTAAACATTTTAAAAAGAAAAGAAAGTTTTCTGTTGCCGGTGTACCATTGAGCAGATCTCCTCCGTGGGCACACCAAACCGAAGAATTATTCAATCTCAGATGTCTTGAAAAAGACAGTGTCTACTGGAAGAAGAAAAATTGTTGATATATAAAGGATAGCCGCCTCAGCTAGAAACTTCCTACCCCCGACTTCCTACCTAAGGGGCTATTCCATCCCACAAGTTTTGGGAAAAATAGGCGCTTGCTAGAAGGAGAAAAAATTGTGGTAACTAAGGGATAACGTCCAAACCGGAACACAAGCAGCGTAGATTTGTACATGAGTTCTTTCCCCTCCTTTCTCAAATGACAATTTCTAAAGCTACCATTTCCATTTCTTAGTACCTGTTTGAAGGAAAACCATCCAAGCAGGTTAAGCCCCACTCACCCCTCCTCACACTACATGACAACTTGAAAGCACTTCTAGCTGGGATACACATAAAGTCTCCATAAATTTCTTTTCTGATTGCCTCCCAGTCCAAAACTCCACTTTTTTACATTCAGGCTTATCTCATAATCCTAAATGGAGAGATTACTCTATCTCTCTCACTTAAACACACTTTCTCTCTTCCTCTCTCTCTTATCTCACATAACTCTCACATCCCCTCTCATTTGATTCCTCCCTCTCACTTCTCATTTATTCATCATGTCTCAAATAATCTTTTTCATAACCTATATTTAATTTTCCCCATTTTCTATCTATAAGTCTATTTTCCTTATAAGTCTATCTAATTGAGCCATCAAGGCATTATTAAACGAATTTAGTTTTATGTCAGTTAGTTATTTGGATTTTGTAACAACACGATTGCAGTACACGATTTCGTTAATTGTAAAACTTCATCAATTTATTAAGAAAACTATAAAAATAATATTAATCTATCTAAAGTAATTTATCAAGAATAATAAGGTAAAAAAAGTGTTCATATATTTTTTTAAGTTTGTTTTTGAAAACCTTCAGTGTCTGAAAACAAATAAGGAGAGTGATGATTGCCTATAGAGATAAAAAGAAATATCCCGGGGACTGTAGAAATACGGTGGCTGCAATACACTACGTCTCGTAATATCTGTTCCATCTGCAGTATTAACAGCTCCATTTATATTTTCCTCCGAGCAGCTATTTTCTCTTCTAATGTAAAAGTGAGTTAAGGTATAAATTTCTACTTCATTTTTTTTTATTTTCTAATCAACTCTTATGATAATTTATCTTCTAACCGATACATTTCAAACATTCTCTTTTAAACAAACTCAATATAATGAATAGAATACATGTAAACTCTTAAAAGATTCATGGAAATTAATTTTAATTTGTTGTTATATTTTTAAAATTTACGAACATTCAAATAGTCAATATATAGTTTTTAATATTTAATTGTAATATTTTGTCCCAAATTTTAATAGTACTTGCTTAAAAGATTTGCTCAACAAATTATCTTGTAAAAAATAGAGAGAATCCGTAATTGTGACATTTCATCAAAGGAAATAACCTTTCTGACTGATCAAAACATTGTATATGTATGAAGTCACCATATTGTCATACAGTCATTTAAAAATGGACTAAAGTTCATGGAACAAGTATTAGCTGACGACCGTGGAATAGAAACAAAACTATAGAGTCCCGATAAACTATACTTTTGTATATATATATATATTATTATTGTATTTCGGCAGCAAGTCCTCTTTCAAGCATGAATTATTGAATTTGATAGCAGATTCTGCATTCACGATTTTCCTACTTATAGCTTCTATTTTCCTTACAATTTTCTTTTGAGTAGGTGATAATTGCCAAAGCAAACTAGCATACGACATTCAGAAGGCTGAAACACTAAATAAACACTTCACTGGGGATAACTATATTTAATTAATCACTACACTAGATTAAACTAAGATAACAAGCTTTCAGTTGGCATTTAAACGCCAAAGTAGTTAGTAATATGTATATTTAGTTAAGTAGTTTAAGAACCTGACGATGACCCATGGGGCCGATAGCTTGTTATCTCAGTTTAATCTAGTGTAGTGATTAATTAAATATAGTTATCCCCAGTGAAGTGTTTATTTAGTGTTTCAGCCTTCTGAATGTCGTATGCTAGTTTGCTTTGGCAATTATCACCTACTCAAAAGAAAATTGTAAGGAAAATAGAAGCTATAAGTAGGAAAATCGTGAATGCAGAATCCCCTATCAAATTCAATAATATATATATATATATATATAAAAATATAACCGACAAATAACTATAATACAGAAGTCAGAAAATACAGATCTCAGTTGTATTAGTTCTTTCTATATTTTTCTATGTAATTTGTCATATGTAAATATATATATATATATTACCACTCTAAGGGCTTCTGAGGAAGCCTTCATTTGGTTATTGGGTGCAAGAAATTCCCCTGGTCTAAATTTAATCAGATGATTTTTTTATTTTATTTTTATTTTTATTTATTTATTCATTTATTTATTTATTTTTTTATTTTTTTTTTCTCGTTTAATTTTAGTTAGTTTTATGTTTGTTTCCTTTCCTTTCTCTTTTTTACTTTTCTCCTCCCTTTTACTTAAATATCACTTTTATAATTTTTTTAACTCACAGCCTACACTGGTTCACGTTGGTAAGGTGGCTGCACTGCGTGTCATTGTATCGCGCCAGTTTACATCGGCCAGTGGACGCATTTACGTCTCCGTTCCTTCATTCTTTCTCCTTTTATTTTATTTTCTTTCTTTCTACTCTCCTGAAGACGGCAAGACGCCGAAATAATCGAGATTCGTGAGTGTTCGCCCTTTTTCTTGTGTTCTCTAGCTGTAACTTTAATTATATATATATATATATATATATATATTCACTTAATAAACGGAAAGACCATCAAAACTGGACACAATACGAGTTCAAAATGGAAGAAGAGTAATACATAGAATAAAGAAACTCAAACTCAATATATATATATATATATGTGATTTTTTGCACACACACACATATATATATATATATATATATGTGTGATTTTTTGCACACACATATATATATATATATATATATATATATATGTGTGTGTGTGTGTGCAAAAAATCACAATTAAACACGTCATACAATCAATGAAGTCCAAACCTCAAGGAAAAAGACAAAGAAAAGAGATAAATGCTCTGAGGTCTTTCACTTTATGTCATCAGAACATTTATTTCTTTTTTTTGTCTTTTTCCTTTTTTGTGGTTTGGACCTCATATGAATATATATAATTAAAGTTACAACTAGAGAACACAAAAAAGAAGACTCTCACTCACGATTCTCGATCGTTTTGGCTGTCTTGCCGTTTTCAGGAGAGGAAAAAAAGAAAAGGAGAAGGAACGAAGGAGCGGAGACGTGACCGATCCACTGACCGATTCAAAGTCATATATATATTTATATATATAAATTGAAAAAGATTATTAAAAATTGCAACATATATGTTTGTTGTATTTCATTCGTGTTTCTTTAAGTTTTCGAAGATAACTTTTAGATAGCATTACGGAACAGGAGATCAAATTTAATACGAGTATACATTGAACAATTAAGACCAACTATCAAAATTAACATTCTTTAAAGAAAAAAATCACACAAAATGAAATAAAACATACTTGAATCATAGTTCGACGCCAGGAGAAGATTAAAAGAGAAAATAAAGATAGTACCTTGAGATGGTGTCGTAGAAATAGACCAATACATATATAGGACTCAGTGTAGACCTAGTAGTATACATACACCAGAATTATTCACGGAAACGTCAGTTTTTCAGAATAAAATCTAACTTTCTCCCTCAATGATTATTTTTTATTTAAAAGAAATTTCGTGGTAAAGAATTTGGAATAAATAACTTCCTTGTTTGTTACAGAAGGTTGTTTTCAGTTTTACCGTGTAACGCGATTATGAGCAGTTTTTTTTTTTTTAAAAATTTATTCTTCTACCTTCTTGGAAGCTTTTAAATTACGGTCTTGGAACCATGCAAAAAATATAACCGACAAATAACTATAATACAGAAGTCAGAAAATACAGATCTCAGTTGTATTAGTTCTTTCTATATTTTTCTATGTAATTTGTCATATGCAAATATATATATATATATTCACTTAATAAACAGAAAGACCACCAAAACTGGACACAATACGAGTTCAAAATGGAAGAAGAGTAATACATAGAATAAAGAAACTCAAACTCAAATTTTCGGGTGATCCGTCTTTAGGAGAAAAGAGAAAGGAAGACCAATCACGTTCCCAAAAATTGGAGTTTGAAAGTGTGTTTCTTCACTCTGTTTGTTACTCTCATTCGATTTTGAACTCGTATATATTTATATATATATGGTTTGAGGGTCTCCTGCTGTCCCTTAACATGTGTGGTTTGTCTTCTCTTTTCTCTCCTGATGATGGTACAAATCTAGCATTAGAAATGGTAAACTAAGACACATTTACTCCTGTGTCTTATAGTTAATGCTCAACTTTTGTCACTTATGTTTAATATCTGTTGTTCTTATATACATCAAGGTCTAAAACCACAATAATAAGTACAGAAATGTAAGATCTTTCAATCAAAACAACTGGTCTTCGTCAGAGCCACATTTGATGCGAGACTCAGTCAGTTTGGATGATATATATATATATATATATATAACAATTAAAATAAGCAGTGACACATAAACAGAAACACAACAAAGACTCACTTTTCAATATTTCGACCGTAATGGCGGTCGTCCTCAGGAGAAGAAGTGAATTGACGGAGGGACGACAGTCAACTGAAGAACTCACAGGGTGAGGGCTAAAGCAGTGCTGCCGCAAAGGAGACAAATAAAAAAGGAACTAGGAAGTCGAGAACAAAAATAAAAAAAAAAAAAAATGTTTTTGAAAGGTAGAAAAAGGTTAAGAAAAGAAAAAATAAAGAAAATATATAGAACAATTAAAAATTAAAAAAAAATATTAAAAAAAATAAATAAATAAAAAAAAATTAAAAAATAAATAAATAAAAAACTAACGATTTATATTCAAGCCAGGTTTCGAGCGTGCCCCCAGGAGCCAAATGTGGGCTTCCTCAGAAGCTTTTAAAGTAACTTGTCTGTTATCACTGGGGACTTGTTTAAGAACTTGGACTGTGAAACAATCATTGAAACTGAGATGGTGGGAATTAGCGTGAGTGGCGACAGGGAGACTGCTGCGTTTACCAACCGAAAGCCTGTGATTATTCATCCGAAGGTTCAGCATCGTAGATGCTAAACCAACGTAAAAAGCATCACATTGGGTGCATTTCAAGAGGTAAACGCAGTCAGTGGAGATACAGGAGGAAGGACTGTGAATAGGGTAAGAATTAAGATTAGTTAGAGACTCAAATGAAGACCCAGAATCAACAATGGGACAGGTAAGACATCTCCGACGTCCACAACGTTGTAGGCCACCACTGCTTTGGGAATTCTGAATAAGTTTGCCGGCCCGGTGGGAAAAAATATTTGAGAGATTGGGGGCTCTTCTAAAGGAAATGCGGGGCAACTGGTTAAAAACTGAAACGGTAGAGGGGGAAGAGGAAAGGATAGGGTAAAGTTCTTTAATAAATTTTCTTAATTTATGGACACCAGGGAAATAATTTGTAAGAAGCGAAGCAGTAGTAGTGGGTTCTCTTCTGTTATTAGTGGAAAAGTTGACATTGGCAGGGATGATTCGGCTATTGATTAAATTGGGGGGATAACCACGCTGAGTGAATTTGCATTTAAGTTTTTGAAGATAAGTTAAGTTTTTGGTTATAATATAACCGAAACCTGGCTTGAATATAAATCGTTAGTTTTTTATTTATTTATTTTTTAATTTTTTTTTATTTATTTATTTTTTTAATATTTTTTTTTAATTTTTAATTGTTCTATATATTTTCTTTATTTTTTCTTTTCTTAACCTTTTTCTACCTTTCAAAAACATTTTTTTTTTTTTTTTTTATTTTTGCTCTCGACTTCCTAGTTCCTTTTTTATTTGTCTCCTTTGCGGCAGCACTGCTTTAGCCCTCACCCTGTGAGTTCTTCAGTTGACTGTCGTCCCTCCGTCAATTCACTTCTTCTCCTGAGGACGACCGCCATTACGGTCGAAATATTGAAAAGTGAGTCTTTGTTGTGTTTCTGTTTATGTGTCACTGCTTATTTTAATTGTCATTTGTCCTGCCGGACCGTTTTTCGTTTATCATGGTATATATATATATGTTTGCTTATACATACTATGTTTGCTTGTATATATATATATGTTTATAGAGTTTCAGTTTGCTTCCCAACGCGAGTACTTCGCACTTCTTCCTGATGACGACCGATGTCAAAATATCCAAGTAAGTTCTGTAGTTACATTCTCTGTTCTTTCCTATGTGTAAAAGTTTATATATATATAAACGTCTAAACCACAGTAACAAATCAGAAAACTTAAAAATTGAAACTGAAGACGAACCGCTTGTTACAGTTTAGAGAACTTAGTCTTTTGTCTGATATCTTACTGCGGTTGGGAAGTTAATTTTATTGTGTCTTATTGTGAAATCTTGTTATATACATGCCCTAGTCCCAATATTGTCAGTCAATCGTGTACGATAATAATTATTACACTTATACAGACTGTATGACGCATTTAATGTAATAACCTTCTAGATCTTATATGAATAATTAGGTTATGAAATATATATTATAAAAAAATATTGCCCTGCATGTGAGTCATTTTACCCACTCCACACCAAATCCTATAGCTACCAAAAAACTAAACGACCGTGGCTCCAGCTCTACAGATCTGCTCTATCCAGGCAGTCATATAAATGTTCAGTTAATGTGCGTGGAAATAGTATTGGAATCCTGTTTCCAGTGTACCTGCACAATGAGTGCATACGACGTTAAGTTGATAAACATGCTTGCTTCAGTCTCATGTGACGATCGTTTCCGACTGATAGAAGGGTGAGTGGGATGCTAACAAGGCGAGTTATACTCCTCTGAAGAGAGTTTCACCAGGCGGCAGCACTGCCGCATAAGGGGAATTGTCTACTGGATTCCTTACATAGCTACCTCCCGTAATCTGTGCCCCATTTCGGAAAATCATCCTTCCATTACCTCCACTTATAGCCACTTAGTTTATCCAATACGAGTCCAGTGCATAAGTTACGCTCAAAGAAACAACCTCCTTTCCTTTACTAAGAGCTCTGCAATGCAGTTAAAGATGAAAATCTTCCCTCCCTTTAGCCAACTTTCAAAATATTTGACTAAACGTTCATCTATTTATATAGCAAAAAATTCAATTGTTTATCTAAATATATAATAGTATATAATTAGTACTAATATAGAATATGAAATAATAATTATTACAATTTTTTTTTTCTTATTAATTTTTAGCTCCATAAAATTTAACTTGGCAAATAATAATATTATAAAATTTTGTATTAATATATAATTGTAGTGTTCAATTAAGAAATTGTTTACTTAAATTGAAACATTTTTACTTCAATTTGGTGGAGAAAATTTCTAATTTGAATGATTGTTCATGTATAATTTCTGTATATATTTCATGTGTACAATAAATATAAACAATCATTATCTGATATCAAACACTTTGAAGTGAAGTAGACCTTTACATAAAATAGTAAAACACTTACTGTCTTAACAATGGCTATACATAATTCTTCACGCCTCAACCAATCACAGGAATATAAGTGTGTTTTCTGTGACCCTTAAGTTTATTTCTGAATCTCTCTCTCTCTCTCTCTCTCTCTCTCTCTCTCTCTCTCTCTCTCTCTCTGTATATATATATTTATATATATAACAGATTCAATAATGTATCGACCGTTTGATAGAATAGGTATGTTCTCTAATCGGGATTCGGTCAATTTTCTAGGATAAAAAATCAAACTCTCGTTGCCAACGTTTCGGTTTTATTTAAAACCTTTTTCATAGGCAGAAGTAAGAATTTTTTAACTAAGAAAATGAAATTTACATTATTTAAAGGAACAACAATGTAAATTTCATTTTCTTAGTTAAAAAACTCTAACTTCTGCCTATGAAAAAGGTTTTAAATAAAACCGAAACGTTGGCAACGAGAGTTTGATTTTTATCCTAGAAAATTGACCGAATCCCGATTAGAGAACATACCTATATATTTATATATATGAATTATCATAACAATCTGAAGGGCTCGATCAGTTCTTCAGGTTCATATTAAACTCTCAATGCCGACGTTTCGATTCTATTTTAAACCTTTTTCAAAGGCCTTCAAAACAGAGGAAAGAAGAGAAATAATACAATCATTCAAACACCAAACATACAGAACAAGCTCAAGAAATTAGAATATGAAAATACAATAGAAATTCCAGACAATTTTTTTTTATGCTTTGTTTGTCTTTTCGGATTTTGAATGATTGTATTGTTTCTTACATTTACTTAGTTTAGTAGTCCTATGAAAAAGGTTTTACATGAAAACCAAAACATTGGCATTAAGAGTTTAATTTGAACCTGAAGAACTGACCAAGTCCTGGTAAATTTTATTTTTAATATACGTAGGTCATTAAATAAAACAATTATATGATGAATTAACAGAAAGAACACACATAAACAATCTCTTTTATTTACTAAAAATTAGGCAGAACAAGAAAAGAACTTATTAATATCTAGATTTCTACGCCAGTATGTCATTTTCTTCTGTCATCTTCTGATGTCTAACGAGTATTCAAATTATTGATGAAGTAAGTTCTTTTTTCTGTTCTGTGAAAGGTTATCAGTAAATCAGGTTGAACCAGTGTTTACAAACAGCCAACGAGTTTCTATCCAATCCTGGACGTTGCATTCAGCCAGATCCAAGCCCGAGACTACACACTGAGTGTCACTTTGTGCTGCGCTAATTGTAAAGATCTATATTGTAAGTCAATTAGTAGTTTTTATGTTTAGGATATGGCCAGTTTTAGGTTTTTGATCTTAATATGAAAATTAAATTTAAAAAAAATCAGGTTATTAATTAAAGTGAGAAAAACTGCTCGTACAAGAATAAAGAATGGTCTCTACTTGGTGGCTAAAAGTGTAAAGCATGTGAAGAAGCTGCTATATCACACCGAGTCAAAGGCCTTTCCTTGGTCAAGGAACGTCGCAAGGGTTTTTTTCACAAACTGGTCTGCAGCTGGAGAGAGTTCTCAGTTAATGAATTCAGTAACCTTACTCAGTTGGCGAGTAGTGCGTGCTCTGCACTGAGACCTAGACACATAGATCTTCCCTAGACAAACCAGGTCACTAAAGGGTTGGTAATGACGTGAATGATAGCTAGGTTTGCCACTTTTTTCCCACCTAAACATGTTTAATATATATTATAATATAATATATAATATAATATAATATATAATATAATATAATAATATAATATAATATAATATAATATATCTTTAAATATATATATATACATCTTCATAAGTATGAAACAATCAGTTCGCCTGCTAGTTCCGAATACAGGTGGACAAGCTGGGCTTTCAGACAGATTTTATTTTGTCGTCCTGCTAAAGACTCCTTTTTTCAACATTGTAGTTGGCGGATGACATTGGCCTCACTTGGTACAATGCCTTCTAATATTGTCCCCTTAGATTCTTCTTCCACATAAATAATTCTGCTTTTCACTAGGAAAGTTCACACTCCTTATTCTGTTCTGTACTCACTAGAAGTGAGTCAGTCCTTTTATGGACAATTACTTTCCATACAATTTTGTTATAGGTTGGCTTATCCTCTTTTTCTCTTTGTGGATTTGTAATGGGTTGCAGAAGTAGTTCTGTATAAAGCTATACATTGAATTTGCTAAACTAAACGTCTTACAAATGAACCGAACCAACTGGTTCTCTAGGCAGGCAAGTCGATGGCATCCAATTCAAGGACAACAGAAATAATTCCATTTGGAAGATCTGTTTGTTTTGTCTGTTTTTGTTAATACAATGAAACTAACAGAGCAATCTGATTGGGCTGACTTTTCAATATTCAACACATATCAAACCCAATATGGTCTACAGAACACTTTCAGTAAAAAAAACATGGTCCAAGAAGGTATGGCTTGCTATCAGTTTGTGAAAGCCTTAGCTTCTTAGCCTTATGCTTTCTATTACTCTCCTGAATAGGGCGGAAACCGATTACAGCAAAATGTGTTTGTCTGTTTTCCCTTTTGAGTTTTTAATTTAAAGTTATATATATGTATGAATATATATGTACATATATATATAATAATTAAATGAAACGGTCCAACGACTTTTAAATAAAAACCAATTAAAAAAGATAGCACACAGATAGACACAGGAATAACTCACTTCTATATTTCAACCATCGTCGTCATCAGGAGGCGAAGAGTCTCGCAGGAAGGCAGAGCGGCGACTCTGGAACAGTCTTATTTATGACTCTTATTACTATTTATTTACTTTCAAGTGTGTTATGATCACACAGTTGCCCCACATTGAATGTAACTGCATTAAACCATCTACAAACCATTTCACTTCTTTGTCCTTTTGTTTTTTCTTCTTTTCTCCTTAAGACAAAGTGAAGATGAAATCAGTGTGATTTTAGTAATTTCATTTCAAAAAAAACCTTTTCATTTTTTTTTCCTCAGTAAAAAGTTGAAATTTATATATATATATAATTAATAACATAATTAATGAATTATTAGGATGTTTAAATTGCAACAAATTTCAAAGTATGTTGTTAAACATATTTCAACTTACCTATGAAGATTAAAATAATATAACTTTGAAAAGAAAAAAACAAATTCCGAGTAACTTTTATTAAGAAAATGAATTTTTCATGAAAGTTGTTCAGGAAAGTAATGGAATCATTCAAATTTAAATAAAGCATTTTCTGCAAATTTGTGAATTACTAAATAATTGGAATAATATTTCAAGAGTAAGTTAACTAATATAATTGAGAATGTCTTTGACAAAGTATGTCTCTTTTATGTTGTGCTTAAATTGCAATAAATTTTTTTACATTTAATTTTTTTCTAGAAATGCATAAAAGCAGGAATGCTTGTTATCAAAAAAAAGTTTACTAAGAAATTTGGTTGTATTCTATTTTGAGGTTTCGGAGAGATTATATTCTCTAGCTGTACAACTGAGTTATAAAATATATATTCGATGTTAAAAATGTTGATAACTTAAAACTAATAAATCATGAAACATACTAGATTTTTGTTTTATAAGACAACTACTGCTGAATCCAAACTAAATTCCTTAATCCTAAGATTGGACTTTGAGGAATTAAATGATATGTGTTATCCATAAATGCTTCCACGGGATTGCTTTTAAATATAGTTTTGTACATTTGAATCAATACTGAAGATGTTCTACTGTTATCAGTAGAAATCAAACCAGATTTATATTGGCCATCTAAAGAGCCTGATATATTTATCTCCTGATCTTATTTCTTTAATTTATAAAACTTCACTCCCTCTTTCGTTAAAAGGCGAGGAGCATTACCTCATAGAGAGGACGTAAGGTTGCCTTCACGATTTTGTATGACGTAGGATACGTTGTAGGTTATTACTTGAATAAACTTGAGTAATATCAAATTTAGTGCTCCAAATGTTGTATCAACCCTGTACTATGGCCAAACCTGTAAAACAGATGCCAAATAACAAATGAGACAAATCTATTCTGCTACTAGAACAGTTCAAACCTTTTTTCGACTCTGAACCTATAAAATTGCAGTTAAAACTTCTCTAGTTTGAACTGCAAAGAGGACAAGGGAATTTATTTTAAGAATTTAAAATATATATATAATAGTTCTTAAAAAGAACGATTATAAAGAAATAAATATATATAAGCTAAATTAGAATGGAGATGATGATTTTAGAATTGAAACTCGAAGAGTGAAATTATTGCAATGTTGATAAATCCGGATGGATGCTTATTGAGTTCAAGTGAATAATTTCACCCAGAATGAGAACACGGCAGTGCAGTATCTTGCCACTTCATCTTATCCATCTCTTGCTTGTTATCTGTCTGAAGAAGGTAATAAATTACGTTTGAAAGCAAACTGGAGTTGTAATTATAGCCTCACACTGAACCTAAGGAGCTCTCTGCCATATTCAACGATAATTATCTCTTTTCCTCCCTATTGTAAAAAAGCATTTCTACCCTTTGAAAATGCGCAAAAAATCCATTTGTTAATGAATCGCTAAGAAGAAACTGTATGCTATAGACTGTTTAAAATTAATTTAGACGTAGTGATATGCAGGAAGGGAGGCCAGCTGGAAAAGCCAGTGATAAGTAGATAAGACATTAGGAAAGCCATTGGATGGGTGGTTGGACGCATGTTCCGCACGAAGGGCCGTGTCTGGTTTCACTGTCGGGGGCGGAAGCGTGACGACGGCCTTGGCCGCCCCCGGGGGGGCGGAGAGAGCGTGACTCCCGCCCCCTCTCTCACTCTCTTTCGATGCCTATCTCTCAACGCCTTTCTCTATCGATCTCATAAAGCACCAGCCGACTGGAACGCAAGGTCACCGACCTGCGACTGACGCACCTGCAGTCCTACTGTCTTCTTCAATTGAAATGCACCTGCAAATTATTTGTACTCAACTCCTCCCTCAAGTTGAACCTTGCAGTAGCACTCTGAAATAATAATGCAATTATCTCTTTCTTTTTAAATTGTGTACATCATGATTTTATCACATTATTACTTTAAACACCTATATTTATTCCGCAAGAGATCACTGATGGGATAAATATAAATATAGTTATTTCCCATATATATATAAAGTATCCAACCCTCTCTGCAACAGTACGCTTGGTTTCCCTCTCTTATCTCACCTGATGATGATTCAAACCATTAATTGAACAAGTAATTGCTGCAGTGAAAATATTAAAATTACATCGGCTGTTTCATTTGTTTTTTCAACGTCCATATATGTAGACTTGGACAGCACCCGCGCAGTTCTAGAGTGAAAAAGACTTTTATTCACCATAATGGTTAGAAAGGACAAACTGACAATAACAAGTTGATGTTATATCTGGTGTCTTCAGTTTGGTAATATTAATGGTCACCATTGTAAGGATCCTTAGGGGTCCGGTGTTTGTCTTTGCAGGAAGGTAAAAATTAAAGGTTTGAACCTAGATTCTTTTTATGTAGCAGAAGAAAAATCATGTGCTTACCGTCTCATGGAGAGGACGTAAGGCTGCCTTCACGATTTTGTAAAACGTAGGATACGTTGTAAGTTATTACTCGAATAAACTTGATTAATATCAAATTTAGTGCTCCAAATGTTGTATCAACCTTGAACTATGGCCAAACCTGTAAAATAGGTGTCAAATAACAAATGAGACAAATCTATTCTGTCACTAAAACAGTGGTTTCAAACCTTTTTTCCACTCTGAACCTAAACCCTGAAATAAAAAAATTTCACACAAGTCTTACAACCCTCTAAAATAATCACGCTCAAAAATAAATATAACAAACAAACAACATCAAACTTTTAGACTACCTAACAATGAAAGTATACCTTTAAAAAATTATAATCTCCTTGAAATAAGTGCAAGTTAATAACATCAAGGCTCATTCTTCTAAAAGATTCTCAGCAACTTTTAATTTAATTTCTTTTATCCCTCTATATTCTGTTCTGCTTGACAAGAGAGTACTGTATCCTGACTCACATAACTATGTTGTTGCAAATTGAATTAGTACTGCCAGAGTGGTTTTCCACAGTCTGATAAAAATGTCCAAAATTTGGCACCAATACTCTTACAAAGTGCTTGTCTTAAATTGCAATTTTAAAACATGATTACAATACTCTAAAAATAAAAATAATAATATCTTATCATCTACATGGAGATTTCTGGCATCTCCTAGAATATCGTCTGGCACCCCATGCGAGCGCCTCATGTTAAAGTATTGCTATAGGGAAAGCCTATACAAATAAAGAGTAAAGATCCGTAATGAAAGCTTGATATTGTTCAGTTTTTGAACCAACAGAGAGGCAACTTGAACAAAATGTTTATCACCCATACAAAAAAGTCAGGGTCATACCCTGGAAATATAGAAGGTAATGGAAGCATTGCTTTGGATCAAAACTTTGAAATCAACGTTCTAACGCATGTATACGTTTATATACATAAGTCCCTGAGTCAAAAAAAATAAGTTTCTAGTTTCATAAACAAATAGGCGTGTCTGTGTGTATGGATATGGTTAAAGAGAGAAAGAAAGAGAGGAAAATATCTTAAAATACAAAAGTGTTATAATTATATAGACGTAGGAGTTGACCTCGGTATAGTAATTTGTTATTGTGTGTTTGTGTCCTTGTTTGTAATTTGTATGTTTATAACATTACAAAAACTGATGTGATTTATCCATGGTGTGTGCGAATACAGTAGTTTTTAGTTGTATAACATATAAGTTATAAAATAGAAATACAAAAATAAATTACATATGGAGCAGAGCTACTCATAGGCTTCCAGCCTCTAAAGTACGATAAGCCACTTCTTGCTTGATCATGTTAATGACGGGATATATTCAAGTAAGATTTTGCCAGATTTCCTTTCTCTGATGTTGATTGATATATATCACCATAGTAGATGTTGATTTACCTAAACCACAATAAATAGATGGATCGAGGAGGAAGTAAGAATACAAGTCATGGAAAAGGGAAGAAAATATTGTCTAGGAGAAGTGTAAAATAGGTCAGGAACAAATGACAAATGAGAAAGCAATTATCAGTCAGTTGATTAAAACTCCTTAGACAAGGATATTGCTGTCATTATGGCTGAGTCTCATTTGAATAACCTATTGCTAATGTCAAATATATTCGTCAAATACATAAAACATTATCAGGTCCTGACCAACCTCCAAGTCCTTTTCTTTGCCATTTACTCCTTTTCAAATATTTCCCTTCACTTTTTTCAACTCCATGCCAAACTCTCTTTACTTGGTCGGAAAATCTTAGTCCCGTTTTTATAATTTCTTACTGTAGTTTATACGTTAACCATTGGTAAACAATATATATGTAGAAATTAACAATCTCTAATCTTCTGTTTAACCGTCATAAGGAGGAAAGGGAGTGAGGCAGACACCAAATGCACTAGCAAATATTCGAGACTAAAGTGTGTATGTGTCTATTTACTGTATAACGGACATCTAACACAACATTATATATCAGTATAAGTGGGCAGCAGGTCTTGTTGGAGACAGATGAAATTAAAATATGCAGCAGCCTCTGCATTAACAACCTTTCAGCTGATATTCTCTATTTTGTGCACTAACATCCGTTGCTCTAGAGGTAATTTCCAAATATAATGGGCAGAGACATGTGAACACACAAGTAAAACTACTGAGAAAACTAAACAACTAGGTATATTAAAATAAGAACACACTAAAAAGAAACGAGCTTTCGACCATACATTGGTCATATTCAGGTTAAAACTATGTATAATGTCTATAGCAAGTTAATTATGAATCTTTAAAACTAAACATAACAAGTACAACAAAAAATAGAACAGGACACAATACAGTACGTGAAAGCAAAACAAAGATAGTAGGTTATAGCAGGGTTGTAACAATATTCAGGTTAGACCCTCAATTGTTGCCAACCCCTCTAGATTCTAGTTCTCTAACAAATTAGTAACTATTGTCAAACGTGGTGCTACTGGGGATAACATTAAGTTCATAATTTTGGATGCTAAGGCTGGGATTAATATCATTGATGTATAGTGCTTCCAGGATGGCTAAGCTATTCTTGTCATTATTGTATTGAGGTGCTGCAGTTCCTTCAACTAACATGCCTCTGGTGAGCTTGATTCCTATATGTACTATATATACTATTTATATATTTATGTATGTATATATATAAATAAAATATATTTATGCAAACAGAAATAAGTTATGCAAAATAAGCTACTGTGAAATTTTTATCACGATAAATAACATTTTACTGTGAAATCAATAAATTCAAACTTTATAACGACAATTAATGAAACAAAAATAACACTTCGAAAAACACTATTATTATTCATTATTTTATTCCAAAGTCCTTACCTTCTCAATTTATGAATGTAATTAATCTAAAGTAAGTATATTAATTCGTGTAGAAAAGAGAGTATGCACCAATGCGATTATTGACTTCTAAGCTAAAAGGCAATGTGTTGAGTGTGAGGGAGTAGGTGTTGGACAGGTATATTTGATGAGATAAAGTTTAAACGACTGTAGATGAGAAGAGATTGTTCGGTTTGGTAAAAGTGGTGGAAAGCGTAGTGCTACGGAGGCGGAGGCTGAAGAAGGCGATTCTCATAAAGAAATTCCATTGTCCAAGTGAAACTGTTTGGATACAGTTAATTAGATGGGAATGGCGAGCGGTACTAAGCCCCCACGACAACTACGTCATGAATATTCAGTCACTAATACGTTACGGCCTGAGAACTTGCAACAGATTAACTGTTTTCTGCTCGCCTCTTCAGTACAGCTCAGAGCTTCTGAATCCATCAAACTTAATCAAAAATTATGTTTTTATATATCTACACGAAAAAACTGCACACACACAACGAAACTACAAATAGCAACAGTGACCCAAGATCTGTTTTACCATTCCATATTGTGGTTTCATCATTGATATATATATATATATTTGTAAATTTAGGGAGCAATCCTTCTTTTATGCATGTTTTGTTGAACGACCTTTGTACTGTGGCATGAATCAATTTCATAGTCGATCTTTCAAGTTTTCTCACCTTTGATTTAAATCTTTCTGGTATTAAATACACTAGTTCTCCAAATGATTTATTCTTCATAACTGACATGTTTCGGTCTCCTTGACCATCTTCAGAGTTAATCATATTTATAAATATGATAATATTATTATTATCATATTATATTATATATAATATTAATATTATATATAATATTAATATTATTGTATAGTGTAATATAGTTGTGATTAGTAGGAATAAGTTTTTATAAATATGATTAACTCTGAAGATTGTCAAGGAGACCGAAACATGTCAGTTATGAAGAATAAATCATTTGGAGAACTAGTGTATTTAATACCAGAAAGATTTAAATCAAAGGTGAGAAAACTTGAAAGATTGACTATGAAATTGATTCATGCCACAGTACAAAGGTCGTTCAACAAAACATGCATATATATATAAAGATTTCACATAAACACGTGAAATAATAATCAATGATAAAACCACAATAAGAAATGGGAAAACAAGGCAAAGATCTTTCAACCGTAACAAGCGGTCTCGTCAGAAATCAGTTGGGTTTTTGACTCTGACGAAGACCGCTTGTTACGGTTGAAAGATCTTAGTCTTGTTTTCCCATTTCTTATTGTGGTTTGATCATTGATATACATATATATTCTTAAACAGATCTCCGATTTCTACACCGTGGCTTCCTTGAGGGCATCTGAAGAGACACATATCAGCATTGTTGTATCCCCGATGTTAGTTTCTCTGGCGTTATGCTTACATCAAATGCATAGCAATATTAGAGATCGTGGCTTCCTAACAGAACAATTAAAATATACATTTTCTGATCATTGGTGTCCCTCTGAGGTTATTATTAATCGTATAGTCCCACCTGATCTACTGGCGGTTATTATTCCAATGTAATTTGTAGACAAAATTACGTATTATTTATTCACTTTGTTAATGAATTTTATGAAAGTTCGTGTCACATTCCCAGACCAAATGTTTTCCTGTAGGGTAATATTATTTTAAAACATTGTTCCTCCTGCCTACAAGTTCTATTGTGATAGTTAATTCAAAAATAGTTTGTTGTTGTCTTTGTCATCGGTAAATTCTTGGTTTTTATTGGAACGCCTTTAATATATCAAAATAGGAATTGTCTTACCTAAAAAAACACACCTGTAAATGTTTTACGAACTATTTGAAGCCGGTCAAGCATGGCGACCTTGAATAAATTCTTATCTTGCTGACGTTTCATTGTACAATTTTTTTTTACTAAAATATGACCTCTGATAAGAGAACTCGCTTGATAAAAAAAATCCAAATTCATGCTACTTTCATAAAAAAAAAGCCTGTATAATCCATTTTATTTTTGAATAAGACATTCATAGGACTAAATAATAAAGTTATAAATTTATTTTACGATTTTATATTACAGCACTCAGTGTCAATACAGTAAAAATAAAAAGATTTCAAGGACAAAGGTGTTCTATTATTATTATAGGAATATCATCAAGTATCTTGTCTGAAATAATAAATGTATGTTTGCTTATTCTGCTCTGCTGCGAAAATAAATTATTCTTTGTGAAAAACTTAAACAAAGAAACTTTCATCTTGACGTCTACGATTAAATCCTAGAAAAACTTTAATTCACAGACATAACACAGTCTTGATATACCGTATCTCATTAGTATTAGAATTCAATCTTTCATTAATACTAAACTAATTCAAGAGAGTAGTTTATTTATTATGTAAATAGAACACTGTCAGGGAATGAATGATGTGATATTTCCTTGTATGCAGGGGGAAAAGAATTATTTAAAATGTTAGGGAACATATTATAAGCTGACTGCCTTGTTTCAATGTATACTTATGGTTTGTTTGTGATGCAAGTCGTAGAGACACCTCTGTGAGGTCCGCCTTGGGCGCATTGCAGGATCTTTGCATTTCTTCCTTCGTCTGGTTGCTGCTTCGTGATGCAGCAACAGCGATATTTTCTGCTTTCATCATATGACCAAAATATAAAGAACAAAATCTTTCTCTCTTTTCCACCTTCTTTTCGTTCCTCACCTATTCTCTTCTTTGCGGTTTCTTTCTTTTCTTTTCTTTGGAGACACTGAATCATACGTACTGCGTACGTTCTTTACATACGTACATACGTACTTTGGAGACAGTGAATCATACGTACTGCCAGTAGCAGGTTCAGAAGGATTTCAGTCCAAGTTATTACTCGAATGCTCTCAAATAATATCGACACACAGGGTGGTTGTAGACACCATGTGTGTTTTCTCTTTAGACCAGCATGCATGCCTCGCTGTTGGTGTTCCACTCATGATAGTTATGGTTCCTCTCCTATGGTTGTCTGTCTCATAACAACTGGAAGAAGCTAGACCCTCAACCCATACCAGTGAGTAAGATCCATTGGCTAAAGTCCACTAGTTGATACATAGACTTGAACACAGATAAGACTGTCGAAAGATCATAGTTCAGTGTAAATGGACATATTTATTATATAGGAAAAGGACGATAGGTACCACATAGATTCTGTGGTAATAATTATATTGTCTGTTTGTACTTGCCGTTCTTATATGAAAAAATCTCTCATCTTATATCAATATTTGTTTCAAATAAGTCCTACAAAATATAATAGAATATTATTAATTTGCTTAGAGTTAGTATAAGTTCCTTTGGTTTAAGCTTCTGCTTTCTCTCTCATACTGCCGGTGAACTCAGTGAGAGCCCAATGGTTAGACAAAGATGCCACAAGCCGACGTGAGCCTACTGACCATTGTCAAGATAGACAAAGCGACCTGATTAAGGAAGCCGGATACAATGCCAAGCCATTCTCAATAGGCGCTCCTCCTATTGGCTAACTGAAGCTGTCTGCACTGCGGGGACGCACTCTGCACGCAAACCACCATCCACAAGCCCTAGACATCAACTACTTTATTCAACAACTGCAACGTCAAAAAGGGGCTTTAATGCAGCCAACATTAATTTGAATTGATATCCATGTGCTGCTATTGTGGTTTTGAAAATTTATTTTTCCTTAGAGAGAGCTATCATCTTCAGAGTTATACAATGGAGGACATTGTAACTCAATTTTGATTCTCTACGAATTCAAATCACAGGCGAACCTCATTACCGAACATACAATAGCACGTCGTGTAGTTCATCCAAGCGCTCACTGTGGCTTAAATTCGTTGAACTAACAGGAACGGGTATGCAGACATTTCCTATATTTTGAGAATTGAACATACGGTTCTTTTTCTTTCTGAAGAGCGAATTCCTTTCTCTATTCTTACAATAATAATTCTAGTGCTAAATTAAAACAAGTTTAGAAATATTAAACTACAAGTTCATGATCTTTTTTCAGAGTAATTGATTAATTGACCTGTTCAGATTTCTCTTCTACTCTAGTTTGTAGAAAAATAATCAGGTTAGTTAAAATTTTGTAATAATTGTTTGGTTTTGCCTAAGGAATGCTGAGTCTAAAAGCACACATGCACAGTCGACATATTGACGATTCTTTTTATTTGCTAAAAGAACAGGCAATATAATCACATTAAATCAGGAACCTATCCAAATTGCCAATTTATGTATATCGTGTTCAACGGCTTCACTTAAACCCTTTCAAGTCTGGGCCTCCTTCGTTATCTATCATCCATTTTTGTTTCCATCGTCAAATTTATTTTACAGAAATCCTTCCTGAATCCTAGAGACTGTTCTTACAGTTCGAAACGTACCCATGACTTTCGATATGTGTTTCGTGACTACCCTGTTAAGATTTCGTATAAATAATAACAGGGCTTAGCTGGGTTGTACAGTAAGTAGCCTTTCTGTTTCATGCACACCAATAACCATGACCAAACCCATGATCTTGTTTTTTATGAAAGCTACAAGATTCAAATTTTAGAATGCTTTCCAGTGACGATTTTTACATAAAACCAATTTCATAGGTCTATAACACAAAGGAAACCAAAATGATATATCTGTCAACAAATGTAAGCCTTAAACAAACATAGATTATTACAATGTAATATAGATATAAATATAAATAAATATAGATATAAATAGTAATAAATATAGATATATACATGTGTGTGTGAGATTGAATTTACGGCCTATTGTTTTATTAATTAATTACTTGGATACCTTTTCCAAATCCCCTTTTAAATTCACCAGGAACTAGGTACATAAACTCATCATATGTTTTGTTTTCCATGCTTTTATTTCCGACGTTCCGGTCTTCTTTGACTATCTCCAGGGTGTAACACGTATTTACAATATCTTAAAAACTATTGAACATTTTTAAATACTTAGATATAACATTCAAATTTCATAATGAACTACTAAATAGAATGTAATTTTGAGTGTTATATTTAAGTATTTAAAAATGTTCAATAGTTTTTAAGATATTGCATATACGTGTTACACCCTGAAGATGGTCGAAAATGACCGAAACGTCGGAAGAAATAAAAGCATGGAAAACAAAACATATGATGAGTTGATGTACCTAGTTCCTGGTGAATTTAAAAAACTCTTAAGGATTTGGAAAAGGTATCCTAGAAATTAATTAAAAAAACAATAGGCCGTAAATTCAATCTCACATGTATTAACGAAGGACTGTTCCCTAAATATATATATATATATATATATTTACTGATAAAACGAAATACGATCCAAACTGGACACAATACGAGTTCGAGATTAACAAAGAGAAACACACAAAGTAGGGAAACACATTTACAGACTCAAATTTTCGGGTAATCCGTCTTCAAGTAACTTGCCGTTACGTCTACAACGTGCTTGGTCTCCCATTCTCTTTTCTCCTGAAGACGGATTACCCGAAAATTTGAGTCTGTAAGTGTGTTTCCCTACTTTGTGTGTTGCTCTTTGTTAATCTCGAACTCGTATATATATATATATATATATATATATATATATATAATGAATTCATGCATGAATATATATTCATCTCAAAACCTGTATATATATATATAACAAACCATGTCAAAATATTAAAATAAGTCTTTATCGCTGTTTTTCTGCTTTTCTAACATATGATTTTAAATATATCACAGTCAAAAAGCTCTAAGTAGTAGATAATAACAGAATGTAAAATAAATCATCGCGCTGCGTGTGTAATGCAGCGTTCACTTCTTTATACCTCTCTTCTTTTATTATAAATTGAATGAATTATTTGTTAAAGGGGCAGAATGTATTTTGAATATAAATTGAAGAGCACGTTAAAAGCAATAATTTTGTTGAATCCCAACTTCTTGTTGCCAGATTTGAATAAGATAAGATAATTCATTGTTTATTATGGAAATAAATCATTTAGATTGGAAGTCTGTGGCTTTGAAGCAGGGTAGTGATGACCTCACCCGGGTGAGAGTCTCATACATTCATACCAGTTTGATGAATGGGTGTTTGGTTGTAATTAGAGTCCTAAAATGTGTAATTAAAATCTTAAAGTGACACGGTATTCTGAAAGAATGACTTTCTAATTTCTTTTCTGATATTAATCTCTAAAGAAATAAATATCAATTATACTACTTGCTAAACTAAAAGAATCAAAACACTTGAGAAAGCCCTTACAGAAGTATAGGGAATGACCTAGAATGCAGCATGCAGTCGTATTTAATGCAATTTTGCCTAGAACTTCAGTCAGTAATTTCAGTACTAAAATTTAACGAAAAAAAAATGTCAAATATATATCTAAAGGTATAAATACTATCTGGACTACAAATATTTTAGTTGGTTATTTTTATGTTATAATTTTTCAGTCCAGTTTTAAATAAATATTAATTAAACCAAATATTACCTATGCATATATTGAATTACCTAATAATACACTTAAATAGAAACACATTAATAACGAACTGACATAGTTCACATCAATATTTCGACATACTTTATCATCAGGAGAGAAGTTATCAGCTAGGTGCCAGTTAACATAAGTGAGTTGTTAAAGTTCTTTCTTTATGGACCTTTCCTGACGACGCCTATACCAGTATCAACAACATGTTCATACTCACTTAAAAGTGAGAATAGATGTATCAATTCACCAGAAATAAATAAGAAACGTTTAATTCACTTCCAATTATTATAACTGAACCAGAACAATACGTTACTAACAAAACTTCTATGAGGGCACCATATTTCCCATCTTTAAGAAGTCTCCTATTGCAAGGCCTTTGTCAATATTGAAAGTAATTTACATATATATATATATATATATATATATATATATATAATATATATATATATATAAACACTAATAACTTCTCGACCGTGTGACAGATATACAACTAAAAAATGATTGATCAGGATGCGGTCAGTTTCTTCCACTTTCAATTCAAACTCTCATTGCCGACGTTTCGATTTTATTTAAAATCTTTTTCCAAAGGCCTACAAACAGAGTAAAACAAGAATTTTAATACGTACTTTTAATACGTTAATTTTTTTAAACTTTTAAAAACGTTTTTTTTATACGTTTAAAAACTTTTAAACGTTTTAATACGTTCTTTTGTTTGTGTTTTAAAAAAATGTACGTATTAAAATTCTTGTTTTCCTCTGTTTGTAGGCCTTTGGAAAAAGATTTTAAATAAAATCGAAACGTCGGCAATGAGAGTTTGAATTGAAAGTGGAAGAAACTGACCGCATCCCGATCAATTATTTTTTAGTTATATATATATATATGTAAATTAATATATATGTAATTTACATATTTAATATATATGTAAAATTTATATATATATATATATATATATATATATATATATATATTAATTTGTTCTTCTATTTTCCATCATAAAAACTTCAGAGGAGAACGAAGACGTACAGCATATGCTTTGAAATCGAGCAAATACCCTATTCTTGCAACTAGCATTCTTTGGAATGACTTTATAATCATAGATAATTTTTGCCAAAGCTAATAATTGAATTACTTTCTCAAAGTTGAGATAACTGAAAGTTTTCATTTATATTTGATGTTAAATGACACTACACAGCCCATGAGTGTCAAACCGATTCACTAAGCTCTCAACCATGTTCAATTAAAAGAAAAATCAAACTTATAATGAACAACAACTTTCATTAAACAATTTAAATTGACCATATATTTATTTTAATAAACTTTAACACCCAATAATTTATCATCTTTACATCAAAATTTTAATGCCTCCTAAATTTCACATTTCTAACAGGTGCCATCTGAGTCATACTCCAGTTGTTTTAGAAGAGATATCTAGTCAAATTTCTTTATTTCATATTGCTCTTTAGTCGTTTTTTGTATCAAAACATTGTTCATCGAGTAAGTAAAACAGAGTCAAAGAACTATTCCTTGGCAAGACGTTTTTGCCAGAGAGCTGTACTCTCATATTTAACCAGTGAATCAAATATTTAATATATAATTAAAATAACCAAAATTATTTCATTATTGCATTAGGGAAATTGTGAAACTAAGATGTAGCTTACCGAATGGAAGCGTTATTAAAGCCCCAGGAAGTATCAGGAGGACCCCAAGGAAAAAGAAGGTTACATCCAATGTTTAAAAAAAATTGTTATGAGTTTAATAAAAAATGTATACCGCCAGGTATGTAGTTTCCAAATCTACAAAGTCTACAAATTGTTTATTTATCTTTGCTGTTCAACATTGGAAAATACAAAAACAATTTTTAATGTCTTTATTTAAATTTTCTAGCAGTAAACGAAAAGCAAATATTGTATGATTGGGCAATGAGTTAAGAAGTTCTTGGACTCCTGATTTAAATTTACGTTTAAGAATTATTGTAAAAAAAATTAATAAATTATCATTATTGTTATTAAAAAATGGTTGTGATGTTAAAACGAAGTTATCTTTACTGGAAAAAGTAGGTGACGATGATTAGAGAAGAAATCCCTTCACGCCGCATTTCCCATGGGCGTGGCACTAATGGTCTTTGGAAACGCTCTTCTAACTGTCCATGCGTTATACGAACCTGCAACGTTCTGTGTGACTAGGAGCATGAAACGTCAACAGAAATCCAAAGCATTGTATAATTTATGAGACATGCGTGAGATGGGATATCTTTAGAAGACAGTGTCTTCAATCATAAAACACAAGTCAGCAATGAAACAAGTGAAACAAGTCTCATTGAAACACAATCCTTTATTTAAAGAAGAATGAACAGTTATACTTCGTAAATTTTCTTCCTATATCTACTACGGTTTCTGATCTTGTCCATCTTAAAGAGTGAAACTGTAAAATCAGTCAGTTTTCTTCTGTGCCAGTAATTATCATAGATTACAAAGCGAATGGATGCAGTTATCATTAAAACATTGGCTCAACATTAGAAATACATATTGCAATGGCTCATACATATTCAGCATTTGACTATATACAATAAACTCCTACAATTATATGTAATCCATGATTAAAGTATAGTAATTATGGTTTCACGAATCTCGGGATTTTTCTTCTTATGAGAAGATTAGATCAAATAATTACAAAAAAAATTAATAATTTTATTAAAAACTAAATATAACGAAGGACTCTGAACAGGACAAATCCCTACGATTAGTTTGTTTTGTCTCAGCCCCGTGATTTTTTGTTTCCTAAACTTTCTTTTGTCCTTCGCTTTTGATATTTTGAAGAATTTCATCAAAAACCACAATAGCACAGGACACAACAAAACAAACGCTGCGGTCTTTTTGTTTTATTCAGTGTCCTGTGTTATTTGCATTGTATTTTTTGTTCAACCACCTTTCTTTTTGGCTCTTGAATTCATTTTTGATATTTTTAATACAACGCCTGCATGTCTTAAATGTAAGTGAAAATATGTATGTTTGACAAACGTCAGTATATTTCGTAAATAACACGGCATACACTTATTAGCATAATAATATTAAAGGTAACAAAATATTAATATGATTTAGTGGTCAGTGGCAAATATTAGTTGTCAACAACATAATAATTAAATCTATATACTTTTTTTTTTAAATTAAAAGTTTTGAAAAAATTAAAATTTCATTTAAAAACCTTTCAACTTTAAAACGGCCTTATTTATTAAAAACGAAATTTGTTTTGTTTAAAAATTTAATATTAATTTAAAAGTAACTTAATTTTAAAGAAAATTCTTCTATAAGTTTTTGGTCTTCCTGAATAAATTTTCTTTTTGGATTAAAAGTAACAATTCCACTTTTCAAAAGTTTTAACCCTTTCCTAAAACCCCAACCTTTGGAAGAAGATTAAATTTTTTTTTTATAAAAAAAAGTTTGAGTCCAATTAAAAAAATTGGGTTTTTGTTCAAAGTGGGTGAAAATTACCAATTTCGTATTTAAAAACGGGTTTCAAGGTTTCCTTATTTTTTCCTTGTTGTAATCCAAAAATTAAATTTTTAAATGAACTATTTTTCGGTTGTTTTGGATAAGTTTTGGTTTTAATTTTTTGTTTTTACCTTCAATAAATTTTATGTCCTGTTTAATTTTCCTTCCTTTTTTTAAATTTTTTCCTTTTTAAAAAAATTTGGTCTTGGGTTAATTTTTTTCAAATTTGGGGTAATGACCAAGGGGTTTATTAAGGGCAAGGATTTGGCCTTTGGTAAACAATTTTAAAAAATAATTTTTGGTGTTATTATTTGGAATTTTTGGAAAACCTACATTAATATTTTTATTTCTTTTTTTTTTTTTTTTAAAATATTTTGGACCGGGTTTAAAATAATTTGCTTGTTAATTTCTTTTCGAAGGAATGCAAAGGGTTTATAAAAGCGTTCCAAAGGAACCAAACTAACATAGGGTTGGATATCCTTGGCTTTGAGAAAATAATTGTTTATTTTGAAATTTCATTTTTTTGTTTTGTTTTCTTGTGGAAAAGGGTTTAACCTACCTTTGCATTTCTTTTAAGGAAGGATTATTGGTTTATTTGCTCCGAAAACGAAATTAGGGATTTGATCCTTCTTTGAAGGTAAAGTTTTATTTTGTTAACTTTGCATTTTTTTTGGAAGGTACGATTATTAGTTTACTTTGCATCTTTTTTGAAAGTAACGATTATTAGCTTTACTTTGCATCTTCTTTGAAGTAACGATTATTAGCTACTTTGCATCTTCTTTGAAGTAACGATTATTAGCTACTTTGCATCTTCTTTGAAGTAACGATTTTTAGCTACTTTGCATTTCTTTGAAGTAACGATTATTAGCTACTTTGCATTCTTTTTGAAGTAACGATTATTAGTACTTTGAATCTTTTTTGAAGTAACGATTATTAGTTACTTTGAATCTTTTTTGAAAGTAACGATTATTAGCTACTTTGCATCTTTTTTTGAAGTAACGATTATTTGTACTTTGAATTTTTTGAAGTAACGATTATTAGTTACTTTGCATCTTCTTTGAAGTAACGATTATTAGTTACTTTGCATCTTTTTGAAGTTAACGATTTTTAGTTCTTTGCATTTTTTGAAGTAACGAATTATTAGCTACTTTGCATCTTTTTTGAAGTAACGATTATTAGCTACTTTGAATCTTTTTTGAAGTAACGATTATTAGATACTTTGCATCTTCTTTGAAGTAACGATTATTAGTTACTTTGCATCTTCTTTGAAGTAACGATTATTAGTTACTTTGCATCTTTTTTGAAGTAACGATTATTAGCTACTTTGCATCTTCTTTGAAGTAACGATTATTAGCTACTTTGCATCTTCTTTGAAGTAACGATTATTAGCTACTTTGAATCTTTTTTGAAGTAACGATTATTAGATACTTTGATCTTTTTTGAAGTAACGATTATTAGCTACTTTGAATCTTTTTTGAAGTAACGATTATTAGCTACTTTGCATCTTTTTTGAAGTAACGATTATTAGTTACTTTGCATCTTCTTTGAAGTAACGATTATTAGTTACTTTGCATCTTTTTTGAAGTAACGATTATTAGCTACTTTGCATCTTCTTTGAAGTAACGATTATTAGTTACTTTGCATCTTCTTTGAAGTAACGATTATTAGCTACTTTGCATCTTCTTTGAAGTAACGATTAATAGCTACTTTGCATCTTCTTTGAAGTAACGATTATTAATAATGACGATGTATGTATTAATGTTGAAATGAAATGAATTAGAAGGATTGTTGAGGAAGGTTACGATGAAAGGGCGTGATGCTACATCTGGTGGGACCTAACCAGATATCGCAGGTAAGCAGAAGTCACTTGCTGTGGATCACCGGCCCACTGACCCCGTGGGCCGGCTTTCTAGACTCGGTCCTGTCTCAACCACTGCCTTTCTCCTTACATCCGTATCTATTCCTCTTTCCAACCGACTATTTCAGGAAACCAGGCATTTTCTCTAAGTACACAAATCTCAAATCAACCCATGCAGAGTAGGACTAAAACCAGTTCTCAAACAAACTTCATTACTGCTTTCGAACTCTTACAAAGTATTGCTTATACAAGTGAATGACTCCCAAATAAAGCTATTTACAAATACTATATTATTCGATCAGGCGAGGAGACTGACCAGAATGACATTTTCCCAATTTTAAGTGAGATCTTAGCGAAATAGCCCTTTTGAAACCTTCAGACAAGAATGTCTTTAAAGCGCTAAGAAAATAAAAAACTTTTATCTATAAGCAAATAACAGCAAACAGATCAAAATTTATTTTTAAATATTTGCAAAAAATGAAAGCTGTTTCAACATTTCCCAAACAATAGGGATCATCTAGACTATGAAGTCATTTTTATGTAAAATATCAATTTGATCCATGAAAAATTCTGGATCGTAGCGTGGCCACAAACTTTGGATGCATACTCACCCATCCACCCACACACACACACACATACACAGACATTATCAAAAAAACTTCATAGAACAACTTTTGGAACTTCAAAACATGTAATTAGTCAAAATCTCGAGATCGAGTTTTTTCAGGATCACTATACATTACTTATAGTAAAGTAACAAATCAATAATTTTAAAGTAACAAATATATTTCTTTTAGTTGTATAAAATTATATTATAATTTTTAATGTGTTCCTGTATTTTTATATATCGTTTTGGAGGGTGGGGGGGGGGGGGGGGCTAGAATGGATTCTTGTTGCTCTTGGGAAAGCCCTTCTAGAAGGGATTGTTTTTGTAAGCTGGAGTTGAAGTGTACTGCGCTTGTCTTTATATTCAACAGTACAGGGAGTTCCACAAGGAGACTACTTTCTCCAAAGCTTAGCACTAATTCAACTGAAACATGAATCCATTCCTACTTTTCCACTAGTACCTTTCTTTATCAAAGATATATATATATATATATATATATATATATATATATATCGAGATTTCACAATAAACACGTGAAATAACAATCAATGATCAAACCACAATAAAAACTGGGAAAAAAAGATTAATATCTTTCAACCATAACAAGCGGTCTTCGTCAGAGTCAAAAACCCAACTCATTTAAGCCTCATTTAAGAGGGTTAGCAACTAGCAGATAGTTGTTTACTTCTTACTGTACTCCTTTGTTTCCCCAAACATCCCTCCCTGAACTATTGTCCTTTCCTGCACCTTACAACCTTTTAAAATAACACTCTTCCCTCCCACTCCTCTCAACTCCTCAACATGATGTTTCTGCATCTAGTGTTTCAGTTGGGTTTTTGACTCTGACGAAGACAGCTTGTTACAGTTGAAAGATTTTAGACTTTTTTTCCCACTTCTTATTGTGGTTTGATGATTAATATATATGTACATATATATATATCTAGCACTAAGGAAAGTCAAAACCTTCTAAGGCACCTGTAATCCTTCTATGAGTACGCCAATAATAAAACCATCAATTATCATTAAACTTTAACGTCTTAATAGAAACATTTTCACCAGGCACTTTATCATTCTACCTTTAATTATGCTGTCATTAATTAAGACAAATTAAATTTTGCGTTATTCTTTCATATTGATGAAAGATATTGCATTTTCAGTAATTTTGTAAATTAGTATAACACATAAAATTTTTATCATATGATTTATATTTATATATTATATTTGTAAATAGATTAAACCTAAAAAATATACTAAATGTTGAAAACTGTTGCTTTTATTAAACTTTTTTTGAGGGAAACTTGTTTATTCACGTTTTCTCTTAATAAGTAAATACTACATGTAGCCCAGTGTGCTCCCAGCAGTAGTTTTTACTTCTAAGGCCTTATCTATTAATTATGGTGTTTCTACCATAGGAAGTTTAAAATCTGTTGTTTCTTTTTGTATTTGGTCATACTGAGTAAAGGCATTATGGTTTCTATCTAAAATACCGCGGTCTGCTGTTTTATTATATTTTCTAGTATTGAAGAAATACATCGTGTTTTGTATTCCACAGACTGCAGTGTGTTGTTTTGTGTATTTGCTCATACTTAGCAGAGTTATTCTAGTTTCTAATCATCTCGGGAAAGCCATGGCTTTTTATGACCTAGTTGACTTTATGAAAGGGTCAACTTGGCACAGTTTTTAAATTACTTTTTAAAAACAGGTATTTAGGAATATTGCAGGGATTTAGGTGAAAGATGGTTAAAATTTATTGAAAGTAATAAAAAAAAAATGATAATTTAGAGAATGTAGGTAAAGTGAAGTTTGGTAGAAAGTAAAATGAAAAGGCCAAGTGGCATTGACCTTGATGTTGCTGGATTCCTGACGTGTCAAAGAGGATCTTACATTTATATTCAAGAGTCTTGAAGAAGGAGAAGAAGATGGAGATATTGAGGTCAGGAGAAAGCAACAGTGCACTTGCTCTCGACCATGCTGCACCCAATGCCTTTCATCTTGATACTCCGCCACGCCAGTCTGCTGCCGGTTACAATGTGCAGCACGAGGCCAACCAATCCCTTCTCACCCATCACCCTTAACCAACAACCCTAATTATAGGCGGCGGAGGATTTGTTAGGGCAGCGCTATTGGTTGTGCGGTAGATATTTCTAGAACATACTATTATTTTCTCTCTCACTCTCTCTCTCTTTCTCTTCTCTCTTTCTCTCTCTCTCTTTTTTCCCTTTTCTTTTCCTTTTTTCTTTTTTTCTTCTTTCTTCTTCCCTCTTTCCTCTTTTGTATTTAACCCAAGTTTTTAATTTAATTTGGATCCAATTTAAATTAACAATTAATTTTTCTTATCCTTAATACCCAAATCAATGCCAAAACAAAATTTTTAAAAAGGAACTTTTCTTAAAACTATTAAAAAAATAATTTTTTGAACTTTTCCCTTAAAAAATTGAACATAAATTTGGTTATACAATTTTTAAATATTCTTAAACAATCTTTCTATCCTCTTTCAAAGCAACAAAAAACCCAAATTAAAAGAATTTTAAATAATAAGAACAGTTTTTCAATAAAACTCCCCATTTAAATAAAATAAATTTGGGTTCAAAGGAAGCTTGCTGTTTTTTAAAAAAGGACTTTGGAAACAAAAGGTTTAAATTTGGGAATTTTACAATTTTTGGGTTTTGAAATTATTTTTGTTCCAGGAACAATTTTTTTTTTTTTACCAACAACCCCAAAAAAGAAACACAAAAAAACACCAAAAACCAAAAACCCTTTCAACCACAAAAACAACCACAAAAAAAAACCCAACAAAAATTTTTTAAACCCATAAAATATATTTATATATATTAATATATTTACCGCGCGGCGCTACAACACACAGATAGACCAATTAGCAAAAATTATTTTATTGGAGTCAGAGAACCCCAAAATGTGTATTTACCGAAGAAAACTCGATTTTTAAATTTTGGTCCCAATGAATTTCATTTTTCCTTTCTATATATCAAAGAGTAAATGAAAACAAAATTTCATAAACAAACTTAGAACTAATGTTACTTTACTCAAAGTAAGATTCATTTATGATTTCTTAACTTAACACATAGTTGATTCATAAAATCTAAGGCAGGGAAATCGATTTGAGTTTAATATTTTCATTATAGTTTTTAACACCTACATTTAGAAAGGCTTAAACAAGGGGCGAAAGTGCCCTACACTTTCGAAAGTTAACCATTCAATTGTCAGTTTTGACCAATCAATGTTATGGTAACAGCATTTTAATTTTAGTTAATTATAACACTACTTTTTAAACCATCAACCGTAATGATTTATTTTAGCTTCGCAGACATGTCCATAATAATAGTTATTTTATGGGAATAAAGGTAATTTTTGCCTCCAAAAGATAATAAATCATCAATTTAAATCATTTTGAGTCTTAAATTAATATATTAATTACACTTATTTATATTATAAATTATAGTTGCATCATTTATGCAAGATTGAGTTGAGGTGTAGTCTGGAAGCCTTTGGTGCTGAAGATCTGAGCTGTGCAATTTCATCATGACTGTAGATGTATCAAGAAGATGGGAAATCTATTGTTGAGTAATGTACCTCGGACAAAGCGTAAAGCTGCCCCTTAAGGCCCTACTCCAATAAACTTGAAAAGGCATAAATCTATGATTTCCAATGTAAAATCTACAGAGAATAGCGGCCACTGACTAATATGGATGGCCAATAACAAATCAGCCTCGCCTTTCTCCCTAAAACAGCTCTGAAGAGAAAGGGCTATAAATGTGTCTCTTAAAAGGAACAACAGCCATGGATTATCCAAGCAGAGACAGCCTTCTAATGGAAATATGTTTTTAGTGGTTTTGTAAGAGTCGCAGCAAAATGAAATATAAAATGTACTAACAAGCGCAGACATACCCAAGATGAGGTATGTATATACGTTTCACATACATATTACAGCGACTTCTATACTGTTTGTTTTGTTTTTTTTTTCGTTTTGATATTAAGGGTCTACCAGAAAGTTACACCTCTGACACTGATTCCTCAAGGGAATATTATGTATCCCTAATTGATTCTTCAGATTAGATCTAATAATTCTTAAGTTTTACCTGACTCAAGTGTATTTCGAATAGGGTTCTTTTACGACATGGTGAAGGCTCAGGGATTAACGCCTTCACGTCTTCTCCGAGAGACGAAATGCCCTGATGTTGTTCTACTTCCTTCATGAAAGAAATCATGGGCCAGAGTGAGAATGGACCTCGGGTATACCAGTTCTGGGGTGAATGCGCAAGCCACTGGACTACTCTGACTGGCTGCATTTATGAATTTCATGCATATGATGAACATTCTTTGTCTAGATTTTGAATAATTTCATATATTATCATTTTATGAAACAGACATACCGTCAATTGGACTTATCGTATAATAAACATACAAAGTATAATACCACTTGACCGTTTTTGTTAAGAGCTATTTTAAGTCGTATTCACAGATAAAGTAATCACATTTCTAAATATTTAGCATTATCTTTAAAGTCAACAGCTTCAAAGATATGTCAATGAGGTTTTCTCAGCACAATAATTAAAAAACGGGTCTTTAAATTGTGCAAAAAAAAAGTTTAGTCATCTTTCTCAGAACAAATAATTGGCAATAAATATTTGTTGGCAAAATTTAATAATAGCAAAACATAAACAAGGACTGAATTTTCATAGAACATTAACTTATATATAGAATCGTTCAGTTTATAGATTCAATTGAAATTTTCAAACCGATGGTTCCATTTTATTTAAAACCCTTTTAATAGGCAGAAGGAAGAATTTAAATTTTTAATTTAAAAAGTTTTAAACTATATTTAGATATTTAAAAAAGTATGCAACATGTAAAGCTATGTTATTTCCGTTATTGATTGATTTTTTATTTTATAATGAATATATAATACGAATAGCTGAAAGACTTTTTAATCATAATCAGACATGAAGATACATTTTCTCTTTATTGCAGCATAATGTATGAAAAAAATATAATCGGCATGCCTTGACTTTTTTGGCATTTGAAAGGGCATTCAAGTGAAAGCCCTTTATTTTAGGTTTAACAAAAAATACAATTTTTTTTTAAAATATAAACGTTAAATACGTTGATTTGGTTAGTAGGATAGAAAGATTGTGTAAGGTAGAGAGATTAACAGTCCGTCTTACCTCGTATATTGAAGTCGGAGTGTTTCAACCAGTTTCCGATATTGTCATCTTCAAGAAAAACTTATCTAAATATCAACAAACAACAATAGGACAGTTTAAATACATGATTAATAGATTAATAACAATCCTGAATATAAATAACTTCGCAAAGAATTAAATACCACGAAACAATACACATTAACAACGGCTATAATTCAGATCTAATAAATAAAATACTAAAAAATAGAAAGAATAGAAAAACAAAGACTTATGAACTTAAAAACATAATGAATACGCATCAATAACCATAATTAGGAAAGCCAAGACAAAAATTGCTAATTTACTAAATCATTAGAACTTCAAATTAATACAATGACACAAATAATAGGAAAAAGTATGGAATATAAGACTAGTAAATTTGATAAAAATATAAGAATTGTAAGCCTATATATGCAGGACGAACAAGTTAAACACATATTTAAATAATGGCCTTAAACAAATGGAATTATGTAAATTATTAACTAAATATGGCCATGAACTATATAGCAGGGCTTCTTAAACTGTGGGTCGCGACCCCCCGGGGGGTCACAAAGATCTGATACTTTTCAATCATTATAAATAAAATTTTAAAATTAGTAACACACTACTACAAATATAAATACAAATAAAAATTTACAAAATACTATCCTTATTTTATTTACATTGTTAAAATAGTGCGGATATTACATCTAACTTTTAACGGTTAATATATATTTCCTTATATGGAGGAGGGGGTCGTTTAAAATTTCCTAAGCTTGAAGGGGGTCACTATATAAAAAAGTTTAAGAAGCCCTGCTATATAGCATGAAGGATCAATGGACATGTTAAAGCCAACCTGTCTTTTAACTGAAAAATATGTAGCATTAAGGCAATAGAAGAACTAGATATAAACATAGGTATATAGATAATTTAATACATTAACAAATTAAACACCAAAACGGATATTTTAGCGAAACTGTCATTAAGAATGAAAAGATGAATATACAGGCTTTATAAAAATGCGAAGGAAATAGTAAAAGAATACAATTAGGTAATCGACAAAAAACTGAATAAAAAAAAAAGTATGTTATAATAATATGAAATGAAATCTAACCACTGTAGATTTAGGCAGGAGTTAATAGTAGGTTGTATAAACCTACAATTCTACGATTTGGATCAGTTCTTAACCGTCATCCGGTCAACAAGTCCAACGGTTTTAATAGAACTTGTGGTATTTGAGCTATAACTGTTCATAAAATTATTTTGGGAAATTGGGGAAGGAAGGAAAACAAAATTCCGCCTTAATAACGCCGCCTTTTGGTCTTGCCCAAGGCCTTTAACAGGAAGGATTTGGCCTTTCGAAATTAGGTTTAAATTGCAAAAAGGGAAAAAAAAAAAATAAAAAAACTTTTACCCCCATAAAAGCCGGGTCCAATCCCTAATTAGTTCATAAATTTGCTTTTAACCAAAGTAACTTCCTTTTTTTAATTTTAAGTGAAAAGGCTAACCTTTTATGTTTTTATTTTCTCTTGACAATTCCATTATGTTTAAAATTTTCATTAAAATTATATTTTTTAAAGCATTGACAATTTTAAACCAAAATAAGGAAGCAAGCACGGTTTTTAACTTTCCTTAAAAAGAACCTTTATTTTTTTTAAATCTAACCTTTAAACCTTTTTATTATGAGGTTTTTTTTAAATTTTTAGAAACATTGAATAATTTTGGTTAATTTTAATTTTAATTAACAATTAGGATCCAAAAGAACCCAATGCTTTATGGAAAGTTTTCAAAATTTGTTTGGAGGATATTGGATTTGAAAACTAACCCATTCCCCCTTAAGTAAATTTTTTTTTTTTTAACAAACCTCATTTTTTCCAATTTGGTAACTTTCAAAAAAAAAGGTTAACCTTCCCCATTTAAACTTTTATTCCTAATCATTTATTCCTTTACCAGTTTTTATTGGACCTTTCAAAACCTCCTTTTTTCTAACCGGGCTTTTTCCTTGGTTCAAATTATTTGACCTTTGACCTTCCTTTTAAACCTGGTTTAAACTTTCCTTTTAAATTTATTTATTAAAATCTAACCATAGAACCATTTTTAATTTAAAGCCTTTCCAAAACCATTTTTTCCAGTTAAACCCTGGGTTAAGGGGGGTTAGTTCTAGGATCCGAATCTCTCAGTTTAAGTTTCAAATTGAATGCCGGAGACCTTCGGTTAATTTTAATGAAATTAATATAAATTTTCTTTTTTTTTCCTTAATTATTTTCTTTTGCATTGTGGGTATATGAAAATGTAAAGTTCCGAAATGGAAGCTTTGAAAGTTTGATTAAAACCTGGAAAACTGATCGATTCTTGACATAAAATTATAGTTTGTGGGCCTAATTAAATAACTTGTTTTAGAATGTTTATATACATATATATACAATGAAAACATATATTCTTAATTGCACTCGGACTATATCTCAAGCAATCCTCCTACGCAGTTAATCGCATACAGAATTCATTTAATATCTGATCTCCTGCCCCACATTTCCATATTGGAATTCAACCAATTATTTTTTTACTAATCCATGTTTGCTTAGGAAAGACGAAGTTTCCTACACATCCTAGAATTATAATTATTATTATTATAATAATATATTATTATTATAATAATCATTATCTCTCCAATTTTGTTCCATGTTACTTAACTTTATAAATATTTGATAAAATAATAAGTATCAAAGTTAATTTCTTAAATAGTATTAATAATTAAAAATATTTATATAATAATTTATAAAGATAAATAGAATTTATCTACTCACTATGTGTGTGTGTGTGTGTGTGTGTGTGTGTGTGTGAGTGATGAGCTTTCACCAGTACTGGGGAATGGCTTTCCTTCTAAAAAGGACTTTAAAATTTAATTTCATATTCCAATGTCCACTCTTATAAAACATTCATTTTTGATTCCATTCGCTTGGAGGAATCCATTCAAGAGGAGACCACGCCTAATGTTGCTTAACTTCGCTGATCTAACGGAAACCGTTTTTTTTTTATGCCCGTCCGAGGGTTTTTTCAGTCGTTTGATATCTTTCTGCTTTGTATAAAACAGACTTCTTCCGTTTTGTGTCTCGGCTAGTCAAAGTTAATGTTAGGTCCTCTAAAGAGGGACAAGAATCCAGGTGGTCTCCGTCCATTATACCAGATTCATTGAGGATACATGTATCTCTCTCTGCATCCAAAGTAGTCTGGTTATCAGAAAATATATATAACAACGTCTAATCGACAACAGGGAATTAAGAAGATTGACTAAGACCTTTGAACCAAAACAATAGGTATTTGTTAGAGCATCATTCATACTAAACATTGATATAGGAGATCTGGTGAAGTATTGAGAAGGGAGGAAGGCAAGAGAGGTTTTTTAAAAACAAAGGCTGCAAGGAAAAGGCAAGTCAGAGTAAACAAAGAAGTTCAGGAAGAAATCGGGAACAAATTATCTGCTATCTATCAACTCTTGCAGACAAAGCTACTGCTCTTGTTAACACTGAGTCTAACTTGAATAAACCATTACGAATGTATATAGTGCTTGATCTAGTAAATTTAATAAGAAAGGACCAGATAATATTTCAACATGCCAATAAACACCAATACAGCGTAATTAGATAGCGAATAAAGTAGCGCCTTATTTTCGCATATAAATAAATAGATGTGATGTAAGTCAGACAGAAGGTAAGCTAAAAAGATCACTCATTAAAGATCGATGTTAAGAATTATTTTCAAGTCTTCTTAATTTAAATTTACTACAATGATCTTAGTCACATGTTTGAATTCCATGACGTTGGTTTAGACGTCGACAGTTATTTTAAGCGTTTACTGTGAAAGCTTGTTATGTCAATTGTTTTGGCATATCTATCTCTAAAACCTGGGAGTTTGATAACAAATAATTAAACAAGCAGAAACTGCAAGTGTTGCGTTAATTTATGGGTATATTTTAGTGAATAAACCATTGATATTAATTGTAATACATTTAAAATATATATTGATCTATATTCTACCATCTGGACATAATAATGACACTCTTCTGCTTAATCTACATCTGACTACTCATTTAGTTGTTTACTTCTTTAATATTATAAAAGACAATATAAAGCTAAAAATACCTTAGTCAGACTTGATCACCGTAATTTTGTTAAAATTTCTAACATTCGAAAATTTGTTACAATTACCATTACTTTAAAAAAAAATTAGAGCAATAAGCAATTGAATTAATTTAAATTCAAATAATATTAAGTAAAATAATTATATTGCATCTATTAATAGCATGTAGAATAAAATGCTCTTTTTTTTTAAATTAAATATATTATTATATAAATAAAATGTAAAAATACACTCTTCTAAATCTAATTTAGGAAATAGCTTCTTTATTTTTAATATTACTATTTGATTGTTGTTATCATATACCCTCTGAAATAACTCTGATTAACTCAACCGCCCATTGATAAGTCATTGGATTGCATCACTTGTTGGTAATGTGTCCGTTAATGATATTGTTTCATAAGTGCTGCTAATCTTAACTATTAGTCATCCTACTTGGTTGATTTTTTTCAAAAATGTAACAATGATTACAATTTTCGTCATAATTTAGTAAAATATAGACAGTTACGAAAAAATAAATCACGAATGAAATTGATAGTCAATGAGTTTGATAATACGTTCAATAATAGTAAAGTTGATTATAAATGATTGCTATTTCAAAAAAAATTGTTCAGCTTATTAAATATTTTTTTCTATTGTTGAACGTAATTTGAACCTGGTGCAGGTGGGATGGGTAGAGAGTAGATTTTGTACTGGGTATTGATTTGATTTGACTCTCTGAACAAGGATTAAACCATCGTTAGAACAGCATAAAGAGAGGTGTTACGACATTGGTGCGATGCAAATAACAACGCAAAATCAATAACAAGCTGTCCCTGGAAGGACTCTGCATATATTTAACTACAGCCAACTTGACGGGTATTAGAAATGAAAGCGTCTTTACAAGTAGCAAATTGGTTTTCCTTAAGTTTAAGTAAGCTTAAAGGCCATCCTTAAACGTCATTTTAACAAGTTAAACAATAGTCTTTGTTAGCAATTAAGATTGTTTTAACTTTATTTGACGCAATAAGCTTCGTTTTATAATTTATTTAGATGGAAAACAATTATTCCAACCAAAATGTTTACTTCAAATCAAGAATTAACATTTCTTTTACAAACTATGTTATCATTAAGCTGTAGAATTTTCTAACTTTTATAATCAATATTTTATCGATGAAACAGTTTTCAGCCAAAAATACATCCTATGAAATATAATGAGATATTTATAAATAGGTACATTTGGTAGATTTAGAACTTCAGAATAGCCAAAAGGCTTTTCATACTTAATATATCCATCAGACAATTTATTTCTTGTTTGTGTCAACAGTTGTGCAAAGAACAAAAACAGATTCAAAGAATATTTCGACAATTCTTTAATGTGTTAATAAAGAGAGGGGCTAGCTCAGTGGTTACGTGCTCGCCTCTGAACTGATAGCCATCCTTAAACGTTATTTTAACAAGTTAAACAATAGTCTTTGTTAGCAATTAAGATTGTTTATTAAATTTGAGCACCGGGGTTCGATCCCCACCAGGCCCTCGATTTATATATGCGGGAGGTGAATAAATCTGAACACGTCGTCCCTCGGAGAAGGACGTTAAACTGTCCCGGTCCCGAGTCTATACGATGTCAGGTACTCCTTAAAGATCCCTACTCTAAATACACTTGAGTTAGGCAAAATTTAGGACTCCCATTAATCTATTGATTGTAGAATCAATCTTCATAGTGTGGTATCACAAAGGGCCAATGCTGGGCCTAAGTGTGTTCCCTTGTGGGACTGCCACTGCAACCTAACCTAACCTAACCTAATAAACAGAAAATGTAGGTGTAAACCTATATTATTTTCAATAAAATATATGTATGAAAATTTGAGTCTGTAAGTGTGTTTCCTTACTCTGTGTGTTACTCTTCTTGAGTTTTGAACTCTTGTATATATATATATATATAAATTGTATAAAATCATTATGAAACACAATGAGGAAATAAAGTGATTTGTAGGATTGAGGCAAATTGAGGTTTGATGGAGATGGGTGAGGTGTGACAGAGTTGTGCTTCATTCATGGAGGCCCTTTCTCATTCTAATCGCGACTGGACAATGCTGCCCAGTGAACAGCCGCCTAGAACCGATAGCCGACTGACTGTTTACATCCATCCTTGTTAACAATACCTTCATTTCCTATCTCAGTGTCCAGCCACTTACTTAGTTATCTCTATTAGATACAAATAACGTTACACTCTGTCATTTCAATCACTAAAAATGCCCTTAAAACCACAGGGGTGCCAATCGTTAACTCATACGATTCAGAAATATAACAAGATGTAAGATAATATTACATTGATGCCACCACAGAGGTTTTTCTGTTTCTGTAACAATTACAGAAGAATGCATCATATTACTTAGAAGATAGTCGAGTGAGGCTGAAAATTTATAACTCAAGTCGCGATGGTATATCTTTATATGAATCAATGATCAAACCACAATAAGAAATGGGAAAACAAGACTAAGATCTTTCAACCGTAACAAGCGGTCTTCGTCAGAGTCAAAAACCCAACTGAGAGTCAGTTGGTTTTTTGACTCTGACGAAGACCGCTTGTTACGGTTGAAAGATCTTAGTCTTGTTTTCCCATTTCTTATTGTGGTTTGATCATTGATTGTTATTTCACGTTTTTATGTGAAACCTTTATATCTCTATATATAGAACAGTATAAGTTCTTTAATACAAGTACAGTACAGGAATTATAATAAGAATAACAAAAGTGCCAAAGGAACTAGTTACTAAAAATATAAGAAACAATAAATATAAATTCTAATAAATAAAGATAATCAAAAAAGAAATTACTTATTTCAGAAACTATACTAAATATTAAATTGCAATACGATTTAAGCTGAATGATTGTAACGGTAAATAAGTATTCTTTTCTAATAAAGTGTGGTCACTTGTAATATAGGATTCTTAAGGCATGTATTGTTAAACTAAAAGAAATCATAGACAATATTTCCGACTTTGAGAAAACGACTGATTTCTCAATTTCTCTTGATAAAACAAGAACAGAAGTTCTGAGATTACTTGAAATTTCGTTATTTTAAGCTCCAAAGAAAATAGACTATTTCGTCAAGATGAGGAAGACTCTGACTCACTTCCTATGTATTCATAGACTATTATTCTTTATTCATATATAGACTTTCTATATTCATAGACTGTCTTACCCTGTCTTTCCTTCACTCATTATGATTCATATAAATGCCTGTTTCTCATCTTTCACTCCCTCTTCTTTTAATCCACATAGACTGTATGTCAATGTTATTCAACACCCCTTATTCTTCTTGTTACGATCTCTCTCCCATCTAACTAACAAAACCATTTTTTATTAATATGAGTCCTATGCTCCCCCTCACTCTCTCTCTCTCTCTCTCTCTCTCTCTCTCTCTCTCTCTCCTCTCTCTCTCTCTCTAACTTTTTCAGAAAAATCCCAAAAAAATATGATGCAATCAATGAAGTTTAAACTACAAGGGAAAAGGAAAACAATAGAAATAAATGATCTGATGACATAAGTGAAAGGCCTCAGAACATTTATTTGTATTGTTTTCCTTTTTCCTTGTGGTTTAAACTTCATGTATATATATATATATATATATATATATATATATATATATGTGTGTGTGTGTGTGTGTGTGTGTTTTCTAATCGGGGTTCGGTCAATTTTCCAAGATAAAAAATCAAACTCCGATTGGAACCCCGATTAGAGAACACACCTATTCTATCAAACGGTCGATATATTATTGAATCTGTTATATATATATTAGTGTATTTCGGCAGCAAGTCCTCTTTCAAGCATATATTATTGAATTTGATGGCAGATTCTGCGTTCACGACTTTCTTACTTATAGTTTCTATTTTCCTTACAATATTGTATATTGTAAGGAAAATAGAAGCTATAAGTAAGAAAGTCGTGAACGCAGAATCTGCCATCAAATTCAATAAATATATATACAAATCTAAAGTTTATCAGGACTCGGTCAGTTCTTCAGGTTGAACTTAAACTCTCATTGCCAACGTTGTGATTATTATTTGAAAAATTTTTCATAGGCAGAAATATAAAACTTTGAAACAGAAAAACTAATTATTACATTAAAGATTTTTTTTACAAGAAAAATATAGTCTGTGGATTTTAATAACAACTGTCTAGTTTGCATGAAAACGTGATACTTATGTTACACGTGTGAGTCATACTTCTGCCTATGAAAAAGGTTTTAAATAAAAACCGAAACGTTGGCAATAAGAGTTTAATTTGAAACTGAAGAACTGACCGAATTCTGATAAACTTTGGTTTTGTTTGTATTCCACGGTCGAAACTTTTATCAATATTTATATAATCTAAAAAGGAAGGTGCACCCTGCTAAAACTTCTTAATTCCTACTGACATGCTAATGGAAGGAACTGAAAACATTATTTGAAATACCTCAGAAAATCTGCTCCACATGATCTTCACAGTAATTTATCATGATATAGTTATTGTGCTCCATAAAATAATAATATTAGTTGTTATTTTTCTTTTTATGTATTTATTTTGTACTTCTACCATTTAACGTTTAGTTGTTAATCCATTTTTGATTACTGATTGTTTGGCTTATTGTAAGATCCAATGTAACATAGTGCTGAATTGTGGAACATGATTCAAATAAAATTTATTAAAACACACTCACAAACACACACACACACACACACACACACACACACACAACATAAACTTCTCTTCTCTGACTTTCTTCAGTCTATCACTTTCTCCCTTCCTCTTTGGCCTTCTCTTACCCATTTGCCTCAAGATTACTCCATCTCTCTCACTCAAACACACATTTCCTTTTCCTCACTCTTTTCCAAATATATCTTACATCCCCTCTCCTTCTGTCATTTGACTTCTCATTCTCACTCCATTCCTTTCTACCTCAAAGAATTCTTTCTATAACAGAACGTTTCGTTATTTTGAACTCTTCAGTTTGAATAACATATTTCATTACTTAGCTATCTTTCATAAATTTCATATAAGTTTAACTATCATAAAATCACACACTACTACAAAAATGTATGAACTTTTAATAATCAAGAATTTCTTATGTAATGTTACTAGTCAGAGGAATGATTTAGGTTAAATAAGTTCGTGATAAGAGGAGATGTTGGATATTTTAGTAGCTTTGGCAATGCACACTCAAGTTGAAGCCGACTTGAGGTGACTCAAGTATTTGAGGTCTATTAAATAGCGAGTTGTTAACACGCGATACTTCTCTATTCCACTCTTGCCCATACTTGCAGTACTAAATACTTCTTTTTGTAGAATTAACATACTTATTTGAAGAATTAAGAAGTTTTTTTTAACTTTATATAATGGATTTCATTTTAGATTCAGTAATAAATTTGTTAAATTCCTATGCTAATATCTCTCTCTCATTCTTTCTCTTTCTTACATACACAGACTCACTCATATTGCTATTTGAAAACTATTGTACCAAAAAATTAAGAGTAAAGATGAAACCATACAAAATATAGTTAAAATACGTAATTGACAACCATTTCAATTGAAATTAAGCTTTATCCAAAAAGTTTTCCAAACCAAAAATATGATCGTCATATTGAATGTGTAAAATGACATTTACATTGTAGAACAAGAATAAGTGAATTTTGTAAAATCCTGAAAGTAAATGAAGGTTACATATTTAGATTAGGTTCATTTAGATTAGTAGCCTTCACTGATATTTATTAGTTTCGTTAATCATAAACTAGATGGAAAAACAATTCATAAATTTGACTAAAAGAAGAAAAAAACGTAATAAACAATAGTAAAAAACTGGAAAAGAAAACAAAAACTCTGGTGCTAGTAGTCTTGGCTTTGAATGAAACTTACCTATACTAATAGCAAATGTTCGACTAATTTATTATATCGCTATTAAAAGCTACAGCTTTAAAAAACTTAATTATTTATAACAATTATTGACTGTTCTGGTTAAATTACGATGAATTACAATGAGGTTTTTGCTTCGTCTCTCGTGTGAATAAATTGAGGGGTTTTGAATCTCGGATGTACGAGTCCAAAGGAGAGCACTTTGCCCCTCGGCTACCCTAACCTTCTATATCTGAACATAAATAGGTGGGAGAGAGAGATAGTAAGATTTTTATAGTATTCTCACAGTGGCTCTTTGTTAGCAACATTGTTATAATTTTGATCAACTTTTTTACTTTACTATAAGTAAAGTATAGTGATCGTGAAAAAATTCGATCTCGAGATTTTGACGGAATTACATGTTTTGAGGTCCCAGAAGTCGTTTTATGAAGTTTTTTACGATGATTTCTGTGTGTGTGTGGGTGGTGTGGGTGGGTGGGTGGGTGGGTGGGTGGGTGGGTGGGTGGGTGCGTGGGTGGGTGCGTGTGTTAGCATTGCTTGTTACCACGCTACGGTCCAGAATCTTTGATGGATCAAGTTGATATTTTACACAAAAATGGGCCCCATTTAGACGAAGATCCCTATTGTTTGGGAAGAATTATGCATGATGGAAAAGTCACTTTTTTTGCCAAAAACCGATTTTTTTAAAACATTTATTTCTCCTAAACTACTAACCCTAGAGTTTTGAGATTTTGACATTATCTTTGAGGTTACAAATGGAACAAACGAAAAATATATTCAGAATTTTAAAACAACAGGAAATATTTTTTTTTCAATAAAATGTAAACATTTTGACTTATAATTCAATCTCAAACCTTGTGAGAGCGATACAAGCCATACTGTTTGACGGACAAGAATGAAACTATGCCTATAAATAGAACATTATATGGAGAATGAGTTGAGATATTTTTTTCTAAAATTACATTCGCTAAAGGGGCGTTACAGTACGATTTGTGTTTTCAGAAAATGTTTTTTTGACGCTAAACGGCTCGTTAAAAAATAATGAAAATTTGACCAAAAATGGAACAAAAAATTAGCAATTCATAAAAAAAAAATCATGAAGTTTCAATTACGGGAAAGAGCAATAACGATATAAAAACTCTTTGTTTACCCTAGACTAAGAGATCACCTGCTATACTTGTCGAATTTTTTGTATTTTTTTACATTGTTTACATTGACTTAGAAATTTTTTGAGCGAATCCACTGAGATAAAATTGATGTTTCTAATGGAAAAATGAAAATATATTATTGACTTATAAGAGATGTAAGAGGAATAATATTGTGCAGGTAAATGATAACACTCATTAAAAAAAAAATCGTATATATGTTATTTGACAAAGGGGAAGGAAAATGATCTTATTAAATACTAAGAAGCCATAAAATTCCCAGTATAATAATTCTGTTAAAAACCAAAAATGTAAAAGATAATTCAAAATATAAATCTTTCGTTTAGGGATTAATAACTGTAATTATCGTACATCTTTAATTAACAAATCACCTTAAAACAACATTTTCTTCGCTGTTTAAGATGTTTTTCAGAGAAAAAAAGGGTATTTTACTGTTTTAAATTTAAAAAATTTTACATTAATATTCAATGTAGAAGGATGTTAAGTAAACGATGTAAGAAATCTACTGGCTATTTGAACAATAGCCATGTTCTCTTGTAGGATAATATTTCGTTTCAAGAAATGTTCACATTGGTTTTTCAAAAATGATATTACTGCTGTAGTTATACTAATGAAATTGTTTGCAAATAATAAATTATTTGTGATGTACAAAAATAAGCTTATAAATTGATATGTCCTTCAATCACTATCTGTACTACCTCACGAATGCAATGCTAATAATTATATCCCATTTAGATATTTATGTTATGCTTAAATGATACGTTATGTTTTATATACTCAAGAAATTTGACATTGAGTTACTTATAGTAAAGTAGAATGTAGGCCACTCCAGATTTTTTAGTTAGACAGTATGATACAATATTTTGAGATATAATTTGGAAAAGGCCAAATTCTTCCTCCCCTAGTAGGGTCATGAGTTCTATCCGCAGGCTGCATTGGCTTATATATATCCACAGGTTCTTTGAACCTCGGGCAAAAAAGTCACTGACCCTACCTGTAGCTGAGGAGATTCAGCAGGACCTTTGGTTCGGGGTTTGATACGAAACTCTTAAAATAAGTCGGTACTATGGGCGGCGGGGGCCCATGGAGGGGTTCTCTCTCCATCTGAGGTTTGACTCGTAGTGGCTGTTGGTTCTCAAACCAACCCAAGTTGGGTAGACCCTTGTTGTCGCTGTGTGAGAAGTAGTAACTTCTCGGGAGGGTGCCTGCTTCGCATCCAGGTGAGCTAGAGACCCCAAGCCCTTAACGGTGGGAACGGGCCTTGAACTCAGCTGATTGGACTGGACGACTGGTACTTACCTGGTAGATGCTCGGGCTCTTGACAGGATCTCGGAGTAGGGCAGATTAGATACCACCCCTTCGAGCCCATTTATGTCCAGTACAGGTGGCGTTTAGCCAATGAGAGATTTGTAATCTCTCTCTATTAGTCGTCTCACAATGACGCCCTGATGGGGTTCGATGAACTACTAGTATCAAGCCGTGGTCCCGGGGTAACGGGCATTACCCTTTTCGGAGAGGGATGACTGAATTCAGAAGAACAGTAGGGTAGTCCTAAAACTAAAGGCATTGTAGGTAAGCCTGACCACGCACACACAAAAGACTAAAGTCAAAGTGACACGGCGGGGTCACATATTGCCTTCCGTGTCCAGAAATATATTGTAAGAATCACAGCTTTCCACGTTCTTAACATAGTCATTATACATCTCCAAGAGAAATTACTTTCTCTTTTTCTAGTTTGATAATAAATAAATAAATAAAACAACTGACAATGGGAATAAATAGCTGGAACTATTGCGATTTCAGTTCAGTTCAGTCTCAAAATAGGCTTTCCCATGTTAACACTGGTAGCACAAGTTACAGTAGTTTTATACATACGTTTTAAACACAAAATTTCAAGTTACTTTAGGCAAAAATATCAATCTTATTTACCATTTTTGCCACTTAATTTAAAGTTGTTTCAATAAACTCCGTATTCAATGGCACTCATGTATTATCCGGCATAACGCAACACATTTTCAATTTCCTATATCATGCTTTCTTTTTCAAGTTTTTCCTCATAAATCTATTTTTAAACATTCTAATTTACGTTACAAACCTTTTTCTCAGTTATTCTTTTATCTTGGTTTTTTGAACTGCATTGGATAACTCTCAATATTTTTTAAATAAAGCTATTTTTTTTGTTGTTGCTATAAAATTTGAATACTTTTCCTTATTCAGTTTAACCAATGTCACAGTCAAAGAGCTTGTAATCTAATGTTAACTGACGCTCGGATAATAAACGAGCACTCATAATACTATCCTCTTATTATTGGTTAACTGAAGCCCAGGTAATACAGGAGCACCTATGAGAGTTATAGACTTTTTTTGTTATGTACTTCCTGCATATACATTTCTTGTATGGAACATGACTCAAGAAATGGAATGCAAAATAAGTAGTAATCATGTAAATTAGTGTAAATAATGTAAATCATTAAATGTATAGCTTTAGAACATTATTCTATATTTTGTTTGTTTGGAAAGAAATTTATTACTGACATTTGAAAATATAAATAATATTTGATGAAAATATGATGATTGCTGTAAATAAATAATCCAGCGACTGTTACTACTTGTGGGAGAAACTAACAAACAAGTTTGAAGTTAGATTAGGGGTGGTGTGTATTTTGTTATAACTGTTGGGGTAGGTTTAGCCGGAGGGCGAATTAAGGTGCGCTCGTGCGTGTGTTCGTCTGGACAGAGGGTGATTCACGCAAGGGTCTCCCATCTGGTCTAGACCATGTGATTCATCTCTTAGTCACCAGGACTCCATCTTCCCTTTTTTTTTTGCCACTTCTCCAGAGAAAAAGGTCTTGGTTTTGGCTTCGAGAAGACTTGTCACGGCTGCTAAAGAGTCCACTGATCTTTCATTCCTAGACTCAACTCTTTAATAATTGATTAGGGAAAACTAGATTCACTCTTTGTATATATTATAGAATCGGATTGCTGAAGCAATTCTTTATTGTATCTCTGAAGAAGATTTGTACTAGGTCGAAAATACTAAGAAACATCAATTGGTCTTTAGATAAAAATTGTAATGAAATCAATAAAAAGATTTACTTTTGTACTGACATAATTTACTTCTGTATTTCGATATATAGAAGTGAGTTACATCAACGTCCAAACCAAGGCTTATCAAACGGTAATCTCAGGAATATACTCAAGTGAACCTCAACGGTAAAAGAAAATTGTTTTCGAATATTTAAGAAATTCATGAGAATTTTATGATTTTAAGATATCCCAGGAATGTGATTTTCATATTTAAGTCTTTGTCGGTTGACTTTTTAAACCTGGACTGCTGACTCCTTAATATTTATTAAAGAATTTATTTGTTACTAATAATCTCTATCAGCATACCGTCATTATCGTGGATACTATCCTAAGTTAACTCTAAACTTCCCATGAGGTCAGTGTAGTCATCCAGAAGCTTAATGGCATAACGCCTAGATTCTAAGTAAAAAAGGGTCAAAAAAGGAGGATGACCTTTTCCTATTCTTTTCCTACTACTTGAAGTGATGCCACATACCATTTCAAAGGTCTTGCTTAAGTTATTCAGTAAATCATAATTCGTAGAGAAATCATGTGAACAGAAATTCAGCCATGACAAGACTTCTCGAAGCCAAAACCAAGACCTTTTTCTCTGGAGAAGTGGCAAAAAAAAGGGAAGGTGGAGTTGTGGGTGAGAGAAACAAAATAAGTTATTTATGGCCATAAATGGATAGATTTTTAACTAACAATTGAACTGGAGAGGAGATTGGTTTTAACAATGAAACAACTTCGAGTGAGTGTCCAGCCAAGTAGAGAGAAAGGTAAGATCTAATAGGGATACAAAGAATGTATTTAAGCTATTCCTTAATGTGGGCTGTAAATGAAATCTACCCCTTCATGAAGAAATATGAGAGGAAAAAGAATACAAGGCAACGTGTGCATAAAAGCAGTAAATTGAGATTCTTTGTAAGTAGGAAATTAGGGCAGTATACAAAAGCAACTGTATCCATCTTCTGAAGATCAATGAGTCAGTGACATTTTGCAACACTGAAGTTGCATTGCTATTTTGGTGTCAGATTAAAAGTGAAGATGCGCCCCAGAGTTTTTCTTGATTCATGGATGTGTCTCCATAGAGAGGACTGAGAAGCTCTGGATTAAACTACAGTAACAAATTCAGAAATGAAACTATGATCTTTCAACCAAAACCGCAGGTCTTCCTCAGAGTAATACTCGAACAATGTAGTGAACACTACAACACGATACCCGTGAAGCTTTCAAGTAGTACACACTAACCAAGTTCGGTCGTATTGGTTGAAAGAACCATTAATCCCTCCTATGAATTTCTTACTATGGTTCAGAAATTGAATTTGATTTCAAAGTTTTTTTACTAATGTGAAAAACCGGGTTACTTTCTGTTTCGTCTACAACGTGCTTGGTCACCCTTTCTCTTTTCTCCTGAAGACGGATTACCCGAAACTTTGAGGCTGTAAGTGTGTTTCCTTACTCTGTGTGTTACTCTTCTTGAATTTTGAACTCGTATTGTGTCCAGTTTGGATTGAATTTCGTTTTTTAAGTAATATATATATATAATCAATGATCAAACCACAATATGAAATAGAAAAACAAGACTTCATATTGTGGTTTCATCATTGATTATTTCACGTGTTTATGTGAAATCCTTATATACACATATATTGTATTTATATTTAGTTGTACAGTTTTTAAAATTTTGCTAAGTTTTTTTTCATTTTTATTTAATTTACATTTTACGACATTCTATTCTATTTGTTTATTGTTTTCTTCATTAACGCCTTTCTACTTTCGTTTGTTTATTTTGATCGTTAATGTTACTTATCAGTATTCATAATTACACTTTTCACTATTCTTCTATTATTCTTTTGATGTACTATTCTTTCCCAATAGTATCTATTTTTTCTTATTCATTATTGTCTTACTTCTTTTTCTCATAATAATGTTTCTCGACTCTTCACTAACTACTTCTTTTTGAACGGGTACACAAGTAGCAGCTCAAATGCTTATCTGATGCTATTATCTTCCATTTCCTCTCTCATTATGATGGTTCAACTAAAAATTAAAGACTGCAGTGAACTTCTTTCAATTGTTAATTTCTTAACAACATTCCTAAACTTTATCTTTCCCTTCTTCAATTATTAATTGAAACCAACTTAGTTGGTTCTTGTGTTTGACGAAGACCGCTTGTTACGGTTGAAAGATAGTCTATTTTTTTCATTTCTTATTGTAGATTGAATGTTAATTGTTATTTCACGAGTTTCACGTATACCATAATATGAAATGGGGAAAAAAGACTAAAATATTTCAACCGTAACAACCCAACAATTGGGTTTTGACTCTGACGAAGACCGCTTGTTACAGTTGAAAGATCTTAGTCTTTTTTTCCCATTTCATATTGTGGTTTGATCATTGATATATATACAAATGTATATATGAATGAAATACACAATCATATAATTATTTCTAAGGCCTTTCTACAACATGTCAGAGGCTATGACCAACAAATTTGTTGTTTATTGTTTTACGATGTTGTGCTTACATTTAATTATTTATATTGTTTAATGTTTATTTCATTATATATTATTCAAGATTATGATTATTAATTTATATATTTACTAAGGATTTCCATAAACACGTAGAACAACAATCAATGATCAAACCAAATAAAAAGGTTTAAAGAAACCCTATTTCTTATTGTTGGTTTGTCTTATATTTTTTTTTTTTTATTTTTTTTGTGTTATCATTTACTCTCTGACGATGTTGTAGAGCAAAACCAACTAACACTAGATGCATTGTAGGGATGAACCATCAGATATCTATATCAGTTAATTTCTGTCAATATATTATATCAATGATGATTCAACATGTTTGTAATAATTAAATATATAATATTATATATATAAATAAAGCAAATAAACTTAGAGGTGAAGAAGTCGAGTGCGAAAGTCTTAGTCTTGTTTCGATTTCTTATTGTGGTTGATCATGATTGTTATTTCAGTGTCATGGAAAGAAGAATAGATAATATTCGTATGGAACGTGACGTCATGCGAATAGCAAAAGAAACTGGGCTATATATATAATATATATATATTATAATCACACGTCGACATCTTCCACCTCTAAAGATATTATTTGCTTTGGATTTTACATAAAGCAGCATATGTATTTATTTTGATTTACTTACAAACATGTTGAATCGAGTCATTTGAAGCGTAATATATTGACAGAAATTATAACTGAGTAGTAGATAGTCTGATGGTTCATCCCTGCTCAACTCTGTCAGCTAGAAGAACTGTTTATCGTTATTTACTTACTTCAATTTTATTTAAATTAGATAAAGGGATTATAGCTTTTGCTTTCTATATTTTGCAATACATGGAAGAGAACTAAATTGTTATAACAGACTGCACTATAAAATAGTTGAATTTGTTTTAACATTAAAGGCCTTGTTATGAGAGCAATAGAGTTATGTTTATGGTTTGTGAAAACCAATAAGAAACTCCAAGTGCTCAAATAGATATTAATCTTGGGCTTTTTAGCTCGTTTAAAATCTACCTTGGCCTTCACCCAACCGGTTTATGCTGCCACCGTAAAACACGACTCGCCTGTCAAAACAAATCTCTGAGTCATACATTCCCACAGCATCATGGTCACCTACTGTATCAATTAAAATTCAAACCCCCCTAGACGTATCTCCGAAGAATTCATAAATATTCAATCAGCGGTGTAATCGTTTGTCAGGACCTTAGGTGACGTCATTAATAATCTGCAAAAGAGAATGGACACCGTCTCTACTGTTTCTTCCTCCACAATAAGTAACCTAAACACTGCATAGCCTTAAAACATCTTTAGCTTAGTTTAATTGGAAACAAATTGGTATAAAAAATAGATTAACCGATATATCGTCATCAAAGTGCCTATTTATTGAATGGTTTAGTAACCACTTTCATGAGCTAACCAATTCAAAAACTTCTTTTCTTTACAATACTTTTAAATAATTCATTTAATAACTAGACTACTCGTGCCCCTTTGTGTACTAAGAAATTACAACAATAGTTATTGAAATAAATTCACTGAACATGATTGTCTGTGATAATTTTAATTCTGTTTCTTGTTTTTAAGGCACGAAACAGATTCTTATATGAACCAAGCTTTGATATAGTATTCTTAACATGATTCAAGATATAATCAAAATAAGTATATTTAGCAAAATAAAAATCATATGAAAGTAAAAAAATCTTTTATTTTATCATACAAATAAATAAAACTTCAATTCAAGTTACATATACAATCGAAAATATTTTAAAAAAACAAAACTTGTAAATTAAAGTATTCAATTTATTTATCTAACATAAAATAGCATTAATGAAAGGAATGTGTCTTTATAATATTACCTTCGAACTTTCGTATTTTATCTGACAGTTGTGTTCAAGTTTTGTTTCTAAAATTATTCATTTTTAACCTCTAATATAGTAGTTTAATACATATTTGTTACATTTATTTACAATACATTTGCAGTACTGTAATCAGCGAGCACACAAGCCTCTGGGCTACTCTTGCTCTATGCCTTCATTTTATTACCACTGTTTATATTTCGCAAATCTTAAATTAAAATTCTTTTTTGTTAAATTAATATATAATACATTTTCACTACTGTCATCGGAGAGCACGCAAGCGGCTGGCTACCCTGGATCCATGACTTTACTGTATTACCATTGTTTATATTATTCAAATTTTAAATTCAAAAATTTTTTGCTCATTTATTTTTAATATATTTGTGCTACTGTCATCGGCAAGCATGCAAGCCAGTGGGCTATCCTGGCTCCATGCCTTTAGTTTATTACCAGTGTTTATATTACGCAAATATTAAATTAAAAAAAAAATTTTTTTGTTACATTTATATATAATACATTTGCACTACTGTCATCGGCGAGCACGCAAGACACTTGTTACCATGGCTCCAATTTTGAGAATATAGTGATAATTTCCCTTTTTTTAACATTATTCAGGTAATAAATAATATATATTTAATTTCAGGTCTCTATCTCCTCGAAAAATTGCCTTTAGTTTTCCATACATCATACAAACAAACTCACGGACTTGATATATAGAAATTAGTTCTTGTACCCAGTTTTGCTTAGGCAGATTAGTTTTACAGAGTAACGTTTAATTGTTAGTCTTTTTACCAGAGGTAAAAGTTCTTCTAATGTTGCGCTGTGTATCTCGAAACATGATCGCTAGGACGATAGTAGTTTTGTTGTTGTATATACTGTTTGATATAAATAGCGCTGTTTAACATGAGATGACTCATGTTACCTAGGTTAGTCATGTTACTCATCAAAGTGAGCAACATGAATTTCTTTACTCAACCTTATTTTGCTATGTACCACAGTAATTCATACAACAGAACATTTTGAGTACTATACAGTGTCAAACTTTTTTACCAAGAACGCTAATTGACTCTAGAAGGCTCCTAAAATTGTTTGTAGAGGTAGTAAACCAGGTTAGAGCACAATGGTTTTTGCTCTACCAGAACTAAATTCCCGTTCATAAGAAATCTTACACCTTTACCTGTCAATACAATCAACAACCCTATTTCTAAATATAATTAATCGACGAAAAATGACTTTATACTCAGTACCAACTGTATTATTTCAATTAATTGTAAATATTATTTAGTTAATTAAATAATTAATTAATTTTGAAATCAAACCCAATGGTACTTCAAATTTACAAATTATTATTTAAATCAAATATAATTTTTTTTATTTTCGTACAGTTCTATTTCTTATACAAACAAAATATAATCCTTTTTATTAATACATAAACACAATTTCCAGGCTTTTGATAATATTGGTCTTCTTCAAAGAGATAAATAATGAGTTTTAAAAAAATTGTTTAAGGAAGTACATTGAAGTATTTTAATTTGTCTGTGTATTACCTGCGATAAATATTGTAACATCCTACTTGATATAACTTCCAGGCAATCAGGTTAAAATATTGGAATATATTTCCTTGAAAATTTATTTCTCAGAAGTATAGTAATACTTGGTCAAAAGTTTGGAAGTTTTGTTTATAGATTAATAAAAGGACTGATGAAGTAAATAAATTTATTTTATCATTAAATTAGCATACTCACTCAAGTCAGTTAATAAAGTGCTATTTTACAATCATATATCAAAATAATTCAAGTTATGTATAAAATCTTTGCTTTTTAATTTTGCTGTTTGATAGTAACAAAAATTTAATTATTTGCGACAGTCATTTCCTCGTGGGTTCAGGTTTGGTCTGAGTTAGCATGCTTGCTGTTAGTACTGAACCCTGGGGGTTTGATCCTCGAACATTCACGTGGGAGATAGAAAGTCAACACAAACACACGCTATCCTAGCAGAGGACGTAAAGACAGACATCCGTCCCTACAGCTGATACTCGAATAAGATTCCTTCTCTAATAAACTTGAGAAAGGTTCAGTTTAGTACTGCCGAAGTTTGTCTCTCTCATAATGAAAAGGAATCCCAAAGAACAAATGGGCTACACTTCCACTGCTACAGCAGTGGCTCTGAAGGTGAAAGCATTCAATAATGTATCCATGTTAAAAAAAACTACACAAATTACAATTCCTATTTAATTATATGCAAACGACCATACTCCGAACAAATCACCGAAGTTAAGCAACGTTATATGTCGTTTCTACTTGAATGGGTGACATGATGTGCCTTTGGCGCTTACTGTGACTTATAGTTAAACAAACTTTCGCCACTTGAAAACTACCAGATGCCCAAAGACTGTAATGTGGGTAAAATAAGAGAAATAGTTATTTAATAATAATTAAAATAGCTATTTAAGCGGTTATTGATTAAATATTAACACGATTTGAATTGTATTAGACAAATAAATACAACTGGAACCTTGAACTCCTATTCAGTTTAGGTTCAAAGCACACAACTATTACATTCAGCAGCGACAACACAGTCCGATTTCTTTTATAGAATCACTTATTAAGTACTAACTATATAAATTTGGCATTGAAACGTTTAATTATTTGTAATATTTATTTCAGTTCAAAAAATTCACGAATAAAATAAATTAGTCAAATTTTCTGCCTTTTCCAAACTTAAGAAAACAAATAATGATTAGTGATATTTTACTATTTGATTTTCTGCGTTTAGAACTGTCCAATGACGTCGTTGTGAAAGGCATTTGACAGTGGAGTCCTACGTGTATTTCTCAGAGTTGTTACAGTTATGATTATTAAGGAGTCCCTAACGTCGAACACATGGGGCTGGTGATAAAGATTATGAAATCGTGTTCGTGAGATGGTCAATCTCCCACAAAAGAAATCTGCGTAACTGGAACGCCAAACAAACGTCACCAACGTCTTCAAACTTCTCTCTACTACCATATTAAATTCTTAAAGACACTGTTAGTGTTTTTTTTCTAACAGAGTAAATCGTACCTAACGTAAACAATCTATTTCATATCCGATACGTTATCTGAAGATAAATATGAAATAGAGAACCAATTGACTTAATATCTCTTACTCTCATACGCATTCCACTTACCAGTAGTTCTCGACCTTAATTGTTCAAGCGCTCATGTTCTGTTCATAATACTGTGACACACTTACGTGATTTAACTATTTGCAGAAAGCCCAGATTGCTGAAATTTCTCATTAAGTCAGGTGTCCATTATAGAGTATATAAAGTAGATAAAACTGATCATTAGAAAATATTTATTGTACCTATTTAAAAAAAATGTAGTTTTCACATTTTTTTTTAAATCGTTCTGAAAGTTCCAAGGTACACGTCTAGTGGTAAACAGTTTGTTAAACAGACCATACATAGTTCATTAAATGCCATTTAGATTGGTATCTTTTTTAAAACTAAATTGACTTGGAATAAACTAAAAAACGACCTGGTTAATAAACCTTCTGGAGATTCATTGTATCTTATACGCTACAGATAGAAATCCCAGGGGAGAAATCGAGATAAAATATTCAACAGATAGAGTGGGACTTGAATCCAAATGGCATTTAATGAACGAGATATATACAAGAAAGGTAGTCCAACCAGTATCTACAAAACTATAATTACACTGCGTTGTTTTGGTTGCAAGATCCTAGTCAATTTTGATTTTTTTGTTAACTGTGTTTAGACGATCATATATACATAAATATACACTTTTACGGTGAGAAAACGGTACGAAACGTACACTAAAGTTCAATACACTAGTTTGTAAATCAATACATACAGTCTCAAATTTTCCGGTTAAAATTTCTATGGAAAAGATATTGCCTTGAATGTGGTGGTGGAGGGGGTGTCTAAAAGAGATACGATAATAGTTTACCATGGTATATATATATATATATATATATATATATTATATATATAAAGATTTCACATAAACACGTGAAATAACAATCCATGATCAAACCACAATAAGAAAATGGGAAAACAAGACTAAGAATCAATAACAATCAATGATCAAACCACAATTAGAAAATGGGAAAACAAGACTAAGAATCAATAACAATCAATGATCAAACCACAATTAGAAAATGGTAAAACAAGACTAAGATCTTTCAACCGTAACAAGCGGTCAAAAAATTTTTTGACTCTGACGAAGACCGCTTGTTACGGTTGAAAGATCTTAGTCTTGTTTTCCCATTTTCTAATTGTGGTTTGATCATATATATATATATATATATATATAGGCTAGCCGTGAGTAAGTTTTTTCAATTTGTTATGATGTTTCTAAAGTAGAAATGACATATGTCCATTGTTTATTGTTTTTTTGTTAGTTTATAGCCCTGAGGATGTCTTAAAATAAAGACGAAACGTTGGCAAAAAGGTGATTCCAATATTTACCCTGACCAAATTCCGAGAAGAAGAAAAAGTGTTTGTTAGTAATTTGTGGTCAAGAAAACAGTACCGTATATATATATATAGTATAATGTTAACAAGTAGGGAAAATATATTTAATAGAACAGTGCATTATTAAATCGACGATAATATTAAAAAAAGTCTATTTTTACTAAAGGGCAAGAACAGAGCACTCGCTAAATACTTGTTAATAAGCTAGTGAAAGAATAATGTTAAACAAATAGAAAAGATGTACTCAAGTAAGTCAGAATTTCCATATGACAAATACAGCCCTAAAAAAATGGCACCTGGTAGAAGAAATGCGCATATAGTAAACTAAAGGTGCACAGTAAATAGGAAAACCTTACATCTCTAATTTTTGGTTTAACAATTATCAGGAGAGAAGAGATAGGGATACCAAGTGCCTTTGCAAAGCGATGGTTAGACACCCAACTGTGTTAGTCGCTTCGTAAGTGCGCTTGGTGTCCCTATCTCTTCTTTTCTGATGACTGTCAAACCGAATTTTAGAGATGTAAATGTTTTTCTATTTACTGTGTACCTATAGTTTACTTTGAAACATTTGTTGTCCTTTGTGAATCGTTTTCTTGATGATAATATATATATATATATATATATATATATATATATATATATATATATATATATATATATTTTTTCCCATTTCTTATTGTGGTTTGATCATTTATATTTATATATAAACTGAAATGGATACCAATTATGAAACGTGAATAATTTCTCTCAATACTCATCTCACGATTCCCTTCATGTTTCTCAATCATGAATCGCCAACCTTTTCACAATCAGGGCTACATACAAAAATGAATGCAATTCCTATTCTTAAAGTTAATTAATATTTATAAATAAAAAATTCAATATGTAAAATGAAAAATAAAATATTTAAATTAATAATCTGTAGTAACAACCTAAGCAAAATACACATTCACTTAAAAAACAGCGAATCTAAATAAGTAGTAGTTCTACGTGAACAGGATGCCTTCGTGATCAGGATTACATCATGATACTGGCAGCGCCGGATTCTCACGGTATAGCAGATATAATAATAACTGATAGGACACATTTATTATTATTATTTATAATAGTACTATCCATGTTTTGTTACTTCTGATTGTATAGTATCTGTTAAACATTTTCGAGTAAATCGAAATTTTGTTACAATTAAATTTTATATTAATAGATTAAAAGTTTTTCTATGAATTTAGAAAAGAATATTTTTTCATAATTGCTATTAATTAACTTGAAGTTTCATTTATCAGTAGGATGGCGAGCAAACAAATGAAACACTATCAGGTCTTAAAGGAAACAAAAATTAGTACAAAAGTATTCCAGAAAGGATAGCTGCTAGTGAATGTTAGAATTTAAACAAATAGCAACCGTTAATTGAATATTTGTTGAGATTTTTAATGAAACAGTCCAAACAAGACTGTTATCTATTTAAACCAATATACAATTCACAATAAAAAATGACAAAAAAAAACCAAGATCTTTCAACGGTAACAAGTGTTCTTCATCAGAGTCTAATCCCAACTGAATTGTAGGGATCAAATCAGTTGGAATTTCACTCTGACGAAAACTACTTGTTACAGTTGAAAGTTCTTAGTCTTTTTCCTCATTTTTTATATATACATATATAACATATATCCGTTGTTTTGGTTATCGGATAAAAACCTTATCCGTGCATAGTTTCTTTGTTCTAAATTATTAATGATAGATCTTCTTCCCGCTTCCATGCTACAAAGATAAGTTGTAACAATTATTTAGAAATTCATTTATCAAGTTCTTCCAGAAATAAAATGTTTAGAGATATCCAGAATGAAAGATAGAGTAAAAGCAGTAGAATGTTTTCCTTGAGTAATATGTGTTGGGTTTTTTTTTTAGCGCGATAGCGAACGATTGCAAGTTTGGCAAGAGCCAATGATTGGCTGCACTGGGCGGGAAGGAGCAGACGTTAGCGGTGACTCACTCTCGTGTCCGCTGACTCATTCGCTCTCCCTAGTGAGTGGATTCCTCAGAATCTATTACGCATCTTCATTCAGCTCTACCTCCGCTAAACTTTCCCATCTCATTAGCCTAATTACTCATTTCTAATTCACCTGCGTTGACACTTTTCATTCTTTTCATAATAATTAATTGGTCATTGCATCTAAAAGTTATTTCATTTCTTGGATTTAGTTTACTGTCCACATGATAAACATTTTTAATATCACGAATCCGCGATGTACAGCGTTGCACGGGAAAAGTATCAAATGAAACACCAAACAGAAAGCTTCATTAAGAAAGGGGTAAGCTACTTGTATACTGCTATTAGAGGCGATGGGCCTGTTTCGGGCACTGTCCACCTTCAGAACAGCTGTTAATCTTGCACTAAAGTTTGTGTACTAAAGATACGCATGAATAAAAAAAGTTACGTGCTTGTAAATATAACAATATTTATTTTTTCAATTCATTGAAGCTCATGGAAAATATGAAAATCTACAGAAAATCAAAGAATGAGACAAATGTCATCAAAGAAAGAAGTTATGTATTTTAGAAATATTTTCTAATACATACAGCTTGTCACAGTCTCCTAAGTATATAGAAACTCTATGCGGAATTTTTTTCGTAGTTGGTTAATAATGTAATAAAGAAGATATTATCAAAATGAAAACTGCCTTTTAATTAAGCAAGTCTAATCATCAAATATTTGTCACTTTCTGATGCGAGCCTTAAGGAGAACAAATTAACGGAGTTTTTCCTGTGGTTGAACCCTCATATAGGCCAGACCCATTATGAAGTCACCTTGAAATTTAGGACCACCTACTTGTCTTTATTGGTAAATTATATATACAAATTCTCTTTATTTTTTTTGTTGACTCATTTCTTTATACATGCAGCGAATATATACATACATTCACTTATATTATATACATATATATATAATATATATATATAATATAATATATATATATATATATATATATATATATATTAGTATATTTAGGAAGCAGTCCTTCATTTATACAGGTTTACCGAAACCAACCATTAGACCACTCGTAGCTGATCAACAACTGCAGTAAATACCAACAACTCAGCAAAGAACCTCATTATCCAGAAGATGACTGACGAGCAGTCGAAACATGTCGATATTAGTGATAATAGTAGTAGTAGTAATGGTAATAGTACTAGTTGTGACTGTTGTGACAATAGTAAAATTAGTGGAAATGCAAGATTTAAAGACAATGGAACCATTGGAAATGTTCTATTCAATTTAGATGTTTGTACAAGAAGATTATTCAGATCCCTTGAGAAATACACAAGGAAACTAGTCAACCGTAAATATGGCGTATTATTTAATCAAACCTGTATATATATATATATATATATATATTAGGTGTGTTCTCTAATCGGGGTTCGGTCAATTTTCCAGGATAAAAAATCAAACTCTCGTTGCTAACGTTTCGGTTTTATTTAAAACCTTTTTCATAGGCAGAAGTAAGAATTTTTTAACTAAGAAAATGAAATTTACATTATTTAAAGGAACAACAATGTTAACCGGACAAAACCTTCGACTATACTATATATATATATATATATATATATATAATAAAATAAAAAACGAAGGAAACACACAGAAAGACACAGACATAACTCACATCGATATTTCGACAATCGTCGTCATCAGGAGGTGCGAAGAGCGAAGAGCGAAGAGTCCCGCAGGAAGACAGGGCGGTACTCCTTGTATATATATATTCTTGTATATATATGTATTGTATATATATATTCTTGTATATATATCTTGTATATATATATATATATATATAGATACTAGAGTACCCATGACCCGTTGGATCTTCCAACACCATCCTTTTTATTGTAATCAAGTTCACGTAAATGCAGATAAACTCTAAATTAATTCATTTCTAATAAAGAGGATAATGAACGTATTTTTAAGACTGTTCACTTTATTTACATTTTTTGTACAATGAATTTTGCAAAAAAAATCATTAATGCATTCTTGCTGTTGACCCTACTGAGAGCAACATGTACGAATAGTTGGCTCCTTGAGACTTATGAATAGTCATGGCAAATGCTAACCGAATTGGAAATTGAATCTTTAAAAAAGAAATGTTGCCTTCTTCAGATAAAACGATTTTCAATCTTGGAATTAAAACTATTTCCTCTTGACACCGTGATGCGATAATTTTATAAACAGTGACATTATGATAAAGCTCCTCACTTATTAGTCTTATTCCATTACATAAGCTCGGTGGATCAATGTTTCTCATACATACCCATGACAGGAGCTTCCTTTTTGTGTTCGAGCATATTCTGGAGCAATCCACACAAACTCTAGTGAGTCAAGAAATTCTTGAGAATAACGTGTGGGTTCTGTTCCTACACAAACCGAGTTGTATGACAGATATTGTTTAATTTCACTGAATATCTCGTTAAATGAAACTTATATAGAATTTTCTGTGAACAATATTTGTGGGTTGGCGAATGAAGAGTAAATTCTGAGGTAAAATGGGTAAACCAACAAAAGTCTCCACACAAATGAAGTTTTATTCAACGCGTTTCGAACACTTTGTGTTCATCATCAGGAAGACACTATAATACAAATTATATCTAGTCAGTTACAAAAATTAGAGTGAAATAATAAAATTCACTCTAATTTTGTAACTGATTAGATTTAATTTGTATTATAGTGTCTTCCTGATGATGAACACAAAGTGTTCGAAACGCGTTGAATAAAACTTCATTTGTGTGGAGACTTTTGTTGGTTTATCCATTTTACCTCAGAATGAGTAAATACTACACAATTACGGATTGCACAACTAATGATTTGAAGAGTAAATGTATTCAATACACTAATCAACATTATAAGCACAGATAAACATGTCTTCGGCCAGTAATAATCTCTTTATTTACATTCTTTTCAACTCTGTCTTCACTATTATTTATCAGAAATCTAGAGTATTCCTCATTTTCTTCTTGAACTCTCATATTGCTTGTTAAATGGAATTTAGGAAATTTGCGCTACAAATAAGACTGATTAAAGCATTATAGATATCAGCATCAGTTTCTCTCTTGACAACTGGAAGAAGTTGTCAATACCTGAGATGCTACAACCAATGTAGTTAGTCCTGAACTCCTTAATTTAGAGAGAATTAGTTTTATTAAGAACTTTTCTGTACCTTCTGATGCATCGGGAGCCTTACTCTATCATTTTTATTCAAATAGATACATCAAAAGAAGAACTGTGAAGAACTGTAAAAAGACTGTGCTTTTTTTGATTTCGGACATAATTGTGTGCTGTTAATATTTTACTTATATTAATATGATAATTTCTAAAACTTCTGTTAACTATAACAAATATCATTTGTTGATATATTAAATAATTATTTCATATTCTCGTCGATTATCCATTAAATTTTCTCTTTTGAAATTTATTATCATTCAATCATTATAATTTAGGTCAAAAAACGTTTATTCAATCTTTTGACGTCATTTATATCAGGTTTTGGAAGCTTTCTGCACCGGAGCCCTTGTGGCTCAATCGGTGGCGTGAGCTGGACCTCCAGCTCACTCCAGTTACTTTGTATTTACTTTTAAATATAGAGATAGATTGAGATATTTTTTAAACAAAATTGTTATGGGAGAATTTATAATAAATTATCACTTGCTCCATTGGAGATTGATATTTTAGATAATTATTGATGGTTGCATAACAATACACCTTTAGAGAATATGTGGTATGCACTAAATTCTTTTTCTACTTTACTGTATTAATTTTTTTCTTATTAGCACTCCTTGTAAAGAATAGTGCAATTAAATTTAATAACTGATACTATTGATTCGCAGCAAAATAATAATTAAACGATATTACTTACTGTTAATAAGGAGAGTTGTTGGAAGTAATATTAGCAAACTAACCGTTAAATTCATGCGTTTCTGTGAGAGGTTATCATAATTTACATCAAGAGAAGAATTGCGTGGAAAATTCAATGGACATATTAAAGACAGAACAAAAAGAATACAAAAGGATTATAAATAATTTAGTAAATGAACACATCAAATGGACAGCTAGTTTGAAGATCTAATAAAAACTAAATGAACTCTCCGAGAACATGGTTTTTATTTTTGTTTTCTCGATATTTGTTGTCATTAACGTTTTCCCAACGTTTACTTGTTAAATAAAACTAATTATTTTTCCATGTAGTGTATTATTAACAATAACTAAGACAGCGCATACACATACCTAAACGGTGAAGCACTTAAAAGATAAAAAAAAGATAAAAAGAAAGTTTAGACATAGTATGCCACAGAAGTATTCCATTTCCCTCGATTGATGGCATTCTTGTGTTTCTGAGTTCAAGGCTTAATAAGAATCCTACTTGACGATACACTAAGTTGGAAACCGGTCGTACGAATACAGCAACTACTCACGAGGTTAGTCGGATCTATATAATAACACAATGTTTACTACCCTCTATGGTGCAAACAATATACACTTGTTGAATTAATGTCCCTTTAGAATGTTATTTAGATGTAACATTCTAAATACAATAACATTATTAATGTTGTTATAATTCAACATTCTAAATTTTGCATTATTACTCACTTTGAATATTCAACCCTGTTAATGGTTATCGTCAGGTACTGAATCAACACATACATGTATACTTGAATTTTGTGATCCAATTTAAAGTTAGTAAAAAATACAAGAAAACACATACTCTTAGTCTTTGATTTTCGGTTTCAACTAAAACATATTTATCAATTTTCGGTAGTCAAAAATTAATAACTATAGTTCAATTTGAGTAAACATACAGAAATATGGTGAGATTAATACTTACAATTTCAATTTTGTTGTTTCAATCGTCATCAAGAGAATAAACAGAGGGAACTAAGGGAACTGATGCACAGATGGTTGAGTTTCCACCTAAAAATTGGTTCAATTTTTTCAGTTGACTGATTTAAAAAAGTATTCGTTTTGAAATCTGCAATGCAATAGTTCATAGATAACAATTTTAAAATTTCGTTTATGAGAAAACTTTTAAATAAAATCAAAATTTTTTTTCAGTTTCCTATTTTGAAAAACTGACTGATTAAAATATTGAGTTTTGATAAATACACTACAGTTACAATACCATTATTAAATATATATACTATTGAAAACCAGAGTGGTTTCTGCATTTACGATCCTTTTAAGTAAGTGTTCTTTTTCTCTAAACACTGTACGATACGATGTTCACTGTTAACTGGTAGAATAACTCATCCAGTCACATATTTAACATTTCAAAATGTAAAAACACATTTACTAATCTAAGTCAAGATTTCGACCTCACTGACCATCTTCACTATTATAAAGTAAATACAATAAGAAGACTAAAATAAAATAAAATATAAAGAAAATATGTAAGTATTCATAACAAGGCAGTCAAAATGTTGTAAAGTGAGTTCAAATTGTTATTTTCTTTCTATGTGTCACAGTTTATATATATATATATATATATATATATATATATATATATATACCACAAAAAAATGGCGAAAAAAATTAGATTTTTCAACCATAACAAGCTATCTTTGTCAGAGTCAAAATCCCAACTGACGAAGACCGCTTGTTACATTTCAACCGCTTGTTGATCGATCTTAGTCTTTTTTTCCCCCATTTCTTATTTTGTTTTGATCATTATTGTTATTTCACATAAACACGTGAAATCAACAAAATTAATGATTAAACCACAATATGAAAAGGAAAATAAGACTAAGATCTTTCAACCGTAACAAGCGGTCTTCGACTGAGTCAAAAACCCAACTCAGTTTATTAATTTTGTTATATATATATATCAACCTCATTGTATATATACAATATATATATATATATATATATATATATATATTATATATATAGGTTTCACATAAACACGTGAAATAACAATCAATGATCATAATAACTCATTTCTAAATTTCGACCATCGTCGTCATCAGGAGGCGAAGAGTCCCGCAGGAAGGGAGAGCGGAAGCAGAGAGTCGCCGCTCTGCCTTCCTACGGGACGATGGTCAAAATATAGAAGTGAGTTATTCCTGTGTCTATCTGTGTGCTATCTTTTTTAATTGGTTTTTATTAAAAAGTCTGTTGGACCGTTTTATTTAATTATATATATATATATATATATATATACATATATATTCACTGTTTTGTTATTGAGGGCTAGGTCAAATAATAGAAAATAAACTCCTTTCTAGGCCGACGTTTCGATGTATTTGTACATCATTTTCAGGGCTAAAATTAGAGTAAGACTATAATACATTTATCAAAACAATCTACAACTCACATAGAGTTGTATGTTTTGATAAATGTATTATAGTCTTACTCTAATTTTAGCCCTGAAGATGATGTACAAATACATCGAAACGTCGGCCTAGAAAGGAGTTTATTTTCTTTTATTTGACCTAGCCCTCAATAACAAAACAGTGAATAGAATAGAAGTGGTCAATAACAATTTTTGAGTTTATATATATATATATAGTTACTACTTGCAGTAGAATAGACTTTAAAAAAATTACTTCGATCTGTTCAATCAACATACATAGTTATCGATTTGAAATCCGTAACCGTCTTTGAGGCTGGATATGCGAGTTGCATGGTGGAGCGGCAAATCCAAGGTCATAAAAAGAGACGTGCTGCTGCGGCCTTACAAGGCACACTGGACTCGATTAGGCAAACTCCTCCCTCAATTCGCAACGTCTTCAGTTATCTCATAATATGAAACACCACCTTAACTCGACCTTTTCTTTTAAACATACTGGTACAGAGAGTGAGTGAAAAAGTCCTGCCAATCTTCTAATCAGTCTTGTATTTTTTTTCTATAGTTAGTCGGATTGACTCATATCAGCCAAGTCTACCCTTGGACCTGTCTTTATCGTCTCCATTAGCTTTTCCACAGAGGGGGGGATCGTTTATCCCTCTCAATATCTTTATCCCTCAAATAAAACAGCATTTTACTACCAATTTTACGATCGCAAAAAAAATAGCCCTGATCACTTCATTCATTTTATTCCTACCACCCACTTCTGGATATTTCATGTTACCACCCACACAACATAAAATATTTTCAGATAACTAAAACCCATAAAAATTTCCAATAAATAAGATTTATTTACCAATTCCACAATAAACAATCTTCTACAGCAGACTATTGTCTACACTGAAAGACAAAGAAGTTCGTAAAATAATTATTCAGAAAAGAAAATCTACGAAATCAGGAACGGTTACTATTCTAAGTATAAGATTAAACTTTCGTTGTACTGTGATTTCGTAATTTTAAAAATTATGTCTCCACACAAAAAAGACTTTAATATGAAAATTAACAACGCGTTTCGAACACTTAGTGTTCTTCTGCAGGGTTACATCTGCACTTTTGAGGGTGTTATTCCAACAGGGACCTAACAAGGACTCGTACTATTACAACTACTGGACTTGCACCAAGTACTGAGATTTCAAAGAGCCTTGTAAATGACGCTCTATAACCAAGTCTTTCGGATGCTATTTTATTTTAGATATATTAAGGATATACTAGGGAAAGTAAAGGATAAAGTAACCACATAGGTTAGTTTAGGTTGTAGTGTCCGTCCCACGAGGGAACACACGTAGGCCAAAGATTGACCCTTTGCGATACCACACAATGAACATTCTACATTCGGAGTCCTAAATTCTGCCTAAATCAACTATATTTAGAGCTGAAGAGCTGAGATCTTTAACGAGTAACCGACATCGTAACAGGCTTGGGACGGCGGCTTAATGTTCTCTCCGAAGATGACTAGTTCAGATTTTTTTCACTAGCTGTGTGAATAAATCGAGTGCCAGAGTGGATATAGAACCCTGGATCTACCATTTCAGAAGCGAATACAGGAGCCACTGGGCTACCTTGGCTTCAAGGTCTCTACATGCAAAAAAAAATATAACAACATAAAAACGACGCTTTCTTCAGGGTGCATTAGCTGCAGAAATGCGTCCCTTTCACGAGCCTTTCATTTTATGAGCAGCTCTTTCTTTTATCATCCATTTTGAGTAAAGGCTGATTCTCACTCTGGCCCTAAACTTTTTTTTCAAACGGGTGGGAAACTCTGAGTACCTACGTCGTCCCTCGGAGAGGACGTCTCTCCCGAGTATGAATTTTTGGTTCTTGTTAAAGCTTCCTACTCTAACTATATTTGAGTTAGGAAAAATTTAGGGTTCCCAATGTAGAATCATTACGGAGACACTTATCAGCGTCAGAGGTGTTGCTTTTTAGCAAACCCTCAATCTCACCTAAAAAAAAAAAAGTAAATACTGCATAATAACTGACACAACTAATCATATGCCGGCAGATTAAATCGGCTTGTTTCTATGTTATCAACTTTAGATCGGAAATAAAACAAGTTCATGCAACCCTCAAATTCAAAGTACAGAAAGCAATTAACATTTCGGAGATTTTTCGCTTTGAATTTTGATTCAGGCAAGACTTCAATATATTATAAGCATTATCATAATGAACATTTGATGGATCACTCTGGATTCTACAACGTATGGAAGAGAAATTATAATTATTCAACAAACTAAAAGAATGTTTTAACGGAACTATTTTTCGATTAGTTATATCTGATCGAAACTGTCTTATGGCTGTATGTTTTAAAGTCTAAAGTTTTTTTTTACAACTGCCCCTTCAAAGGAGCAGTGTTAATATTAATATTATTAATAATTAATAATAATATTATTTATTTAGAAGAAAATATAGTCCATGAGAAATATTTATTTCCTAATTAACTCTATTCAAAACATAAGTTTTGAATTTTTTATAAGATGAAATAATTGACATTGAATTACTGATCGATAGCTATGGAGTTTGCTTGAATGAGTCTAGTATCTTTCAAACCTTAACTGTAGTAACGTTCTTTTTACGGCCTTGAAGTTGCCGCTCCAGCATGTAAAGTTGCCTCAAACTATGCTGTTGCATTCGCAATTGATAAACAAATTTATATTTAACTGACCTTATTATAGATAAATTATTTTTTTAAAGTCCATTCTTCTACAGTAGTATTAACTATTTTAACAGTTTTTTAATGTGTTACTACCTCTGTCCACCAACTAGTGCATTGGTTTAAAGCCTTACCTATTTCCTTTGAACCCGTATCCACCATATTTCAATAATATCAAACAACGCCTTGTCAACAAACTTAATGGCTAATTTCTCAAAAAGGGATATCTTCCTGAGAATGTTAACAAGCTTTTCATATCTGAAGTCACCCTTTATCTCTAAAACTGAAAATAAGACTTCTCCATTCCTTGCTGCCATCGCTTTTCCAAAAGTTAAAAGGTTCGCATCCCTAATTTTCCCTCTTCTCTCTCGCCATCTTCTATTTGACTGACCGACCCCTACAAGGTCTACAGTTTTAAGACTACCATAGGATCACTGAGGATTCGATCGTCCCCCTCCGAAGAGGAAGTTTCCCGTTACCCCGGGATCAGGGGTTGCAATGATAATATTTGGCCACTCTGGGCTCCACTGTGGGAAATCTTGGCATCATGTATGATAAGAAATAGAGATTAAAATCTCTTGTAGGCCATCGCCACCTAGCGGTAAGGACTAAATGTCTGAGGAGATCTGGGTCTCTCTCTTTCGTTAGAATAATGCTCGAGAGGGGTTCCATTCATACCCACCCTGAGTTTCATCAAAACCAATAGGATAAAGCAACTACCAGTGTTCCAGCCCACTTAGCTGAGATCTTGGTCTGTTCCTACTGGTAAAGGTTGGGGTCTAGCTCCCCTGGATGCTAAGCAGGTATCCACCCGAGAAGATACTGCTCCTCATGCAGCAACTACAAGGGTCTACCCAATCTGGGTGAGAACCACAGCCAGTACGAGTCCGACCTCAAGGGCGGTCTGGAGAGGAAACTCTCCATGGGTCTCCGCCGCCAGTAGTACCGACTTATTTTAAGAGTTTCGGATCAAACTCCGGACCGAAGTCCTACTGAACCTGCTCAGCTACAGGTAGGGTCAATGGTCCTTGTTGCCCGCGGTAAACTCATGTGAAGAAGCCAATGCAGCTTATGGCAGAGCTGCATGGCCCCGGGAAGTGGCACTAATGTAGCCCCGGTTCAAAAACCATGAGGAGATTAAGCCATGCAACCTTATAGGTAAGACTGCATGGCCCCACTTAGGGCACTAGAGGCGAGCGGATGAGTGTCAGTTTGGAAGACCCACCACAAGTGGTGCTGCACAAGGCTACCATTTTAACATTCTGTTGGAAAACCTTTTCAACTCGCAAAGCGAGAGGCTACCATCCCGTACCGCCCAACGGGTCCAAGCTGTGCCGAAGGACTTTAAGAAAATCTTTCTGGCAAGGCCGTCTGGGCTACTTGACCGCACTTGGAGCAGCCTGCCCTGTACGGTTAGCTTGCGCTGTGCAGCTTACACAATTACAATCTCTGCGACGGGGACGCTAGTACTAGGTACATCCACCCCTAGAGGCAGTTAGAAGCCCATCTTCTATTTCAACAATGTGCTAATACCTAACAGATGGCCCAATAGGCTTTTTCAAACTAAAATACTGAGTGAGGAAAGATGTCGGTCACATCGCTTCATACATCCACATTCTCCTCCCAAATCCGGAATCTTCGTGGTTCTACGGCACAAAAAGTTTCCGAAATATGGTGGTCGTAAGTATCAGGCACTTGTTGACCGACCCGAAAGGATAGCCTGTTTGATAAATTTGTCTTTAAGTTTGTTGAGATGGGGCTGGCATGTTTGTCAGCATGACCAGCAAAGCGATGAACCCTTTGTCTATATAGCTTGTTCGGTCATAGTGTAATGAAGGCGGAGCAGGCTTGTATTCAGTTAGTGAAGAGGACTTTAACCCGTTAGAATCAAATACACCATGAAATCATGCGATTTGCGAGGCAGCTGGAAAACTTTACTCAGAACAAGGTGGTATTTCTTTGGGATTCTACAGCTGGTATGCAAACCACTTCCTCCCATCTATTGCAAAAGAGAGACCTAGTTCCGTTATTGCAGCAGAGCCTCTACCACCTTCAACAAAAGGCAGAAGTAAAGTACATTTATTGTGGTCCCTGGACCGAGTAGGTAACAAGAACACCTACCGACTTGCAAAAGCAGAACGCCTTTCCCACTATGCGAATCTACCCATCGAGTCAATGCGTAGCAAGGAGGAGGTGAGAGGGGCGGTCCACCCGGACGGCACATGTCGGGGGTGTAATTTTGAGTGGAAAAAATAAAAAAATTACAATAATAAAAAGCTAACAACAAATTTGAAACTTTATACCAAAATGAGTATTTAAGGTCGTAATTGCTGTTATGTTTTATGCGTGTAATACTGTTTTTAAACAGATTTTTCAACTGCAATATTTGTAAATTAAAAATAAATTTATTATAAATTTTTCAAAACTAGTTTTTTGAAGAGTTCAAAGTTTATTGTATTTGTTTGCGAAGCTAGTTAATTTAATTTAACCATTTTTTTATGATTTGAATTTTGCGTTTTTGTTTTGAAAAATCTTTGGTTTCTTTGATGATGACTGTATATTTTGAGGATTTTCTGGGATTTTGAATTTTATCAGATTTTCAACAGCCAGAGGGGACGGTGGGGGGGGGGGGGATCTTATGACCGCCACTGCAGAAGGTACATCACCACACGCAGCATCTTTAACAAATCAGTCGGCAGTTTCTGAATGCAGCCTGGGAGCTGGTGGTAACATGATTCTCTCACTCTATCATTTTCGCTTTGATCTTTTAAACAATAGTTAACACCGATTTGTGATAATAGTTGATTATCATATCGAAAACTATCCCCAGTAACGTCTCTCTGCACTTTGTGTTCAAAGAGTGAGGGTACGGCTGAACTCCTCTCCAACCACAGAGCCCTAGAAGAGGAGGAATGAGTGAGGCTCAATTGGACCGCAAGATATCACTTGATCCTTATGGCACACACGGGCGTTGGATAAACAGAACTAAAAAAATAAGCAAGTGAGTGAAAAAGATAAACACCACGAATTAAACAAACACAAAGTAATAGGCAACCTGATAATAAATTGATTAATTGAATTTTTACTAGTAATAAAGGGAGTTATAGAATATATATTTTATAACAAATCAGTGGTACTTATGGCTTAAAAGATCAAAGAGACATACTAGAGAATCAATTTCTTCAAAAGTAATAGAGAGACTGTAATATAACATAATTATTATTATTGAAGCACATTTTCAATAATATAGTTTTTTTTTAAATGTTAAATTTATTATTCACACATTCACTGTTTAGATATAAAGGTAAATAGTTACTGTGGTTTGTGTAGGACAATTCAAAGAACTTATTCAGAAGGGTGGGCATATAAAGGATTTCTATGAGTGAAGGATTTCTAAGAGACTGAATTCGTTAGCAAGGCTCTTGTATAGTTTGAGCGCTCTCTAAGTAATTTTTATAGAAGTAAACTAAAATTATGAATAGGCTATGGGAAAACGTTTTCAGAAAGTACAAACTTCACGAAACTTTTTAAATTGACTATATGAGAAGAAAATAAATGCCTTAAACATCTTACCAATCAATGGTCGGTCTCATCAAAAGCGCTTCGCTAAGGAAAAATGTAGTTTGTGATCCAAACCTCATTACGAGGAAACGCTTTTTGACTAGTAACAAAGGGAGATATAAAAAAGTCCATTTCTTTGTAAATCTGATAACTCTGGCTCCTCCCAAAATTATACTCCAATCTAATTTAGGTTATCAATTGGATTCATTAATATCCAAAGATATTAAATGAATTACATTATCGATTGTACTGATATCAAAGGAAATAGTTAATTTAGTATACAATAACATTTTAGTGGTCCATTTGCAATTTAATTTCAGTACTACTAAAACTAAGACTTTTCAAAAAACCAAGAAAAAAATTAAAATATGTCACTTTGGTTCTTTGTGATTAGTATTATCAGTTGTAACCCTTTAAAATATATCTGGTGATTATTTTCTTATAATATGATAGTCAGACAGTTTAGATCAAATCCTAAAAAAAAATTATCACTTAAAGTTATTAGTTTCTATTCTGTGCACTTCTTGAATAAGGTTTGACAGTTTACTATCAAACCCCTTATGAAAAGAGTTTGTATTTGACTTCACTGTCGCCTGTGTAGTATATAGATTTGCAGGACACCTTCAACCACAAAGATTTACTTAAACAAATGTGAATTTTGTAATGAAATTGTTAATTGTATCCATTAAAATCGATTTAATATAATGAATAGTCTATTTCAGTAACCCATCATTGATAATATAAGTAGAGTTTAAATTTAGTTTTTTTTTGAATAGTGTTATTACAACAGAGTTATTCTTAGGTTCACGTTTTTATAAATTTATTTATTATATAAAATTTACTGTAGTATTAGAATTATGGTATTAATGTATCATAAATTAAATCTAATTAGGAAATTGATAATTACATATTAATGTATTAATAGATTTAATACGTGTTAAGACACACAAATGTTAAATGACTAATACTTACAGTCTAAAAATTTTGGTTTCAAGAATCATCAGGAGAAGAACTATCCAGAAACTAAGTGCACAGATGTTGAGGCAGTTAGGACCAACAGTACAGATACACACTCGCCAGACTGAAAGGGAGAAGAAGAAATCAGAAACAATTAAAAATGAAGAAAAATATAAAAAAAAGGAATCAAAGAACTTACCAAATAATGAATCAACTAATATAAATAAATAACATGAAAAGTAAAAAATTAAATAAATAAAACAGATGAATAAGAAAAATAACATATCTAAGAATACATCAAATATGTAAAATAAATGAATAAAAATGTAAAAATTAGGAATACATTTAAAAAATATCTGCATGCCTTTGCATAAAAGAACATCAATATCAATAATAGAAAATGTATAGAGAAATGTGTGTTAAAATAAAAAAAAAAAAAACAAGTTAATATATTAAGTATATTATCTTTTTAAGTTTAGACCAGGTAGCACTGGTAGTACATTCAGCAGTCAAATACAGGTTTCATCGAAGATCGAAGAGTGGCAATGCTTTCACAGGGAACTGGCCAAAGAGTCTGCAACCTAAAGAATTCATTAGAGAAATGACGGTGCTTATGTTTATAATGCTGACTGATATGTAGGAGTAGTGTTATATTTAAGTTTCAATAGGATTAGTCATCAAATTAGTTTCTTAGCTTTTAGTAAAGTTTACTTAAAATTTGAACTGACATTACAAAAACAAATATAATAAGACTTGTTTTCATTTACTTGTTGTTTGATTTAATAGATCATAAATTCTAGTATTGTAAGATACAGTTTTACTGTATATTAATAGCAAGAATTGATACTTTCCAGATGAAGTAGGGTCAGGTGTAGTCGAGTGGTTGTATGCTTTCATTTAGTTCTAAGGATTGGTGGTTCAAATCTTGGCTGTGATCCTAAATTTTTCATAGGAACGCCTTCCCTCGGTTAGAGACGTAGAACTGTTACTCTGGAGCCTGGATGTTAGGGATTCTTAGAGTTTTCTACTCCAATAATCTCGAGTAAGGCTGTGTTAAATTCCCTAGATTAAATAAATGATCTACACCTTACCCTCTACCACCATTGCAGCTGAAAACCCATAAAGTATGGTATAAAAAGGATGTTACTGTATGACTTCACCCACAGAGTACAATACCAAGAAATTTCTTATATTTCAGGTTAAGTTAAATTTAAACCATAGTACTAAAATAATCGAGCAAGATAGCTAGCATGCAAAAGTCTTAGAAAATGATAAGTTATTATAAGGGAAGCACAACATAGTTTAAGATCCAATTGAATTGTTAATGGATTTTCTTCATATATTTTTTAAATGATTGCAACCACTGGATTGAATGAAATAATTAAAATCACAACTTGTGAGTTTTAATGAGGAGTTAACAATTATATGTATTATAAAGTAAATTCATTTATTTTTGTTTGTGTAAAACCTCCACCACTCAAAATTTATTTCAATAATGAAATAAATTATTTCATTAATTTTATTTAATTCATTACTTTTGCAAATGAAAACAGTATTATTAAGTTTATAGCAATAAATAGGAAAACTTTCACTGTTCACTGTGATAGTGGTTAGAGAAATTTGTTTTAAACTTAATTAGTAACAGTAAATATATTCATTTTTTATTAATTGTTACAGCATTTCGTTTATGTTGCAACTGTTACAGTATTTAATATACATTAACCATAAATTTCTAAGGAATATTTCTTCCTTAAGAACAGGCATATATAATTAAATGTACCAAAACAAGTCAGTGAATTAACATTTTACTAAATAAATTACTATTAATTATATATAAGTTATTCAGAAATGTAATACTGCAAAGTTTTCGAAGTATCGAGTAGTTTCTTTATTAAAAAACTTTCAGGGAAAAACGATAAAGTACAATTCCTTATAGAAAACCCCAATATTGAATAGTAGTTCTGCTACTAACCGCTGTCACTTGACAGCAGCACTATGTTGGACACCAAACTAATTCATCTATTGAATTAGTTCAATCTTTTCTCTAAATGAATATTTTAAATGTTATAGAACAAAAAATTGGAAACCATTTTTAAAGAAGTACATATATGATATTAAATGGGTTTATTTAATGATGAATAAAAGAAATATGTTGTCATTCAAACATTATTCAAATTATTAGTTGTGCAATCCGTAATTGTGTGGTATTTACTCATTCTGAGGTAAAATGGATAAACCAACAAAAGTCTCTACACAAATGAAGTTTTATTCAACGCGTTTCGAACACTTTGTGTTCATCATCAGGAAGACACTATAATACAAATTATATCTAATTAGTTACAAAAATTAGAGTGAAATAATAAAATTCAATTAAGAGAATTCAAGACATACCCAAGGATGTGGTACTGACGGGTTGGTCCAGTGAACACAACTAGTCGGAAACAAATCCGTTGCGAAAGAGTGGGGATAGGCAATTTAGGAGATAAGGGACAAAGGCTTCGGGAATGCTTGGAAAACCTTTAACTGAAATAAAAGGAAAAAAAAAGGGTTTCTTTCCTCTAAATTAGTGGATCTTGCCTTCTGTATTTCAGTTAAAGGTTTTTCAAGCATTCCCGAAGCCTTTGTCCCTTATCTCCTAAATTGCCTATCCCCACTCTTTCGCAACGGATTTGTTTCCGACTAGTTGTGTTCACTGGACCAACCCGTCAGTACCACATCCTTGGGTATGTCTTGAATTCTCTTAATTGAATTTTATTATTTCACTCTAATTTTTGTAACTAATTAGATATAATTTGTATTATAGTGTCTTCCTGATGATGAACACAAAGTGTTCGAAACGCGTTGAATAAAACTTCATTTGTGTAGAGACTTTTGTTGGTTTATCCATTTTACCTCAGAATTATTCAAATTATTGCAGTTCTTAATTTTTTATTATCTTGCTAAAATTTAAAGAGTAAATCAAGTTCCACTAAATTAACTAGTAGTCTTAAGTTCTACATGCATACCTATTCTTCTAGTATTTTCCTTATTTTAAACCTTATAATATAAGGTTTTTTTTCTAGAATCTTTTAACGCCTTTCGTTCAAGACATTATTTGACATAGATGTTTCTATGTATTATAGCTTTTTTTTAAGACTTGTTATATGAAATATGTTATATGTAATACCGCAAAGTTGTCGAAGTATCGAGTAGTTTCTTTATTAAAAAACTTTCAGGGAAAAACGATAAAGTAAAATTCCTTTAAGTTTAAAGGAATACTTTGACATTAATACTTATTAATGTCAGTAATTTCCCTCAACAACAGGGAAATTGTTCTTCCCTGAGAACAGGTCAAATAAAAAAGTGTTCAGTGTAATAATCTCTTTTCCTAATAGACGACAAAATGTAAGAAATCCTTCATTTACATCTTCAGAAGACTGTACCAAGTACCTTAAGAAAAAAAGAAGGTAAAAAATCTGGAAAGATCCCTGCAAATTTTTATAAACCTGCTCTCCGGTATTCCTGAATAATAAGATCATCCCTCCTGCGACCACTGTACACTACCTCGGGCTACACTTTGACACTCGGATGACTTGGAATCCACATACAAGACTTAAACGCACAGAGACCAACAGACGCTACAAACTTCTCATAAGACTTTTAGACTCAAAATCAAGACTTACACTAACAGACAAACTACATATATACAACGCAGTCCTGAAGCCTTTCTGGGCATATGGAATAGAAATCTGGGGTTCCACCAAACCATCTAACATACAACAATCCCTTCAGTCAAAAATTATCAGAAAACTCTCAAACATACCTTCTTACGTCCCCAACAAAATGATACACCAAGACCTCAAAGTCCCATCTGTCCAGAACTTAGCAATGGAACGTTACAAAATATTCCACAACAGATTACAAACCCACCCCAATCCACTCGCTCAAACCCTTTACTCACCTGAAATTCCCTCAAACCCCCAAAGGCGCTTAAAAAGAAAATGGCCACGAGACCTTCTAAGTTAAGCCATCTGTGAGGGTAACCATGTTATGAAGTGGCACCAACGGGTGACCACTCATTCCCTATATACACCCCCGTTAATTGTAAAATAATAATTTAGAATCACTTCTTATAACAAATATTTTTGTAGTTGAAGTGGGAAAAAAAAAAAATTTATAAGTAAACATATAGACCTCATTGAAATATATGTAATCAATCACATATTGTAGCAGAAATTCTTGTTATCATTATTTGGTCAATTATAACAAAAAATTTAATAATTTGTCTAGTAGCACAATTGACAAAAGGAACTTCATATTTATTCTTATTAGTGTAATACCTCCTCTTCCAATATTAAAATTTCATTATATTTCTATTATGAATGTAGATATCCTGAGAATATGAAATTTAAGTATTTCTATAATGACCAGAACAGCTGGTTAAAATTAATACCTGTTTGGGGCATATAGCATTATGATCGGCCTTTTCAATTCTCCAGTATTACTTAAAAACATATGTGTTTTCCACCACATGAGGAACTATATGTCTGACAAATATGATAAAGAATTGTCAAATGGTAGGAGCTAAAGAGGGTTTACTAAATTTTTCAACAGTCCAATCATTTGTAGAAAGACATAATCATGTATCTCAAAACTTGTAATTCCCTCAAAATCTAAAAATATATTTTTCCATGATCACTTTACATAATAGCAGGCAACTTAAAAATCGAGCATGGTCAGTTGAAAAGCAAAAAAAAAATTGAAAACATTAGATTACAAAATATAACATACCATAATCATATATTATATCATGCTTATTTATAAGTAGTCAGTAAAATTATTTAACCAAATTCCTATGATATAGTAATGAATTCATGCGATGTTCCTGACGAAGGGATACATAATAAAGTGCAGTATCCTAAAATTTATTCATTCACAACATTCTCTTTAATGTCTTTAAAGCTTTTATACTTTTTCCATAAAAAATTTAATAATAAAAAGATATTACTGGTTTTTTTTTTTAACTTTTTAAGTTTAAATATTTTTTTGGAAGAATATATTGTTATTTACTATAACAACAAATATAGTTATTATGGAAAGATTCACATAATTTGAGGTTTCCAAAGTCTTTTTTCCATCTTTTCTTATTCGATGATATTTGTGTGCGTGTGTGTGTGTCTGTGTGTTCAAAAATTTGTGGAAATGCTACAAGCTAAACTGTCTGATGGATCTAATTCATATTATACACAAAAATGGGCCTTATTGTGTATGTGCTTTATTGTTTTTGGGGCAATAATGCATGAAAGTCATGGGTGAGTCACTTTTTTGGGTAAAATAAGTTTGTACACAAAATTTTTTTCTCCTAAACTACCAACTCTAGAGTGTTTGAGTTATATTATAGTTCGTTTGTTTATATTCTTCAATCCCATCATTAATAGGCAACATATTTTCCAAATCTAAATAACCATCCCAGTTACTTTTTCATTACAATTTATAAAATAGTTTTAAATACTTTTTCAAAGTGTAAACAGTATGCAAATATTACATTTTACAATATTCAGGATTTTAATTGTATTTAATTTGTGAAATTTAATATGTTTAATTAAACTAATTTATTAGGATTAATTACAAATTTAATTAACAAATTATGAGTAAAATAAATATTGTTATTAGTGCACTATTTTATTATCAATTAAAATTTTGGTAGTGAATATTACCATTATTCACTATTTCATTTAATCATGAAGGACAAACCATCCATCTAGAAAAAAAAAATTTAAAATCCTACTTCAATTTATATTGTATATACTAATTCAATAAATATTATAGAGGTATATAATTTAAGTCAAGGTAAATTTACACTCCTAAAGAAGTTTGGTTATTGTTAAAACTATTAAATTTAAAACATTAATCTAGAAGAATTTAAGTATTTCAACGACTTTTTATTATATTGTTGCTTGTTATTATAATTTTTATCGTATGTATACTTTTCAACTTTCCAACGAAAGTTGGAACTCAGTACTACTTCTTTAAATACTCAATAAACAATCTATCAAAAAAGTATAATCATATTATATAAAAAAATTACTCTAATTAATAAAAAATTAGAGTTATCTTAAATTAAATGGTAACGTTAGATGAAACCAAAAGTCAAATCCAATAAAGTTAATTGTCGATAAACAATTATTATTATTTATTAATCTTGAATGAATAAATTATTCAAATACAATTTAAGTGAAAATGTATTTCAAAAACATATATATTTGAATAGATTAAAAATAATACATTCAAAGAATTTATGCAGATATTTCCGATTTAATCAAAAGCCTGAAATAAATTCATAAATTGCATAATTGATTTTTGAATAATGAGTTTTATAAACACACCAAGTACTGTATCTGACATGAAATTTTGTCAATGGTACAAAATGTAGTTTGATTAGTCCAAAACTTTGTTTGACAACCATCCAACATACAACTGAATGCACCAGATAATAATGTTTGATTGGGGGTTAATTTTGTACATTTCACAAATTTTATTCATGAAACATATCACATTAAGTCATATAAATATTTTAAGTTTTTTTTTAATTAACTTCTAAATAACAATTTTATTTTACTTGAACGTTTTCTAAGTCAATGTAAACTGTATACAGAAATGCAAATACGAGGTGGTTAGAGGTGGTACTTGTAAATACAACAAGTACAGCAGGTGATCCATTATTCCAAGAAGAATTTTCAGTTTTTATAGGTATATTACCCTTCGCAGTGACTAGTATGTTATGAATTATTTTTTAAATTGCTAATTTTATGTTTAATTTGATGACAAAATTGCATTGTTCTATAATGAGCGGTTAAGGGTGTAAAATATTTTCTGAATATATAAAATGTACCATACCGTATCTTTTTTTTAAAGTAATTTTCATAATAAATCCCTCAACTCATCCCCACATAACGCACCATATTTGGTATAATTTTTTTTTGATCCGTCAAGTGGTATCGCTTCATAAAATTTCAGATTCAATTATGTCATAAATTTTACATATTATAGGAAAAAAATCTTTCCAGTTGTTTTAAAAATCAGAGGGTTTTTCCTTGTATTGCATCTGTCACTCCGATGATAATGTCAAAATTTCAAGAGTAAATAATTAGAACTTTACAAAAAAATGATTAAAAAGAAATTTTGGCAAAAAAGTAACTTTCTCATTATCCAATATTGCCCCCAAAGAATAGATCACATCTATACTATAAGGCCCATTTTTGTGAAAAATATTAATTTGATCCCACAAATTTTTGTATACATACACACCCACCCACATCATCATCGAAAAACGTTAAAAAAAGGACTTTGGGGCCCTCTCAAAACATGTAAATCCGTTAAAATCTCGAGATAGCTTTTTCATCTATGTAAATAAAAGAAAGGTTTTGTCTGTACATTGCTCAGAACTGACTCATTACAAGTTATCTTTACGTTTCATGTATTAGAGAAACCGAATCCACCATTAGAAAAATTTCTGTCTGCTTGTTTGTCCTCAAAATTTTGTCATAAGTAAACTCAGCCACTTTTAAATTCATTGGAACTACCAGGAATGCCACCGCATAATATATCTTTGTAAACTGGTTCCTTCACATCCTTCTACGAAATATAAATCCACCACGACTATGCCATGGGACTAGGCTATCAGTAAAAAAATTAATGAATAACATAATTGAGGCAACCATTTTAAATGGATAACACCAAGGGGAACATGTACTACTACCACGCATTCTATGATAACGGATCGTCAATTTGAATTCAAACGTCTACAGTTTCCTGTACGACTAGCCTTTGCAATGACCATTAACAAAGCACAGGGACAATCACTGCAAGTATGTGTATTAAATTTGATAAATCCATACTTCTCACATGGACAGCTGTACGTTGGGTGTTCACGAGTTGGAAAACCATCAAGTTTACTTGTTCTTGCACCTGATAGGAAAGCAAAAAATGTTTTACATTTTACAAGCACAACAATAAACAACAATAAAACAACAATTGGCAGAATATTTTTTACATCGAGAAGTAATAAACAGGTAAGATAATTTATCTGATGTTTATGATTTATCTTTTACAGATATTTTAGGCAAGCTATTACTTAAGTAAAATATACTTAGTAATTTGTACAAGTATAAATGTACATGACATGTATGTTAAACAACCTAACGATAACACGGCATTCACTAACAGTTGGCCTTACGAAGTTCGTAGGTCAGCTATTTCATGATAAAATTTGCATGACGTATGTTTCTGGGAAGGAGACACTCGAATGAATTGGGCAACGATAAAGCGGTACTGGTATTAACTCGTTTACGATGTTAAACTTACTAAAATTTCTCAGTACAATAGATATGATTTAATAAAAGTAAATTGATTTTTAAAACTATATTAGGATAATATATTTTTATTATATTATTATATATTACATTATAATTAAAAGAATTGTATTATTATTATTTATATTATTATAATTATATCATTATAAATAAAAATGAATAAATTATTAAAAAATAATTTGAGGAGGGAAATGTATTTCATTTTAGGAACATATAAATTTAAATAAATTAACGTCAAATTAAAAGAAAATTCTTTTTAGACTATTTGAGAACATATTTCAGAATTGTATAAGGCTTAAGAGGAAAATATTAAACCTATTTCGTACATAAAATTGCTCATTTTACAAGAAATGACAATTTTCACTTTAATTAGGTTTGAAAACAGATAAAAATTCAAATATGAATACATTACAGATTACTGGTATTTTCAATTATAAAAAAATTAGGTGATGAATCCCGGTGTTAAATAGATATATTTTACATATTTTCTTCTTCAACATTGATTACTCGGAAATAAATTAAAACTTCATGAGTAATATGATATTCATAAATGAGAAGCAGATTTACTATTATCTTAATGAGTGGTCACTTTACTTTTTACGCAATATTAATAATTTTGAATGCTTCAAATTGATAATACTTTAATAGAGAATATGAGATTTATTAATGAAATGATATAATTAATACCTGCTATTTTATATCATACAAGTTTATCATAATTGCTAAAAGATGCGATATTAAACGTAAAAAATATATTACGAAAATTGCGAAAGTTATTGCGTAAGAAAGAAAAAGAAGATTCTAGATGGAATATCGGATGAGTGGGGGTAGTGACACACTGCCTGAAAGCCTGTGTGAACCTTCTAGAATGTTCTGGATTTTACCGGGAAGTATAAAACGAACCGTCTCTCTCAAAGGTCATCAGTTTGAAGTGAACGTTTGTACTGTTTGTTACTAGAGACTGTTACTTGTGTGCATATCTAACACTTATAGCGTTATTAGTTCACTGTTGTCTGATAATACTACAATTTAGCCAGTTTTGATAATAAGCCATGCCTGCAGTTGGGATAGATTTGGGTACGACGTATTCTTGCGTTGGTGTGTTTCAACATGGAAAAGTGGAAATAATTGCAAATGATCAAGGTAACCGAACTACCCCTAGTTATGTGGCTTTTACAGACTCAGAGCGGCTTATTGGTGACGCTGCTAAAAGTCAGGTAGCTATGAACCCAAGTAATAGTATTTTTGATGCGAAAAGATTAATTGGTAGGAAGTTCGATGATCCCAAGATTCAAGCAGACATGAAACTTTGGCCCTTTAAAGTAGTAAATGACTGTAGTAAACCGAAAGTAGAGGTGAATTTCAAAGGTGTAGTAAAGAAATTTTCACCGGAAGAAATAAGTTCAATGGTGTTAACTAAAATGAAGGAAACTGCTGAAGCTTATTTGGGTAGTGGAGTTAAAGATGCTGTTATAACAGTTCCTGCTTATTTTAACGATTCACAGAGGCAGGCAACGAAAGACGCAGGTGTGATTGCTGGATTGAATGTTTTGAGGATTATCAACGAACCGACTGCAGCAGCATTGGCCTATGGTCTGGACAAGAACTTGAAAGGGGAAAGGAATGTGTTGATTTTCGACCTGGGCGGTGGAACATTTGATGTTTCAGTACTGACAATAGATGAAGGTTCTTTGTTTGAAGTAAGATCAACTGCTGGTGATACTCATCTTGGTGGAGAAGACTTTGACAACCGGTTGGTCAATCACCTGTCTGAAGAGTTTAAAAGAAAGTATAGGAAAGACTTGAAAGGTAATGCCAGGGCTTTGAGAAGACTGAGAACAGCAGCGGAAAGAGCCAAGAGAACCCTTTCATCTAGCACGGAAGCAAGTATTGAAATAGACGCTCTTCATGAAGGACTTGACTTCTATACGAAAATAACAAGAGCAAGATTTGAAGAGTTGTGTTCAGATCTTTTCCGTTCCACATTGCAACCCGTGGAAAAGGCTTTGCAAGATGCTAAACTGGACAAGTCGTCAATTCACGATGTGGTGCTTGTGGGAGGTTCAACAAGAATTCCCAAGATTCAGAGCCTTCTGCAGAATTTTTTCAATGGTAAACAGTTGAACTTGTCTATTAACCCGGACGAGGCAGTTGCCTATGGGGCAGCAGTGCAAGCAGCAATTTTGACTGGAGATCAAAGTTCAGAAATTCAAGATGTCCTTTTGGTTGATGTAACGCCCCTTTCTTTGGGCATCGAAACTGCAGGCGGAGTAATGACAAAGATTGTTGAAAGGAATATGAGAATTCCCTGTAAACAGACGCAAACTTTTACTACCTATTCGGACAACCAGCCTGCGGTGACCATCCAAGTTTTTGAAGGCGAAAGAGCCATGACGAAAGACAACAACTTATTGGGAACATTTGACTTGACCGGTATTCCGCCTGCCCCAAGAGGTGTTCCCAAGATAGAAGTAACTTTCGACTTGGACGCCAATGGTATATTGAATGTTTCAGCCAAAGACACTAGTTCTGGTAAGTCCAAGAATATCGTAATAAAGAATGACAAAGGCCGCCTTTCAAAGGAGGAGATTGACCGGATGGTTAATGATGCTGAGAAATACAAAGCTGAAGACGACAACACCAGGGAGAGAATTGCTGTTAGGAACCAACTTGAGAGTTATGTTTTCAATGTGAAACAAGCAGTTGAAGAGAGTGGTGAGAAGTTGAGTTCGTCTGATAAAGAGGCAGTGAAGAGCAAATGTGATGAGACCATCAGGTGGTTGGACAACAACACATTGGCAGATAAGGAGGAATACGAATACAGACTGCGAGAACTGCAGAAGGAATGCTCACCTCACATGAGTAAACTACATGGAGCCGGCGGTGGAGCCCAGCAGCCGACTTCTGGTCCCACTATTGAGGAAGTAGATTAACTTGTTTTATCTATCTTGTTTTCCTTTAAGACTGAATGTAAATTAGTTGAATTGTTCCTGTTTAACTTAATTTGTAATGTTAGTGTTCCATTCCATTTGTATGTATGTATGTCCTATTCCTTTGACCTTTAAAATATTTGTTAACATATAGAAATAGTAATTAGTAGAAAATGCCATGAGAATATATTATGCAATTGCATATAAAATGTAATATATATTTGTTGAAACATATAATAATATGTGTGTATTATACGGATTCACATCATATCTAATATGTTGATTTTTTTATAATAAAGGTTTTATATTATTTAGCAGTTTTTTCCTGTTGATTTCCTGTTCAATCAGTTTCCATTAAGAAACTCTACAGCTACTAGGAATTTCTTTGCATGAATTGGCATATGCTTAATATAAATAACTACTATAATGATAGCTTTGAACCAAATTTAATATCATTACTTATTATCTATAGAACTAGTTCATGTTCAAAGGCAATTGAACTAGTTTTAATAGGTTATATTTCAACTTAGTATTAAATTATAACTCCATAATTCATTCAATTATTTTCTATATATTAAATTCAATTAGTACAAACTGCATATACCACACATTAACTTGAGACATTATTTATTCCTCACAAATTTTCCACTTCACTCATTCCTGATTTAGTACCCGTTGTGACTTAGAAAACGATAAAGTTTCTTTTACATATTATAAAAAAACAGGAAGTAATTACATCACTAAAAGCATTAGTATTTTTGCCGAAAGGTTCGACTTGTACAGTGCTCAAAATATTTTCTATAATCACCCACCAAGCCCAGATGCAGACTAAACAGCTTAATGAATTTTGTCTACTCAAAAGTTTTCACATTCAATCATAATTCAAAATTTTTACATTTTTTTGAAAAAATATCTTTTAATTTTACTATAAGTAAAGTATAGTGATCGTGAAAAAATTTGACCAAATTTTTGTTGGATTTACATGTCTTGAGGATGGCATTTACTCCATGATATCTGGGTGGGTGTGTAATAAGTCAGTTTACATACTCAAATGAAAGTCAAAGCCAGCTATTCAGTATAATTTAACATTTTTATAGTTGAGAGCTTCTAATTTTTGAAAATAATAAATAATATTTTCATAATAAATAAATAAATAATAATAAATATGAACTACAGACTAGAATATAGTAAAAAAACTGGATATTTGTCTACAAACATAAAACCTCTTTCTTTAGGAAAGAGTCCATTCGTCACATTTCAATATCATGGAAAGATACTACAATTCACATAGATAAAGTAATTATAACTGATATTAAGTTTTGTTCAAGAGTGCAATATATAGAGATTAAAGTATTAGAGTATTAAAGCATTTTGTCAGACAAATCCATCATACCATGCAAGACAAAGGTAATTAATGTTATTCTGAGGTAAAATGGACAAACCAACAAAAGTTTCCACACAAATGAAGTTTTATTCAACGCGTTTCGAACACTTTGTGTTCATCATCAGGAAAACACTATAATACAAATTAAATCTAATTAGTTACAAAAAATTAGAGTGAAATAACAAAAAATAAAAGTTCAATTAAGAGAATTCAACTTTTATTTTTTGTTATTTCACTCTAATTTTTTGTAACTAATTAGATTTAATTTGTATTATAGTGTTTTCCTGATGATGAACACAAAGTGTTCGAAACGCGTTGAATAAAACTTCATTTGTGTGGAGATTTTTGTTGGTTTATCCATTTTACCTCAGAATGAGTAAATACCACACAATTACGGATTGCACAACTAATGATTTAAATTAATGTTAATTGGCGGTGATTTTTTACTTGTAGTAATATTATTCCTCTTATATCTCATATAAGTCAATAAATCATTTAAATTTTTCCATTATAAACATCAATTTTATCTCAGTGGATTCGCTCAAAAAATTTCTAAGTCAATGTAAAAAATTTGGAGTTTACACTCATCTTTACCATAAGTAAACTTAATGTCAAACTTCTTCGGTATATAATACATAATGTCTCATTTAAGCATAATATAGTCGTCTAAATGGGAGAGGTTTATTAGTCTTTCATTCCTGAAGTAGTACAGATAGTAATTGTTCCACTTATCAATAGACAAGCCTTTTTTGTATGTCACACAATTAATGGATATACAATCATTAGTAACTACAGTAGTAATAACATTATGAAGCCAATGTGAAAATTTGCTTATACGAAATAATTTCCTACAAAGTAGCATGGCTTTTGTTCCAATAGTCCGTGGATCTCTTACATAGTTTATCTGACCTCCTTCTTCATTTAATACTTAAGATAAATTTTCCAATTTAGAAGTTGAAAATATTTAAGTATTTTAAAAATATTACAAAGTTTTTGTCTGAAATGTCAAAAACATATAAGAAAAAATGTCGTTTTCAGATCATTTTTAATTTAAGATGTAGGATAATTTCATTTATTATTTTTAAAAGATTTTTTTTAATCTAAATAATGTTCTGCATTTTTGGTCTTTTATCAAATTATTATACTGGGAATTCTATGGCATGCTAGAGTTTTTTAAAAACTCACTTTTCTTTCCCTTTGTCAAAAATCATAAAAAACCAATTTACTCTGAGGGAATGCTATTTTTTCCCACGTGCTCTACTCTGTTATAAGTTTGCTGTAAATGTATATTGAAAAAAATATATTGTAATTAGCTAATTTTAAATTCTTAAAACAAGTTCAAAGCCGACTTTTCTGTATAATTTTAATTTTAATAGCTGAAAGCTTGAATAATGGTATATGAACTATTAAATAATGGTATGAAATTGAATAATACCATTGAATAATGGTATGAACTATTAGACTAGAACAGTGAAAAAACTGGAAATTAGACAAAAACATACAAACTCTTCTATAGGACGAAAAAGTTCATTCCAAAAATTTTAATATTACCCAATAATAATATTATTCATAAACGAAAAAAAATCAGCATCCGATATTAACCTTTGTAGAATGGTGCAACATATAGATTGATTAGAACATTTTGTTAGGCAAACCCATCATGCCATAAAAAGAATCACAAATTATATTTCATATGCTCTATTGTTGTTGATTTTTTACATAAAAGAATGTTATTCTTTTTACATCACACATAAGTGGTTAAATCATTTAAACATTTTCACTATACCTCTAAGCATTATACTATGTATTTCGTTGAATTCACTGAAAAAAATTCTAAGTTAAAGTAAACATTGTAAAGAAATATCAAAAATTCGACAAGTCTAGCAGGTGATCCTTTAGTCTAGGATAAACAAACAATTTTTATAGCTTTATTACTCTTTGCCGTAATTGAAATTTCATGAATTTTTTTATGAATTACTAATTTTTTGTTTCATTTTTGGTCAAATTTTCATGATTTTTTAATGAGCCGTTTAGCGTCAAAAACCATTTTCTGAAAACAGAATCGTATTTTAACGCCTCTTCGGTAAATGTAATTTAGAAAAAAATTACCTCATCTCATCCTCGACATAATGTTCTATTTTTAGGCATAGTTTAATTTTGATCCGTCAAACGATATGGCTTGTATATCGGTCTCACAAGCTTTGAGATTTACTTATACCTCAAAATTTTTACAATTTATTGAAAAAAAAATCCCGTTCTTTTAAAATTCTGAATATATTTTTCGTTTATTCCATTTGTTACCTCAAAGATAAAGCCAAAATTTCAAAACTCTAGAGTTAGCAGTTTAGGAGAAAAAAGTTTTTTCTAAAAAACGGTTTTTGACAAAAAAGTGACTTTCCCGTCATGCATAATTCTTTCCAAACAATAGGGATCATCTACACTATAAGTCCCATTTTTGTGTAAAATATCAACTGATCCATCAAAGATTCTGGACCGTTACGTGGTAACAAGCAATGCTAACCCCCCCCCCCCCCCCCCCCCACATACACACAGATATAATCGAAAAAACATCGTAAAAGAATTTCTGGGACGTCAAAACATATAATTCCGTCAGAATCTCGAGATCAAATTTTTTCACGATCACTGTACTTGACCTATAGTAAAGTAAAAATGGCAAATGAAAATAAAGAGGAAAGAAAAAAGTTCTAAAGGGTATAAAGGTAAAGGCAAACGTAGTCCATTATATTCGGGCACAAAGATTGTTCAGATTATAGGTAATCAAGTTCTGTTCTCCAACTTTAAAGAACTAGTTTGAGATTAATACATACCCACCTCAATTTTGAAACAGCTGAAAAATCTGAAAAAAAATAACTATTAGAACAAAAAAAAGATTATTAATAACATTAATAACAAAATGAATCTATTAATTCTTTTTTCTTTTATATATTCATCTACATGCCCCACCAGAAGGCATTACATTTATGACCATCTACAATAATACAATAATAATCCTCATTGTTTTTGACATATCAATAACAGTTTTACAATAATAATAAGAGGAAGTACGAAAAATAATACTATAATAATATAATGATCACCATACTAGATAATAATAAACATAATAATCATATTAATAACTATATAATCATAATAATATATATAACAGATTCAATAATATATCGACCGTTTGATAGAATAGGTGTGTTCTCTAATCGGGTCAATTACCCCGGTTCGGTCAATTTTCCAGGATAAAAAATCAAACTCTCGTTGCCTTAGGTAAGGCATGAGCCTAGGCTCATCACACCATACCTAGCCCCTTAATCACATAACTTACATAACACAGTAGAATAGAAGTAGCTATGTACATGTTGATAAGGACATCATAAAATACATACCTACATAACAACTACCATATAAGGCAATAAGGCAATATGCACATTATAAATAAAAAAAGTATAATGATACATGATTATATACATCACACCATACCTAGCCCCATAATCACACAACTTACATAACAGAATAGAATAGAAATAGCTATGAAAACGTTGACATACAGATCGTAAAACACATACCTACTTAACAACTATAAGGCAAAATAAACATTAGAACTAAAATAAGAATAATAATACATGATTATATACATCACAGAATATCTAGCCCTATAATCCATAAGTCACATAACACAGTAGAGCACATATAGCCATATAAATGTTGACATAGACATCATAAAACAGAGATCAATGAAGTCTTAAGTTCAGAAGAAGGTTTACTGTTGATCTTGATTTGTTAAAATGGCAACATTCATCTATTAATTCTTTGGACTATTGTGTGTGGACTATTTACCTGTAAATAAAATAATAGTTAAGGAACACAAGAAACCAGTTAAAAACTAAATCCAATGAATATTTGACAAAAAAATGTCAGATGATTGCTGTTGGGGGTACTCATTAAAAACTGAGTTACATTTTCAGTTATTTGAACTTGTATGATGTTAAAATGTGGCTTGAGAGGGGTTGGTTCGGGACCCCTCATTAACTATTCGGGGTTACCCTGATAGCGAACGGGTCGTACAGGGCCTTCCGCTATCCACCACCTGCGGACCCGCCTGGTAGCCACCCAAGCCCCAGGACCCCCCCTGACTAAATGTACCCCTCCCCCCCTGACTAACTTAAAGATAAACATCATAAAGTAGAATAGAAATAGCTATGTAAATGTTGACATATAGATAAAAAAACACATACATACTTAACAACTGTAAGATAAAATACAAATTACAAATAAAATAAGAATAATAATACATGACTATATACATCATACCATATATAAAAAGATTTCACATAAAAACGCGAAATAACAATCAATGATCAAACCATATATAGGTACCATATCCCATAAGTTACATTAAACAGTAGAATAGAAATAGCTATGTAAATGTTGACATAAAGATCATAAATACATACCTACTTAACAACTATAAGGCAAAATAAACATTATAACTAAAATAAGAATAATAATACATGAGTATATACTTTATACCATATCTAGCCCCATAATCATATAAGTTACATAAAAGAGTAGAATAGAAATAGCTATGTAAATGCTGACATAGATATCATAAAACACATACCTACTTAACAAGTAGAAGGCAAAATAAACATTATAAGTAAAATAAGAATAATAATACATGATTATATACATCACAGCATATCTAGCCCCATAATCACATAAGTTACACAAATGAGTAGAATAGAAATAACTATGTAAATGTTGACATGCAGATCATAAAACACATACCTACTTAACAACTTTATAGCAAAATACAAATTATAACTAAAATAAGATTAATCATATTTATTTATACACATTATTCTATTTCTACCCCCATAGTCATATTAATTACATAAAACAGTATAATATAAATAGTTATGTAAGAGTTGTCTTATAAATCATAGAACACATACCTATTTAGCAATTCCAAATTCAATGTTACCTCATAAAACAGAATTGAATATCAGGCTGTAATCATACGTCTTCATAATCCTCAAAAGGGTTTCCATTCCTTATCACTTGATTTTATTGGTAGAATAGAAGAGAAACAGCTATAAAATAGGGACTTAAATATCATTAAATTCAAATGTTATATGTTACCTCATACAGTAAAATTAAAAGAAGGTTGTAAACATGGATTTCCATATACCATATACCTGAAAACAGTTTTTACATGCAAAACAAACGACATGAAAATATACTTATGAAAATTTAAATTCATCATATTTATATAAATTAATATAAAATAAATTAATTAAAATTTAAATTTAATAAAAACATCTATAATTATAATACAACAACCATAACTTACCTCACACAGTAGAATACAACAAATAATAAAGTGATAACACCTCTTCATCACTTCAAATACGTTTCTATCCCTTGAAATCATATTAGTTGCACGGGAGAGTAGTTTACAAACATATAAGTCAATATAGACTTAAATATATCAAACACATATATTCAACATATATGAGGTACCTCACACATATACCTTTAATATAATTAAAGAAATATATAACCACATATCTTCCTACATATCAAGAGCGTTACTAGTGCCATAACATATGAGTTACACAAGAGAGTAGATAGAAACAGTAATACATATATAGATTTAAAAAAATGTAAAATACTTATGTATTGAACGACAAGTTACCTGCATAGTAGAATTACTAACTTTAGTAGTTCAGTAGATTAAAAACTTTAATCTAAAACACAGGCTAGTTTTCGGCTCACATTAGCCGTCATCAGGTAAAAAACAATAAACGAAAATGGCAAACAAAACAAATGCTACGGTACTAACAGCGGTTAATAACTAACTATGATGGAAATAACAAAATATGCGGAAGGGAGGGAGGAGTAAGTAGGAGGGCCTGTGTAGGCATGTAGGGCTGGACACTGAGCTCAACTACCTGTGCATCCCTACACTTACCTCTCTTCCTAACTTATAGTTTGTATCAAAATTTTTTGAACTAGGTATTACATTAAGGTCACTGTTTTGAATATAAAGCTTCCAAGACATCAGATTACATATCCTCGAAGCCCTTTACATCAATGACTGTAACCCTTGTTTAAATATTTAAAACAGTGATCTTAATGTAATACCTCGTTCAAAAAATTTAGATACGAACTATAAGTTAGGAAAGAGTGTAGGGATGCGCAGGTAGTTAGTTTGGTTCAGTGCCCTGCCCTGCATGCCTACACACACCTCCTACTTACTCCTCCCTCCCTTCCGCATATTTTATATCCATCCTAGTTAGTTGTTAACCGCTCTTAGTACCGTAGCATTTGTTTTGTTTACCGTTTTTACCTGATGATGGCTAATGTGAGCCGAAAGCTTGTGTATTATATATTCTTACGAAGATCTTCATATACCTGAAAAGCCTTTTCCTTGTTTCTAGGGTACAGGTTCTGAAACTGCTTGAAGTTGGGAAGCTCTTAATTCTAAAAATAGCTGAAAGCACACCGTATACAAATATTCGAGAAATATTTCAATTAAATCAAATACAATACGGTAAAAATAATCATCAAAAAATAAAGATAATGAAACTTACTTTCAGGTTGCTTATTCTTCTGCCCAGAGAAAAATAAACTTGATGAGCCTCGGCGTCTTCTTCAGTGTTTGGGGATAAAAAGTTTGATAGGGATAGGGAGGAGCTCGCATTTCTTTTTCAATTCACTGAAAAGTTTTTATGCCTAGCCTATTTTAACTAAATAATAATCTTGTTGGAAACTGTAGAATTTTTGCTCAGATTGGTGAACAAATGTCAACTCGCCATTCGTAAAACAAATTCGCTGAGGTGAGTAGCTCTTATTTAGAAGAAAATCGCTGATACTTATCAATCATTATAATGATGCGCTCAAAAATAGACGTATAATACCTATGGTGACTATGTTTTTATATTTGGAAATATTATTCTGAATCACTCAGGGACACATAAAACCTATAGACACATTTAATAGATTTAAACCCTAACAGATCACGATTGGTCTGGGAAGAACAGTGGAAGTGAGGGGTTTCGAACAGTGTATGATGTTGATTTTCTGTTTTGCTGTGTACTGTAAATGATTACATGCAATAAACACAAACATGCCCACTAACCTGTGTACAGGTATCCTTCCGTCTGTACCTGCAACATTATACACATGGTAATATTAACTCAATTGTAATATAAAATATCGTGGAATCTTTGTAAGTCATTGTTGTAACTAGTCATAATCAAATAATCCTGATACATGTCAAAGTAATATAATTAAAACATAAATCAGTTCAGCATATAAAGTATTTTTTTCTCGTTTTCTTCATTCAGAAACAGACCTATTCCTAATAATTTTATTCTTAGGTAACAACAGTTACAATGATATTACCGGAATATTTGCTAATCCCTCTTCTTAAAAAGATAGACATAAAATGGACGCATAAATTGGACATAACATAAATCTTCACAATATATACAAAGATGAGTATTGATATAAAATACCAAATGACATTTGCGTCAAGTGAAAAAGAGTAATTATTAATTACAATAGAATAATGCGACAGTGCATAGTCTACCATGTTCCATAACCAAGAGCAATCGCGAACTGGTTCAGTTAAATAAAAAAAACATGTATTTTGCATATAAATTTTATGATAATGACACTTATTTTAGGTTTGCTTCATATTGATGAATCAATAAGAAACAATTAACTAAATATAGGTAAAAAAAATTTGCTAATCCCTCTTCTTAAAAAGATAGATTTAAAATGGACGCATAAATTGGACATAACATAATATCTTGACATGTAGTATACAAAGAGTGAGTTTTGATATAAAATATCAAAGTGACATTATGGGTGTACAAGTGAAAAAGAGTAATTATTAATTACAATTATTACCTAATGCGACAGTGCATAGTCTACCTCATGTGCGTTAACCAAGAGCCATCGCGAACTGGTTCAGTTAATGACAAAACGTAATTACATGTACTGTTGCATATAAATTTATGATAAAGACATGTTATTTTAGGTTATGCAAATTCATATTGATGAATCAAATAAGAAAGCAATTTACTTAAAATAATAGGTAAAGAAAAATAATTAACTACCATTTAAATTTTAATTTATTGCCGTATAATTTAACATATATGGGTTGACATGTAGTTGAAATTATTGTTAAAAGAGTAGTTTTGACATAATTATCAAGAGACATTATGGGTGAACAAAAAAAAATTATTTTCATTATTACCTTGGCATTAAATTACCTCATTGCGTTAACGGCCATGTTTTTTTTGACAAAACGTAATTACAGACTGTTCAATATATAAAAAATGTTATTTTTTATCAATTTTTATGATAACAAAAAGAAGCAATTTACTTAAAAAAAGTAAAGAAAAAAATTAACTACCATTTAAATTTTAATTTATTCCGTATAATTTAACATATATGGGTTGACACGTAGTTAAAATTATTGTTAAAAGACTAGTGTTGACATAATTATCAAGTGACATTATCGGTGAAGGAAAAAAAAAGCAATATTACTTTGGGATTAAATTACCTCGTTGCATTGTCGGCCATGTTTATTTGACGAAAAGTAATCACATACGGTTTCAGTTCAATATATAAAAATTGTTTTTTTATCAATTTTTATGATAATAACACTTGTTTAACGTTTATTTGATATCGGTGAGTCAAAAAGAAGCAAATAACTTAAAAAAAGGTAAAGAAAAAAATTAATAACCATTTAAATTTTTATTTATTCCGTATAATTTAACATATATGGGTTGACACGAAGTTAAAATTATTGTTAAAAGACTAGTGTTGACATAATTATCAAGTGACATTATCGGTGAAGAAAAAAAAATGCAATATTACTTTGGCATTAAATTACCTCGTTGCATTGTCGGCCATGTTTATTTGACGAAAAGAAAACACATACGGTTTCAGTTCAATACATAAAAATTGTTTTTTTTTATCAAATTTTATGATAATAACACTTGTTTAACGTTTATTTGATATCGGTGAGTCAAAAAGAAGCAAATAACTTAAAAAAAGTAAAGAAAAAAATTAACAACCATTTAAATTTTAATTTATTCTGTATAATTTAACATATATGGGTTGACACGAAGTTAAAATTATTGTTAAAAGACTAGTGTTGACATAACTTATCAAGTGACATTATCGGTGAAGAAAAAAATTAATGCAACCATTTAAATTTGGCATCGTTGCATTGTCGGCCATGTTTAATTTGACGAAAAGAAAACATATACGGTTTGACACGTTCAATACAAAAATTTTTGTTTTTATCAAATTTTAGCGTTGACATAACACTTGTTTAACGTTATTTGATATGGGTGAGTCAAAAAAGAATTGTCACAATACCTTAAAAAAAGTAAAGAAAAATAATTGAACTACCATTTAAATTCTTAATTTATTCTGTATAATTTAACATATATGGGTTGGCACATAGTTAAAATTATTGTTAAAAGACTAGCGTTGACATAAATATCAAATGACATTATTGATGAACAAAGAAAAATTGTTATATTACCTGGGCATAGAGCCTCAGTGAACGTTCCTCCATGTTCCATTGATGAAGAGCAGCAGTCGACTGACTGGTTCTGACCTGCAAGGAACTTTAGGGAGTCCAGAAGTTCACTTACGCAGTCCTAGAACAGATGGCCAACCCCATGACGACTAGGTATTTACTTCAATAAATAACCAAACAAATTTGTTAAATGTTTCATTTTATTGATAGTTTTTCTTTACACGGTTCAGTGATAAATTTTATGCTTATTGCTAATGGTTTACATCAATAAAGAATTGAGAATAACAGTTGATATTTAAAATACAACACTGTTTTGACAAAACTTCGAAAAATAAGTTATTACTAAACGATTTAACAATAGATTAGGGAATAGTATTTTACTTCACTATAAATAAAATCTACTGACAATAAAATATGATTTGAAAATTTCATTGTCTTGATATCTGAGTGGGTGTGGGTGGGAATGATTCCTACAGTTTGACACAAAAATAATAAATTCATTATATGCATAATTCCACATGATATAATAATACATAGCTTTTTGTCAACATCGAATCATGAAAAGGTACTTCATGGTAATTTATGACAAACACAAATCATTGTTTCTTGTTTTTTGGAGAACAAATAAACTGAAATTTTGCACATACATCATCACAGTATGAAGATCAATAAAAAGTAAATTTCGTTTTGGATACTAGGAATACAAAGAAAGACAAATAACAACTTCTTTCTCCTGTTACTTGTCAGAATCACAATTTCAAATAATAATCATTACTTTATATAAAAAAAAAAGAACAAGAATCAAATCAGCATTTGAAGCAAAATAAAAAAAATGAGGTGGCATTTCATTTATTAAACATATTAAATTTGAAAATACATTAAAATAGAAATGTGTACATAATACATTTAACTGCCTTCCATGGACTACATGCATAGGCTCTTCTTCTTATAATTGTTGATCTAATTCCTAATAATGGACATTTAGACGAGTAACTTTTGATTACTTAATATAAAAATGTATACTATCGAAATAATTTCACTAAATGAAGCACAGCAAAAAGAAATATTGTACAATGTATAATTTGTTCCAACGTAAAATAACTGAAGTAGTATGCACTTAACAATACTGTGAGCTAATATATTATTGAATTAATTTATAATCAATTTAATTAATTAATTATTAACCTTCACAATAAGTTATATTGCAAGGGACCTCATTTGAAGGTGTAACAATAACAGTTATACCTTCAGTGAATAACTGAAGTAAGTTATACCTTCTAAATTTACAATGAATGTAATTAATATTATATATTTTTGAGGAGATTTAGTCAAAATATGCTTCATATATACATATACAGTGCTTAATACTATATTATTTATGAAGATGAACATTTACATTCTTAATATGATATGTATCAAAGATATTCTGTTTAATTAATGCTACTAAATTATCAGAAGTATAACTTTTATAATTAATTTAAATAACTTAATGGAAATACTATTTTTTCATTCATCTTAAATTATAGTAATTGTAAAAATTAATTAAGTAACAATATTTCAATTAGTTTAGGATATTTCTGATTAATAGTAATTTATAATTGATCTTAAGTAATAATATTCAGAAGCAAATATGTACTTTGAATAAAGTAGGTAATTCTTCTTCATAAATAATCGATAATAAGCATTTTAAATCTTTCTTAACATTATGTTTAATCCACAAGATTTCATTTTAGTAATACGCTCCAAAATTGTTAACCAAAAAGAATGCTAATTTAAAATTCAACCCATCATATTCATTGAAAGCAATCATTAACTAATCATCTGATTATTTGCATTTGCCATTAATATTAAACTATTTAAGTACAATAATAATGCAGAAGTAAGTAAAGACAAAAATTGTACTTACTGTTTGAAGTTATCATTATTATATGAAATATCACGTTGAGTGAATAAACTTCTAAATTATGAGAACTTTATTTAAAGATACTCCCGAAAGCATAACACTTTAGTGTGGTATAAGGGTGACATTTTTACTTTGTTTATAGCTTGCTTAAAGTAAAAATTACTTTCATATTACAGTTGTTTGTTTAGATGTTTCTTTGAGAAACATTTGGTTTGGTACATGCTCAACTGTAATATAATTAAGTATATTGTCAAAATCATTAATAATCAATTTAACTAAATGATTTTTTCAAATATGGTAGGCTTCATTTTACAATTTTTACAGTACTCTTTACGGTAAGACGGCTACGTTGATAATAATAATTATGACGACGTTCCATCATTAGACTATTATGTTACGACTGAAGAATCAGTAACGTCATGCATATGAAACATTTTAGTTATATATATTATTGATTTTAGTATAAGTGGGCAGCAGGTCTTCTTGGAGATAGATGGAATTAAAATATGCAGCAGCCTCTGCATTAACAACCTTTCTACTGATAGCCTCTATTTTCTCACAATCATCCGTTGCTCTAGAGGTAATTTCCAAATATAATTGGCCAGAGACATGTGAACACACAAGCAAAACTACTGATTAAAATCAGTAGTATTATATCTAAACGACTATATTAAAATCATAATACACTAAAAAGAAACAAGCTTTCGACATACATTGATCATATTCAGGTTAAAAATATTTATAATATTTATAACAAATGAATAAATGAGCCTTTAACACTAAACAAAACAAGTATAACAGAAAATAAAACAGGAGAAAATACGGTATGTGAAAGCAAAATAAAAGATAGTAGGTTATAGCAGGGTTGTAATAACATTCAGGTTGGACCTTCAGTTGTTGCCAACCCTACTAGATTCAAGTTCTCTAACAAATTTGTGTTTTCAAACGTGGTGCTACTTGGTATAACATTAAATTCATAATTTTAGATGTTAATTCTGGGATTAATATCTTTAATGTGTAGGGCTTCCAAGATGGCTAATCGATCCTTGTCATTGTTCTATTGAAGTGCTACAGTTCCTTTGACTAACATGCCTCTTGTGAGCTTGATACCATGGACTTCCTTTCCATGTTTTTTGCTCCTGTTGAGAGATGCATGGTCAAAAGTCTTGAGAGCTTCGTTGCAGTCGTCCCAATATACCTAGAATTTAGGGTTGCACAGTCCCCTGTTGAACATGAGTACTGGTATATTAGATGACTGTGTTGAAGCTCTGGGATGCCGACTTATTTGGTTTATTTGAAATCACAAGGTCACTGGTCTTCTTATTTTTATAAAATATTCTTTAGTTTCGTTAGTGGGCTTTACGTTGTCTTTTATGAATTTGTGTAGGGCTCTTTCGTCTTGTTTATATTCACTATGCATGTATGCACGATAGTAGAGTATAAGGGGCTCACCAGAGGTTGGAGGCTCTACTTTACTATTGTACCATTTATCTAAAAATGACTTTATTGTTTTCGTGACTTCAGCGTTGGAGTATCCATTGTTTATAAGTACCTGTGTTGAGTTTTCTATTTCTTGATGTACTAAGGTCCAGTCACTGCAGTGGGTGAATGCCCCTTTTATGTATGCGTTAATCGTGGATTTCCTGTATTTTTCTGGCCATTCGCTCCTTTCATTCAAGCAAAGTCCGGGGTTCGATGGCTTTCTATAAATACTAGTATTAAAATGCTGGGGGTTTTGTTGGATGAGGACGTCTAAGAACGGCAGCTGTCTCTCTACACTGCTTTCTGTTGTTAATTTAAGCCCTGAGACTTCTTCCAATAGGAAGTGCAGCTGTACAATCTCCGCTTTCCTATCCGCCAAAACGAAGATATCATCGATATATCTAGGGTAGATAGCTGGCTTTTTTGTCCTCTGGAATATTGCTTTCTCCACACACCCCATATAAAAGTTAGCAAACAAAACCCCTAGTAGAGAGCCCATAGCAACTCCATCAACTTGTTTATACATTTTACCCTGAGGTATACAAAGGGGGCTTCTTTAGTGCAGAGTTCAAGGAGAGACTTAAGGGGGTTTCTCAGCATATTTATTTTAGGCTGGCTGTCCTGAGGATAAACTTCTTCTAAGATGTACTGGATGGCCCTGTCCACTGGTACGTTGGTAAACAAGGCTTCTACATCGAGTGACGCTATAATTGAGACTTTCACCAGGTCAAGAAAGTCTGTTGACGAGGAAAGACTAAAGGCATTAGGGATGACCTTCCAGTCTCTTTAGTAGCGACTGGCAAACACCCTACCATCGACCTTGAGAAACTCTAGCAAGCTACGAGTATCATGTCCGGCTACAACAGACACGCTTCCGTAAGTTTCTGTTTTTTTTTTAAACAAAAACTAGAATTAGGATAAGTACAAGAATAAAAATGATTCGTCACGGTTAAAATAAACGTCAAACACAAACTAAAAACAAACTTCTCATATTATTCTACATTCTTTGATAAATTAGGAATTTGAAACATGTCAACTTGGAAAAGATATTATAAATCTAGATTAGGGTTCTTAACCTTTTTTTATCCATGGACCTTTTTTCCCTTCTTTTGTTCTTGGTGAACCATTTCATACCTATTGGACATAAGAACAATTTTCTATTTTTCAATAATACAAATTTTAATTTTAATGTTTCAACTATCAAAGAAATAGTATATAATTAAGTTTTATTATTAAATTAAAACTAATTTAATACAAATAAACTATTCCACAATTATAATAATAATAATGATGGTCATAATAATACCTAGCAATAATAATAATCATAATTATGTTGGTATAATTACAATAGCACAATATTTCTTCTGAAGAGAACATTTACTTTAGTTATGATCCCTTTGTAAATAGCTTACAATATATTGTGTAGACTTTAGATCAGGGGTCCAATTTGTCACAATGTCATACCCTCAACCCCTCTTGTTCCTAAGACTATCTTTTTCAAAAGTGTATTCTAAATAATGTGAAAATATTACAAAAAGTCGCTTCATTTTGTCTTTATTAGCATATATATTTACAACTTTACATGGACTATGTTCATAAACGTGGAAAGCTTTCCTTACTCTGTAAACTTACAGTGATCACAATTCACCCTCTGAAAACTTAAAATTCAACTCTAGTGGTGAATTTTACCTCCCATTGAAAGCCCTTGCTCTAGATGAGTTAGATTTGTGTGGCTAACATGGCCAATATACAAGCGTCAGCACTGGGTCTGCCGCCTCCAACCCATCGCCCAACCTTCAGCAGAACTATGTCCGTCCTCAACAACCTCAACTTTTGCATTACTCCTCTGTGACGCAGTACCCGGCCAGTACCAGCTACCTGCAACCACAGCCTTATTACCAACCTCAGCCCTACTACCAACCTTAACCTCAACCTATAAAAACTGTTTCTTTATCCTCGATTAAGGGATTTTGATATTTTTACTTTACAAAGTAAGTATAGTGATCGTGAAAAAATTCGATCTCGAGATTTTGACGGAATTAGACGCTTTGAGGTCCCAGAAGTCGTTTATGATGTTTTTTCGATGATATCCCGTTTGTGTGTGTGTGTGTGTGTGTGTGTGTGTGTGTGTGTGTTGGGTGGGTGAGTGTGTTAGCATTGCTTGTTACCACTCTACGGTCCAGAATCTTTGATGGATCAAGTTGGTATTTTACACAAAAATGGGACTTATAGTGTAGATGATCCTTATAGTTTGGGAAGAATTATGCATGACGGGAAAGTCATTTTTTTTGCCAAAAACAGGTTTTTAGAAAACATTTTTTTCTCTTAAATTGCTAACTCTAGAGTTTTGAAATTTTAGCATTATCTTTGACGTAACAAATGCAATAAACGGAAATATATTCAGAATTTTAAAACACAAAAAATTTTTTTTTAATAAAATGTAAACATTTTTACTTATAATTCAATATCAAAGCTCCTGAGAACGATACCAACCATAGCGTTTGACGAATCAAAATGAAACTGTGCCTATAAATAGAACATTATGTGGAGAACGAGATGGATAATTTTTTTTCAAAATTACATTCTTCAAAGGGGCGTTCCAGTATGATTTCTGTTTTCAGAAAATTGTTTTTTACGTTAAACGGCTCATTAAAAAATCATATAAATTTGACCAAAAATGAAACAAAAATTAGCAATTTATAAAAGAAAATTCATGAAATTTCAATCACGGCAATAAAGCTATAAAAACTATTTGTTTATCCTAAACTAAGGATCACCTGCTATATTGTCGAATTTTTGATATTTTTTTACATTGTTTACATTGACTTCGAAATTTGAGCGAATCCACTGAGATAAAATTGATGTTTATAATGGAAAAAATTAAATGATTTATTGACTTATATGAGATATAAGAGGAATAATATTAATACAAGAAAAAAATTACCGCCAATTAACATAAATTTTCTTTGTCTTGCATGGTATGATGGATTTGATGACAAAATGCTTTAATAAATCTACATATAGCACTCTTGAACAAAACTGAATATCAGTTGTAATTACTTTATCTATGTGAATTGTAGTATCTTTCCGTGATATTGAAATGTGACTAATGGACTCTTTCCTCAAGAAAGAGGATTTATGTTTGTAGACAAATATCGAGTTTTTTCACTATTCTAGTTTAATAGTTCATACTTATTATTTTCAAAAATTAGAAGCTCCCAACTATAAAAGTTTTTAAATTATACTGAATAGCTGGCTTTGGCTTTGATTTGAGTATGTAAACTGGCTTATTACTAATATATTTTTTCTCAATATACATTCATAGTAACCTTATAACAGAGTACAGCAGACAGGAATAATTTTTTAATTATTCTTATTTTCTGTACATAGTACAGTTGAGTATAGATATTTCTTAAATAAATAACTGTACAAGTCAACTGCTAAAATTGTTGAATATCATGAAAATAATTTTTATTTTAATAAAGCAATAAATAAAACAAAACTGGGCCATTATTCTCCAGTAAAAGGTTATGCTTCCGGGAGTGTCTTTAATTAAAGTTCTAATAATTTAGTTTATTCACTCAACTTGATATTTCATACAGTCATAACTTGAAACAGTAAGTACGATTTTCATTTTAACTTATTTGTGCAATATCATAAGTACTTAAACAGTTTAATATTATCGGCATGTGCAAATAATTAGATGACTACTTAATGATTACGTTCAATGAATTTGATAGGTTGACTTTTAAATCAGCATTCTTTTTGGTTAACACATTTTGTATCTTTATGCTAAAGTAAACCTTTGTGGATTAGACATAATGTTAAAAAAGATTTAAAATGCTTATTATGGTTTATTTATGAAGTATAATTATTTATTTATTAATGGTACATGTTTGCTACAGAATATTTCACAATACACCTATTTACTTCGAAATATGCTAAACTAATTAAAATATTGTTGCTTAATTTATTTTTTACAATTACTATAATTTAAGATGAATGAAGAAATAATAATTCCATTGAGTTATTAAAATGAATTGTAAAAGTTCTACTTCTTATAATTTAGTGTCATTAAGAAAATAGAATATTTTTTATATATGTCATATTAAAGATGTACATGTTCATACGTCATAAATAATCCAGTATTAATCATTGTACATTGTATATATGAAACATATTTCAACGTAGACTCCCTAAAAATAAGATTATGTTAATTAAACATTCATTAAGAAGGTACATTAAGAAAGTGTAAGTTACTTAAGTTATTGATGAGAAGTAAATTTCATATTACGATTGTAATTTAAAAAGAAAGATAATTATTTTTGTAATGGGTCCTGATACAATTAATAGTATTGAGCACTGTTTAAAAATGACCACTCCAAACTTTTTTTTCAATAGCTTTAAATATTGATTACATTTTCATCACAACCAGTGAAATGCTTGTAGGCATTTATTAGAATGAATTAATTGAAATATGAACTGTTGTGTTGCTCCTACAAATGAGGTCCTTGCAATACAACTTATTTTAAAGGTTTAAAAATCCTTCTATTGGCAGACTTTGAATATGAATTGCAAACATTTTTCCAAAATTTATAATTATTCAGTACACTCTCTTTATAATTTGAATAAAGAAGACACCCACATTATACTAATCAGTTAATTAAATTGATTATCAATGAATTCGATAATATATTTACTCACAGTACTGTTGAGTGCATAGTACTTCAGTTATTTTTATGTTGTGCACAAATTATACTTTGTATAGTATTTCTGTTTACAGTCTTTCATTTAGTGAGATTATTTCTATAGTATAATCTTTTATATTAAGTAATCAAAAGCTAGTTGTCTAAATTTTCATACTTAGGAATTATATTAATGATTATGGGAAGGATAGCATATGCATGTAGTCCATGGAAGGCAGTCAAATGTAATATGCACACATGTTTTATTTTAAGATATTTACAAATTTAATTGTTTCATGAAAGTTATTCCTGGAAGTTATTTAAAAAAATGTTTTATTTTAAATCATAACTATTATTCTCAATTCCTTATTAATGTAAACCATATAGTAATAAGAATAAAATTTATCACTAAAGAATGTAAAAAGAAAACTTTCAAACGAAATAACTATCAAGAAAATTTCAATTTTTATGAAACATTTAACAAATTTGTTTGATTTTATAATGAAGTAAAAAGAAGTCATAATGGGGTTGGCCACTCTGTTCTAGGACTGTGTTAGTGAACTCTTGGACTCCCTAAAGTTCTTTGCATGCCAGAGCTGGTCTCCCAACTTCCCTTCATCAATGAATCATGGAGGAAAATGCACTGTGGCTTATGCCAAGGTAATTCAACAATTTTTCTTTGTTCACACATAATGTCTCTTGATATTTTCAGTTAACACTAGTCTTTTAACTATATGTCAAAATATATGTAATAAATTAAAATTTAAATGGTAGTTGATTTTCTGCTTTACTTGTATTAAAATAATTGCTTCTTTTTGATTCACTGATACAAAAGAAACTTAGAATACGTGCTATTATCATAAATGGCGATATAAAAATACATTTTTTCTATATTGAAGTGCACTATTACTTTTCGTCAAAAAAACATGGCCGACAATGCACCCAGGTACTATAATGGGAAAGTAATACTAACAAATTTTTTTTCGTTCCAAGATAATAGCACTTCATTTTTATGCCAACAGTATTCTTTTAACTATAATTTAACTATGTTTCAACACATATGTTGAATTTAGTGCAATAAATAAAAATTTAAATGATAGTTTATTTTCTGGTTTACTTATATTAAAATAATTGCTTTTTTTTTATTGACCGATATGAAACACACATGAAATATGGTTCTTATCATAAATTTTGATATAAAAAATACATTTTTTTATTTATTGGACTGAATCAATAGAACATGGCCGACAATGCACCGAGTTAATATAATGCGAAGTTAATATTAACAATTTTTTTTTCCATTAATAGTTATTAGGGTATAAGAGGTTTGTTTGTAAATGAAGAAAACGAGAAGAGTTACTTTATGTTTGACATATACCAGAATTATTTGATTACGACTAGTCACAACCATGGCTGACAAAGATTCCACCCTATTTTGTATTACCATTGAGGTAATGTTAACATGCGTGTATTGTTGCAGGTACAGACGAAAGGATACCTGTACACAGGTTAGTGAGCATGTTATGTGTTTATGCATGTAATAATTTCAGGTTTATGTGTTCAGTTTATTACAGTACCCAGCAAAGCACACTCAATGTCTTACACTGTTTGAAACCGTCTTACTTCCACTGTTCTTCCCAGACAGATCGTAATCTGCTAGTTCTCTATAGAGATTCTATCTATAGTATCTACAGTGATTCCCAAGGGTGTCTATAGGATTTCTAGGTGCCTCTCAGTGATTCAAATAATATATCCAGACATAAAAACGTAGTCACCATACCTCATCTTACAAATTGCATCTCTTTTTGTGAACACAACATTATTATTAGTGATAAGTAATAGAAATTTTCTTCTTAAGAAGACCGATTTATCTCAAATATATTTTATATGCAACGAATATATTCTACCAATTTCGAGATTACTTTTGTTCACCACTCTGAGCAAAAATTTTACAATTTGCAACAACATTATTCCCTAGTCAAAACATGGAAGACATAAAAACACTTCAATGGATTGAAGAAGAAATTCAAGGTCCTCCCTATCCCTATGAAACGTTTTAGCTCCAAACACTGAAGAAGACGCCAAGGCTCACCAAGTTTATATTTCCCTGGGCAGAAGAAGAAACAAACTGAAAGTAAGTAAGTCTCATTTTCTTTATTTTTTAATGATTATTTTTATCGTATTGTATTTGATGTAATTAAAATATTTCTCGGAGATTTGTATACAGTGTGTTTCAGCTATTTGTAGAATTAAGAGCTCCCTAACTTCAAGCAGCTTCAGAACCACTACCCTAGAAATATGACAAAGATTTTACAGGTATATGAAGATGTCTGATTATTCATATTGTAATTCTACCATGTAGGTAACTTATCGTTGAATGCATAGGTGTTTACATTTTTTTAAATTTCTATATGCATTACTGTTTCAATCTACTCTCTTGTGTAACTCATATGTTTTGGGGAGTAGAAACGTATTTGAAGTGATAAAGAGGTGTTGATCACATTCTTACTGTTTTATACTACTGTATAAAGTAAGTTATATTTCTTATATACAACAGATGTTTTATTAACTATAAATTTTGTTTTCATGAGTATTTCCATTCTACATGTTCATGTCATTTGCAGGTAGAAACACTTTTGAGGTATCTGGAGATGTATACCTACATTTTATTTTAATTTTACTCTGTGAGGTAACTTGTGTTGAATAGAATAGCTTATCTATAATATTTAAATGTTTATTTTATAGCTGTTTCTCTTCCACTCAACCAATTAAATCAATTGATAAAGGAATAGAAACCTTTTTGAGAATTCTGAAGAGGTATGACAACACCTGATATTTAATTATGTTTTTTAAGGTAACATTTAACTTAGAGTTGTTAAATAGGTATGTTTTCTATAATCAATAAGTCAACTTTTACATAGCTATGTCTATTCTACTCTTTCATGAACTTATTATTAAATTATTATTATTATGAAAGCAATGAACCCTTTATTACTTTACTACATTAATTTATCCTTATCATTCTACAAAAGAGGCTGGGAGTACTACTCAAACATATAAGCAATCTATATGGGGTATGGCAGGCACCAATTCTGTTGTGAAGAAAGGGAATAGATATCTCCTTCTGCTTTAAAAAGTATAAAAAACCTACATCTTCATCCACTAGCTCTTAGTCCATCACTGCATCCAGCTGTGAGTGAAACAGCATTACTTGGTTTTGACTTCTTTTGTGGAGAAGTTATGCATTCAGACAGAGGACCAGTATCTTGCTCTTGGTAACGAATGCTTTCCAAATAAAAACCAGATGGACGAAGTATTGAAATCAGATTTCACAAACAGATGGTCGGTTTTCTACAATGCTGTAAGTTGGCCATCGTAAATGGTTTTTTATTTTTAAGTGGTTAGTAAGTACTTTTTACCTGCAGGTACTGTCTGTTTTAATTAAATTAAAAGAATACCGATCTGGGTTAACTCTTTTAAACAGTATTTTCATTTTAAACAGAGCAGATAAGATCTACAGTGAAGTTAAAAATTGATGCATACTGCAGAGTTCTTAGTGAATTCTTGTATAATGTATATTGTGAAAATACAACCCGCCAAAACCAATTCATGTAATATTGTAATTAGCGAATAGAACGTTAGTAAATTAAAAAAAAAATCTGTAGTAGATCAATGTAAATGATTATATTGGCTTTTATTTCACTGAAAGCTCCTATCAGATGGTAAACCGTTGTTAAACCTGCCTTTTCATTATATACTAACTTATAGTCAAATATAAAATCCAAAATGGTCCACTCTCAATGCTACTGTATTATTTTATTTTATTTTTATTATTTGAGGCTGACTATAGCACTGCGTCTTAAAAAAAAACTATTGTACTTCCCCTCTTCTGACTAAAGTACCCCAGCAGTTAGCTTCAACGCCTCCAAGAAGCTCAGCACTTTTGCTGGTTCCAGCGGTTAAAGTTTTTCTATGGTTTGTTGAGTGTCCCGAAGCAACTGCCTCTCTGCAAGAAAGTTGCCTTACAAGTTATCAGCAGGTGCAACGGAGTCTCACAAACCATCATTGATAATTTTCATTCAAGCTCCCTATGTTTCGGGAGAAAGTACTTCCTTTCTCCTTCTTCGGGTCCTCAGGTGCACTTGTGGGAGGTTCCCATTAGTTAGCGCTTTTGGACCCTCTGCGCTTCCGGAGGATAGTCTCCAGATTTCCTTCTCCTTACAGGGGAAAATCCCTGAAGCTCTATCGGTGGTATTTTGTCTGCTCCGTCAGAGCACCGCATACCGGAGTAAGGTTATTTACTCAAGGGGGTTGCCTGGTGCCCTTGAGGCTCTGTTCATAATACAGAAACCCCTGTATCATCCATCCTTCGGCACGGATTGCATAAAACCTTAGATTGGGGCTGGGATAAAAGGAGGGGATTTGGGGATTAGGAAGGATGGGAAAGGAAGGTGGTCAGGCCCAGGCCCTGATCACCTTTCCTCCTCTTTCGTTTGCTCCTGTATATAGCAGCTGTTAACAGGGTAGCCTCGTGGAGGCCAAAAGTCGGAGTTGAGTGTTAGAGGCTATTAGAGGCGCTTAATCACTCCATTACTACCCCATGCTACTGTAAGTATTTGCATATTCTTAGTACTACAGAGATTACAGAGAGGTACTTATAAGCACCCACATTATCAGGGAGGTTACAGAGAGGTACTTATAAGCACCTACATTATCAGGAATAAGGAACCATCAAATCACTAAATTTTTTTTTAAACTTGAACTACATTTTGTTAATGATAATGAAAATGTAATTGTAATGTTTGTTTGGAGTATTTAGGGAAATATTGGGAAGTATGTTTTATTGAAGACTATGATTCTAAAATTAATGAAATTAAACTAGTAACCTGAGCATCAGCATTCATTTTAATATTATGATTCAACAAAGACATTGCCAGCCATAAAGGAAAAGAAACCATAACTAATACTTTAACTTGTAGCATTCATTGAAATGTTTGAACGAGATACTAACTTCACAATAAATTAAAACCAAATATTATGAATAATTGTTTCATTTGATTGAATTTTTATTAAGTTAAATTTATTTTAAATTATTAGAAGTGATTGTATATATTTTTAAATTAATGTCTTAAATTAGCAATTATTCATACTTAAGTTGGTAATTTATTTTCATTATTATTTTCCTTTTCTAATAAATTACTTAATCAAAGTTTTCTTATCTTGAACAGTTATATTCTATACTATTTTTCTTTATCCATGTTTGGTCCAGCCAAACCTTGATAAAGACCTGGACCAATTCTTGATAAACAAATATAGGGTATAAATTATTTATATAAAACTGAGATTTTAACAAACTTGAGGCATGCATATATTGGTGGAAATTTGTAGTCTGTTTTAGTGTTAGTTATATTATACTTAGCAATTAGTAAAAAATACATTGAATTTTAGGATTTCTCACTTGGTATAACTTGTAAAGTGATTAATAAATTTTGAAAATGTACATACACTTGCAAATATCCTAAAAAATATCAATAATGGCCTCAGAGGATTACAAAATGTGTAAATCTGTCAAAATCTCAAAATGATTTTTTCTATATGTTTATACATAAAAGAAAATAGGTTCTTTATAGTATATAAAAAAAAATTGTTTTGTTATATGACTATAACTTCAGAGGTTATTTAAAAGTAAACCATTCATAATGATATATACTTTACAGTTGAATTAACAAGCCATGATCAATTCAGTAAATATGTACTGATCATTTTAAATTAATTTTTAAAACACCAGATTTCATAATAGGAATAACGAGAGTGCACGATAATAGGAATAACGAGAGAGTATTGGAAATACAATAATTTAAAAGTAAGATTGGACCATGTTTTTTCACTGTTTTTATTTTCAGAAATACAATCAAATGTTAAGTCTTGTTTAATCAAAATTGTTAATTGATTTTGTTATTTAGACTAAATTAAAAATCTTAAGTTTTACTTTATCTCATTCTTTTGGGTATTCATTATAAACTTTATAATGAAACGTATGATTTTCACTGTAACTAACTCCAAACTGCATAGATTAACACTGGATTAGTTATAAGAGAATAATAATTAAATTATACTATGTATATTATAAGTAAGTTATAATAACAGTCATATGTAACACTTAGGTTAAACATTTTTAAAATTTATAAAAAGTGCTTGTAAATTTTTCAAGGAATTTATGTTACCTTTTAAGCCACCAATCTTTTGAAACTTAAAACAATAGTTAGATGGTACAGGGGTAGATTTTTAGCCCATGACAACTTACATAATTAATGGCCACAAGGTTAGAGTATCAGTTTTATTTTTTTTTCAATCTCAATATTATGGTGAATTCTTAACACATAACACTGCATAAGAATATTACCAAAATATTGACGGTGTATTTTCTCATAAATGTTAAATTAATCAGAAAATATATTTATTCATTAACATAATAAGGCTTGTGGACAGTGCTGCTGAGACGGATGTTTTTTAAAGTACTCAGATCTTCATGATTTTGAGTATTTCGTATAATTTAAAAAGTTAATTTTTATATAAAAAACCATAAAAGCATTTCTGAAGTTAACAAATATCCCTAGAAAATTCCATATATATTGAAAATGATTAAATAACTAAAGTTACAACGTTTTAATGATGAAGGATTTTGATTGGAGGATAATGCTGGTGTGACGTTTACTCTCGACCAATACAACCTGACGAAAACAACAACAAACCAACAGTTGAACTGCGTATCATGGGTATATACGTATTCGTCTTATATTAGGAATTATTCTTATCTCAGCTTTAGTAGCGCATTAAATTCAGTTTCAAATAATAAGTGAATGGTGTTTGAAACATGACAACCACGCCAACATCTATTCCTGATGATAACCTTGGTGGTATGTAGAAATATTTCAGTATCGTTTAATTGTTGTGTATGTTCCTGGAACATAATCTCTTTGCAGTGATCGTATTTAATGCATTTTTAAATTTTAGCTCGGCAAATAATTGATATTATTTTAAAATGGATTATAAAATAAGTAGAATTTATTGTATAAAACAACTGCTGTTATGTTTGATTCATCTTACAACTCCTTTCTTAATACTATATTGTCATAAGCATATGGCATTTGTAAATGTATATGAAAAATTAAATGAAACTTTGTATTCAACAGTTTAAAAAGCTTAAAAAGTTGTTTTTTAAATTTCTTTCCATATGTCATATAAGGTAAAGCATTTTCCTGTGACAGTTATTTTTGAAGTAAAGTAAAAGCAGTAAATGAAATAATTAATAGCATGTAGGAAATTATATAGCTCGTCACAAGTCCAAAATTAATTACCTTTAGTGAAAGTACGCATTTGCTAATTTTAGTGTCTGTTGAAATAGCGTTATTTATTTATGACTGGTTGAACGTATATCAAACAGAACTTTATAAAATCATTATATTTGTGTTTAGTTTCGATTATTTTAGTTACACTGTATTTATTACTTTATTTAATGATTGCACAATTTATTCTACTCTGAACTCCATTGTCTGTACCAATAAAAGACGTTATTAAAAATTCGTTTTAGGAACATAATATTAAATATTTGGCCTGCAATTTGGAATTCTAAATACATTTTTGCCTGGATGTAATATGATCTGTAATATTTTTTAATTTCTATTATTGGCAAGTGAATTAATTATAATAATATTCTTAAGTTTTACTATAATCCGAAGACCTCTTAAGAGTGTTGCTGTTTTATTTATAGTAAACTTATACTAATATGTGTGAAAATAACACCGTTTATTTATTTTTAACAATATTGAATTAATATAATAGTTTTTTTGTGTTTTTACAATTATTACCAATAACCACTTATCTGGAATTATACAACCTGATTACAATCCTGTTAAGTTGTCAAAATACACTTAATGATAAAAAAAAAAAAGTATACAACTGTTGAATGAGGGGGAGTCATTTAGAAAATAGTACTTTAGTTTGACGAGAATAACTAAAGTTCATCGGATTCCTTATGAAGACATAGTTTCTCAATAAATTCATAACCCTTTTGTTGTTAGTCTCATATATTTAAAATGCCCTTCGACTTGTTTAATTTTAATTTCATCTATGTTTCTTTTTTTTATTTAGTTATGTTATAACGATCGAAAGAATGTAAAACTTATAGAGTGATGAGTGTTTATTGGGACATTTCTGAAGATAAACTGTAGACACAATCTGCAGTATAGTATTATTTTCAAATTACATTTGTTATATCATTGTTATCAAAACAGAATTGTGCCAACAAGTCTTTTAACCGCTTTCAGAAGAAGTCCAGTCTTTAAATTGAACCACGAAATAGTTTTATTGAACGGAGCTTTAAATATTTAAAACAATAAAACATCCAGCTAAAGATGAAAAAAAAATTGGACTTGCTCCTACTGTTAATTTAGTGAACATTTTTGACCGTTGTTTTCCACAGTACATTGAAAAATTAAATAAGTAAACTGGATTTTATTGATTTTGTAATAGTAAATTTTAATTATCTAAGCGTCTCTAGTGTATCTAGATCATGGTAGAAGAGGTTTAAAGCTGTACTTCGCATATATATATATAAACTAGAATTTAAAAAAGAACACATAGAAAGGAAACCACTGAACTCACTACTATATTTCGATGTCCTCGTCTTCAGGAAAAGAAGTGAATCGCTCCAAAGGCTGATAACGACTGTTATATATATATAAAACATATGAAAAACACCGTCAAAGTTTACTTCAATCTTTGAAGACTTCGACAACCTTCCGTGATGTAAGTTTTGGTTTTCCTATCAAAAGCAAAGGAGATCTCTTCCTGATGACGACAGATATATATTGACGAATATTCGTCATTGATTTTCTTGGTCTGATTGTATATATTTGATTCAAAGTTAGTAAAAATTGGGATACAAATAAGATGAATTATTCGAATCGAACTAGGACAACCAGGATCATTTATTAGTGACGACCAAATTTATAACGTAATTGTAACTGCCCATGGATTATCATAATTGTCTTCATAGTTATATCAATTATAATTGGAGGATTTGGAAATTGAATGGTACCGCTAATAATTGGGTCACCAGATGTAACATTCCCCCAAATAAATAACATAAGATTCTGATTATTACCCTTATCTATTACAGCTTCTTCTGTCAAGAAGGAGCAGGAATAAACTGAACAGTTTATCCTCCTTTATCAAGAAACGTAGCACATAGAGGAGCCTCAGTTATTTTTTCACTCCATTTAGCAGGTGTATCATCAATCCTAGGTGCCGTAAACTTCATCTCAACTACTATTAATATACGAAGAACAGGAATAACAGCAGAAAAAATTCCACTGTTTGTATGATCAGTTGTAATTACCGCAGGATTGCTTTTTTTATCTTTACCGGTTTTAGTGGGAGCAATTACAATGCTATTAACTGACCGAAACCATCGGTACATCATTTTTTGACTCAACGGGAGAAGGGGACCCAATCTTATACCAGCATTTATTTTGATTTTTCGGGTACCCTGAAATTTATTTATGTATGTAGTTTTTAGGAGAGCGGAAGGAGGGAAACAGTCAACAACATTCTAGCTAAGCACACCCTATGTTAAAAATAGAACTAGTCGAAGCAGGGAGGGTGAGAAATAAGGCGAAAAAGGTCGAGTTATAGATCGGAGGAAAGAAAGGAAGGGAAGCAGTAAGTTGGGGAAGTTAGCAAAAAGAATTGGTAAGATAATAATAGTTAGGTAGTAGTCAAGAAGTTGACTAAGGGAAAGGAGTGGAGGGAATTATTATTACGAAATAAGTGTCAGAATGAACCAGGATTATAAATATATAAACAATAAATAGGAAATATAGAAAAAGGAAAATTAACAGACGAATAAAAATGAAATAAAAATATAAGGCAGTGGGAACACACGTATAAAGGGCCGAATATTGGCCCTTTGTTATACTACACAATGAACTTTGATTCTACATTGGGAGTCTATAATTTTGCTTAACTCAAGTTTATTTAGATTAGGCATCTTTAACGAGTATCTGACATCGTCAAACTCGGGACCGACTGCTAAACGTTCTCTCCGATGGACATCGTGCTCAGATTTATTCACCTCCAATGTGAATAAATCGAGGGTCAGAGTGGGTATTGAACCCGGACATGTGGGGTACAACCGGAGGCGAGCAGGTTACCACTGGGGTAACCCCTCCACCACCCCTCCCTTTAAATATAAGACAAAGTAAGAAATAAAAATAAAATAAATAGATGATTTCTTGTCTTCCGAGGGAATGAGAATATCTTTTCAGATTTAGACCAGGTGCACTGCGTAAACTGAGTAGCAAGATATGAGCTTCCTCTGAAATTTACATATATATTATTCAAAAATATAAAACAGAGAAAACTAAGATAAATTTATTTCGATATTCTATAATTGACCTTACTCTGGAGAAGAAGCGACCAGTCTTCTTCTTATGTTGATATTTTATATTGATTTTTCGTTGTTTTTTCCTTTTTGTTTTTGTATGTGTTTGGACAGTTTCACATTTTTGCTTTTATATGGTTGTAGCTGGGTTAATATCAGATATAAATTTATGGATGAAATCACCACAATAGACAGAATTTTGTTCGAACTACCTCGAAAGGCCTTACAACTTTCATTTTTCTGTCGTGATTTCTTCGGTCGTAGATCCACGTATGTTTATTGTGATATTTCTACATAAAGTAATATGAATGTATACTTCAATATCAGTTACATTTAAATTGATTTCAATAGCGCCTGTCCATTTCAGTGTTCGCGGGAATAACTCATTTGGGAAGGCGATAATGTGATGTCTAAAGCACACTTCCGTATATGCATTGGGATTTAGAACAGTCTACAATAAGTTTGAGAATAAGTTATTTCACGCCATCATATAATGCACATTTATAAATATAGGTCAAAATATTTCAGTATTTATCTGATGCTATCACCAAAGGACATTTTGAAACCTCCATTCTGATAGCCGTTGATAAAAGCATTTCCACCAAAGATAGGAGAGCAGTTGTCAAGTATTTTTCAACGCTGTTATTACTCTTCCATTATTTTTATTCATTTAATTATTTAAAGCTGGATAAAATAAATAAAAATCAATTATGATCAATAATATTTTTTACAAAATGTAAAACTAATTACAACCAAGAAAACTAACATTATAATTATAAACACTTTTTCTTCTTCTTGGAGTTTGGTCAAGGTTAATATACGGAATCACCTTTTCGCCTACGTTTCGTCTTTATTTTATGACATCCTCAGGGCTATAAATCAAGGCCAGTTTCTATTACCGAACCAACAAAACCGGTGTTTTAGGATACCTTAATGATGAGGCTATTTGATATATATGTTCAATTTTCTCATTGAGGAAATCTTCACTGCACAATTTGAATGCCCGTAAGAACATATTTCTGAACACCACTTTTTTAACATTAGAAGGATGAGAGGAGGAAAAATGAACATTATAAGGAACATAAGTAGGTTTTCTATAGATACTGTTCTTAAGATTGTGCTCATAACGTTGTAAATATAAATCTAGAAAAGGTGGCTTATTACTTTCAACTTCTAAAGTGAAATCAATGGACGGAATGCACTTGTTACGGGTATTCAAAAAATCTGCAACGCATTCATTGTCTGACCATACAGAGAAAACATCGTCCACGTATCGAAGCCATCTAGCATTTCTTGGCAAAATCTTAGGGAGAAATTTCAATTCAAAACATTACATAAATATATTACTAAGAACTGGGCATAGACAATTTCACATAGCTAAACCAAACATTTGCCTATAAAATTTATCTCTAAAAGAAAAACAACAATCACCAACACAAAGACGAAGTAATTCTATAAGAGCAGACACAGAAATAGGCATACTAACATTTCTTTTATCTAATTCTGCTCTTAAGTAGGTCAGCAAATCTTCTACAGCAGGGCTTCTTAAACTTTTATATTAAAAGGGCTTCTTACTTCATTCACGATCCCATTTATGATTGTGAGTTTCCTGGCGACCCCATATAAAAATGTAAATGAAAAACAAATAAATATTTTTTGATGATTTATTTATTAGGTAACAATATTCATATACATATGAAAATATATATTCGCATGCAGTAAGTATTAAATTAAAATGAAAGGAAAAAAATTAATGCAATGTATGTGCCTGTTTTTTATTCCATAACAAATTAAATCTTGGTTGAATGTTTGACACTGCTGGACGTAAGACCCTTCTATATTTTTTAGCGGTGAGCGATATTGGGATTTAATATGTGTTAAAGCTGAGAAAGTAACTTCACATAAATATGTGGTGTTGGATGGCAGAAGAGCATTTAATGCCATATCAGCGATTTTAGAAAATTCAGTTCTAAATGTAACACATAAGTGGTCCAATATCGCTGAAAAAAAATATTTTTTTGCATTGAAACAGATGATTTCAATGGTTACTATGTTCGTCTTCATACTTAACTGAATGCGAAAAAAAAGCACATTTCTCATGAAGATTAACATAGTTGCAATCGAAATCATGGGTTACAATGCAAATTCAAATATTTTTTTGTCAGCCATCTTGTTCAATTTTTTTTATATGAAGTATTACTCCCGTGGTGCGACTGCACAAATATACATCCAGATGTTATAAAATCGTGTATTTAAATATTTGATATTAAAATCTCTCGCGACCCCAGAATTTTGCGACGCGACCCATAGTTTAAGAAGGCCTGTTCTACTGGAACGTTTGTGAAGAGAGATTTTACATCAAAACTCTTCAAAGTACAGTTGTTGAAAGAGAAAGAGTTCAACTTTGAAACAAAGTCCAAACTATTTTTTATCTGACTCTGGGAAATGGTACCTACCAATTGGGATAAAATATGAACCAACCATTTCGATAACTTGTAACCCACATATCCAACCGAGCTAACGATGGGTCTTACCCGGGTTACCATCTTTATGTGTTTAATTAACCAATACATACAAGGCAAACGGGGAGATCTAATAGTAAATCTGGTAATCAATTCCTTGTTATTTTTAAGAATGCTCTTTTTTTTTTTGTTAAATGAACTATTATACTTCTCGGTGGGATTGGAATTCAACACTTCATAAGTTGTAGAATCGGATAACAAATTTTCCATTTTTGAAATATAATCTGGCATATCCATTAGTACTATGGCTCCAAATTTATCAGCCTTTGTTATTTTTATTTCTTTATCCTTTTTAAGCTTTTCATAAATTACAGAAATATGAATAATAATCAAAATAACACTTGATGTAACTTTAAGAAATTAACAGAAACTATCAGAAAAAAAGATAAACAAATCTCTGAAATTATATGATAAGATTTCATTAAGTATTTTAAAACAATCCTGGTGAGAGTAACATCTTTTCATTGGTCATTGTTTCGATGTAAATAAGGTCCCATATTTTTAAATAATGTATTTGGATGTACCTCCTGTGCAGTAGCTTGATAAGGTATGAAATCTGACGATGCCATAATCAAATTACACAGAAAGAACTGACACAAATAAGTCTATGTTTTGTTCATCGACTTCGTCGTCAGCAGGGGTGAAGCACCCTTCACGATAGACAGGCTGAGACTGTTATATCCGTTTTGATTTTATTGTCTATCCGTTGTGTTATCTATTGATTTATTATTATTTCTTTTATTATCCTTTTGCTTAGTTTTGTAATGATATTACGTCTGTAGGAGTAGGCAAATGAATTTAAGCAATAGAAGTTAGTTGAACATTTTAGTTCTTGATATCGAAGGTTCATTCAGTATAGAGATGACGAGCGTTTCGTGTGCAGTTTATTACAGAGGGCTTGTGTTATTATCTAGAACAGGGGTTCCCAACCAGGGGTGCGAGAAGCAGAGCTGTAATTTTAAGAAAATTTCCTTAGCTTAAGAAAATTTCAGCACTTTTAAGGAAATGTTTAAGGATATGATATTTTTTAAGGAAATTCTAAGGAAATCTTCAAAAGTTTAGGTCGATAACGTCATGGAAATCCTAAGTTAATAGTATTTTCATTCTTGGTTAAAACCTAAGTTTCATGATTCAGAATAAAAATGAAGATGTGGCCTAAAATTTGCCTGGCTCTGCTATAGATCTGAAATCTTGTACATATTTCAACCAAGTAATTATTTTTTGTCAGGTATATTCAAATGTTAATCTGGGATATCCTTTCTGTCCATATGTTTGATTTTTTTACATATAAAAAAATTAAATTCCTTTCTAAGCGTTTGGAAGCTAGTTATTGATTTTACTATTTTACATATATTTCAAACAAGAGTTATTATTTTCGTAAAGTTTATTCAAATATCAATCTGTGATATGTTTTTTGTCTAAAAGTCTGATTTTTTTTTGCATATTATATTAGAAAGTGAAATAAATATCTTCTTTTGATAAAATTTTGTATGATTCCACATCCTTTATCCTTGAACAAAGTATAAAATGTAGGGGGTGCGAGGTCAGAGCAAAATATTTTTAGGGGTGCAGGAGTTAAAAAAGGTTGGGAACCACTGATCTAGAACATGATATTTGGGAAGCGTTTTGATTTGTCTTGACTGGTAGCAGGTGGGAGAGGTAAGATGACTGCATTCGCCAGCAGTGCATGATTATGACTGATAGGTTGTCACAACGCCAAGCAAAGCTAATTGCACGGTTGATTGTGCAGATGTTTCTCTCTGACTCACTCCACTTGTCCTGATGGCGTGTTTGAAGCCTGTTGAATGGCCCTAATTTAGCTGGATCGATTCAGTAAATGCCTGCTTTAAGTGGCACGTGTAACTTAACCTAAAGGAATATTTTTGTTAGGTCTATTCGTTTTCTTTTCACACTGTATAAGATGAAATATAACTTGGTTTAGTAAATTAAATTACAATTCTTCAGGTTGTTTTTCTTCACCAATGAATTATTCTTTATTATTTCTTCTTATTCACCTAGTTTATGATTATATATATATTTATATATATACGAAATTGTCACAATAACACTTGATATAAATATTCAGGTAACTAACATGTCTCTTCATGTGAAAAGAAGAAACATTGTTGAAAGCGCCCTCATAAAAGCTTTTTTTAGATCTTAGTCAAAACCAGTTCAGGCCATTTTAAAGTGGATGAATTTCTAATTGAAGGAATTGTTAAACAAATTAAGAATATTTCAAATATAATAGGGAAAAATACTGTCAATGATGCCAATCTTCATTCAACTTTAAATCAAAATTCATGACCTGCCCACAACTTGTATTCACTTGCTCTCTGATGACGTGTAAACGAAAGGTCTCAGAGCGATTATCTTCCATCATTTGTGGTGACTTACCTAAAATTTTCGTGGACTCCCAATTTAGAATTGAGAACCCTCCATTTTTTTGTCATTCCAACGTAGATCCCAGTCGAGTCTCCCATGGACCCCTGGAGGTCCACCTGGACCGCTTTGTGAACCAGGGTTCTAAATAATTATTGTTATGTATTTAATTTGTTTTAAATGAAATTTCATTTTAAATAATGAGAGTGGTTGAGTATTTTTTTTTAATTAATACTTTGAAAATGAAACAAGTATAGTTATTGGTAGTTATTTTGTTATTAAAAAGAAGTTTACTTGTAATAAATAACTTTTATTGAACTCTGACGTTTTAATAAGATAAAGGTAAACAAATCCGATAATAGACTGAACATTGTAAGTGAACTTCATACTTGTCCTTTGTGTTGATATCATGTTCTTTGCAATAATACAAAATATATTTAATTTTTATCATAGACTGCTGGCAGAGAGGGAATATTTTAATGGGCAATTTTAAGTCTGTAGAGTGAAGAGAAGCAAGGAAACTTCAAAACATGTAAATCAGTCAAAATATCAATATTACTTTCCTTTAATTAGAGTTAGGTTAACGTACAACTTCAGACTTGACAGGACCGTGGTTCGATCCCCACCTGGACCTTGATTTATTCACGCGGGAGGTTAATAAATCTGAGAAAGTCGTCCCTCGGAGAAGGACGTTAAACCGTCGGTTCCGAGCCTCTATGATGTCAGGTACTCGTTAAAGATCCCTACTCTATATACACTTGAGTTAGGCAAAACGTAGGACTCCCACTGTAGAATCAATCTTCACTGGGTGATATCACAACGCTTGGCCTACGTGTGTTCCCTTGTGGGACTGCCACTGCTACCTATCCTAATTAGAGCTAATTAAAAAACGATATTTTTCTGATTGGCCACAAGGTTGATTTCTCATGCTTAACTTACAGCTGACTCAAAGTTATAATATTTGTATTCTGGTTTACTTTACTTTAGACACGCTCCTGCTTATTTCTGTTCCTGATAAGTAGTTCTCTTATTCATTATGAAGGAGTAAGCCTTCATGACATGCAATCGCAAAGCTCTACCTTCACGAGACCTCTGACTCATTCCCTCTGCAATGCACTTCCTTTGTTATTTTATTTATGGTTAACGTCATATTTGATTCATTTCTTATAGTTGAATTACATGTATACCTAGGATTATTTAGCTTGTAAGCTACATTATTACAAGAAACATATTTTTTTCTATGTGTGGCTAATTAAATGTTGTCATTAGTTAAAAGGCATATTGTTTCTTTGGACTAGACTTGTTTTATTGTCAAATTTATTTATAAATAATAAAAAAATTATAATTTATATTTATATTAATCAATTACATTAATATAAATTCATAAAATTTATATAAATAAATACGAGTAACAATGGAAATATGAATGAAAACTAAACATTTGGACTCTATTTCAATATGTTGGTGCTTTCGACTATTAATTATCCTCTGGAAAGAGTTTTGACACGGTGTGAAGCCTACTGAACGGCTTCTCAGAACAAATACAGGATGGTCACAACAAAAACTAAATAGCTGAAGAAGAAGAAACTGACTAAAGAATAAAAATAAAATATTTTCAACAAAAGATAACATTTAATCCAATAGATCATTAGCAATATTAATTTAATATTACTAATATTACACAGTAAATAACAGGGTTAACATAAATATAATATGATTAATGAACAAATATTCTTCTTCTTCCTCTGCTGATGATGGCAATGTCGAAATATTGAAGTAAGTTTGACATTGACGAAGTAATTCTGACGAAGACCACTAGTTAGTGTTGAAATATCTTAGTCTTTTTTCTGATTCCTTACTGTGGTTATGAGTTGATATATATATTATAAACAGGAAATATATATATATATTTCCAAGTGCACTTGTGAAGCGACAGTTGGGGTCTCAACCGTCGCTTCACAAGCTCGCTTTTTGTCCCTATCTCAACTCTCCTGATGACGGTTCAACCGAAAATTAGAGACAGTAAGTGTGTTTGTTCCTTAGTTCTGTGTTTGTGATTCATCGTGTAACGTATATATATATATATATATATATATATATATATGTTCTATTAAAACCTATGCCTATTTCAATTTTGACGCATTTTCGAATTAATTTTTCAAATTTTCTTACCTCTGGCTTCCATAAGTTTGGGACAAGATAAATCAGTTCTCCAAAGTTTTTATTCTTGTATATCATCGACATGTTTCGGTCTTCGTCGACCATTATCAAGAAAGTTATCGTAGTTTGACAATTTACTTAAAAAACAAATATAAATTTAAACTGAAAAAAACTCAAACTATTCGCAAAGTCAACGTAAACATGACAACAGAAGTTATCAACAGGTAGTGACAAGGTGAGGTTTCCCCAGGGTCTTTTCTTTACCTCTCATTGATCACATATATTTATATATATAATATATATATATATATTATATATATATATATATATAAATTAACACAGAAAAGAACAGAGAAAGTCACTACAGAGCACACTTATATATGTACATACATTAAAAAGATTTAACATAAACACGTGAAATAACAATCAATGATCAAACAATAAGAAATGGGAAAACAAGACTAAGATCTTTCAACCGTAACAAGCAGTCTTCATCAGAGTAAAAAACCCAACTGATACATATTGATACTGATACATACATATATATATATATATATATATCAATGATCAAACCACAATAAGAAATGGGAAAACAAGACTAAGATCTTTCACCCGCAACAAGCGGTCTTCGTCAGAGTCAAAAAACCCATATATATATATATATATATATATATATATATAATATATATATATATATATATATATATATAATATATATAGGAACAAATACTATGTATATGTATCATATCGTTCTCAGCCTTCAGCAAAGTTTATGTCGAAATATACGCATGTTCATTATTAAAATCCCAAGTTGCTTAATCGATCTGTGTAATGGTTAAAAATTCCCTTTCCATCGATTATCAAGGGGTTGTTTCGTTACAACTGAAGAAAGTTTTCCCCTTTTAGTTTTTAAAATTTCTAGGTACAATACCACTTGGTTTGTTTACTGTCCATTATTCACCTCTCACCTACCTCAAGGTATTCTTTACGTCAAATGTATTTTACTGGACGCTGTTCCACAGGTCTGTAAAGATGTAAAAGTTATGTTGTGAAGGTTATAAGTGATGAAATAGTTGCAGATAATTTTTTTAAAGTCACAATGTAATTAAGGTTTTAAGGTTATTTATTTTGTTTATGGGGTTGTTTTAATCATTGGTTAAACATTAGTTAAGATAGAATTCATTCAGTACTCTGACCAATATCATTAAATTGACTTGCTTTCATTAAATTGTTTTTTTTTTTCTGAGAACGGCTGATTATTTCGCACCAGTGTTTTCATCCTCAGTTCTTGGAATCTTCAGAATGTTGTTTCCTTTTCAACAGTTATGATACCCAATCTAGTAATGAATGTTTACTTTTTCAACGTGTAAGAAAGGCGCCTTTTTGTCTTCAATCTTTTTTTATAAGTAAACTCATTATGGAAAATAATAAACAAGCAATTAATTGTTTCATTTTAATGTGTCATTACATATTGTTGAAAGTGTAATTGGCATATTTTATAGAACAATTGATGAAGTACTGCTTCATGATATACCATTAATGAAGGACAACATATGGTTATTAACAATTAACAATTATTTAAATCCATCTTCAACAGTTTAAATTTCCGGTCATTAAATCAGACGAAATACGATAACAAGTTAGATTGCAACATTCATTTAATATTCCATGAATCATATTAAATCCAATAAAAGAAATTGACGATATCATCTAATAGTGTCAGAATTGTTAATTAGTAGTTAGTCAACATAACAGTTGAGGTAGGTTTGTTTTGTTTCAATTTGTTTTGGTTTCACTGAAGAGTAGCTTCATGTCAAAACATAATAAATGAAGGAATGAAAAATCGCGAGCTACCATGATTCGTAGTAAACTATGTTAAACGTAGTCGTTCTATGTTAAACTGAGTGAAGTCAGGTGTTTGACTTAAACAACTCAGGTTTTTAACTTTTTAAGGTATATCTACTAGAATATTATTGTTAACATTGTTAGCTACCATCAAATTGGTGTAAGCGGACCCGTCTTTAATTGATAATAAATTAACTTCCACTATTAGAAATAACTCATTCAAAATTGTATACTGCTATAGAACGTTATATTTCAAATGTTTTTGGTTATGTAATTTTTTACTATTACTTTTCTTACAATAAGAATTATTTTAATTGATTATTATCCTAATTTCACAAATAAATTTACATCTAATAGATTACTTATTTTTATCTATCAGATTTTAAAAAAAATACTTGGAAATATCTGACAAAGGAATACAGAAGGAACTTATGGTTGGTTTTTTAGTTTTATTTACTCTTCCAGTTATTCATATTTATGGAATTCTTGTTTAAATTATTCAAATAAAAAAAAATACCTAACATATTTTTAAGAATTTACAATTGACAAGAAATGCGGGAAAAAATTGTTTACTTTTTTTTGGTGTAAAATATGATTATCTTTCCCATGATGCAATATTACCGAACAACAATGTGGTTTATTTCCATATAAAGGGCTATATATGTGAGGATTTTCTTTAAAATGCATGAAATAGTGGGAGTTGTAGAGTGGTTACAAAATGTTTCATGCATATCCACCCATCCACCTAATCACATCCAGACGTCATAAAACATGAAAAAATATTGCAAGGTTTTGAAAATGTGCAAATCCGTTCAAATATGAATATTTATTGCTTCAATCACAATAATTTATTTAGAATAAAATAATATGGAGTTTGAGGGAGCGTGAATCCAGGAACCAAACATTATACCATGCTAAACCTACGTTAAACTGAATGAAGTCAGGTGTATGACTTAAAGGACTCAGGTTTTTAGATTTTTAAGGTATATCTGCTAGTATTTTATTATTAACATTGTTAGGAACCATCAAATTGGTGAAAGTGGACAAGAGACCATATTAACTGTTTGGTTATGACTCTGCAAGATTGTGAAATTGAGAAAAGATTGAGAATGAAGGAGTGAGATGGAAGGCACGCAGTCACCTTGTGATGAACTGCGACAGACATGACGTGGCAGTGCAACCAGCTGTTATGCAACCAGCTGCAGACAATGTCATTTCTCAAGTGCATTGGCATAAGTCAAGGCTACTGCACTTCTTGTAAAGTAGCGGTGTCGTTCAAAGAAGGTACCGCTAGTCTTCATTAAAAGAAATATCTGCTTATAAAACAACTTATAATTAAAAGTGCCAAATAATACCCAATTTTCTACTTTACTATAAGTAAAATATAGTGAACGTGAAATAACTCGATGTTGAAATTTTGACAGAATTACATGTTTTGAGGTCCCCAAAGTCGTTTTATGACTGTTTTCGATTATATGTGTGTGTGGCTGGGTGAATATGTATCCAAAAGCTTGTGTAGACGCTATTGATGTGTACACAATATGTGTAGATGTTTTGTATTGATGTGTAGACGCTATTGTGTAGACAATCTTTGATGGATTAGGTTGATATTACACAAAAATGGGCCTCATAATGTAGATGAACCTTATTGTTTGGGAGCAATTATGCATGATGGGTAGGTTACTTTTTTGGCCAGAATATGTTTTTAGGCAAGACAACATTTCTTTTCTTCTAAACCTACTAATTCCTGAGGCTTCAAATTTTGGGATTATCTTTGAAGCTACAAAAGCAATAACCTCAAATTTTTAAAATAACTAGAAATATACTTATTTTTGAATAATATGTAGAAATTTTGACTTATTCAATTTGAAATCTTTTGAGGGCGATGGAAGCCATACCGTATAAATATCTCTCATTTAGACATTTATATTATGCCTAAATGGGACATTATAAACCCAAGAAGTTTGATATTGTATTTACTTATAATACTCGTAAAGTTGAGTGTAGGCCACTCAAGATTTTTTTCCTAGCCTGTTCACCTGGATCGGGAGCGTATATTTACAATGTGTTCCCTTATAGATTACATATTTATCACAAACCTAAAATAATATAATATATTTTGTTAAGTAATTGAGCATACGAGTATATCTTATTTTAACTTTAAATATACGCCAAGTAAGATTTGTATGCACTTAAACTAAGAGTTATAAACAATTTTAATACGTACAATAAAACAGAACCTAATTTCCCAGGGAAAATTTATGGTTATGGACTGAGTTTCCCAGGAATGTATTATACAGTTTGTATAATGGTCGACGTGGGCTCGACAGTTTGTACGTGGACTCATGTATAATGGTCGACGTATACAAGGACTTGTACATTAAAACTATCTTTATTAAAGTATGTGTTTTCCTGTAAGGAATCATGCCAAAGTTAAAGCAGAAATCTTTGATTGATTAATTACTGTATAACATAACCGATAACGTCAATAATCATGACGAGTCAATTAAAAATTACACTGGCGCTAAATAAAAGTACTAATTCTTGAAAATAAAATGAAATGATAAAGAACACCATATTGCATGTCATATTGGCATTGTGTTTGTGTGAAGCTGGGTTTCGTTGATCGCTTGTCAAAAGTGCAAGTATTGATCGAAAAGCGACGTGAAAAATGAAATGAGAAACGCAGTGTCCAGTTTGACTCCGCGAATTGAAAGGAAATTGGCAGTCAACTACAGACTTATTACCATCATATTAATTAAGTTTGGGTGATTGTTTAATGAATTATATAAATAATAAATAAATTTGTCCGTTTTTTTTCATTATAATAAAGTTTTCAATTAAGTGCTGTTTTTGCGCACGAAACCGTGAAAAAATTTTCATTCAAAAGAGGAGACGGGATTTAAAAAAGTTCTGAAACCACTCAATTGATGGGTTAATTTTGTCATGGACAATGTTTTTGTTTTCCGCACAGAAAACTTAATATTTTCCATTAATATTGTCCCTATTTGTTATTAAAGCTGGTCTATATGGCGCATTTCTAACATAGAGTTTTAACCAAAAAAATAATGTAATGTAAAGACGTCTGAACGGAAGTCTGTAAAGGCTTCTGTTCAGAGAATGATTTGGGGTTTTCAATACGTGACCAAATATAGAAAAACATATAAAATAGAGCAGGGATAATCAAATGAAACATGCTGTATTTATATAGTAGATATGAAATGTCTGTCCTCTGTACGTGCTTTGATTTTATTATCGGTATTAGCTAAACTAGTTTCACAATGTTAATCCAAAATCGTAAAGTATGAAATGTCATGCTATTATCTCTAGTTCTACAGAGGTTAGTAATACAATCTTAACACCAGTCTTCATAACTGAACCTGTTTGGATCGTGCTTATTGTGTACAGCTAACTGAATCTTATTGTGTGTTGAGTCTTCTCTTCAAAAGCTATTGCCTTCTTTTGAGTTTATTGCCCCTCCTGTGGACAATGGACATTGATCTAAAGGAGGTCGATGAAGTAGATAGCATACGAAATGAGACGGTGTGTTTTTTTAATACTGTCGAAAAATGTAGTAACATGGAATCAGAATTGCTAGTTACTATTCTGTTATTTTCATTGTCTATGAATGCGGTGACTGTATTAAAGTTTGTTTGAGCGTCCACCGCCGTGCAGTTTCAGACCTGTGCGCCTATCCCGGCCGAGTCCTGCCACACTTCCCACGGGTCTCTTACTTTCTGGACATTGAACAGCACTTAGAAAGCGCCTCAAGCAACCAATTAAAAACTTTCTCACTGCTTTGACCGTCATTCGTACCCACTTATGAGTCTTCTGAACAGCAGACTGGAGTTTAGGGGTCGGGTGGTCATATGTTTGGTTCTTATTTTACCCACTTCTGACTGACTCTAACTTATGTGCCATATATAATATGTAAAAGAACTATAATGAGAACAAAATTAGTTATAGTGTCGATAATTTCTAAAGGTCACAGTTATAGACTGCTTTAGGGATTGGAAAATCTGGCTTATTCTTAGTCATCTATTTATTTTGAGAAAGGCACACTTCTTACTTGATTCTACATTAATTTTACTTGAAGTCTATTTAAGTCTGTTAGAGTATGGATGTGTAATGAGTACCTGATATCGTAAGATGTTGCTGGCTGCTTTACGAGGTACGGCATGCACAAGATTTCAATCTCCCTTATATAAAATCGAAAGTCATGACGATAACTTGAAACTCGAATATCATTACCTGTTAGAAATACTAAAATTCCTACTGAAACTCACCTGACAATTTTTAAAACAAATTCATCTACAGTGTATCCTAAATGCTGATGGACAGTAAATGGTGCATTTAATTATTTATTATTTTATAATAATTATTGAATATCTAGAAAGAAACATGATATCATTCGATTATTTAATTTATTAAATACAAAATAAAGTAACTGAAATAGCATACTTGTTATGACTTGTATCAATAACAATAATTTTTTTTTTTTTTGGGTAAGGAGGTGAAATGCATTTACCCACATTGTGATAAGCTTCCAGTAAACCAGACTACCAACTAAAACACCCCCTTTTCTTCTTGGACACTAACCTGGAACTGTTTCTACATTACCTCAGGCTAGGCCATTCATTCCCTTACGAAAGGCATCCTTGGATTTAGAATTAGTTATTCTCTTCTAGTTGTCTCTATTTTTTTGGAAAGGATATTTTTGACTAGCCAGTCTACCATTTTCCACACATCAGCCCTCTCTCATTATTTTGGCCATAATAGTTTCTGGTGAGAATATACCAATTCTCTGCACCAAATCACTCCTCTGGCTAATCAATAATAATAAGCATAATCACACTAATTCAGCCTACTGCATACTTCTTAAGCTAAGAACTACGTTCCTGAACTACGACTTTTGGTATATCTACTACGTTGATTCTTATTATATTCTGGCCTGTAGTAGTGAAGCCTTACCACCGTAGTTGGTCTGCATTATTGAAGTTAGAACAGAGTTCTTTATTATGTTTATAGTGTAGTTTATACGTCACACTACCTAGATCTGTTGTAGAGGAAGTACTAGTGTAAAGTACTATTTGTGAAGTACAGTAGAAAGTAATATCGACTATATTGCCGACTTATAGTTAGTCTTACTTGTGCTCCGGTGTGTGGTACTGCCGATCCGGTACACAAGACACAGCTTTGCGCACTATGTAGGTACTCTTAATGATTAATAGTTCTAAAGTACGAGATTGCCGTGAACTGCTCTTGTTTGCTGCCTCTCAGAGATATTATCACTTTTTATTTTAACCATTGTCAAGGTTGTAATTCATCCTCTGTGCGCTCTTTCGACCGTGCAAGCTTCTCTAAGGTAATTTAGACTCGTGGTTCTCAGGATTGAGTCACAAGCCAAGTTCAAATTACTTTTCAACCTTATTTTCTATCTCACGTAATTGGTAGGCTGTCAGTACTAAGTCAAGTATTCTTGCAACTTGCTGATACTTGCGGATTAATATCAGCGTTTTCCTAATTACCAGGTATCACACTCAGCGTATTCAAAGTAAATGAAGGTTTTCTTTATAGAAGGAAATGCTTAAGCAGATGCGTGCAGGATCACGCGCGTTGGTATTAAACAGTAATACACATGCATTATGATAGCTCCTGTGTTTGCGTAATAAACAGTCGTAAACAGAGCTTTAACGTAACTTTAAAGAGATGAGTAAGGGGGTTTCAAGTAGGCATCATGTATCTGGTTACGTTATAAACCTTTTAATCGGCTAGTCTGGAATACAAACGTGCAAAGTTTTACTGTTAGCCAGTTCCGTTCACCACTTCGCTACCTATATAAGTTCCGGATATTCTTTAAACTCGGTTCCCAAATAGATGGATTGGTTCAGTACATATTGGTCAACCATTTTCTAGTTACCTTTTTTTTATACAGGTATTTTTGGAAATAGGAATGTTAACCACTTTTACTTGTGGACGTTGCTTCGATTTCATGCCGCCGTTGCAGATTCGACCTAACTTTTAGTAAAGTCTGGAATGAAATCGAATTCAGGCGTCATGTTTCCACCATTATAAATGGTTGTCACTTCGATTGCATTGAATTTTAGAAGACAAACTTGATATGTTTTGAAGCTGGAATTTAAAAACCCAATCACTCTTCTTGATTCTTGCTTTATCTTTTAAATTATTATTGCTTTGGTTTATAATGATTAGCATTAATGAGAGAAAATATCCACTTTCTCGCTCTCTTTATCTCTCTTTCATCATCTCTCACTCACTCTTTCCTTCTAACGTACTATTGCCTCCTTGTTACAGAGTGTTATGGAAGATTTGAGTTACGTTGAATATTACGTAACTCAATTTCTATTACGGTTTAATTTCTATTTCACGTGCTTATTTGGAAATATTGTCATGTGTATATGTATGCATAATGAAATCACAAAAAGAAAACACGCAAAAAAAACTGAAGAACTCACAGCAGTATATCTCTACCCGGCATCATCAAGTGAGACGCTTGGAAGGCAGGTCAATACTCTTGTGTCGGGTTACTTGAAATTCTTGACAATAAAGCATAACTAAATATCGTACTGAGTTCTTGTGATCTCTTGTATGCCTTTTCCTTCTGTGAATTCATTTTAAATATATAACGGATTATGAGGCAGATAAGCTCATTAAAACTTATTTTGAATAATCTCCTCAATATTTTACCAAATAAAAGATTCGTAATTTGTTTTTCAAAAGCTGACACTAATCCTGATGTATTTTTATCTTATTTGATTTTTTTTTGTCATTTCCTTTTTTTTTTAATTGCTTGTACCATTCCTATGTGATTGCTTGTAACCAAAATTTATGTGATTACATTTCTAAATAATTAATACGTTTACAAATCGTGCGTTTTTGTTGTATTGCTTACATGATTTGTGTTCACTGGATGAGGAGGCTGGTTTGGAGTACCTTTCATGTTGTCGCTTTCATGGTTTATCACAGATCAGGTGCGAGTATTGATCTGTTGAAGTAGGGGTTACCAACCTCTTGAAGCAACTCTTTCCATGATCCCTCAATGGAACTTCAAATTTAAAATCAGTTATTCAAAAGTTCTTTTTAACATCATTTTCATCATTTATAGTTTTTCAAAAGATCCAAGTTTTACTAAAACATATAAAACAAAACATTGAAATTGTTTTAAATAAGACCCTTAATTTTTTTTTTGTAAAAATTATGTTTAATTTTTAACTTTAAGCTAGCGCTTGCGCCATTTAATCTTGAATTATTTATTAAATTTTAAGCAGTCTTAATTCTTGTTTGAATACCTTAATTTTTCATTAAAATGAGGGATGGGGTGAAGTAGTGTCCTATCCTCATGGATGGGGTGAAGTAGTGTCCTATCCTCATGGATAGGGTAAAGCAGCATCACTTCCTTTAATCATATTTTTGTTGAATAGAACGCCATGTTTTAAATATATCAATCTAATTTTAATCTTTTCATCCTATCTTCTGAACATTATTTCCATCTTGCATCTCCTACCAACCAACCAACGACCAACGAATATTACCATGCACAACAGTGCATGTCTTAAATAGCAGTTCCGGACCAGAGGCCCACTACTGCTAGATTCTCATCCTGCTGTTTTTGTTGGGTCAGTAAACAATGTCAAGAATTGGGGAGTCAGTCAGTAAGGGAATATGTCGTCTTCGTGGTCGTTTGGTCTTCAGGCTTTGCATTCTCTGAGGTACTGTATACTTTTGGAGTCATGTGGTCATCATTTTTAGTTTAAGTAGGAAACTTTGAGGATCGTGGGATTAGGAAGGGTTGAGAGTAGGATTTAGTTCCCGAACAAGGAGATTTGGATGGTTGGAAAGTTTTTTGTCTTCGTTACTGGCAAGTCGAGCAATGTAGGAATAGATAGATTCCAAACTCAAATCATGTTGAATATCAACATTTCTGGCGTACCATGGAGCCCTGGCTATAAGGCGGGCACATTTATTCTGTACTATTTGGATGCATTTCTTGTTTGTGTGTGCCGCTCCAAACCAGACTGAGCATCCGTATGTCATAGTAGAACGAATGACCGCCTTATAGACAAGGTACTTCACTGCCTGTGGAGTATTTTTTGATTTGAGTATGGAATAAAGATTGCACATAAGGAATATCCCCAGCTTAGATTTGTTCCGGAGATGTTGTCTGAATGTCAATCTGGAGTCCAATATGAGACCCAGATATTTTACTTGAGTTTTTGTAGGGTCGACAACTCGATCGCCAATGAACACAGGAGGTGGAAGAAGAGGGGTACCTTTACAGAAACGTATATGAGCACTCTTTGTCGGGTTCAGAGACAATTTCCAGGTTGTAAACCAGTGCAAGGCTCCATCAAGGAAATCTTGCAGTTTTCTGGTAGCACAACCCACATTGCAGCACCTATAGGCTACTGCAGTGTCGTCAGCAAAGAAACTCAGAAACGTTGTATCTCCTAATAGATGAAGCAATCCTTTGATATTTGGTGTTACGTTCGCCAACACATGTTCCCATTCATCATGAATCATCTTCAGGTTTGGTGTACATTAAACTTCTTTCCACGTTATTAAATATTTAAACTGTTTAGAAAAAACATCAACTTGTAGGTTAATAGTGCTGCAAACAAAATAAAAATAAATATTGTGGTCCATTCATAGTCCAATGTGACTCCGTTGCTTTGGACTAGCTAAACACTTTTATACGGAACACACAAATAGAAGGAAACATAACAAAGACTCACTTTTCAATATTTCGACCGCCATAACGGTCAAATATTGAAAAGTGAGTCTTTGTTATGTTTCTTTCTATGTGCCATAGTTTATTTTAAGTGTAATCTGTCCTGCCGGACTGTTTTTTTGTTTATTTTGATATATATATATATAGAGTATATTTGGGGAGCAGGCCTTCATTTATACAAGTTCTATTGAAACCTATGCCTATTTAATCCGAAAAGGTGTTAGACTGGAAATAGGTATAGATTTCAATAGAACATATATATATATATATATCTAAATTAATAATCAACAATAACTCTTGATATAATATATGAATTAAACACCACAATAAACCATTATATATTAATTAAAATGCTCTAAGGCCTTTCGTTACAACATCATCAGAGAGCTAAATGAAACAAACAAAAAATATAATAACAAGTTAACCTGGTTAATTGAAGTCTTCAGGATTGCTGGCATCCCTGTCTGAATTTAATGTTCCTAAAATTGAAGGAGTCTTGATCTGCTTACTTATTTCAGTTCCAATTTTAGGAACATTAAATTAAGACAGGGATGCCAGCAATCCTGAAGACTCAATCAACCAGGTTAACTTGTTATTATATTTTTTGTTTGTTTCATTTAGCTCACTGTTGATGTTGTAACGAAAGACCTTAGAGCATTTTAATTAATATATAATTGTTTATTGTGTTGTTTAATTCATATGTATACATACATATATATATATATATATATATATATATATGGATTAATTTAATTTACCACAATGAAAACAATTTTTGAAACAATGCTCTAAGGCCTTTCGTTTCAAAAATTGTTTTTATTGTGGTAAATTAATCCATCTATTATATCAAGTGTTATTTTGATTATTATTCATATATATATATATATATGTTTTATTAAAAGTAATGCCCAATTTAACTTTTACACTTTTTCTTATCCGTTTTTCAAGTGTTCTCATACTTGACTTCCATGGTTCTGGAACTAAAAACATAAGTTCACCAAATTTTTATTACTATACACCGACATGTTTCGGTCATCGTTGACCATTTTCAAGGTTAAAGAATATATAAAATTATTAATGATCGAAAAGTGAATAACAATTAAAATAAACTAAAATAAACATAACGAGTCCAAAACACATATTCACAACAAGGGAGGTTATCAAAGGTAAAGGTATGTTGAGGTTTCACCAGGCTCTTGGTTACCTTCCATCCGTCATTTGTATCTGGGAAGGTAATCGATTAACTTCTATACCTCTCCCAGACTGGTTCGCTTCTGACTGCCTTCATATAATTTTAGAATTCTTGAAAATCCTCCTCCTTGGCTGTTAATACTAGGTTGCTTTTCGAGGATCAAGATAGCTTCCAAAATTTGCAATCTGGTGTGGTCATGTTCTTGTTGTAATATTACAGTATTGTCTGTTAACATTTCCTGGTTAATTGCACTCCATGTGTTAACCTAACGTGCTCTTTGGGTCCTCCGGATGCCAGATGCATGGTGAGCCTTCGTGAAAGCGTGGTTGTGGTGGAACCAACGTATTTCGAGCGTAGGGACTCGCAGTTCCCTAATTTGCAGTTAAACTCATATACAACATTAGTTCTCTGAAGGGTTGCTTTCTTTTGTGGGTTGTTCGTAATTACCATTCTTGAAGTGGCAGAGTTGGCATAGTAAATTCGTAATTCTAATCTGTCATCTGGCTTGAGGCATGATGTATTATTCTTAATAATTCCTTTTAGTATACTTTCATCCGTTTTATAAGCTTCCGAAAACTGGTTTTTATAATATACTAAATGTGTTGCGCCTTTGTTTTCGGGATTCTGTTATATTCTGTTATGGGATATTATAAAAACCAGTTTTCGGAAGCTTATAAAACGGATGAACGTAACGTAATTACAAATGACGGATGGAAGGTAACCAAGAGCCTGGTGAAACCTCAACATACCTTTACCTTTGATAACCTCCCTAGTTGTGAATATGTGTTTTGGACTCGTTATGTTTATTTTAGTTTATTTTAATTGTTATTCACTTTTCGATCATTAATAATTTTATATATTCTTTAACTTGAAAATGGTCAACGATGACCGAAAACATGTCGGTGTATAGTAATAAAATTTTGGTGAACTTATGTTTTTAGTTCCAGAACCATGGAAGTCAAGTATGAGAATACTTGAAAAACGGATAAGAAAAAGTGTAAAAGTTAATTGGGCATTACTTTTAATAAAACGTGTATAAATGAAGGCCTGCTCCCCCAAATATATATATATTATATATATATATATATATATATATAAATATATATATATAAATATATATATAGTAGGATACATTGATACTAAAACATACTGAGAGAGTTCAGCACTATAGTATATTAAATTTTGATTTAGAGTGCTTGCTATTATTGGATGTAATCTGACAGTTAAGTGATACTTTCGTATACTAAAATGAGGTGCCGAGGACAGCTGGATAGTACACAACACAGCTGCAGCTGCCACCAGGTAGTGTGTCTACTGACGTCTCACTGGAGATCACTTATTCTCTGGGACCGCTTATGCCTTGGGGCCCATTCAATTCAGTATCTAATAATAGAATTGATATTTTCGTAGGAAATTATACAAATTGTTACTATTTTATAAATAATGTAAAATTGTAACAGATCAACATTGTTAAGAGGCAGTGTGCATTCTATTGTATATAGATTACACTGTGTATACAGAATGTATACTACTGTTTATATACAGTACGAGAAAAAGACAGTATTAGAAAACTGACTGAGGATAAACGTTTTAAAGTTAGTCAGAGCTAGTGAGAAAACTCCGGGCCACTCAGAGAGCAATGGAGAGAAGTATACTAGGAGTGAAGAAACAGGACATAATGAATAGCGAAGAAACCAAGAGGGGCTAAGAAATATTAGAGATACCTACAGTGGTGGCGATGAAATAGAAGTGGGTAGGGCTTGTCACGGGGATGAAAGTTAGTAGACGGCAAAGAAAACGACAGAATGGTGTCCTAGTGATGAAGAAGAAGAGTGGGAAGACAGAATGTAGGAAGACGGATTTAAAGCAGCAGCTGTTAGTGTGAGGGTGGTCCAAGGAAGCAGATGGGCAGAGAGGCCTATGCCACAAGTGGGCTTGCTTTCACAAATGGCAATTGTTTTTAGAACAAGTTTTTTTTATTTTCACATATGTAAAATAAAATAATCCTAGTACTTATTGTATAAGAAAAAGTGCACATATTTTATTTTTGACTTGTAAAAATGTGTTATTAATACTGTTAATAATATATAATTACGTATTATTAGTATTATCTGTTAACAAAACATTATTATTATTATCAATTCATAATAAATTTATGGGTTTTACTGTAAAGGCTTTGCAGGCTAAATTTACACTTTTTACTTGTTTAGAAATTTATGGAAGTCAAGTACCTCTAAATTTATATTACATCATTTGTAGCAAATTATGTATTTCAATGTGCGCTTGTTTACAATAATGAATCAACGGGTGAAATAGGTTTACGAAATTAGGCATTGATCAGATATCCTTCATTATTCAAAAGTTATTCTTAACAAGAATTCATTTAAAATCTGATAATGCTCTGTGATCCTAGAAAGGTAGGTGTTAATAGTAAGGACGTAAATATACGGAGCGGTGGTGTTTTGATGCGAAGGCTTATAAAGAATGAGGCTGAAATAATGCAGGACTTCATGGTGGAAACTTTTGTTAATGTATAACTAATTGACAAGAGCACGAGAAATGTGTGGGTGTAGTCCTAACGACCGGTAATGTCATAAAAGTAAAGAAAATTGAACGCTCATCAGAAATCCATTATGTTGGAAAAGCTATGTTTGTTGTTACTGATTAGAAGAGATGGCTTTCATTTGAGTTTCGCATTGAAGAAGTGCACGTACTCATTATCTCTGCGTTTGCCGTCAGAATCAATACGTGTATGTGAGAATCTTACTTACGATCTTTTACGCAGGAGATAAAAAAATCTAAGCACGTCGTCCTTCGGAGAGAATGTTAAGCCTTGGGCACCATGCCAGGTCTTTATAGCATGTATAAAGATCGCTGCTATAAATGATGGTAGAAGAGTAGTTCTACTCCTTATGATGACAAGAGCGAAAATATGGAACTGAATTGTGGCAGGTTTGTCTGCGTATCTTACTTGTATAAGTATGTCTACTTGTTACAGTTTATTCATGCTTATTTCTCGAAACACGATGCAATAATAACACGATTTTAGTTATATAACTATTGCTTGATTTTTTTAATAATTCGTTATTAAAACTGAAACGTTGGCATTTGAGAGTCAGGTTTGAACGTAGAAAACTCATCGAGTTATGGTGAGTTTGTAGTACTATTCTGAAAACTAGGTTTCACTCAAAAACGCCTATAAGTTTTTCCTTTTCTTTTACTACTTTAGTGGTGTTCTCATTTATTATTAAATAAAGTTGTTTATTTTAACACTTTTGTGTATATATATATATATATGAATGATCAAATAATAATATGAAAAGGAAAAAATACTAAAATCCTTCAAACGTAACAAGCGGTCTTCATCAGACTCTGATGAAGACCGCTTGTTACGGTTAAAAGATCTTAGTCTTTTTTCCCTTTTCATATCGTGGTTTGATCATTGATTCTTATTTCACGTGTTTATGTAGAATCTTGTTATATATATATATATATATATATATATATATATTGTTCTAAAATAGTTGGCAAATGGGGAAGCCATTTGCAAATACAGGAGATTTCAGGACTTTTATTTTCCCTTAATCACTGATCAATGATGTAGCACTGATGACGTCCAGAAAAAGAGACGAAACGTTTGCTTAAGATGTTTAGAATTATTTGTAATATACCAAAACCTCGAGAAGCATAGACTAGTGTTCTGATGACGTAGTGTGAAATATGTCTGGGCATACTTTTTATTTTTTTTTTCCGTATGGCTTTTTGTTTCACTAACACATTAATTTGGATATATATATATATATGATCAAACCACAATAAGAAAATGGGAAAACAAGACTAAGATCTTTCAACGGTAACAAGCGGTCTTCCTCAGAGTCAAAAACCCAACTGTCTCAAGCCCACCAGCTTTTGGGTTTTTGACTCTGACGAAGACCGCTTGTTACGGTTGAAAGGTCTTAGTCTTGTTTTCCCATTTTCTTATTGTGGTTTGATCATTGATTGTTATTTCACGTGTTTATGTGAAATCTTTATATATATATATATATATATATATATATATATATTGTATGTATATTGCGTATATTGCTGGTTACCTGTCCAGTTGACGCGGAATAACTGGCTGCATGCTGCTCTTCCCAAGGTCGCTTTGAGCCCCTGAGGTGTGCGCTTCTATGTCTCTGTATATTTCTCCGTTGGCCAAGTGCGTAAAAATAACTTAGCATTACTTGTACTGCGTAGCAATGCCTTGAGACAGCCTAATAATATGTTCACCCGCCTTTATTTTATTCTAGTTTTCTAATTTTCTTGTTTTGAGATCAAGAGATGGCGCAATTAGTGCTCCCCAATCCTTCTCCCAGCTTGTTGATAGTTTTTCTGTGTGTTATTGCTGAAATAATTAGCGATAATATATCATTGTGACTATTCAACAACCATTAAGAGACTGTTATTAGAAAAATATATCATTCATCTCGCACTTTGTCTTCGTAACTCTGGTTTTCACTCGTTTTCATTTAATTAAGAAAATGTTCTCACGCTAGATGTAATTTAAAAATTACTTTTAAATTTTCAATTTGTGTTTTCATTTGGCTGAATCAAACTCACATTCAGCCAAAAATTTTCAAATGTACATTTCAAACCTGTTTGCAATTTTACTTTCGTAATCTTTTATGAAATTTACCAAAATTAAAATAGAATAAAATAACTTTCTTATTTGTTTACTAAAATAAATATACAATTTATCAAACAAAAAATGAGATTGATTGTTATGCCATAGCATGTTGAATATTCAGTTCTCCCCGAGTTCGCCGAAGTTAAGTAATCATTGGCTTAGTTAGCTCTTGGTTCGAGAAACCACGTGCTTTTGGCGCGTATAGCATTGTACTTTGAGAATTCTACACAGTAACGGTATATTTTACTGCACAGTTTTCAATAAGATAAAGCAGAAAAAAAGTAAACTAATAATTCAATAGAAAATTGTCATTTATTCAAGTGATACGAAGTATAGGTATTTAGTCGCTCATTTATTGTGTGCTATTTACTAATGATTGACATAGACTAGGTTTGGTTTGGTTGCAGTGGCAGTCCCACAAAGGAACACACGTAGGACGAGCATTGGCCCTTTGTGATACCACACAATGAAGATTGATTCTACTGTGGGAGTCCTAAATTTTACCTAACTAAAGTTTATTAGAGTAGGTATTTTTAACAAGTACCTGACATCTTACAGACTCGGGACCGACGGTTTAACATCCCTCTCCGAAGGACGACGTGCTCAGATTTATTAATATATATATATATATATTAGGAATTTCATACATCTATTTTATGCTTAAGTTCCAAATAGGATTAATAAATCAAAACGTTGGCTTTGAAAGTTTGATTTGAACCTCGAAAACTGACTGATTCTTGATAAATAAAATTTGTTTTATATATATGAATAACAATTGCGTTATTCATATAACTATATAATGAATAATAATTCATTATATAACGAAATAATTCTATATTACGAATTATATTCGTTATAACGAATATAAATAAGGAATATTCGTTATTTATATAATGAATAACGGTAAATGCGTGAAATAAAAAAATACATAGTCTAAAAAACAATAAGATTTCCAAATATCGGACTGAGATCTTTTGTAGAAAAACACGTTCGATTTATTCTATAACAAATAGATTTTACGTCTGGAGTCATTAATTTTACTTGACTTATGTTGAGAGAATTTATTTTTCATTTTTATTTTTAATATCATTATTTGTAAAATCATATATTACTCACTCTTGTCTTTAATATTTATTTGAATAAATTGTCATAAACTGGACTTAGCTAGTATTCCAATTTTCGCCTGTGTGAAAACATTCAAACAAGAAGTTCAGTTTTATAAGTATATGGATTTTGTTTATTGTTACTAACAATAAACTTTTACTTCACTGTGCCCACTGGCATAGTTTGTTGTTTCGAGCACGTTGTTGGTTCTATTCAGCCTGCTCTTTCTCCTGAAACGGCATAATCTTCACAAAACGTTCACCTGGAATGTTTGCTCTTCTTCTCTTTTAATCTCTAAATATGAATTTAGTTAAGGTTTTCTTCTATTCCATGTTTTCGTTTTCATTAGAAAAATTGTTACGCCCATATAGCGTAATATTTGGTTTATCTGTATAACTGGCCTACACCAGTTTAATTTTTTATTAAATATGCTAATGTATTTCATATAGATGACTTGATTTAGAACTCTACAATTTGAAATTGTTTGTTTCTTTTTTTGAAACGCCTACAATTATAAAATTATTTTGATACTTTTTCCGGGATAAAAGTGGTTAGAAGATTATTTATGATTTGTACTCATAATAAAATGATAAGAAAATGTATATCCATTTATAAACTCAGCCTTTTAAATGTGGTTTGTTGTATTACTATAGAGTTCTAACTTGATAGTGTCATCCAAAAATGCTCATTTTTCAAGTACTAAACACATTTGATTTTATTTAAATTTGATGATATAATAATTCCTTCATGGATATGTGTTTATATGCAGAGCTGATGTTAAACATTTGGAAATTGACTGATTTAAAATTATTGAGAATTGGTTCATTGCTCTAAAGGAGAAGTGAGTGAAGGGAGGGGAGCGTAAAACATAATGTCTGGCAGATAAATCTCTCACGTTCATCGCTTTGTCTTTCAGTCTTTGCAAGAGTTATCGCTCTGGAATAATTATCAGACCGCTGTTTAATATTCGATTTTATTTCTGGTCTCTATAGCTAACAATAGCCTCGTAGGTTATATATCCTCTGGCACTCTGTTGTCCAGTTGCATTTATTGTCAGCTCAATCTTTTGAATAATTTCGACTGTTTATTCATATCATGATAAAGCAGACTGGGTTAGTGTTTTTGACATGGAGCCTATCCTTACGTCACGAGACATGAGGTCAATGGAACAGTCTCTGTGATGTTTCCAATATGTAAACCTGATGGAGGAAGGCTTCCTTGATGCACATCAAACAACATAAGTCTAGGAGTTCTCAAAGATTGGTCGTCAGTTGGAAAAATAGAGGCCACCTTGGTGCCAACCCGGGTATTCATACCATCCCAAGGTTATAGGAAAAGTTGTTTTTCTTTTCTTCGTTTCCAGCCTAAAGAAAAACTAGCCAGTGACGTTATCATGCTAAGTACTTCCAGAAGAACAATGCACAAGTACATCGAAGAATTCATTCCAAAAAATTATGAAGTAACTAAGCCCAGCTGTTGATTCGGTACACTTCAACATTAAAAACTTTGAAATAGGCCAACTTTTGACTCCGACTCTGAACTTTCTGTTAGCCAGACTCTTATTCCTAAGTATTTAAAGCTTGAACTAAGACGTCGCAAGAAATTACAAAACGTAACTGATGGTATGTTATTCAACCTGAGTGGGTGAAAAAGGATTAAGTAATTTATCAGAAGGTTCGGCATTTGATGCTTACGTTAACACTATCTAGATAATGTCAGAAATATTGTCTAGACGAGCTACACCTTATAAGCCCAGAAAGTGGCATTAGTTAACTGTTGTTTCATATATCACTCTATGATACCCTGCCCTCTGCTTTCTGACCATAATCCGTTATATACATTCCTGTGTTCAAAGTGTTCTTACCTAAAACAGAAGTCATATTGATTACTACTCGATAACCAAGAGAAACATGTGTTAAAATCGATTTGCTTCTCAAATGCTGCAATATATGGCAACAATACAAACTAAAATCGACCATTTTTACATACTGCATACAATCTAGCAACTCTGTACAATACGTAAACTGGGCCTTCTACAGCTCTGCTTCTAATATGGACCCATCATGACGCTACTATGGACTGTACATTATACCAGGCGTTTGCCACAATGCAAGTAATCTACCATTTAGTATATTTGTATGGCTTATTAGAGTAGTGTTCGAATCAGTGTTAAGAAGTATTGGATTTGGAGTCAGTTTAACTTTACCGCACAACTCCGACTCCTCTACTGAGTTTCACCCCTGCTTTGGCTAAAAAGTCTACGGATAAAGGTTATCGATTCTGACTCATCGCAGTTTATATGCTCTGACGCTCATTTTGCAGCGATGGTTGAAGCAAGAAGTAATACTAGCATATCGTGAATGTCTTAGTGTACCAGTGAGATTAGTGCAAGTTAAATTAAGAAAGGCATTACTGGCGACTAGAATTACTTCTCTCTATAATACACTCAAGACTGCCTGCACTATAATGACTGTTAGAAGGCATGTCTGGACACGATAGGCGTGTTCATGTCATGTCACACTAGCTCTTCCCGCTCTGCTGCTCTTTCTTTCAACCTCCGTTCCACGCCGTTTCGCCTCAAATCATTTTGGCCTCTGTCATTCTTTCTTCAGTTTTCTTACCCAGTGTTGCCATTTTGGACGATGATTAGTGGAATGGAACCCTTTTCCAGATTGTTCGTTATAAAAATCTGCAATGGATGTGATCATGCTGATTTTCACTGGCTTAAGTGTGCATCGATATATGTTTTCATTCCTTGCATTAATACGAAACACTTCAGTAATTTTTGCATTTTATTTCATACTTTGGGACAAAATATTTACCTAACATTTATAACTTTTATGGTTATTTCAATGTCCAATAACATATCCAGATTTAGTAAACGAATAGCAGGTGGCGGAAGGGTGCAAACCGGAGGCAAAACAGAGTTGCAACGCCCTTGTTCGTTATTATTATTGTGTTATGGACTTAAGCGAAATACTCATATAACGTCTGGCGCCCCCCCCCCCCCCCCACTAAAATAGAAGTTTTTGATGCCACCTACCTATGCATCGTAGACTTCAGTACAGCTGGTTCCTAGTATTGAACCACCATTTTAAGAGGAAACAACTTATAAGTACTGACCCATACCGTACAGATTGTGGATGGAAAGCTGAAATCTATGAATTGACATTTGAACTACTTGTTCATACTTTCGATCTCGGGTATTTTTTGTTATTATACCTTCACTGCTGTCCTATGGTCAGTTATTTCGTTACGAACCCATGAGGAACCAGTATTTTTTATACTTTTCATTTATTCACTGCATTCTAGATTAATTTTTGTTATTTTTTCAATAATATAGGTTTTTTTGTTGGCTGTCACTAATATTCACTGTAATAAACACTGAGTAATATGTTTTCAGAGTAGTGTAGACTGGGTGACGGTTTGGGAGTAGTGTAGACTGGGTAGTGGGTAGGTACTGCCAGTCCTCCAGCAGATGCAGTACTCATGCTATATTTCAGCTCAGCAGGTAATCCGAGAGAATTTTTTTAACAATTAAATGCTTTCAAATACGCAACAGAAGTAAGTTTTCAGAGCATGTTGCAAGATTGGATTAAAATCATAGACATTTTATTGTGAATAGACACACATTCAAGTCAAATTTGCTATTTACTTGCAAGGAATAATGGCCAGAGTAAAGTTATTATTTATCCACCATCTTATCATGTTTTTTCCAAATTTTATGAAAAGGCTTACAAGAACACTTAGTTAGGAATGCTTCGATTGATTGTAAAAGCCGAACTGCTTAGTATCATACAGAAGGTAAAAGTAAAGTAACTTACCTTGACAGAATAAAACCATATCTAAATTAATATTTCAGAGTTCCTCAATTACTTATTTGAAGATGCCCAATTGTTTTAGTCCCATTAATGGAATACTGCTTGTCCCTATAGACACTGAAATACCTTATAGACGTAAAATAGAATTAATACTTATAATCAGAGGTTGAATGACGTTTAAATGTAACATAAATAAAGGCAAGTTCCAAACAAAACTGCCATAACAGTGTCCAATCCTGAAATTTACAACATTAAAGGGAAATTAATTCACAAGTGAAATGCTCATTTTCTTATGTAAATTACTGTTTGTTAAATATGTAAGCTTATTTCTAGTATGGTGATAACGTTTTTTAAATAATGCATTTACGAAATTAGAATAGTTTATTTCTTTATTATAACAATAATATTGTTATATACCATATTATCGTTATATATTTCAAATGTATAACATATATTTGTCATGAACATATTCAAACATGAAGTGCATACATAATTCATGTTTGAATAAGTTAGATATGATTCAGTTATATATTTGTATCATAAAAAAATGTAATATATTTGCAATTGTATTGTTGAAATATAATAATACTTAAATACATTATCACCTGCAGAAATATGAAAATTGACTACTTTACAATCAAAGAAATCAAGACGGTGATAATGAAAATATCAAGAAACGTTGAATGTAGCTCGTATCCTAGAAACTAAGTACTACTGATCACTTAAAGCAAACCCTAGTGGTTCGAAATGTTCTGTGACTATGAGATCATAACTCAGTCATCCAACGGTAGTATTTTTTTTTAAATTAATATATATATATTTTTTTTGTGTGATGTGGTGTCGTGGGACCCGCCTCCGCCAGGTCTACCTTGGGCACCTGAGCGGGCTCGGCCACATCCCTCCTCCAAGAGGACTGTGTCGTGCCTTCTCATGTGGCTAAAGGGTCTCACGTAAAAAAGCATCGATCTGTTACATGCTTTGTTCATGGATTGGGCCGAAAGGCCGAGAAACATGACTAAAAATCAAAACAGGTTCGAAATGTTCGATACTTCCATTATCATTGTTGCTTTCTTTAACATTGGTACCACTAGTTCTTGGACTAGGAACGAGATGGTCCATACTTCCTCAGTCATTTTTCGCCCCCCAAGTCCTTTGAAATGTGCCATAATTCCTTTATCATTGTTCCTTTTCCATAGAGTCAAATGAAGTATGTTTGCCACTATCTTGATTTCTTTGATATACTTGTAGTATTTTAACATTAATATAAAGCAGATTCTCTTTGAGCTATTTCATTAAAGTTTGCCGCTGTTTTGTCATTCATTACCTTCTGTCTCACATTCCCACATTTCTAACTGTTCTCATATTATGAATAGTCCACAAGTTTTCTCTATATACAAAGTTCGTGAGTAACAGAGACCTGAAATTAAATTTTATTATTTATTACCTGAATAATGTTAAATAAAAGAAAATTATCGCTATATACTCAAAATTGGAGCCAGGGTAGCAAGTGTCTTGCGTGCTTACCGATGACAGTAGTGCAAATGTATTACATATAAATGTAGCAAAACAATTTGTTTTTAAATAAATATTTGCGTGATATAAACACTGGTAATTAACTAAACGCATGGAGCCAGGGCAGCCCACTGGCATGCATGCTTGCCGATGACAGTAGCACAAATATATTAAAAATAAATGTAACAAAAAGAATTTTTGAATTTAAAATTTGATAATATAAACAATGGTAATAAAGTAAAGTTATGGAGCCAGGGTAGCCAGCCTCTTGCGTGCTCGCCGATGACAGTAGTGAAAATACACTACTATTAATAACAATATTAATAACAAGAAACAACAATTAAAATTATCCCTGTCAATTATGTTCAGAGAATTGATTTCAATACCTATTGTTATAATTTCTTATTGACACAAATGCTCACGGGTACTCTAGTATTAAATAAAGTAGTATGCATTGAGTTTAATATGTATAATATATTATATCACTTTATTTTTAGTACATTATATAAAGTTATTAATAATTAATAAGGTATTATATGATTACCGTTACCTTTGTTTTGTTAAAATATTTATATTATTTCCTGTTAAATTATGTATATTTTTTATAACTCATTTTTTCCCTCAGAATGTATAATTATCACTGATTCACTCTCCATTAGAATAAGAATGAAATTGTTTGATTGTCGAGAAGCATAAATGGTAAAGCACTTTTGTATAAACAAGGAGAAGTTTTATTTTAGTAAATAACGAGAAGTTTCTTTTTCTCTTGGACAGATCTTCTTCAAGTCGTAATAGAAAAGTGGGAAGGGTGAACAATATTGATCAAGCAAATCCTGAAAGGCTGTCTTAAACTTTTCTGGGATTTTTTAGATAGACGAATTGATTTATGGCATTCAAATCTTTCATTTTTTGATAGAAATTAAAACTGAAAAACAGAGAAGTTTTTATGAATCTTATAATTATAAATAATAATATTTAATATATTTTTTTATATTTAGAAATAAATATAAAAACAGAAGGAATGAAAAAGTTAGCAGAGACTAACTCTTAGCTGATAGGAACAGAAATATTTCTAAAAAAAAATTTTATTGAAACGAAAAGTTTTGTTTAAAACTTCTATTAACAAAAGTGTTTTAATGATCTATTCCTGCGAATTAAACATTTTATGCTCTTCATCCATGGTGTTAATGGCAAACTCGTTTATCTCTGTTTTAACCTATTCTCATTTCCACTCTGAGTATTTGTCTATTTATATACGGGACTAAATCCTTTTAAATGTTAAGGCCTCTATACAGTGTAATTACTTGCATAGTAATAATTATAATCATTGTAAATCCATAATCCTCGGTAGCAGTAATTAACTAAACAATCTAAACTATAAGCAGGTAAACGTATATATGTTTGAGTTGTTTAGTTTATCTGGAGACTTCATCTGTAATTTCCGACTGTTATGATTGCATAACGAGGGCGTTAAAATGTGTTTCAAGAAGGGTTAAAACGTTGCAGTTTTGGTTTGAATTAGCCACTTTTTAATATTTTATAATATATATATAGCACAGCGGGAATGTAATTTTTAGTTGCTAGAGGACTGCTTTGCCTGGCTCACTCAGGCGTGTTTTATGCGGTCTTGCGAATTATAAAGGTTCATCTACCTTATGTTAATTGTGTCTTGCCAATGGGCCACTTACCTGCTCCTAATAACAGTCTCTGTAGGACTTTGGTCCGGTCTACCACCCGAGCACTCTTAAAATACTATCGATACCATGGAACGGAGCTGCAAGCCCACGAGTGGTTTTCCTATTCTCTGTCTGTCTTTCCTCCTGTATCATTCAGATCGGCACTCGTGCTTTGTCATATGGACGGACTCGTGGTGGCTGTGGTACGTTACTCAGCTTGAGTAGCGATATCTAAACTCAGGATGTCTTGTTGTGTGAGAAGGTAATCTTCTCCAGTGGTTGCCTGCTAATAACATCTAGGCCCCTGACCCCTAGCAGTGGGTAAGGAACACGTGTTGTTGAGTGTTCTTGGCAACTCGGGTGGGGCGCTGCCCGGGGATTTCCCGTTCGGGTGGACGATCGAACTTTATGGATCCTAAAGTAGGGTCCTTGAACTAATGACCCAGTAGGTGTCGGTCATGTGTTGTGTGTACCCTCCCTATTACAGGTACAGTTTCTAATGTCTTTTATTACCTGTTCATGGGGTTGTGACCTATGCCTGAAAATAAACCCTATTCAAACCAAGGCTAATTCCTTTTTAGGCAGCGCTAATAGATTTCTCGAATAATTAAAAAAAAAAGCACCGGCATAAAAAGGATTTTATGAAAACGCTTTTCGAGCATGTAGTACTTCTGAGGAGATTGACGACTGAGCGATTAGAACTACTTTTTTTTTAAATACTGGAAGCTGGAATTAAGCTGGCATTAGTTTACCAGATACCAAACGCTTTTACTAGATCATACATCCATATCCTTCCTTCTTCATAAGCAGATGTAGCCTTAGGAAAAACACTATGTCTTTAAAACGTGTTGTTTTCATAAGGCATCTTGTTGATCTCATAAGTCTTTATCTGGAGAGTGTTTTATGGTCCAGTACCTAGGAATTGATGACACAACTGGAGGGACACAGTTAAAGCCAGCCTGACTTCTCTAATTGTTGAATCTTCTCAGATCTTAATTTGATATGAACAAGCTCATCATATATTTGAAAAACAAAACATGGCTGAGCACACGCACTTGTGCAAGACATCTTTGGTATTCAGAGCGTAACACCATTGTGGAGCTAACCAGTAGGGTTAGGAGGCTGCGAAAACAGTTACTCTTAATATGTCGTTATAATATTTGGATAAACAATTGGAAAACAATTACCGTTAATACGTTGTTATAATTTTTGAATAAATTAATATAAAGTTTTGAGAATCGTATCCAGTTTATTAACTAATATACAAAATCATAAATGGACTGCATACCCTTATACGATAACTCTGAGAAAACCCAACTAGTATATGTCGATTCATAATTAAGTACATGGTCAAATGAGTGACATACACGGGGTATTCTTCTTTCAGTTGAAGGGTTCTGTAAAGTTCATTATTTATATTTCTCTTTTTGTCACTTTTTTTTTATTGTGATAACTGTTCAAGTTATGTTTTACTATTTCTATATTCATATCGCTTAGAAGCAATCATAAAGTTTTCTTAGAGTTTTGGCATATATCACAAGAAGTCCATTGCACTTGATAGGATTTCCGCGTGAGCTCTGTGCTACAGATGGAGAGTATGACTCATTTGTTTTATGGCATCCTTTTCAATTGCGGGCAAGTAAAAGTTTTAAATTTTACTTCACTCAACTGAATACAAATCGGCTTACAGTTTCTTCCAGACAGCTTTACGTCGTCTCCGGGGAGGCAGACTGCACTAGGTGTTACACTTCTCGCATGAATAATCTGTGCATGGCAGAGATTCAATCTTCAGCACCAAAGGCAAGCTCGATTCTTGTTAGACCACATGAAAACAAAATCATTAACATCTAACAAAAATATTGCTGATTTTTAGTCAAATCATGAAGCAATAATTAAGAGAAAACTGGCTTTAAGTATACGTGTCGCTGGCTCTAGCTACAACTCCAAAACCTTGCTAACATCTTCCCATTATGTGTACAATACGGTAAAGTAGACATTATTTAATGAATTTAACCTTACTTTGCAGTTGCTTCCTTTTTAATATGACATATTAGTCTTCGTGTGTGCAAGGGGGCCAGGCTAGCTCAGTGGTTACGTGCTCACCTCTGAACTGGTAGGACCGGGGTTCAATCCTCACCTGGCCCTCGATTTATTCACGCGGGAGGTGAATAAATCTGAGCACGTCGTCCCTCGGAGAAGGACGTTAAACCGTCGGTCCCGAGCCTGTACGATGTCAGGTACTCGATAAAGATCCCTACTCTTAAATACACTTGAGTTAGGCAAAATTTAGGACTCCCACTGTAGAATCAATCTTCATTGTGTGGTATCACAAAGGGCCAATGCTTGGCCTACGTGTGTTCCCTTGTGGGACTGCCACTGCAACCTAACCTAACCTAACCTCGTGTGTGCAACTAAGAGGTAGTGTTTTTACTCTTAAATTTCCAGAAGCAAACTGTTGTTGAATGAAGCGGTTTGGGAGAACACCGAGCTGTTGGGGACATACAATAGGGGTTTGGTTGCTGCCGTCCCACTGAAGGCAGATGTTATCATCCCACCCTCACTGCTCATCCTGCTCATTCTGCTTATATATTTTCTGCTTCAAGCAATTACTCTGAAAACATGGGGAAATTAATTTCCCTTATTATAAAATCATTGTAAATGAAAGACCATAGCATAATAAGATGTTATCAGTTTTGTGTTGACAGGAAGGTTGTTTACCTTTTATTTTGTGTCAATATTGCCGTCGCTGAATCATCACTATTGCGATGTTTTCTGCAAGGTAATTAGCAGCATGCAAACAATTTGTCAACACGACCAGAGCACAGATCAACATGCGTAGATTCAATCCTTTTGAAGTAATATGTTTCGCAATATCAGAGGGCACCTTGATCACTTGACTGCTAAGGTCACTTGCCTCGTCTGCAGGGACTTCGGTTCTAATCTCTTAAAATTTTGTTTGCCTTTAGTTTCTAGATTGTTGAATTAGAACAATCAGTGTATTTTGATGCGTGTAAAGCCTCTGACGAGCAGTACCGCAAGTCTTATTCCTCTGAGGATGTCAGATGACGAGATGTCGAAGTCAGTCTATAGCTCTGTTCTATACTTAATATTGACGTGCTTTTTGCCAAGTCAAACCATTTCAGTTTGATGCTGTGTCTTTTTTTCTGATGACCTAGCAAATCATTTATATTCTCTAATGATGACTTTTGTTGAAACATTGAAGGGAGACCATCTATTATATGTGTCACAATGATAATAATATAATGTAGAAAAAAACTGATATCAAAGTTAAAGACAACCTTTGGTTATTATTAGAGCGCAGTAGACTGCAAACACTTTAGAATGACTTGGCCTTGAAATGCGCAAACATATTTGAGTAAGGACAGATTTGAAAACTCTTTGAAAATGGATTATTGTTAATGTTCGAGTTGACAGGACTGGCTTCACGTTATTGCATGTATAATGTATATATATGAAGCACAAGTCCGTCACGCTTCTTCTTCGCATGAAATGAAATTAGCATTTTTATTGAATACGTATTTAAAAAATAAGTACAAAAGAATATAATATATACAATAATATAAAATCTGGAGTGGCCTACTCTCAATCTTTACTACAAGTAAATAAGTATCAAACTTTTTAAAACATAATAATTTTTGTTTTCTTAATATCTTTGAAATTAAATCAATCAAAAAACAAAAATTTTTACATTTTACTTTTAAAAAATTCAGCTTCTCGACTACTCATTTTTAAAGTTCATAGATGGGTTTCTTGAGGATTTTTGGACTTTAGACTTGATCTGAAGACCTAAATTGTTGACGCTGTTATTGCGTATCTGGTTCATGGTTGGTGATAATTATAATTATTTAATTCTACGGCGGTGCTGTAGTGATTGCAGCTTGTCAAGGACTTCTCAAGCAGGTGTGTATTTATAGCGAGCAAATATTTACATAGGATGAGCTAGTCATGACAGTCCTAGGGAACATGATTCCGATTAGTTTGAAGCTTTATGATGGAGGAAGTAGAACATTTTGTGTCCCCTCTCTCTCTGAGAAGATGTCGGTGTCAGTCCAAAGCTTGTAGGATGTCAGTCTGAAGATGTGTACTCTATATAATATCTAATATAATTGAATTAGATAAAATTGAAGACTGCCGTTATGGAATCAAATCATATCTAAAATGAGTGCCTACTAATAATTGAGAAATACACATTCTAGCTTTATGTGTATTTCAGCATTGAAGATGAAAGGCCTATAAGTGTGGGAGTGGGAAACAAACAAATAAACAAATACATTAATGAAGCCCAGTCACAGTCAGCGGAAAACTGAGTTGAAAAATCAATTGTGGTTTATTCATTTAGGATATTACTGAACACCCTAATTACTCGAGTAATTAAAAACATAGACTATACCACGACAAAACCGAAAAAGTATTTAACAAAAAGCAAGTCTAATAAAAATGAAAACTTATTTGTTGTACAATCCGTAATTGTGTTGTATTTACTCAGTTGAAGGCTGGACTCTGGTCAGTTGTCTACTTCTACATTTCGGAAGTTTACCTGACGATGAACACGAAGTGTTTGAAACGCGCAAAATAAAAAAAAAAGCTTCTTTTTTATGTGTGGAGGCTTTGATTTATCTATTTACCCCAATATGAAAAATGAAAGCCTAATTTTGTTGTCCGTCTGTAAATTAGTGTAAACAATTTCCCGATGAATAATCTACAAATGAGGTCCAAGTGAGATTTGTGAAATATCTAATTTACATGATATAACAGTTTTACATTTTCTGTGTAAATGCCTAGAACTTCTTTAAAAGAGACCTCTTATTTTGGCCTCTGAACAATTGAATCATTATAATTATTATTTCAGTAATGCAAACGAGGTGATTTCTTTTTTCATTGGTCAGTAATTTACAAAATATTATGCCATCTTTTAAACATCAAAGGAAAGCCGTGTGTGTGTGTGGCCGAAGGGATCGTGTTGGTGAGGTGCGTCTTAATTTTAAATATGCAACAATATTTCTGTGGTTTGTGTAACAGAGAAATATACCCCCTTTGGAGCCTCTTGACTAAAAGGCAATAATAATTATTGTTATCTATATACTTATAATACTCTGATGTTCTTGTTTAAATATTTACACACAGGTGAAAATTGGAATATCTGTTAATTCCAGTTTATGACGAGTTATTATAATAATATTAGGAAAACAGTGAATAATATATTACTTTACAAATAATGGAATTAAAAATAGAGAAGAATTCTGAATAAATTCTCTCAACTCAAGTCAAGTAAAATTAATGACTCCCAATGTAAAGTCTATTTATGTTATAGAATCAACCTGACGGATTTTTATAGAAATATCTCAGTCTCATTTTGGAAATCTTATTGTTGTTTAGGCGATGTATTTTTCAGTTCACGTATTTACTTTTAATTCTTGTTATACATGTATATAAAACAAGTTTTATTTATTTTATATCAGGAATCGGTCAGTTATCCTGGTTCAAATCAATTCAAAGCCCACGTTTTGATTTAACAATCGTATTTGGAAGTTAAGCATTAAACAGATGTATAAAATTCCTAAAGTGTATATAATAAACTATTACATTCGAGGTTTAAAATGAATATTTTCAGGAACATAAGATTGAATACAAATGTCAGCGTAAATACGAATGTTCTAGGTAATATTATAAACACATGTTCCTTTCATTAATTGTATTTTATGTTGGGTAAAATAAATGGAATATTTCAATTTACAGGTTTTGTAAGTTTTAAATATGCTTCATTGCGCATATACCTTGGATTGATGTTTTATTTATTTATTTAATTAAATAAATGCAATTTTTTACTTTTAAATGTTTTTTGTTTTATTAAACATACTTATTGTGTATATATCCTGATTCATGTTAAGAATCTATATCAAACGCTTGGACTATACAAGAATCTTTGTTTTCGTGGCTTAATAACAAGAAACAGTAATAACAGTTATTCCTGTCAATCATATTCAGTAAATGCATATTTATAAACTGTTGCTTTAATTTCTTAACACTGAGTGACACAATGGGCCACGGGTCGTCTAATTATAAATTAAAGATATTTTAAAAAAAAAATTGTATTGAAAATTATAATGCACTAATGCAACAGCTGTTTCCTTGTGCTTATAAAGGTGTCGCCTTCGCTGATTGACCAACTTCTTTAATTGTATAATCAAGTATGAAGGCTTTTGTTATATTGAAGCAGGTTATAGAATACTGGTTTTAGTGACGAGACAGTTTTTCTCTATTTTACCGACATAATGATGTTAGGGAGAAGGACATGCTCATAAGCCAACGTTTTAGTAAACGTGACTTTTGGATGGTTGCTAGAGTTAAGTGGATTGTAATCAATATAAACCAGTTGTTTTTGTTGTCATATAATCCTGAATGCGTTGTCAACTAAAGGCCGGAGTTAATTCGATTGCGCCACCAACCGTGTAGGTGACTCATTTCGAATATACTGCGCTGCTCTTCATTTCTTTCTACCTCTATCTTATTATTACTTATTCAAACCAAACACTTGTGGCGCACGTTTTCCTTTTATTTCATACCTTCTGTATTGGAAGTAGTTAGATGTTTTCATTTCACTGGAACATTCTCGTTACTTATGTAACGTAAATATTCATTATTATGCATATTATAATGTTCATTTATGCATGCATTAAAAAACCTTTGTAAGTTTGAAAAAAAGCTCTGAAGGTTCTCAATCTGGAGTAAACCGTCAAACCGTAAAAAACAAACAACATTTATTTAAAAAAAGTTTTTTCTTCTTCAAAAGTTCTTATTTTTCCTTATGAAGAAACTTTTAAGTTTTAATGCCCGAATTTCTGCTTTGAAAGTTTTATTTAACTAGAAAAATTGAACAATTCCTATATACTTTACATACATGTTTTTATTGTTGATATTAGTATCATATTACAGTATATACTTCTTGAATGATAAGAACGATCCGAAAATGACAACAAAAGCTCAATGTAAACTGAAACCGAGAAATAAATGTAAAAATTACACCTACACTCTCTAATTTTCGATAAGAACCATCATCAGGAGAGAAAAGAACTGAATAGATATGCTTATTCGTCTCTTCTCCAGAAAAGATGTTCGTTTCTCTTCTTTCCTGATGATGGTTAAATTAGTGAACAACTCAACATATCAAAGTATGCAAAATTATGTATATAACATATTTAGTGTAAATATTCCTAACAAAAGACAAAAATGTCTTATGAAATATGACATTTTGAAAAAAAAAAACTATCAACTATTACATTATAGGTGGTTTGAAATAAGTATATTTAGAAATATTGAAGCTAAGCTACGATTAAAAATGAAAGAACTGAACATACAAAGCAGAATATAAACTATTTCAATTAGTTATAACGCCATTTAATAATAGGAGGAAACTGATGCTGTTTAATATATGCTAATGTTATACATATCCTATTGTTCTAGTGCTTTTACTCATTTATTTATCCTGTTCTCGTCGTTTCCGTCAACAGTACGTTGTCTCAGTGATAAGCTGTTTCATTTTGATTCTGTGTGTGTCTTTGATTCAGAAATAACCGTCTTTATGGGCCTAGTGAAAGGATGGAATCATTTCGGAATCATATTCAGAAATCATTATTTTTATTGTTAATAGAGGCAGGATGAATATGGTTAACCATCAATGATCAAACCACAATAAGAAATGGGAAAACAAGACTAAGATCTTTCAACCGTAACAAGCGGTTGGGTTTTTGTAAGAGTCAGTTGGGTTTTTGACTTTGACTAAGACCGCTTGTTACGGTTGAAAGATCTTAGTCTTGTTTTCCCATTTCTTATTGTGGTTTGATCATTGATTGTTATTTCACGTGTTTATGTGAAAGCTTTTTATAGTTAACCATATAGAATACTGGTTTCTATGATGATAGAAACCTTGCTTATAAAGGTATCGCCTTCGCTGATTGGCCAACTTCTTTAATGGCAATATATAAGTTGTTGTTATTAAATTGAATAACTGGTGATATGATAAGTTGACCTTATCACTTCCATTTTATTCCCTTCCTCTTGCGATGTATCTATATAATTATATAATTTTGGAAAGTTATAATTAAAGAAAATTATATAATTCAGTTGGGTTTTTGACTCTGACGAAGACCGCTTGTTACGGTTTAAAGATCTTAGCCTTGTTTTCCCATTTCTTATTGTGGTTTGATCATCTATCTAATTATATATGCGCCATTTCTTCCTGCATATCCAATACCATTAATTTTGTGTTTATTCAAATATTGAAAACTTCAGAGAAGCACTATTATTTGAAAGCAAATTCATTGAAAGTTTTGAATAAGCAAGAATAAGATTTTATATGAAAAATGAAAATCATCATATTGATTGGACAGGAGCTAAATTTATTACCTATGAAAAATCTATGTTAAGAAATATTATTGAATCGTCTCTAATTAAATTTAATAGATCAAATATTATAAACATTAGTAACGGTCTCTTCAAACTTGATACTTTTGTTACGAGGGCAATAGCCTCTTCAAAGAGGGTTGACAGCTAGCGGATAGTTTTTTACTCTCTCTTACTGTACTCCTTTCCCCAAGCATCCCTTTCTGAACATTAGTCCTTTCCTGCGCTTTCACTCTTTTAAAATACCACTCTTCCCTCCTACTCTTCTCAACCCCTCACCAGATGTTTTTTGCATCTAGTGTTTCAGTTGGGTTTTTGACTCTGACGGAGACCGCTTGTTACGGTTGAAAGATCTTAGTCTTGTTTTCCCTTTTCTTGTTGTGGTTTGATCATTGATATATATATATATATATATATATACTTCGAATAAAATGAAAGGTCCGTGTGGACAATAAACACTTTAACACATAGAAAAGAACACAGAAAGACACTACAGAACTCACTTCGATATTTCGACATCCGTCGTCATCGGGAAGAAGTGCGAAGTACTCGCGTTGAGAAGCAAACTACTACTGGCCTCCAGAGTAACTCGTGGAACCACCGCAATGCTGCTCCCCAGCGGAGGAGAGGAAAAATAGAAATTCTTCCAATATTTATTTAGAAAACAAGATAAAAAATATATAAAATACGAAATAATAATAATAAAAAATAAATAATAATAATAAAATAATAATAATAAAATAATAATAATAATAATAATAATAAAATAAAATAAAAAATAATTAACGGTACAGGTTGAGACCAGGAGGAGAACGAGCCCCAAGGAGGCATATGAATGCCTCTTCGGAAGCTCTAAGGGTGACATGGGGATTAGACTCGGGGATTTGTTTGAGGATTTGTACCCTGAAACAATCATTGAAAGGGAGGTCATGGGAATTAGCATGGATAGCTATGGGTAGGTCTCTGCGCTGACCAAAGGACGCCCTGTGATTGTTCATACGCAGGCTCGGCTTGGCTTCAACCAAGCTGAGCCTGCGTATGAACAATCACAGGGCGTCCGTTGGTCAGCGCAGAGACCTACCCATAGCTATCCATGCTAATTCCCATGACCTCCCTTTCAATGATTGTTTCAGGGTACAAATCCTCAAACAAATCCCCGAGTCTAATCCCCATGTCACCCTTAGAGCTTCCGAAGAGGCATTCATATGCCTCCTTGGGGCTCGTTCTCCTCCTGGTCTCAACCTGTACCGTTAATTATTTTTTATTTTATTTTATTATTATTATTATTATTATTATTTTATTATTATTATTATTTTATTATTATTATTTATTTTTTATTATTATTATTTCGTATTTTATATATTTTTTATCTTGTTTTCTAATAAATATTGGAAGAATTTCTATTTTTCCTCTCCTCCGCTGGGGAGCAGCATTGCGGTGGTTCCACGAGTTACTCTGGAGGCCAGTAGTAGTTTGCTTCTCAACGCGAGTACTTCGCACTTCTTCCCGATGACGACGGATGTCGAAATATCGAAGTGAGTTCTGTAGTGTCTTTCTGTGTTCTTTTCTATGTGTTAATATATATATATATATATATATTATATATATATATATTATATATATATAATATATTAGTTTCACATAAACACGTGAAATAACAATCAATGATCAAACCACAATAAGAAAATGGGAAAACAAGACTAAGATCTTTCAACCGTAAAAAGCGATCTTCGTCAGAGTCAAAACCCAACTGAGTTTTTCAGTTGGGTTTTTGACTCTGACGGAGACCGCTTTTTACGGTTAAAAGATCTTGGTCTTGTTTAAGACTATATATATATATATATATATATATATATATATAATATATACTCGTAGTAGTGTTATATGTAACAATATAGAGATAAAAGTCGAAGGATGGACATAAGTTTTATTGGCGCTGTAATTTTCTTATCTAGGTTGTGTGTTTACTTTACTATTGATTGAGCCATTGATTTGATTTGAAGTTTGTTGTTTACTTTAATCTTCTGATGGTGACAAATGTCGAAATCTGGAAGTGATTTTTTTTTCTTCTCAGTGTTTTCTTTCTGTGATTTTTTCGTATTTATGTCGTTGAACTATTTCGATTACATTTTAAGACATAAAGCTCTTCAAACAGTTATACCATTTCCTCTCCTTGTGTCACTCATTGTAACAGTTCATATCACTTCCAGTCTCGTCAATCACAGAACACACATCGCCACCACACCCTTATTTACTCAAAGGGAAGTAAATCTCAGTGGCCTCTCTGCACGCTCGCACTCTCGTAAACACACTCCTGTAGACCAGTCTCTTGCTCTTCCCAGTTCCCACCATCTACATGACAATTTTAGTTCTTCCGATTACCTTTTGAAAATATTGTTCATCTCTAACTACTTTTAATCAAATTTTCTGTTACAATCAAATATAGGCATGTAGAAAATGAAGTAAAATCAGTGAACTGTTAAATACAGGGCCTGTTTTAAACTTAGAGTTTAGTTTAAATAAAAAATTACCAAAACAGTGGCATTAAGGTTTTCTTTCAACTAATAATAATGACCTATAGATGGCTAAATATAGTAGTCCACAATATAGCTGTGCTCTGACTGTGCTCAAACAAAACCTGTATCCATTTCGCATGTTTTGTGCGATTCAAATGTTTTTTCCTAAAAGGCAAAGTCTTTAGAAGCATGTACAGACCAGTTGAATGCTGGCTTATCTTTGATATTGGCTGTAGTGTTTACGCTGATTGCAGTTGTATTGAAAGTCGTTGTCGTTGACCTCATAAATCGATTGAGCCACTGAAGCGAGTCATGCGAGATGACGGAAGGTCCTTCAGTTGTTTGCTGGCCACACGTCACTTCAAGTAGTTTGCTACGTCTTCTTTTCGCATCTAGATAGCTATCTCTTTATTAATTGCACTCATTGTTTTTCACTCTTGATAACTAGTTTGTTGATAGGAGTTACGTATACTTGTTACTGTTTACTGTTTAATGGAAGAAACTATCACAGCCGCCGGAAAGTAAATCTCAGTGGTCTCTCTGCTCGTGATTTTATTCGCAAGCTGATAAGTTGTTATTGAGGTTTGTCACACTAGAAACATGCGCACTTCAATGCCAAGCTTTACTCGCATTTACTTTATCAGCAGGGCTAACAAATTAGTATACTTCAATCTGCAACAGCTTAGTCTACACTCAACTTTCATAATCAACATTGAATGGACACATTACTTAAACCTGTAATAACAACTTAGACTTTAATTTAAATAAACAAAATTACTAAAACAATAGAATTGGGATTTTCGAATCTATAAACTTATAAAACTCTGATGACCGATCTTGTTTCATTTCTTGTCACCGTGCATTGTGATCTTAATAAATAATGAATTACGTAATCTTGTGGGAATCGAACCCAGGACCTTTGCATCGGACCTCCAATGTGCTATGCTCTGGGCTATGAGGGCTTTCTTACAATACAATTCCAAACTTGATATAAATAACGTAAGGTTTATATAAGTCAACTAAAGATGAAGTTTTGGGTTAATTTTAGTTTATTCTGGTTTAAAATATTAAAGAAAACAGTGAGTAATATATGACTTTACAACTAGCGGCATTAAAAAGAAAGAAGAATGAAAAACAAACTCTCTCAACATAAGTCAGGTAATTTTCAACTAATAATAATAGCCTATAAATAGGCAAATATAGTCCACAACATATATGTGGAGGTGCATTACTCCCTGCTCCGACTGTGCTCAAACTCTAAATTTCTAACTAACCTACTCCGCCTCTACCATACTGAAATGCTCGAACACACTCCAATATGTTTGGATACTCGACTCCGACTCAAACAAATTAGAATTCCTGACTGTGACAACAACATATTGGAATGCTCGTTACAGACTCCCAACATATTATAATACTCGACTCCAACTCTAACATATTGAAATTCCAAACTGTGACTTTAACATATTGAAATGCTCAACCTAGACTCCTAATATATTGAAATGTCTCATTCAGACTCCGACTCCACATAAATCATAAATATATAAGTAAACAAAACTGAATTGTTAAAATGTGTGAATAATAGAATTAATAATAACTTAGTAGCAATACAAGGACCAAAAAAAGTAAACATTTATTGAATGTGATTTAAAAATCGTATAATGCGCAAAAGTTAAAGTATTTGTTGTAAATAAATAGTAGTTGTCCTGTAAATTCAAATAACAAAAGTAGTGAGAAAGTGGTAGTACCGGTGCAGAAGCACAGCAGTTATAAACTTTTTATACTTTATAAAAAAAATTATATTTTATAAAGAAAATATATGTAAAAAAATTTATACTTGATAAAAAAATATATTTTATACAAAATATATATTTTAAAAAATTTATACTTTATTAAAAAAATATATTCTAAAATTTTCTACTTTATAAAAAAATTATATTTTAAATAATTTGTATGTATATTTTTTGTGTATACTTTTTTATATTTTTATGTCAAACTAATTTCAAAATTGTAGGCAACCACAGTCAGACGTAATTTATATTGAATAAATAATTGTCGCACTAGAACTATTTATATCATTTTAGAAGCAGCAGTATTCCAACGCAGTCAACTAGAGCCCTATATTTAAGCAGGGTTCATAAGTTATGAAGGAAATGAATTTGCCGGGCACAAATAAATCGAGGCAAGGTTGTACAAAGTTACCCACAGTACTCGTGTTATGTTAAAAATTGAATTTTGTTATGACTGTTTTATAATGTCAGATATAAATCTGCATGTAATCCCTATTTATTTTATGATTGAGATGCTTTTAAAACATATTAATTTATCTTAAAATAGATGGCTTAAACAGGAGATCAGATATTTATTTGGCAGGCTTTTGGACAGCTTCCTTTAATATTATATTTGTTTATTTATTATTTTTGAATCTCTTGGAGCCACGTCTATATAAAACTACTTTGGATCTTACTTCTATTTCTAAACCCTAGCAGTAAATGGTGATTCACGGATTTCATTATAAATAAGACTTTGAACCAATCATTTGATTTAATGTTATTTCATTAAGTGTGGATTAAGGAAAAATGCATATGCTGGAGGTTTACACTCACTTGTTGTATCCATTAGGGAAAACAAAAAACTGGAAGGTCGATTTCTAATTATACATTTTGAAAAAATAATCAAACTCCTTTAGAAATACTGTAGCGAAGTTTTGTATTTGCTTTATGTGATTTTGTTTTATTTGTGATCATTACTTTATATATATAAATATTGATAAAAGTATCGACCGTGGAATAGAAACAGAACTAAAGTTTGTCAGGGCTAGGACAGTTCTTCAGGTTCAAATTAAACTCTCATTGCCAACTTTTCGGTTTTTATTTAAAACCTTTTTCATAGGCTTACAAAACAGAGGAAATATAAGAAATAATTCAATCATTCAAAAATCAAACATATATAAAAAGCGCAATTAGTTACAACCAAGAAATTAAAATAGAAATTTTGAAAATAGGTTAGTGAGAAAACCTACAGAATTTATATTATTAATATAATAATAATATAATATTATTATATTATATTATAATATATATATTATAATATAATATAATAATAATAATATAATCACCTCGTATGATGATCTTGGAGTCCTACTCGTGTAGGTTAGTTGTGATTGAAGATGGACTACGTCCGAAAGCGCTTCAACGACTCCAAGATCAAACATACGAGGTATGTCGGTTTGCCATATTAATAATACAAATTATACTAACCTCAGTGGTAATAATAATATGCATGTATTAAACCTACAGAAGTATACAATTTTGAAACTGAAAAACTAAGTATTACATTAAAGATTTTCTACAAGAAAAATATATTATGTGGATGAAAGTTCTAAAAACGATTCGGAAGGGACAAAAGTAGTTGAAAGAAAAGAAAAGAATCACAAATAAATGGACAACATAAACTGACAGTCTGCAATTTTTGGTTTCAACTGTCATCAGGAAACCAATGGGAGGGAGAAAACAGAATGATTGATTGTTCTCCGTTCCTTTATTCTCCTGAAGAAAGTTGAAACCGAAAATTAGACAGTAAGTTTATATTTTTCTTTTTATTTGTTGTTGTTTACTAACTTTGAACAATCTGTGTTTAAACATTTAGTGAATATAAACGATGATGCATAGATATATGAAAAGGACAGACTGAAAAGCTTTAATTTTTTGTTTGAACCGTCATCAGGAGAAGAAATGCAGGGAAACCAAGCACACTGAGTTGAGAAGGGTGGAGGCTTTCTCTAAGAGTTTCTGCTCCAGTGCGTTTGATTTTCCTGTCTTTTTTCTGCAGGTGACGATTCAAACCAAAAATTAAAGACTTTAACTGTGTGTTTTTCATTAATTTAAGCGTCTTTGTTTATATTGAACTTTAGTTGTCCGTTTCAGATCGTTTTTTCATCGTCAAACTATATAAATATAGATAAATCAACATCTAAACAATAGTGAATCATAGATGATCACAGTTTGTGTGGAAGTTCTGTAATATTTTCTTTGTTTTCAGTTATTCCGGTTTCTTTGGTAATTTTTGAGTTAAGTGCACATGATGCCCATCTTATTCAAAGTGTGGCAGGCATTTCTTGCCGGCCGGCAGGTTTATCGGTTGTACTCCTCCTCCACACACGGTCTGCTTGTTATATTTCAGATTTAATATATTTCGGTATTTGAATCTGCTTAAATATTTCGAAACAATGTGCTTATTGTTGCAGTGCCCCGGCATATGATTGAGTCAGTATCTTTCAATTTATCCATAAAATTATCCTGTAAAAGCCAGTACAAAAATATGGAATTTTTAAAATTTTGATTTGTATTGTGGGTCGGGGTTGAAATGAACAAACAAAATAAAGCATGTTTGATGAATATTTTAGTTAAATTTTGCAAAGTAAAATTTCAAAAAGTAACGTGTTCACTTTTAAGGATACTCCTTATCGAAGTATCCCGTTGAATTCGGATCCCATATAAAACTGATAACCTACGTGCACCTACATATGCGTCCAATAAATATGGTATTCCATATACTTACCTATTACAGCTATTAAGTTAAAATTATCGGAACTTAAAGTTCAGAGGCAACGCTATTGTTAATATCTTAAATTATATGTTGATACAAACTTCTATGCCAGTGAGAGAGTAGAATGTACAGGTAAACTTCTCTTTACTGTATCTACTGGAAATAATACACTGACGACAGCCGCGTCTGTAAAGGAGGAGATACCAAGTAATTTATCGCAAAGAAGACAAGGAACCTGTCTTGCGTTGATAACAGCTCCTGGCGTCTCTTGTACTATACTAAACTTGTAAGATAACTTGTTTGTTTTATCCATAGAGGTAGCTATGCTTATGACTATGTATTTTATGAAAATTTTGATTTCGGAAATAAGACATCACCTCTAAGTATATTTTACTGAAAAATATATAGTAAAGACTGGAAGTTATTATAACAGTTTGTTTTGTCGGTTAATGTTAGCATAAAGTGCTCCTTAGACGCTATCAGCCAAGTCATTGATTTGCTAGAAATTCATGAATGATACATTTGCTTATTTATTGTTTTTAACTTATGTACTTTTATGTAAAACATAAGGACTGTGTGATAACTGAAGAACAATCCAAGTGTTCAACACTATCATATTCAGCCTTATTGGAAACAGGTGATTGATAGTGTGACCTTCGGAATAATTAGCCGTCTCCCTCGTGGTTTAGAAAGTGTAATTAATTAATGTTTTGGAGCCCGTGGAAAATATACGTATCTGAAGCCAAAATGTTCTATGATTTGATTATGATTCTGATTTCCAGTTTAAAATAATGGAAAAGATATTTTTGATACATAAAAATACCAAAAATCATTCTATTTCTCAATGCCTTTCGGCTTAGAATAGAAGTTGAAGTAGATCACTAGGAACTATTTGACTGCAGGCTCTCGCTCACCCAAACCGCTTGCTCAAACTCTATCCTCATACATATCCCCCCATTGAAGACATTCGAATGTGATACTGTAGTAGTCTGTGTTCATGATTGACTTGCGCTGGTCCTAAGTGCAAGTAAGAGAGAGTAAGTGGAAAGATTAGAGAAGTGAGTGTGTTAATGAATGCTTATCGTGTGTGCAAATTCTTATTTACTTAAACTGTCTGTGAAATTAAAGTCATCAGCAAGAATTGTGGACAGCTGTTACTCGTGTGTCGACTCGTAAAGGCCGCTCTGAATCCCCAGGGCAGAGGAGAAATGGTGTTGTTATCTGGTCACGCTCGGCTCTCGCCGCTGTGATAAGCCGCACGAAACAGCCTTCATTTGCCACTGATCACTGATCTCACTTCACAAACGATTCATTCCGCCATGTAGTGTTTAAGCCTGTAGTTGTGTGTGACTCCTCTCTGTAACCACTAACACATTCACTTTTATTGTCTAGTGAATTTTCTACTCCGTCCAAACAGATTCTATACTGGCGCATATTCCACAGCAGAGGCTCTGAACGTCGGCCGTATGGATTCTTAGGAGTCCATAGATGATCAAATGTGGTTCACATTGATTTTTAGGGGGTCTATATAAGATCAAAGGTGGTCCACATGGATATCTAGGAGTCCATAGCAGATCTAAGGTGGACAACATGGATTTCTAGGGTCCATAGCAGATCAAAGGTGGTTAACATGTATTCCTAGTGGTTCATAGAAGATCGAAGGTGGTTAACATGGATTCCTAGGGGTCCATGGAAAGCCAAAGGTGGTCTACATGGATTTCTAGGGTCTATAGCAAATCAAAGGTGGTTCACATGGATTTCTAGGGTCCATAGAAGATGAAAGGTGGTTCACATGGATTTCTAGGGTCCATAGCAGATGAAAGATGGTCCACATGGATTTCTAGGGTCCATAGCAGATGAAAGATGGTCACATGGATTTCTAGGGTCCATAGCAGATGAAAGATGATCCACATGGATTTCTAGGGTCCATAGCAGTGAAAGATCAATGGATTTCTAGGGTCCATAGCAGATGAAAGATGTCCACATGGATTTAGTCATAGGTAGTCCATAAGCAAAGATACATTAGTCAAATGAAAGAGGTCCACATGGATTTCTAGGGTCCATAGCAGATAAAGGATGGTTCACCACATAGGAAATTAGTCATAGGGTCCATGTAATGAAAGTATGGTCATGCATTTCTTTTCATAGATCCATAAGAACAGATGAAAGGCTAGTTAACAACAGTAATACTTATAGTTATGTGATTTTTCGAATTATAGTTTCCCATCGTACGCAGATAATGTGGTCATTCTTAATTTAGAATCATTGCATATATTTCATAACAAGACTAACAAGTAAATTGAAAGTTTCTAATTTATTTACCACATAATACCATTATGTATAGTATATGATTTTTGTTTGTTAATATTATCTTACATACATCGTTTGAATACTAACTTGTATCGCATGTCTAAGGTCATGAAATATTAGATGATTTATTTAATTACCATTGTTTATATTGAAATATTCAATTTATTTCATAAAAATTAAGAAGAATTTTTTGATAATTATTACCTTACAACATTGGATTGTCTACGTCATGACAGTTATGTTACAGTTATGTTTCTGCAAATTATTAATTTTTATTCCCTAATGTATATTTATATGTGTGTATTTTGTTACATTTATTTATAATCATTTTGCTACTGTCATCGCGAGCATCGCAAGCCAGTGGTACTCTGGCTCCATTTTTATTTATTACCATGTTTATATTATCGAAATTTTATTAATTTTTAATTTCAAAAAATTAAAATTTTTTTTTGTTACATTTATATACAATACATTTTTACTACTGTCATCGGCGAGCACGCAAGAGGATGGCTACCCTGGCTCCATAACTTTACTTTATTACCATTGTTTATATTATCAAATTTTAAATTCAAAAATTCTTTTTGTTACATTTATTTTTAATATATTTGTGCTACTGTCATCGGAAAGCATGCAAGCCAGTGGGCTACCCTGGCTGCATGCCTTTAGTTTATTACTAGTGTTTATATTACGCAAATATTAAAAAAAAAATAGTTTTGTTACATTTATATGTAATACATTTCCACTCTGTCATCGGTGACCACGCAAGACACTTGGTACCCTGGCTCCAATTTTGAGAATATAGCGATCATTTCTTTTATTTAACATTATTCAGGTAATAAATAATATACATTTAATTTCAGATCTCTGTCTCCACGGAAAATGGGTGAACAAACAAATGAACAAACCTAGGAACTTTCTATATATAGATAGGCGACCATATTTCTATTGATAGTGTGGTGCATTGTTGAATTTGTTATCGGTTGCCAGTTCCGTCATCCCATTGACCGTTTGTACCAAATGACCTTGATCAAGATGATGTGGCATTCGCTCTGCTTACGTTACTTTTCTCCTTGAACTGAATAAAATTTGTCTTACTACACAGTTATATTTCTTGAAATATAAGTTCAACCATTTCCCGCCTCAACTTTTATACGAATCAAGTAACTTGATAGAACACTTCGTGATGTATTTATTTTGGTACATGACTTACTAGACTCCTTTTGTATTGCCTTTCTTGAAAATGTTAGATTTCGGTTAGATCGTTTACATACTATTTTCATTTTCACTGGAAAATAAAATTATAAAACAAAACTGAAGAATATATTTGAACTAAAATTACAGTTATGGAATAAGAAAACTTTAAACTGAACTTATTAAAAAAATAATATAAAGCCAAAATATGTGTGTTAATACCCTAGAGCAGAGGTTCCCAAAGTAGGTTCCGCGGAACCCAGGGGTTCCGTGAAAAATATTTAGTAAAAGCATTTTTCTAAGAATTTTTTTATTGGGTATGGATTTCTTCTTTATTTCTTGAGAATCATGAAACCGAATAATGTTTATATCTAAATATACCCATAAGTAGAAGTGGTCAAAATTTTATTCATATTTAGGATGAATCACCAGTCAGTTTTTGGGACTATCAGATTCCAGAATTTCCTGCTATTGAAAAAGTAGCACTTCACACATCGCTGCAATTTCCCACTACCTACTTATGTGAAACTGGATTTTCCCTTTAAACTGCCATAGAAACCAAATACCGAAGTAGACTTAATGCTGGGGCTAACTTGAGAATCGAACTCTCAACTATAAAGCCAAAAATTATTACAAAACAAACTCTGTGTTAAAATTGCTAGTAATTCACTTTTATATGTTATGCGCTTGTGGAAAATATGAAAATTAAAATCTTTTTGTTTTGAAGTTTTATTTGAAAAATACACATTGCAGTACCTAATGTTACTTTTTAAATTATTTTTAAACATACAGACTTTTTAAAAAGGCATATGAAAATATTTATATTATGATTGTATGAAATCATTAGAATCTGGAGTTCCTGGGAAAGTTACTGGAACCAAAAAGGGTTCCGCGTCGAAAAAAGTTTGAAAAACTCTGTCCTAGAGTAGTTGAATTTAAATTAATAAATTCAAATATATCTTACCTTGCATACTGGTGTTGGAGTCGTTGAAACGGTTTCGGATGAAAACAACAGTTGTTCTTGAAGGTAGACAGTGTCCGAAGCTGGTTTAACGACTCAAACAACAGTATTCAAAGAAGATGGTAATTATATATATTTCTTAATGTAACTTGAACATAAAGTGTTGTGTTCTTTTTCTCATATCCTACGATTATTACAAATAATGAATATTAGAATCAACATTTTGACAAATATAAACAAAAATCCAGTTTACTGGGCAGCAAGGAGGGCAATGGAAAGTCAAATGCTGTATAATATCCCTTGGCGTACTTTTTATTCTCTGGTTTTCACAGATATCAAAAAGAAAAACAAAAAAAAACTTTATTTTGCTGATAATTATTAATATAATTTAAATGTTTTGTAAGTTTACAGTAAAACTGCTAATGTAAAAAGTTCAAACAAAACAAACTCTTGAATAGTAACCGTGGATTTTTGCCCCATTTGAGCATGGTCAATGACTTAGATTGTACTTGTAGGTCTCCACTAGTCGAAGTCGGCTCTTTTTCGTCTTGAGGAATCGGAATGGAGCCTGTTTTTTCTGACTCCGACTAATAAATTTGATTTAAATATGAAATGTGTATTATTATTATTACATTACTTATATTAAATATTTATAAGTATCATATATATTACATTATATACATACTTTTACGCAATATTATATATATTTGCAGGTTTTTCTTCTTTCTATGTATGAGTTCAAACAAGAGTCTGAGTACTGAGAGATAAAAATCTTTTAATTTTTGTTTTTGTTTTGGGTGGCTAATATAATAATTATAAAATTTGTATGAATATATAAAATAACCTTGATATATATAGAAACTATTTAAGCATTTTCAGAGTAATAGTCGGAGTCGGGCTCCTGACAGTACTTGGGAGTCGGGAGTCAGATCAAAAGTAGTATTTGGAATTATTTATTTGGTAGTCGGAGACGGACAATTGTCTTCCGCCTCTGCGACCCTGGTTCGCACTCTTTTCCATTGAATTGATCGCACTCTTTCATTCCATTGTCGATGATTATTCTGCAGAGACCAGTTAGCTGTTTTTTGCTCAAAAATTGAATTAAGGGAGAATTTTTCCCAATGTAAATCAGTCAATGAAAGTATGAAAGCAGTCAATCGTGAGCTTGTACGACGTATGGTACTCGTGAAAGGCCCCTATTCTAGATAAACTTGGATGAGGTGAAATGTACACTCCTCATGAGGAATGGAGTCCCATACACTGGATGTGGTTGACTAGTATGTATAAGTATGTTGTCATTATCGTTGGACACATTGAATTTAGATTTATAACCTGAATTGTCCACTTCGTGTACACTTTATGACGGAGATACTGTTGACCCTTGCTGGGAGAGACCATGTGTTTTTTATTGTGACTGATAAAAACTCGCTGTTGCGCCATGATTTCACAATGTTCTTGAAATCGACTGACCTCCTTATTCTTGAAATGCCAAGTTTTCCTACTCATTGGCTACTCTCCAAGCAGGAAACATTTATTTACGTCTCCGGTCGCAGTTACAGGTTATTACCTTGTTGAATCAGAAACACGGAATTAATACTTCATTTTTATTTACTTTTTCATTAGAAAAGGACGGATTTGAATGTTTAGACATTTATATCATTTGAAGACAGGGGTAAATAACGGCTCTATCATTATTATTTAAATCTCCATTTTTAGCACCCTGTCTATCATCTACTGTAAAACAAACTGATTAATTATTTACAATATTTCTCCTTGAAATTACAATAAACAATGGTTCATAATAATATCTCTGAAGCCGAGAAGACTGCAAGAATTTACATAGCTTGAGTTGGTTGCCTTGAAATTAGACTCCATGGTTAGCTCCACAATTTGAGGTATTTTTTTTATTAACTATTTTTTCTGTAATAAAATAGGTTTTACAATTTGGCTGTGGGGGTGTTCTGAACTTTTTAACAGCTAAATTTTACTAAGGAAATCAGAAAAATTACTTGACTAAGAATTTGGAAACTTTTCTGTTTTTCTTACTGTTGTTTAAACGTTGATTTTTATCTGACCTGTTTATCGAAAAACTTTTTATCGTATGAACGTACGTTATGTAGGTCTTGTATGTGTGTGTGTGTGTTGTGTGTGTGTGTGTGTCTGAGAATGCAAGGTATCTCAAAAATCAATAAGACTATAATCACCATATTTCATTTTTAAGGTTGCAGTTAGCCATTAGAAAAGATATTGTAATAACACCAGTATTGCACTATTTAGGGGGTATTTTTCTCAAAGGAATCACCTTTTTTTGCGATTTCGTTGAAATTTGCCAACACAGTTTTGATTAAGATGTCTGTGGTTCGGGTTTTTTAGTTGACTTTTATTATTGTAGTCAAGAATTATATATAGAGTGCTATTACTAAAAATTATCCTTTAGGGTGTAAAGTTTGGAAAAATGTTACGAAATAATGATAAATTAATATTTAAAAGTATTCTATTAAATTAAATTAAATTAATATTAAACGAAAGGTGGTGAAATATAGATAACTTAAATTTCATAAGAATTGATATATAGAACTGTAAGATAGGTTTGAAAAAGTTCTGCTTTCGAAGTCAATAAGCTGCAAAGTTCATAATGTGTTGTCTTTCTTCGTGGTGACGGAGTGAGGAAACCTTTGCTCCTGTACTCTAAACGTTAGTTCCATATTCGTGAGTTCCACTCATTGCATTTTTAATTTCAAATGTGATAATTATTGTACTAGTAGTTATTTATTTTGTTTTCTTCAAGTCATGATTACAGGCATTTCAAAGAGTTCATACTTATTATGGAGTAAATAAGTCTAACAGGTGTAACAGTCCAGATTATTTTGTTTATGCATTAGTCATAAGTTCTTTGAAAATCCTGTGTTCCTTTTTAGCCCACAAATAATGTATATTAAATGATAAAAACGAGATACACCAAATCTCTGGTCGACAGCTGTTTCGTCAGGTGGCTGACCTTGGAGACCTGTGTTTCTTCACTTCAGCGATATTCCCTTTATCCCCAAGTATATTGACCTCGGCGCTGCTGTTATTCAACCTTCCAAATATATTATCTTATATTTTTTAAGATAACCTTCAAAATACTGATGAGTTACAGTAGATACTAAATAGCATTAATATAACTAGTATGAATACTAAACGCAGTCTTAAGTAGATAGATATACACACTCAAAGTGCGTTTGTGTGAGTTTTGTTTCCTAGCAATTTGCTTCCGAATTTCATCAGATTTGGTAAAAACAATTGTAATAAAAAATCTAGATCGTGTGTGTTTCAAATTTGAATCAGATTTTTAAAATGAATAAACTGATCGGTATAATTGTCACAAATATAATTGCATAACTTTTTTGTTTACATGTTGCCATACACTGATAAGTGACTGTAGGTAGTCATTATGGAATAGATAAATCGTATTACTTCGAATACTGGTGACCGAGACCAAAGGTCACTCTTGAAAGTGGACAGTATCGAAATCCGGTCCAACAACTTATTGACCAATATACAAGGTTTCACGATGGTATATCCATTTTTTAATTAACTAGATATACAAGGTTTCACGATGGTATATCCATTTCTTAATTAACTGGATATACAAGGTTTCACGATGGTATATCCATTTCTTAATTAACTAGATATCCAAGGTTTCACGATGCTATATCAATTTCTTAATTAACTGGATATACAAGGTTTCACGATGCTATATCCAGTTCTTAATTAACTGGATATACAAGGTTTCACGATGGTATATCCATTTCTTAATTAACTGGATATACAAGGTTTCACGATGGTATATCCATTTCTTTATTAACTGGATATACAAGGTTTCACGATGCTATATCCAGTTCTTTATTAACTGGATATACAAGGTTTCACGATGCTATATCCATTTCTTAATTAACTGGATATACAAGATTTCATGATGGTGTATCCATTTCTTAATTAACTGGATATACAAGGTTTCACGATGGTATATCCATTTTTTAAATAACTGGTTATACAAGGTTTCACGATGGTATATCCATTTCTTAATTAACTAGATATCCAAGGTTTCACGATGCTATATCCATTTCTTAATTAACTGGATATACAAGGTTTCACGATGCTATATCCAGTTCTTTATTAACTGGATATACAAGGTTTCACGATGCTATATCCATTTCTTAATTAACTGGATATACAAGGTTTCACGATGCTATATCCAGTTCTTAATTAACTGGATATACAAGGTTTCACGATGGTATATCCATTTTTTAACTAGATATACAAGGTTTCACGATGGTATATCAATTTCTTAATTAACTGGATATACAACATTTCACGATGGTGTATCCATTTCTTAATTAACTGGCACTAAACTCGTGGTATATATTAACGATATTCATGTATTACATTCTTTAAGTGGAAGCTTAATACCGACATTATTGTGTCTGTTTTATTAGAGGTGTTCAGAAAATATATTCTCAGTTATTTAATATATAGAGACTTAAAACTTCTTTACTTATTCCATTGTTCAGTTTAGGATGTAATATAATAAATTTGTTTGAAACTGTGTTAGGTAATATGCCTATTTCAAGATAAGTATATGAAAAAGTAGTCAGAATTGAATTTCCCTAGGTGCGGGTAATGAACGACGGGTGTTTTTCGAACCTGTCATAGGTTGGGGGTCTCTGCATGTACCAGTGAATTAACTGTGACTTGTAATAATTAATAAATATCATATTCAAGGGTTAGAAGGGAAATAAAATATATTCTGATAGTCGAAAATGCACTTTCTTATATTTTGATCATATTTAAGTCTTTAGTAAAAACTGAAATCATTAACTAATATAAAATTAATTTCCTTTTGAGTTGCTGGTCCTGAATAAGTTTCAGGAATAGTGGTATAAACTGCTACATCTATATCCTGGAATTTGTTGAAGATAAAGGACACTATTTTCAGAAATTAAATTAGTAGAATTGATCATACTAAACCTATTTCAAACATTATATCAAAGTGCTGCAGTTTTATTTTGAAATTTGTACTTTTGAAATTGACTTTTGTTCGATTGTGACCTGTGAGCGTGACGTACACGGTCCAGTAAACAGATTCCGTTAGTGACGCATCCTTGGCTAAAGCCAAGGTTTGGCTGCCAATAGGAAAACCTCAAAGCTTTAAGTGGCCCAAGCATTATAAATGTTATCATTTGTTTCACCTGATAAAGGAAACAGTTTGTCAACAATATTGAATGGTTTTACATGAGGTTGAGTGGTATGTACAGCACATCGTTGCAGTGAGGCTGCACCACGAGCTAGTCTTGCTATATTTGGCTATTATGAATTGATGACTCAGCCGCATGAAGGATCTTTTTCAGGAAGATGGCTTGATGTTTTCTGGCAGTATATCATTCCTCAGCCATCGTTACATCCCTCTTATCTCACGTCCTCTTCCCGGTTTTTCAATTTCATTTAGGCTATACCAATCTTGATACACGTAATCAAGAAAAACAATTGTTTTTTTGCCAATTATTTGTAAATGATTTTGTAATTTTTTTTCATATTTCCGTTATTAGTGTTGTAATTTCTTTTGATGCTATATAGTAGTGAGTTTCTGTTTCTTTTCTGTGTGTTCTTTAAATTAATGTAGTTTATTTAGTTCGTGGAATCGTTTCATTTAATTGATATATATATATATATATATATATATATATGGTCTAATTGCACAGGAATCGCATATAAAAATAAAACCGACAGAACCATTTCGATTCCTCGACATCAGTTGTCGAGGACATCATTGTTCAGGAGACAAAATCTGAACACGTAGCGAGGCTATTCTATGTTGGCAAGCATGTTTGCAAAAAAGTAAAAAATTGGGGGAATAAATAAACAGATAATTATAATAGAAAACGAATGCGAGGATAAATTGAAAGAAATATAGCAAGGAAATAAATGTACAAGGAGAAAACAAAATACTAAAACAATAATATGAAGCATGGGAATATCGTCGGTCCCCACAGAAACCTACCTTTTGCAGTTCACAGGAAGTCTCATCTTGGCTTTTACAATTATTTCAGTGTTCGAGTCTGCAATTTATTCAGATCGCTCAAGAAATTATTATCTTTACGCTTAGTAGGGAATCGCATTGATTAAACATACTTTGATGATTTGCTTAATAAAGATACCTGTCGATGGTTCATTTCTTACATCTAGTGGTTTTAAAATTGAGAAATTCACAACCTTGAAACTAATGCTGTACCCTTATGCTTTCTTCTAGTTACTATACATAATTTTACAAATCATCTAATCATTACGGACCAGGTGTAGATGCCTTCGGTTGTGAAAATTTCGAATAATGACCATACCCCTTTATTTTCTATACAGGAAATATACAATTTCATTCTTCTAATTATCGGTTTCGAGCCAGAACTTTTTCTGGCAAAAGAATCCTTTTGTAATAAACTTGAGTGAGCTATAATGTAGGTCTCTCGATGTGGAATCCAACTGGGTAATGTTTCGCTCATCCACAGCGAAAGTGTCCCATCAAACTACAAATATGCGACACTTACTGCCCTAGAACTGCACTAACCTCGAAAACCTTTGTGTCACCATTGCAATCAAACAAACCTAATCAAAATTATTCATTTCCTCTTAGTTTCTCTTTTAGGATTTATTGAAATTCTTACATATTAAGAAGGTTCAATTCCCTTCGATGTTCTTGGATTTATTGCTAATTTCTACACCGGTTCATTTATTCTGAGGCCTTGTATCAATTCGCAGTCATTATCACACGCGAGATTCAGTGACAGTAACATCCATTCTCTGAGGCTGATATACTACGCACGTGCCAAGGACATCGCCAAAGTTATCGATCTGATGAATACTACATGTTGGGAGAAATGTTTTATCTCATTAGAGGTATCATGTTTGCTAAATGTATTTAAATTACATAAAGGAAGATGTATTCAATGGAAATCATCCCATAGCTTCTTGTAATCTTCAACTTTTACCACAATAAAATTGTACTTCTGTTTTGCGGTAGTAAAATTTAGTTTTTCTTGACTATAAATAAATTATAGTGATCTTCAGTAATAATTATTTGCATATTTTTGACTGATTTACAAGTTTTGAGATTCCATGAATCCATTTTTGATTTTTTTAAGGTTACTGAATGCGTGAGGGTGGACGTTTATCTAAAATTTTGTTGTTTTCTACAAAAAAGAAAAAAAATAACACTAGGAAATTAATCCTATTGTTTTATATTTATATTAATTATATTATCCTAATTATTTCAGGATAATTTTTCATTATTGTACCTGGTAAAAACAATAATAATAATACAAAATATTAACAATTATATAAAAATTATGAGCACGCAAACCAGTGAGCTACCCAGGCTCCATGCCTTTAGTTTATTACCAGTTTTTATATTATGCAAATATTAAATTAACAAAATTTTGTTGTTGTTGCATATATATATAATTCATTTGCACTACTGTCATCGGCGAGCAAGTAAGACACTACCCTGGCTCCAATTTTGGGAATATAGTGACAATTTTCTTTTATTTAACATTATTAAGGTAGTATATAGTATATATTTAATTTCAGGTCTCTATCTCCACGGAAAATGGGTGATCAAACAAACAAAGAAACTCACGAACTTGATATATAGAGATTAATTACTTTACTATAAGTAAAGTATAGTGATCGTAAAAAAATTCGATCTCGAGATTTTGACGGAATTACATGTTTTGAGGTCCCAGAAGTCGTTTTATGACGTTTTTACGATGATGTCTGTGTGTGTGTGGGTGGGTGGGTGGGTGGGCGGGGTGGGTGCGTGGGTGGGTGGGTGCGTGTGTTAGCATTGCTTGTTACCACGCTACGGTCCAGAATCTTTGATGGATCAAGTTGATATTTTACACAAAAATGGGCCTCATAAAGACGAAGATCCCTATTGTTTGGGAAGAATTATGCATGATGGGAAAGTCACTTTTTTTGCCAAAAACCGTTTTTTTTAAAACATTTATTTCTCCTAAACTGATAACCCTAGAGTTTTGAAATTTTGACATTATCTTTGAGGTTTTAAATGCAACAAACGAAAATAATATTCAGAATTTTAAAACAACAGGAAATATTTTTTTTTCAATAAAATGTAAAAATTTTGACTTATAATTCAATCTCAAACCTTGTGAGAGCCATACAAGCCATACTGTTTGACAAACAAGAATGAAACTATGCCTATAAATAGAACAATATATGGAGAATGAGTTGAGATATTTTTTTCTAATATTACATTCCCTAAAGGGGCGTTACAGTACGATTTGTGTTTTCAGAAAATGTTTTTTTGACGCTAAACGGCTCGTTAAAAAATAATGAAAATTTGACCAAAAATGGAACAAAAAATTAGCAATTCATAAAAAAAAAATCATGAAGTTTCAATTACGAGAAAGAGCAATAACGATATAAAAACTGTATGTTTATCCTAGACTAAGAGATCACCTGCTATACTTGTCGAATTTTTTGTATTTTTTTACATTGTTTACATTGACTTAGAAATTTTTTGAGCGAATCCACTGAGATAAAATTGATGTTTCTAATGGAAAAATGAAAATATATTATTGACTTATAAGAGATGTAAGAGGAATAATATTGTGCAGGTAAATGATAACACTCATTAAAAAAAAATTCGTATATATGTTATTTGACAAAGGGGAAGGAAAATGATCTTATTAAATACTAAGAAGCCATAAAATTCCCAGTATAATAATTCTGTTAAAAACCAAAAATGTAAAAGATAATTCAAAATATAAATCTTTCGTTTAGAGATTAATAACTGTAATTATCGTACATCTTTAATTAACAAATCAGCTTAAAACAACATTTTCTTCGCTGTTTAAGATGTTTTTCAGAGAAAAAAAGGGTATTTTACTGTTTCAATTTTAAAATTTTACATTAATATTCAATGTAGAAGGATGTCAAGTAAACGATGTAAGAAATCTACTGGCTATTTGAACAATAGCCATGTTCTCTTGTAGGATAATATTTCGTTTCAAGAAATGTTCACATTGGTTTTTCAAAAATGTTATTACTGCTGTAGTTATACTAATGAAATTATTTGTGATGTACAAAAATAAGCTTATAAATTCATATGTCCTTCAATCACTATCTGTACTACCTCACGAATGCAATGCTAATAATCATATCCCATTTAGATGTTTACGTTATGCTTAAATGATACGTTATGTTTTATGTACTCAAGAAATTTGACATTGAGTTACTTATAGTAAAGTAGAGTGTAGGCCACTCCAGATTTTTTGTATTATTCTTGTCATCGTTATTTAAATACATTTTTATTTAAATTTTGTATTTAGTGTTCTCTAAGTACATGCAAGAGACGTACTTGATAAGTATTTTATATTGCATGATGTCAATATCAAGGAAACGGGAATATAACACTATTAAGGACAGCAATATACCTGTAGTATCCACTTAGAGGTGTCTTTACCTTCATTCGTAAAATACAATGAAATAATTTATGAACAAATAATTGTGTTCAAAATTAGAGTATTATCGAATTGATAAGCGGAAAGTTGACCAGATTAAACACTGCTGCTGTCAAGAGAGGAGGGAAAAATATGAACAAGAAGGATAGAGGGACAAAGAAAAACATTCAAAAGGATAATAAATAATAATATAAATGTATAATACATATTATAATATATATAACATCATGTTACTATTTATTATGTGCAGTGTATTTTCTTTTCTGGTGTTTGTCTTGTTTATTTTTACTTTTTGTCCTTTCCCTTTGTAGCAATCCCTCCTCGCTTGCAGCAGCCATATTTTATCTGGTGCACTTTACGTTTAGTAGTCTTTGCTTGACGGCTCGACGTTCTACTTCTCCTCCTAATAACGCCCAATGTTGATAGATAGAAGTCAATTGCCTCAGTTCTTTATATGGAGTTTTTTCTGTGCTATATATATATATTTTATGATTATTATTTATTTTATTTTTATAATTTTTTATTACAAATTTGATTTGATATGTAATGGATTTGTAAATGCTACAGTTTTTTTTAGAAGTAATCATCTGTTTTATGATGGAAGCACTTGAGTTTGTGTTTTGGTTCGATCAGAATTACTGGAACGTGCACTTGACATTTGGCAATCAATACTTGGGTTAGTCACGATGTTTGCAACAGGAATGGTTATTTTGATTTCGTTTCAAATTAGATCTGCGAGAGAGACGCAGATTGACTTTCATAGGAGTCTCTTTGTTGTCTTCCCTCTAATTGTGATTGATTTGCCTCGCCTCACTTCAGTATTGTCTGAATATAAAACAAGGTAGCAATAGATAATGCACGCGCGTCTCAACCATGTCGCAACATTACACTCCATCCAATGGATCAAATCCAACTCGGTGACCTGTCATTGACTCTTCACTATAAGCAGGTGCTGAAGGGGGAAGACAAACCTCGACTCTTGTGTGCACTGTCCAACAGAGGAGTTGAAGGGAAAGAAAACCGAAAATATTCTATGCATTTCCCGCATCATTTGACAGTGACATTGACGTTTGTATATATCGTAAGTAACTCGTGTACAATATCAACTGTCAAACCACATTTAGAAATTCAGAAATCGAACTAAGATCTTTTAACCCAGTGTCTGATACCAGTCAGTCACAGAATGAATGAATGACTGAAAATTAATTCAATGATTGATTCACTCAAAACTATAACTGACATGGATATTTGGAAACCGTTATCAATAGAAGATCAAAGCAGGCGAATCGAAACCGAGTGGAGTTTTCAAGAAAGTCATTGCACATGTATCATGCATGAAGAAGTTAAGAGCTGAGCGACTAATTTGAAGAGGAAGGTTTCCTCTTATAACTTACTCTATTTTTTATAACCCTTGCCTTACAAACGTTTTAATCTTCTCCCATTACATAAAAAAATCTAACCTTACTTAACCTATTTTCTTCTATACCTATGAAGTGGAAGACTCATAAATTCTATATAGGAAACATAGAAGGTTGAAATAAGCAAGACATTTAACGAAATTTATATATATATATATATATAAACTTTAACACATAGGAAAAAAAAGAAAAAGAGTTACTATAGAACTCACTTCGATATTTTGACAGGCGCAATGCTGCCCCGCAGGGGAGGGGAGGAAAAATAGAAATCCCTCCAATTTGTATTTATGAAACAAGATAAAAAATATAATATGAAATAATAATGAAGACATCAATAAGTATGCAAATAAAATTAAAAAAGAAGAAGTATAAACAATGGAAATCATTAAAATAGTAATAATATATAAAAATTAAACATATTAAAAAAAATAATTAAACAGTAGAGGTTAAAGACCAGGAGGGGAGCGAGCCCCAAGGAGGCGTATAAATGCCTTTCAGAAGCTCTAAGAGTGACATGGGAATTAGACTTTGGGATTTGTTTGAGAATTTATACCCTGAAAAAATCATTGAAACGGAGATCATGGATAGATATGGGTAAGTCACTGCGCTGACCAACGGACGCCTTGTTATTGTTCATACGTAGAATCAGATTCGTTGAAGCCAAGCCAACGTCAAAAGCATCACATCGAGTACAATCCAAACGGTAAATGGGGTTACAGAAGGTGCAAGATGTATCAGAAGGAACAGTATAGGAGTTATTATTCAGAGGGGAAATAAAGTATATGTATACATATATAAAAAGATTTCACATAAACACGTGAAATAACAATCAATGATCAAACCACAATAAGAAATGGGAAAACAAGACTAAGATCTTTCAACAGTAACAAGCGGTCTTCGTCAGAGTCAACCCCTCTTCTCAACCCCTCACCAGATGTTTTCTGCATCTAGTGTTTCAGTTGGGTTTTTGACTCTTGACGAAGACCGCTTGTTACGGTTGAAAGATCTTAGTCTTGTTTTCCCATTTCATATTGTGGTTTGATCATACATATACATTTATATAAATGTTCAAATAACAATAAGAAATAAAAAAAATACTAAGACCTTTCGAATTTCAACTGAGATAAAGAATTGATCAGTAGGGGTTTGACTCTGATAGAGACTGCTTGTTACAGTTGAAGGATCTTAGACTTTTTTCTCATTTCTTATTGTGGTTTGAAGTTATTTCATGTGTTTATTGTGAAATATTATATATATATAATTTATTGATTCTAGGCAGAAGAGTTAACTGGGAAGTAAGCTCATCTACATTTAATATATATATAACGGAACGTTAACATAATCCAGCATATGAACTTAAATTTATCAGCAGTATTTATTGAAATTGAAGAAAGGATGGTTTAATAAATAAATAGGGTAAAAGCATTAATAGTGATTAAATTATAGGAATCTTCAGCTTAGTATAAATAACTGCAGATTTATCCGAGTTATGCATCATCATTATAGCCCGGAAATGAAATGACTGAATCACACGTTACACTCTGGTAGACATTGCATGAGGCGTGAAGAACAGTCTGCCAAATGATGTGCTTTGCTTGGATGTAGGCCAAATTTATCGGTAGATAGGCTCAATTCTCACTGTGGCTCTTCATTTCTTCTCGCGGGAGGATAACGGAAATCTGAGAGTGTCTTCCTTCGGAGAGGGCGTTAAGTTGTGGGTCCCGAGTCCGTACAATGTCAGGTGCTAGTGAAAGATTCCTGCTCTAAATACACTTGAGTTAGTCAAAATATAGTACTCCTTTATTATAGAATCCTTCAATGAAGAATCGTAAGGGAGATGCATATTCCCTTAAGAAATCGGTATCAAAGGTTTAGCTCTCCTGCAGACCTCAATCCTACCCTCAAAACAAAAAACAAACTTATACTACTCAAAAGAAATTGATATTGAAGAAGAAGGGGAATACCAATTTTAATCAAAACAGCTTCACAATGTAGAAATCACTGATAAATATTTAGTTTCTTAAAAGAAATCATTGATTTGCGATAGTATAGCGTTTTAGATAAGAGAGACTAAAATTGTAATGTATAATGAAAATTGCATCATTAATTTGATGGGAGCACTTCCTGTGAATAGCCGCCAGACAGAGATGATGGCTTATCGAAAGATCAGTATAACCTATCCGGAACCCCGTCCAATCTGTCCCGTGATGTCTGTGGACACTCTCAACTGCTTCCTGGTAACCTTGGACATTACTGAGGAGTCCAGTGAACCAAACTAATGTGTATGTTTGGGTTATTTTTGCCACAACAAAAGTTGTTTTACGTTGCTGTTAGGGCTTAGAAAGAACGGGAACTCAAGGAAATAATAATGCCTTATCTACTATAATATCTTGTAAATTAATTCTTTATATTCTGTCTAATTAAGGTCCAAAAAAATACAAACTATCCATTGAGGATAATTAATCCAGCACAAAGAAAACATCGACAATGACTTACTGCTATATTTTGACATCAGAGAACTTCTTCATGCTCCTTCAGTAGTAAGTAAACACTCTTGATTTGCCAGAGTCTTGGTTTTTTTATGCCGTAGGGGCCAGGCTAACTCAGATGACGTTAAGTCGCCGGTCCCGAGCATGCACGATGTCACGTCCTTAAAGATTTCTACTCTAAACATACTTGAGTTTGGCAAAATTTAGAACTCCCAATGTAGAATCTTTGGGATTCTTTGTATGGTATCACAAGGATTAATGTTCGGCCTGTGAGTGTTCCCTTTTGACACTGCCACTGCAACCTAAGCTAACCTTTCCTAAGTCATAAACTCCCCTCCTCTTGACGACGGTTATATAGTTATTAAAGCGAGTCTTCGTCTATCTTTTTCCATGCTTTTCTGAAGCTTAATTTATAAAGCAGTTTATTATTTGAAAATGATTGAAATAAACATAATTTTGTACATACATCATAAGTTCTAGCATGCTCAGATCCCTACATTGCATTAGATCTCGGTCTTACATTTTAATTACTATTAAAACTCCTAAGTGGGATGCTTTCCTCACTGGAATACTGTGAACGTACGTTTCCTGATTAATAAATATAAGTAAATTACCAACGACTTTGAGTATCATCATATTTTAGAACTAGTAAAAAGCAAAATAAATACTGTCTGAAAAATATGCAAAGATAAGTGTTATTGATAATTAAGAAAATAAATGTAATGCAAGTCTAAATTAATTCTTAAGTGTTGTAATCATTAGATGAAGGTTAATCGTTCACATGATTAATCATGTTTTCTGTTTGGCCATTTTCAAAAAGTGAGCCATCTTGTAGCAAACAAATCTTCACACCAGAGGGAATTCGTAATGGGAAAGTGAATATATCCTATGTTGTATTCTACCTTCCAGTACAACAAATACAAAGAATACAGAATTTAAAGTCCTGAGATAGTTGTAAAAATGAACAAGTTCAGAAATCGTTTGAAAGTGTTTATTTTTTTAATGAGTGTAAACTAAGTATGTGCATGGTTTGTGAGAGGTAATCGGTTTTCAGATTGCGTTTGGCTGCTACATGAGAATAGTGATGATGTCTCGACGCGAGGCAGATGCGAGAGTTTCAAGACCAGGTTACTGGCAGTCGTTCACCTAGACCTAGAGGCTCTCGTGATGTCTGCCCATTAGTTTGTCTAGGACACTCGTTAGGCACAAGGTGGGGAGACATTGGGGCAGGTCGACGACTGGCTCGCGCCTGCGCACTGCTCTCCTTCCTCGGTCATTCTCCTTCCTAATAATAGGCCTCCGAGCCTCCTAGGTCAGAAAAAAATTAAAAGAAAAAAAGCGAAATGTTTGCGAAGACGTCTGTTGGTTGCTCTTGACCTCTGTACAAATCACTTCACACAGTTTTTTTGTTTCTTTGTTTATCAGCTGCTTGCTGGACTCTGACACCGTCCTTCAATATTTGACTCAAACATTTGCCAAAACATTGTCGATGAATCACTGCATTATTTATTTCCTCCCACTTCATTGATTGAGTACAAGTATTAGCATCTCAATCCGTCCAACCGACTATTTTAATACTTGTTAGGCCTCACCATTACATTTCTGCAGTGTATAGGACCAACAAAAAAAAAGAAAACATACATATGAGGAGTCACCTGTCTTCGGAGTGACTCATTTCCTTGTCTTTCTACCTGATGACGACGTGGTCGAAATATAGTAGGGAGTTTCTGGAAGATCTTTAATAAATTTGTGTTATTTCGCTCAATGTAGAAACAATTAACATGCAAAAAAAAGGATTTGATAGTAAGAAACCAGAAAATTGACTAAGATCTTTCAACCTAAACAATCTGTCTTCGTCAGAGTTTAACTAATACTCTGTTTCGAGTCAAAAATATTGTTATATATATATATATATATATAAAGCAATGATCGAACCACAATAGGAAATGGGGAAAAAAGACTAAGACTGCCAGTTGGTTTTTGACTCTGACGAAGATCGCTTGTTACGGTTGAAAGATCTTAGTCTTTTTCTCCATTTCCTATTGTGATTTGATCATTGATTTTTATTTCACGTGAAAGATGCTTTAAATAAAACTAAAACGTCGACGTTAAAGAGCTTAATTGTAACTTAGAAAACAGATCATGTATCGATATTGTTACTTATAAATATATATTAAATTACAGAGTAAAAACCTTAGGGAAAGGAACATATAGAAAAGAACTGACATAACTCGCTCAATACTTCGACATCTGTCACTATCAGGAGAGAAGCGGTCGGTTTTGTGTCTAGGTGGCGATTCAGTATTTAGGAGTCGGTTCCTAGTCACCTATTCAACCACTTTCTCCTGGTGTAGACGGATTTCGAACTGTTTCGAAATAATGTAGTGAGTTATGAGTTTCATATCCAAGTGTTTTACTCAATGTTTTAATGTGTCTCCTCGTAGATCGTTTCGTTTATATTTGTATACATGATAAAATATGGAATTCGAATAACATGCCAGTGAGTGAGAATAACAAGGACTCAGTTTAATTTGAATTCAATCTGCTCTCGGCTGGATAGGTTTTAATTAGAAGACCCTTTGGTTGTTGTGTTTTATAGTTTACATGAAGGGCGTGTTTTGATTAGAGTGTTTTCTAATTCTCTGGTCGTATACGTTACCAGGTTGAATGGTTCTCGCCCAATCAGAACTTTTCAACTTCAGTTTGCTCAGCTGTATTGACAGGTTATTTGCGGAGGAAGACGACCCTGTCAGCTGTCATTGTCATCTGTCTACTCCAAGCCTCTCTACTCCTAACCTACTCATCAACGCCTCCACTACAGCTTTCATTTCATAAACCTTTGCTTTTTATTTCATTCGGAGAGAGAGTTTCAACATTTCATCATTTATCTGTTCTTTTAAAATTCTTGTCTTTTGTAAGTAGTGTTTCTTTTGCTTACAGTGCCTTGGTATTATCCTCAAATATTGATGTTAAAATGATGATCCTGTTTCGTAAATAATATATTCATTTCTTCTTTTGGAGACTCGACTCTCTATTAGACCTATGTTTCTTACTTAAAAATTGAAACTAAAAAAAAAGAAAAAAATTCTTGTCATAAAGTTGGTTGGCATTTTTGGTTGTGTATGCCGTGGGCAAGGCCAAAAGAACACTTTTATAGAAAGAGACGTATTTTTATATTTTATTTATTTATTAGGTTTAAGTCAACACTAAGGGGGAATAACCTAGTACCCCTTAGAAACATAGTATATTTTTATATTATTTATTTATTAGTTGTAAGTGAGTTCTAGGGGGAATATCCGAGTATCCTATAGTAGGTTAGTCTTTCTTTCTAGTCAGTAGTAATAAGTTTGATCTAGGGAGAATATTTTTGAACTTCTGGAAGTGTCAGTTCCACCTGTTTCTTTGTGTACCATATGTTTGTGTCTAAGACGTAGCCTCTATGCCGCCTGCCTCCGCGAGGTCCACCTTGGACACCCTTTGCTTAAGTTCAAGCAAAGGGTGACTAAAGGGCGGCATTAAAAACGTCGGCCTGTTTTGTGTTGTGTTCACTTACAGCGTAGTAGACGAAAGTCTTGGGAACGCTTGTAAACAAAACAGGTTGGAATTTTTCCTACTTCTAGTATTCCAACAATCTCTGCTAATAAAGTTTGCGAAAGACCTTGCATTTGGCCTTGTATGTAATAGCGATACGTTTATTTCTATTTTCTGTTGAGTTTTTTTTTTACCTGAATATACTTTGAATAAATATAATATAGATCCAAAATGGACAACAAAAGTTTCCAGAAGTAAACTAAATATATACATGGGCATTGGTTTATTCTCTGCAGCCCCAAATTTTTGGTACAATCATCATCAAGAGGAAGAGAAGAGATAAGTCACAGTGCGCTGGCGGAACTACGGTGGACAACAGACAAGGTAGCCACAAACGCGTCCAATCAGACGGTAAATAGATGTAAACGGTATAATTAAGAGAGAAGAGTATGAGTCTAGCCTTATGTCAACCTGTTTAATTTTTAATTTTCCACTACTCATTTTATTCTATGTCTATTTACTTATATCTGTTTCCTTCTTAATTTTACTTTTTACAACTATCTACTTCTTCCTGATTGAACACACGATCTTTTTTCCTCCTTATGATGATTAAACTGAAAATACGGAATGCAAGTGTGTGATTGTATTATTACGCTACTTTTGAAAAGTATATATATATAAACATATTATTTGACATTGTGATATGATTTCATATAAATAACAAGAATAAACGACAAATAAGTTATATCAAAATTGGCCTATAAACTAAATTGGCAATTTAAAAAAAAAAGATCTTTGAACCTGTAACGTTGCTCAGAGTCCTGTTATAAACCTCTTGTTTAATCACATTGTGGTATTGAGGAGAACTGTTGTTGGTCGAAAGATTTTAACCCGTTATTCACAATTATATACTGGAGTTTATACGTTCAAAGATAATTATGTGTATTTTATTTTGTAGGATATTTTAATATACCAACTGTAATATTAACCAATAAATTAGTTAATATTAAAGTTTTATTATAGAGTATACAGAATTAGCACAAAGTATACAATAATCTTGCTAAGATATCGACGGTAAAATAGAATAGAATGAAAGATTTGATTAATTGTCAATCTTCCAGCTTCCAATCAAACTTTCAAAACAGATAGCATGGTTCTATTTTATATCTTTTTCTGAGAAATGCAACATAAGCTTACATTACCAGTTATCAAATTATAAAATAAACAAATATTACATTTGTGATATGTTATATTTGTAAAATTGTTATGTTTTCTAAAAAAGAAATTCACATTAATATTCAAGTGAAAACGATTTTGGTTTAAACCAAATTTACGTTGTGTTGAAATTTGATGATTGTAAATTGCGTTTTGAGAAAAAGTTAGTGTGCAAAATGTTGTTAAGTTAATGACATTTGGTTGTGGAGTGGATGATTTGCTGGCTTCCGTTTGGAGTTGATTACTAAGGTAGAAAGAAAAGGGAAATGAGACTTGAAATTAGAGTGCTCGGTTTGGAAGTGGGCCAGGAATCTCAGGTGAATAACTTATCAACTCTTCCGAGGCAGTTTACTCTCAGTAGACTAATTGTACATGAATACTTCATATATGATTTAAAAAAAAAAGTATAAATGCTTGAGCTGAATTCTTTTTAGAATAATTAAACAATTTGTTTTGAGAGGTTATTCACTGTTGTCAGTTGCTGTATGGTATTTAGTCTGTCAAGAAGAATAACCAGAGTCTCCCATGCAAATGCTTTGAATAAAGAGCGCTTTTTAAACGAGTAATATTCGAATGGAACGCATTGAAGCTCTCACAACAGTCCATGGAACCTGAAAACATTACGTTTACAAGTGCGTTGTTCCGTGTTTTCATAGCGATAATGTTATAAAGGGCCTTCAAATTGTCTTCAAAGGCGGCCGCTAATTTTCTAGGCATGAAAAACTAGGGGGAAAAACAGCTTCTCAAAAAGTCATTTTTGAGGAAAAAAAACTTGGCCTTGGCGTAGTAAAAAAAACTAACCCTGCATTGTTGAATCAGTACAGTTACACTATACTTGTATATTTAGAAGCTTTCATAAAATGCCCAGAAGGCTTATAATAGATATATAGTTCACTGTGAATGCTGTTTGATGACGAAGTATTGCCAGGTTGGACGGTGCTCCCACACCATTTTCTAATCGTTAAGACATGGATATTCCTCCAATACGCGAGGAACAGTCAAAACACCACCGCACTGTGATAATGAAGGACGACGTCTTGCTTCTAATAGACAGCTGTACGTGGGTTGGTATGTCCTATTCTCAGTCGTCTAAGGACGATTAAGTCACGTCTGTTGACATTCTCCGCTTCCCATTCCTTATAAAGTCCGACAGAACTCCGCGTACATGCAACGGACCTTGGTCCTACTAAAAGAGTGCTTCTTTTTACAATATCTTAGGTGTCTACTGATGATATATGGGTATCTTCGTGAGTTAAATTCATTTTCAGCAGCTTAATGAATTAATTCGTTTTCCTGCTGAAGCATTTCAAATGTTACCTTAAATATCATATATAATTTCTTTTATTTTTTTTCATAAAGTTCTTAGTTGCTATAGCATTATAAACTGTTGTTTGTGTTAAACGCATTAAAGTAATGGTTGTGTTTCAGAGAGCTGGGTGGAGATCGGAGGCGCCAAAGAGTTGCCTCAGCCGCTGATTGCTGTAGAAGAGGCTTATTTGAGGCTGCTCAAAGAGGCCCAGAGAGAGTCGAGCAATCACTCCTCCACCAGGGATTCCACCACTTCTTCCCACCGAAACAGGTACCACAGCAAGAATGTCTTGCATAGAAAGTCAGCGAATATTTTTCAAAACCACTCTGTCGGTCATTGAAGAAGAGTGTTTAGTGTAAAAAGCGAGGAAGAGGGTCCTCACCGCCAACCTCCTGACTTCCTTAGTGTACCCTGCGAAACCAATATAAAGGTAGACTCAAGATTTACATTAAAAAACATGTCATAGTTAATTTACCCAAGTACAATCTGTATTCTATTTCGAAGTGAATACAGAGAAGTACTTTCTATATAAAGAAACCAAACTTACAACTTAGTGGACTATAATGGATATACCTTAAAGAATAAATTTACTTTTACTCCTGTTTAGACTAACTTTGTCTATACTCTTGATTCCGCTTCAGACTTCAAAGTTCTCATGTTTTAAAAATACTCCTACTCTGACTCTATAGTCTGAGTATAATATAGTAGACTAAATCATTAGTTGTGCAATCCGTAATTGTGTGGTATTTACTCATTCTGGGGTAAAATGGATAAACCAACAAAATGTGGGAACATCCTCGTTAAAAATTGCTAATATATTAAGAAAATTTAATTTTAGAGTCAGTTACAAAACAAATGGTAATTTAAAATCCTTGTTAACCCCTAAATCGAGTTTTTATCCCAGTTCATTGAGTGGAGTATATAAGTTGTCCTGTAACAATTGTCAATGTTTTTACATTGGCATGACTGTTCGCTCCTTTGAGAAAAGAACCCGGGAACATTATAATGAATACTTGCAAAGGAAAAATGACAATAAGAATAATAAAGAATTTTTTTCACATTTTGCGAAACACCTTGTCACACAAAATCACAGCTTTGATCCAAACTTGAACCTTACCATCCTACATGCAAATAGAAAGTTTAAAGAAATTTGTAATTTGGAAGCTTTTCAAATAAACAAGGCAGTCATTAATAATCCTTCTGCCTCTCTATGTCTTAATGATCAAATTCCAGGGTGTCCAAAATTTCTTAAACTGTTCCTCGAATCACATAGAATAAATTAAAAAATAAAAAATTTAAAAATTAAAAAAAAAAAATAAGGGGAAAACAAAGGGTTTCTTTCCTCTAAATTAGTGGATCTTGCCTTCCGTATTTCAGTTAAAGGTTTTTCAAGCATTCCCGAAGCCTTTGTCCCTTATTTCCTAAATTGCCTATCCCCACTCTTTCGCAACGGATTTGTTTCCGACTAGTTGTGTTCACTGGACCAACCCGTCAGTACCACATCCTTGGGTATGTCTTGAATTCTCTTAATTGAATTTTATTATTTCACTCTAATTTTTGTAACTAATTAGATATAATTTGTATTATAGTGTCTTCCTGATGATAAACACAAAGTGTTCGAAACGCGTTGAATAAAACTTCATTTGTGTGGAGACTTTTGTTGGTTTATCCATTTTACCTCAGAATATAGTAGATTGTACAGTATTAAAAATTCAGTAATAATTTTGTTCCAGCTATGACTCTAATATTGTTTGAACGACTAATTTCTGCTCCAATCCCCATATACGACTATACGAATACTTTTATGTATGGGCTTACAACGGACAGTTCTCTAAAAGATGACATGCACAACTATTTCAATATCCCTCATAAAAAATTTGGTTTCGTGGCCGTAATTTGAACATCGAATCTTCAATAATGTTGAAGACAAACACGTACGTTTTAGACCACACCTGACCCCAGCTTGTGAAACAAGTCATGCGTCATTGCTGTTTTATTTTGATGCAAATTATGTAAATTGCTCTCCCAGCGACATTGAACGTTCCATTTTATTTTATAAGATCTTTGAACATTCCTCACTATTCTTAAACAAGTTTCATTCCTATTTCTTTATTCCCGAACTTTTCTTTTCATGATAATTAGTTTTCATACTGTTTTAAAAATCCATTTCACACTAGTGGGAATTCAAGCTTAATGATAGTGTCTTTACATACCTCATTCTACTTCGCATGAAAACTATTACTTCTTTTCTCCCCTCTATTGAAACAGTTTTTGTTCAAATGATTTTAATCAAAAACCGCTGCAATTCTTGATGTTTGGATGGCAATTAATATGTACAGAGTGTGATCTGTCCTTCAAGGATAAATATGTAGAAAACTTGTGGAATAGATACGAACTAACTTTTTTAAAGGTGTGATTATAAACAAAATGTAGTAAAAATATAAACAATAATTATTAAATCTGACATGGTTAATACAATCTTCACGTATCAATATTATCATTGGGGAATAATATAAAGACTACAGTGAACACTCGTTATGTTTATACACTAACCACATATTCAACAATATGAAAATATTGTTACCTAAGACTAAGGTTATAAACGCACAAACGGTACATCCCAACTATTCTTGCTAGCAAATGAAATTAATTTCTAACATAATTATCAGTTAACTTAACTGATAACAATTAACAGATGGCTTTGGCTTGCTTCCCGAGCGGCTCTCACCCTCCTGTTGTTAAAATATCGTAGTGAGATTTTGTATGTTTGGGATTTTCCTTTATTATAATGTATACAAATATGAAAGCAAATATTTTACTATTTTAAGTACAGTTATATAAACAGTTTGATTATTAAGTAATTATAGTTTTGAGCTGTGAAACACCAGATTGTCACTGTTTGAGGTATTGAAGTTTAAATAGTGTAAACCCCTTTACGAGGTACTTGGTAGAATCATCACTGGACTGGAAATAAGTGAGGATTATCAGCACAGTAACCATTGGTGCAACGTCCATCATATAGAGAAGTATTTCTGCTAAAATAAAAAGAGTTAAATTGGTGTATGAGAAATCTATGTAAAATTACTTCCCTTGTAGCAAGTAGGACGACAAGATGAAGAGATAAGGAAGCATGGAGATCCTCTCATAAATTAAGAAAGAATTATAACCGGAACTAACTTGAAAACTGTTTAGCCAAAAAAGGTTGTGTTAATTGAAAACCAAGTCACGCTTGCTCTAAACTGCTGCTGGAAAATTGTTCATAAACTGTTATGGTGACTTTTTTTATTTCCTTTTAACGAAATTCATCAAAAGACATATCATTTTAGTTTAGCACTTTATAACTCATTTGTCTAAATTGATAAATTCAGCTAAAGTAAGAAGCTTAAAAAGAAATGTTACAATATACGTGTTTCTTTTTATATATAACGTGTTTCACAATAAACGCGTGAACCAAAAATCAAAGTCCAAACTACAATAAGAAATCAGAAAGAAGACTAAGATCTTTCAACATTAACAAGCGGTCTTCGTCAGGGTCAAATTCAACTAAGATATATACTACGTGTATATATATTCCTAGTGGCTTGTTGTTTCATTAATTTCCACTAGCCGTTTTATTATTATTATTTTTACATGTATATATGATATATATATACAAAATTGTCACAGTAACACGTAATATAAATATTCAGGTAACTCACCACAAATGATGGAAGATAATCGCTCTGAGGCCTTTCGTTTACCACGTCGTCAGAGAGCAAGTGATACAAGATGTTGACAGGTTATGAATTTTGCTTTAAAGTTGAATGAAGATTGGCATCATTGACAGTATTTTTTTTCCGGTTACAGTCGAAATAGTCTTAATTTGTGTAACAATTCCTTCTAATAAAAATTCATCTAATTTAAAAAGTCCTGGACTAGTGTTGACTAAGCTCTTAGAAAACTCTTTTATGAGGGCGCTTTCAACAATGTTTATTCTTTTTTCACATGACGTAAATACCAACTCCTTTGTTTCTTCCCAGTTGATTAAGTGATTTTTGTCTCTAATGTGTAGGAACAAGGCACTTTTATCATCCTTTCTTCTAACAGAATACTGATGTTGCTTAATTTTCGTGTCAATTCCTTTTCCTGTCTGTCCAATGTAAGCTAACTCGCAATCCTTGCAAGGAATTCTGTGTACACAGCAGTTTTTCCGGTTTCTCTTAGAGTTATGGACAAGACTATTTAACAAATTATCACCACTACTAAATACAACTGCGAATTTTTTTTATAAATTATGATATGTCTTTTGAGCATGGGCCATAGGGAATATTAGCAAATTCCTTCTTGAAAAAGTTCCTCATTTTCAGATGATATGAAAGATTGTTTGACCTTTCTCATAATACTATCAATTAACTTTTTTTGGATAGATTAGAGAGGTTGAGATTTCGTAATACTACAAGAATTATGTATACAGTGGTTGAGGTGGAATGGTTTTTGCAGACGACGATCAGCTGTGGAGTGCAGTGTGATGTGGGGACGTGGGTGTGATCTCTAATGGCTATCTGCAGCGGGGGCTAATCGTGAAAGTTCCTGTTGCAGAGGTGTCTGAGTGGGCAGTGGAGTCATTCTTCTCTGTCCAACTGAAACACCCCATTACCCTCATCATATCCTCTGCCACGTGCCCTTCCACTCTCCTAGATTATGTCTTCCTTCTAGCCCAGTGTTTCCCAAAGTGGGCGGTACCGCCCCCCTGCTTTGATATCGGGGGGCTCTCATGCAAAAAGGAGCTGGGATTCTATTTTCATAAATTGAAAATGCTCATGCAATATAATTTCTAAATTTAAGTGAAAACACAACATGTAAACTTCTAGGAAACAAAATTATTTGTTTTCATAATTCATTTTTATGTTAAAAGTATATTCTCACCTAAGTTTCTTTTATTGTGTATTCTTTTGCATAAATATGCTATGAAACAATACATCTATTGGATTCTAAATAAATATTCAATTAGTAATTATTTTAATTTAATTATTAAAATGTGTCTCATTTGGTTATTTAGTCTAGGAATCTGATTATTATTCAAGGGTGTTGAGTTATAGGTTTATGGACCCAAGGGGGCGGTCACTCGAAAAAGTTTGGGAAACACTGTTCTAGTCTATCTCTTAGAAATGTCGTTTTCTTCAAAAAAAAAAAAAAGGTCATTCACTAGGGTAGGGTTTCTCAAAGGGGGTGAATTTTGGCTTTTCAGGGGGTGAATTGTGACCACAGTAAGTTTACAGAGTGAGGAAAGCTATTATAGGTTTAGACTTCTTAATTATAATTTAAAAAAAAATGATTGAATTAATATTTAATATATCCATCCATAATTATAATTAGCATTTTATTTTTAAAATTCTCTTGTAATCATAATCACTGTAAAGTTGTAAAAGTGTATATACTACCTGGGAAGAATAGGGGGTGGGGGAATGACATTGTGGGAAAAGGCGAGAGAGGTGAATGGGTCAAGGAAGGCTGAGAACCCCTGCACTAGGGCAGTGTTCTGCAAAGTGTGGGTCGCGACCCTAAATGGGGTCGCAAATTTTTTCATTGGGGTTGCGAAAAAAATAAGTTTATCATTGGGGTCGCGAATAAAATAAGTTTATTCATATCATAATTAACATTAAACAAATTAAATTTGTTTAATTTGTTCAATAACATTGAACCTCTTAACTTTTTGCAAAACCTCACATGCGACCTGCCTCATCCATGCCTATAGATAGAAAATAAACTTGGTTTATTGCCTCAGAAAACAGTAAAATACGATACAAATTCGTTCATATTAAATTTGTTGCAATATTTAGAAATCAATATAAAATAAAAACAAAAACAGATACATACATACAACTAAAATAGGAGTAGATACATATTATATTTTATTTTCGAAAATCAAAACTTTAAATTATCGATAGTTTTAAATCCGATACGAGTTATCGGAAAAAGCAATAATTACATTGCTCCCATTTTCCTTTACTTATTTGTGTGAAACTGGCTTTTCAAAGCTAGCAACTATTAAAACTAAACAACGATCATGGCTCAATCCTGAAGATGATATGAGATTAGCCTTATCAGAAGTTTTACCAAATATGAAGCAAATAATGAAAGACTTAATCCTTCCCATTAGTTTTATTTTGTAACTAATTTTAAATGAATATTGTTGTTTTTAATTATTATTTATTTTAATAATGACTGTGAACTAATATTAAGTTTTGTTTTCTTTTTGATTTTTTTTAATTATTATTTATTAAATATGACTGTGAATTAATATTAATTTTTGTTTTCTTTTTTAAAATTTCAATTTTAAATTAATATTGTTTTTTATTTGTTATTTATTTTAAATATATTTGTTAATTAATATTATCGTTAGTTTTCTTTTAATAATATTATTATATTACTTAAACCTATATCTAAAATATGTTTTTGATTTTTAACTTTTTTCAAAAAAAATGCTAATGGGGTCGCATAATTTATTCAAGTTAAAAATGGGGTCGTGATCGAAAAAAGTTTGCGGAACCCTGCACTAGGGGATACTATTCACCTGTGCTCTTACGTGTCTGGTCTTTAAGATCAGTTTGTACGGAAGTAATTCCTCTTTGAGGTGTGATACAATCAGCTGTCTTGCTTACCATGTACATTAATAAGGACACTTGTCCTGCTTGAAGTCTATTAGTGGCTTCCTCAAGCCGGCTGGGAAGAATATAGTACTCTGTTATTCTATTCATACGTTTAGGATCAAAATGGCATCTTCATTTAAAAACATGTTGTTTCATTGAAATTGATTTCCTTTCATTCAATTGTTCTTTGTTTAAATCTTCACTCATATCATACCTTTAAAATTAATCTTTAATTAATTAAACCTTTTACAGTATAATATTATACCAACTTCTATAGTAAACTATAAATCTTGGTTTCTATATGCTGACATGCGCTAATGGTATGTAAATGTTGTTATATAGATACTAATGATAATTTTAATATCACATATCAATATTAAATATTCATATCGGTATTGATAACATATGTTAATACTGATATCACATAATAATATTGATGGTTGTTGATGTCACTTATAATATTAATATCACTTATTAATATTAAATGACACATATTGATACTGGTGAGGCTTATTAATATTGATACCCATGTAATATGTATTACATATTAATACATAATTTGTAATACATATGTAATATGTATTTACATATTAATTTTGATGTACAGCTAACACAGTGAGCGCCTACCTTATCTTTTATCAAACTCCTAGGGTTTTTGAGTTAGACTTCCACAACCATATGCATACTTTCTGAAACTACAAGAAGCAAGTTAGTTGGAAATACATGCTTCATTTATGTACTATACTTTGCTATATATAGAAAGTATGTTTTATCACAATTTGCATTTTTGGCATCATGTTCTGTCACTTATTACTTTGCATCTATATCAATAAAAATAATAAGTGATAACATCAAAATAATAATTAATAGCAAAATATTCAGTTAAAAATATTTTTAAAATAAATTATTTTAGAGAAAATTTAAAAATACATTGTCAATCGAAAATTTTATTCCCTACAACTTGTATGCGTAAAATTTTTGCATGACGTCTTTCAGCCTTCAAAATATACAGAAGATTGAAAGCGTAAAGTCTGCATTTGGCATTTGATTAGATTCTTACATTCGCCCGTCTGGTACAGTTATTCTGACGCAGCATTTAATATTAACTTTTGTTGCTTTAAGATCTGATAATGTTTTATTCGATTGTACTTTATTTGATTGGTGAAAGTATTATCTCTAAAGTAATTAATAGCAGTTGCAAATTATTCTCTTCTACGGTCATGCGTATAACCATAAACTCATAGATAACAGATAACCTTTTATTTAGAGAGTATGAATTATAATCTTTTTTTATTTTATGATTTCATTGTAAGAAATTCCGATTGATTTGAACTTTAGCACAGCTATTGTACAACTCAGAAATGATGAAACACACTAATACCTAATATTTAAATTTATTTTGTTTGTTCAGCTATATGAAGCCAGGGTGGTCTGCTGGTAATGGTGTACGTTTACTGAAGGTCTTTTATGTTTTCAGTCCTAAGTCTCCTCCGAACAGCCCCAATCTGGGAGGAACTTCAGTGGACGAAGACTTCATCCAAGATGCTTACATCAATGAGAATGATAAGGTACTGCTGTACATTGACTTGTTCTGATACAATGTTCTTTTATTCGCCTGATTAAATTGATTAAATAGCCTTAATGCGAGAAGTGAATAAAGCATTACAAGGAGTATGCACTGATTAATAACTGTGCTAACTCCAGAAGAAGGCAGAATTATATTTTATGCATATATATTTTCTAAATAAATAAAAAGAAACTAATTTTCGTGATTACATGTAAACTCTAATACAGCCTACAAGACATTGATATTCCTTACTGTAAATAAAAATGATTAGTCATTCTGAGGTAAAATGGATAAACCAACAAAAGTCTCCACACAAATGAGGAGACTCCATCATTTGTGTGGAGACTTTTGTTGGTTTATCCATTTTACCTCAGAATGAGTAAATACCACACAATTACGGATTGCACAACTAATGATTTAAAAATGATTAGAATGACAAGTTAATTACCAACAAACTTGTGTTTTTTATAGTGGCATAAATCATCCATTTGATGAACTGCAGGTTGTCGCAAATTTCACTATTCATGTTGTAATTATACTGCAAATTACACAAGAAACTGGGTAAAGCCAGAAGCCATTGCAGTTTTACTGGCCACATTTGGTAATAGTTTTCAAAGACTTGATGACTAGCTGACTATGAGCGCTACCATTTTCGACTTTTTTGCAGTCATCGGCAGACATCTTGAAGCATATCTCCCTCGATTTCGTTACAGGTAGTGTGAGGGACGTGAAACCAATTCGAGTAGACACTTTGGACGTTTTGTACGCTTCTCTAATGTTAGCGAGGCATGGTAAACAATGTTAAGGTGATAAAAACTGCAAAGTTAAGTCTGTAGAATGTTGTTAGTCCTATACTCCTTTTGATACCTGGAATGAAAAAGAATAGTGACTTTTGGGACACCCTGTATTTATCGATAAAAGCAGTGAAATGTGATCCAAGAGGTCTTCATGCAATCTTGTATTTAACTGGTAAGATGATTACTTTCAAATAATGATGTCATCATTTTCGGATTACTCAAGATATTTTTTTATCTACCATCTGTTGAAGTTAGCAAACTGACAAGAAATTTCACTTCTCAAACCCTCGGTAGAGGTCGCAAAAAGTAAGGTTGTACGATCTCTCTTCTTATTTTTAGAAAGTTTATTTGTTTCCCTGCACTCACACTCATAGGCTTTCACTTTTATTGCTTTTCTCGGTGTGAAAAGTGCGATCTTTCGTTATTCAATGCATAGTTCAGTTATGAGCTAGTCAATATCAGGAGTCCTCAATTTTTCCCCATTAGATTTATTGGAGTAGAGACCCCATGATACGTACAGATCTGCTACCGACAGCTTTAGCTCTCTACGAGGTCGCTGAAGTATGGAAAATCTAGGTTCATGATCAAGAGTCGAACCTACAAGCACACTCACTACCTGATAACCTGTTTGCACCTGACTCACAACTTTGATAGTGAATATATATACCTGAGTGTTGTGAAAACTATACTCAACGGACAAAAATATTGTAATTTTGTAAAGAAACAGAAATAAAACGAAAAACATAGAGTTGCAGAACTGTACTTTTGGGATTGAACAGTATTCAGGAGAGCCAAGGGAGAGATGCCGAATGCACGATGCAGTGATGGTTGGAGACCAAACCGGAAATCTGTGGGTTTCGAATTGTTTCTGAGTAATTCTTTTGGGCTCCATTCCTTTGCACTCCTGGACAAGGTTAGAAACATAAATTAGAGACCGTAAGTGCCTGTTTTTCCTTTTAAAGTATTGTTCCTATAAGAGAGGATTTTTTAAGTTGTAATGTTGACCAGCCTTATTAAAGATAAGCATGTTGTCACTGGGTTTGTTGTTTCAAGGTGTGCATATGGCTAGCGATGTCTACTGAATGGTCTAACTGGGTTGCCATTGCGGATTCAAAACGGAAGAATCTTGTTTTTCATTATCAAATTAATAAAATTCTCTCCGATAATTGAAGAAACCTTATTATCACAAACAGATTTTGAACTGATTTTCCACCAGAAACTCCCTCATATGATAAACTCGGAAGTTGTAGGATATTAAGTAATTTTTCTAAGAACATTTTGACCCTGAGATATATTACAATGGTGTTAGGGGTCTGGTGTTAGTTTACACTGAAGGCGGCAGGATGTGGCCCGTGGGCCGGAGGTCACCGACCCCCTGACTATAGTCTGCTGCATAGTTCTCCTTCCTCAATTTAGTCCCTCCTGTTTGTTAGCAGAATCACTTCTATCGCTCTCTTTCACTCTCTTCCGCTTTAGTACTGATTCTATCTTTCATTTGACATCAATCACGCCCCCTCTCTCTTTAACTCTTCCTTTATTTCTAATTCGCTTAGTCATCTTATCGTTATGTACTTTTAAAGAATTGGCCAGCGGTATTTAACAGGTAGTGGCTTGTCTTTAGTACTTAAGATAACAGGTTCGAATCTGAGTATAACAGAAACTTACCAATTAAGATGGTTTTTTTTTATTATAATATTATTATCGATCTTTGTGATGTTAACAATGATGTTTTACTTCTTATTGCACTCCGACATATCAACTGCTATCTTCGTCAGGGGTGTGTAGCCCTGATCTCCAGGACCTCGGAGCCCAGCAGTCTAGCCCTTGGTGCTTGTCGGCTGCTTCAACAAATCAAAACAAAGCAGTTTAACTACGCAAGACCTTTATTACCATACCTTTATGATATATAGTATTGTACTGTATTTCTAGTATATATTGCGCATTTGATCAAGGAAAGGTTGCAGGCGGCTCGTAAGAGTGGATTGGTTCTTAGACTTAAATAATCCCGATAGCCGTGAGTTAATAATGTCATTACTCCCTGAGAGAGTTGATAGTTGTTTGGTTATGTATTTGTGTAAGTGTTTCTGTGTTTGTGTATCTGTAAGCTGTTGAACTTTAGGTATATGTCTGCCGGTACTCATAAGCAGTATGAAGGTGTTGAACTCGTCTGACTAGAGAGGAGATGGTGCAATGGACTAAGGTTATGCCTATTAACGCTAATATAGTGACTTTTAGTTATGCGCTAACCACAAAATGACTCTTGCCACCGCAAACATTATATTTTAGGAATACAAGCGTCAGGAGGCAAAACAGTAGCCTTGAAACTTAAGTGTTGAAGTTAAGGATAATCCATAAGGCACTTAGATGTTACCATGTTATAGTTCAGTTAGCGGGGTGACTAATAGTTTAGATGACTAATGTTGCAATCTGTCTGACAAGAGGAAGTTAGCAACTTTAATGAGTAGAGTTAACACAAATGAAAACAGAGTTAATTACGTCTCAAGACAAGAAGGGTAGTCTCAAGTAAGGCAGTCTCTAAGTAATTGCTTCTATTTCACTTGCATTCTTTTCTTTTCAATGAGGCGCCTTTTCTCATTTCTTTCAAACTCTGATCAATTACAGCCCAGTTCCTCTGCACTTATTACGTTAAGTCTTATTTGAGCTTCTAACCTTCCTAGTTCGTCGTCTCCATAACTTCTAGCCATGAGTGTAGGCAGTAATGAATTCAAATCTTCTTTTGTATTGATAAAATTCTCAGTATAATTGCTTGTTTTCTAGGCGTACCTAAATTACTTTTTATTAATCTTCAAATTATTTCACGGTTACAAGGTTGACCTTGTGAATATTTTAGACAGACCAATTTGACTGTAGGTAAAATTGGAACAAAATTAGAAACATAATACTTCTTTACTTACCTTTTGTATACAGTTTGGTGTTCATTACATCAGTCAAAGGAATATTTTGAAAAAAACAGTTATTATGCAATTTAATTAACCCAACCCCTCTGACGAAGACCGTTTGTTAGGGTTGAAAGATCTTAGTCTTGTTTTCCCATTTCATTTTGTGGCTAAATCATTGATATATTTATATATAATTATATTGCAGTATACTGGCAGAAAGTCTTCTTTTAAACAAATATTATTGAAAACACTGCGGCTTCGGCATTAATTATCTTCTTAGAAAGATGTTCTTTTTGTCTTATAATTTTCTTAGAATCTACTGGTAGCTCTTAAATTAATCTACCTAATGCCATAATAACGAGAATAGGAAAAACAACCTTAAAGAAAACTAGTGAAACAAAATATATTAGAAACTAAAACAGAAGAAAACAGTGATCTAGGTAGGCTACAAATACTAGAGCTTATATACATCAATGATTTGTGTCCCGCGCTGAACTCCCAAATCAGTGACATGTTCGTCATCCCAAGTTCTAGGACCTTCAAATCTAGAATAAAATTTGTTCGGAACGCTCCTCTGTTGTGACCTGTCGGAGGCGTGAAGTACTGGCGTTGTGCTGGAGTGATTCCAACTGTCTAACGCGTGGATGCGTTCATGTAGTACCACTTTGACAGTTGAATGCTGTCATTATTTGAACTGATCAAATTTATATTGTTGTTTATTTTTTGTTAATGTTTTAATTGTTTCGTTTAATTGCATACCGTTTACCTGATGATGGTTAATGTAGTAGAAAGCTTGTATCTCTTTAGTTTTTTAACTCATTTTGTGTTTCTTTAGTTTCTAATATACTTTGTTTCACTAATTTTCTTTAAGGTTGTTTTTCCTATTCTCGTTATTATGGCATTAGGTAGATTAATTTATGAGCTACCAGTAGATTCTAAGAAAATTATAAGACAAAAAGAACATCTTTCTAAGAAGATAATTAATGCCGAAGCCACAGTGCTTGTCAATGACATATATACATTCCTAGTCGCTTGTTAGTTTTATTAATTTCTATCACTTGGTTCATTATGATTATTTTTTCATATATATATATATATATATATATATATATATATATATATATATATATATATATAACAATTAAAATAAACAGTGACACAAAGACTGAAACATAACAAAGACTCACTTTTCAATATTTCGACCGTAATCTTTTAAGTTGACAGTCCCTCCGTCAATTCACTTCTTCTCCTGAGGACGACTGTCTCTTGAGTTGACTGTCGTCCCTCCGTCAATTCACTTCTTCTCCTGAGGACGACCGCCATTACGGTCGAAATATTGAAAAGTGAGTCTCCAACCAGTGCGCTTGGTTTCCCTCTCTTATCTCTCCTGAAGACGTTCAAACCGAAAATTAGAGACTGTAAGTGTGTTCTTTTGATTTCTCTATGTTTCTTTGTCTATATTGAACTATATATATATACTATATTTGGACCACCTCGTCGACAGGATCAGAGATAGAGATGTAAGTCGCTCTGGAGACAGGTGACGACTGAGTCACACTTTTTTATTGCGACTCACTTCTTTATCTCTCCATTTGATGACAACATGGTCGATATATAGTAGTGAGACTCTGTGATCTCTTTTATGTGTGTTCTTTCTGTGCATCTAGTTAATTATAATGTAATTATATTGGTTATATATTTAAGCCAATATAGAGTTGTTTTTTATCTTTTCATTATTCCACTTTCTTTTCTGAGAATGATAATTAAGAATTAAAAGGGTCGAAATTTGAAAGTGAGAACTAATGGCCAGTTTTCATTGGTGTTTCTTTCTTATATAAATATTTATACATGGATAATTTATTGTTCCCAATGGGACGGTCTTAGTGCTGTAATAACCAAATTGTGTTTACAAGGTTCATGTTAGCATGTAGTGCTTCGCATTTCGCTGGTCTGTTATCTATAAACATGTGGTTTATATTTCAACTGATAACTAACTGCCTTATCACCTCCAGCCCAGACACTCACTGCCTGCTGTTTTTTTAATTCTGTATCAGTGTTTGTAACAATAAAGATAGTAGTAATCAATTCCATCCCATCCGCCTTTTACATCAAATTGCTTCATCAGCTTTCCCCTTATGCCTCTGTGCCTAGAATTGCTTGTGATTTCATTCTTGATAACCTATTGAATTATACTATACATCAGTGTACCAAACTAAGAATTACAGGACAGGTCAACACATTTACTGTGGTATTATTTCTAACAAGTTCGTCATTAGGAGGATATCACAAGAGAAGGTGGAGGAGAGAAAATGTTTCAGTCAGGCATATCGAAGTTCAGTCATCCCCTTAGGATCTGATCTTCTCTGGAACTGTTGTTCAAACTGTTTATTGTAGCAAGTGTTTTGTTTTGTTCTGTGAATTATCAGTTATATATATTAATGTCTACTTCAATAATTTATTTTTTTTTTTTGTAGAAGGCAGAGGGAGGGACTGACAAAGTCAGCACTCCGATGCTGATTCTCGAAGGAATATTGCATCTCCCATTGATTCTACATTGGGAATCCTAAATTTTGCCTAAATCAAGCGAATTTATAGTAGGAATCTTTAACAAGTACCTGACATCGCCCAGACTCGGGACCGACGTTTTTAACGTCCTCTCCGAGGGACGTCGTTCTCAATTTATTCACCTCCCTTTTGAGTTCATTGAGGGCCACAGTGAGTGAATATATAGAACCCTGGACCTACAGTTCAGAGGTCAATATGCTGCCACTGAGCTAACCTGGCCCTCTAATTTTCATCTTTATACATATTTTGTGTTTTTCATATTTTCTGAAGTAGGTTTTCCATTTTCTGATTGTATACTTCCATATATAACAATTTTGATAACGAGTGTTTCTTTAATGTTCATTTACAATTACAATAATTACCTCTTATTTTTAACTTAAAAAAGTCTTTCAACATGTTCAAGGTTGTAGTTGACTTTAACCATTTTGAGTCAGCATATATATCGATGTCTGTTACGTCAAACTAGAAATATATTCCTATATCAGTTACCTAGAATAAAATCGAACTTACAGTTCCGAAGACCCAATTTTAAATAGAAACCTCCATAGGACTACAATGGTAGGAAAATATAAGGAGTAGTGCAGTCAATGATTTAGCAGGTTGTTAAATAGCAATGTCGAAACTTCGGTAAAGTAGTTGAGGTTTTTTTTTCTTCACTTTCTCCTACGGATTGAGGCAAAATATTTGCCTACCATCTATCATTTTTATTTCCATTTCATCAATGCACCGACCACAATTTAATACCAAAAAAAGTAGTCGTAGGCACCAGAAAAATTTTTATTTGTACCAGACATTCATTTTAATACGAACTAATATACAGGCTGCTTAAAAGCTAGACTTGACATATTTAAATATGGAAATTTCTTATTTGCTAAATTTAAGAAACAGCGGGGTGGAAGAAGTGAGGGATGATACGACTACTCTGGTGACAGAAAGAGTTACTCCGCGCTGGATGTAAATAAACTTTAGTGGGACATTGAGGACTCTCAGTGTAGAATAGTGGTTATAGCCTTAGTAGTTAAGACGCCTAAACAAACTAACAAACGAAAACAGCGTTGTATAAATTGCAAACACTCGCTAAACTTTTGCTTCGGCGATCTGCCTTCGTTAACACCACCACATTCCTCCTCTTCCTTGGACCCTTTCCAACTGACCTACATCCCGCACACTCACATTTAACTAATATAAACCTTCAACATTTGCTTAATTCTGTTGGTTACGATATATTTTCAAGAAGAAGTGTTTTGATTCATTTCTCAAGAGTTTTAGGTCATTTTTTTTTTTAAAAATGTTACACTTGGAAAACAGTTTTGGAAATCCTGCGTGGTATTCGCGAATTATTCTGTATACTCAGTTTTTCATCAGTTCTTCTAATTTGCAAACCACTTATGGTGTTAAAAAAAAAGAGGATTTAGTTGTTCATATACTCTTGTGGCAATCTTCTGAAAATAGCTTAGTCATCCATCATCATTATTCCAGGAATGGTAGGGGAAGAAATAAATATTATATATGTATTAAAAACATATTATGAAGAAACTTTCATAATCTAAATAAAAAATTATGCCAATTTAGATATACAGAATTTTAACTCTAAAATGACTTGCCCGAAAAATCTCCACCCCAAAATGCGTTATGATCATCACCACTTACGATTTTAAATAGAAAATAAATGAATTTTGTATTATCTTGAAGTTAATAGTGTATGAAATACTTAATATGACCGTGAATAATATGCAAAATGTTAATATATATAGTACAAATTTATAATAATGCTTGTATTCAATATAAATATGACAGAATTTCATATATCATACCTTCCATGAAGCTGTGTTGTGATGCATTATTTCATTTTGGCAGGCTGTTTTATCCAGCTCATTTTCACATAAGACAGGTTCAGTCTTTTTTATGGTTGGCATTTTCACCTCGATTGACTGTTGATTGTTCTTTCCAATTCTAATTGCTTTATTTTGTTAAGCGTTCTGTTTTGCTCCTACCGTATTTCTTTGTCCTCGACGTCTTCTATAATTAAAAAATATTTTAATTTGGATTAAAATCTATTTTGATGCAGATTAGTTATGGACAAGCCTGCATGTGGGTATATGCGCATAAAATACGTAGGTGATCCCCACTCTGGTTTGACGTCACCTTCCAACTGTCTTCATACTTAATAAACAATTAAAACCATTTTATCAAGTTTCTCTTTTACCAAGTGACCAAACCATCAATAATGATTATACGGAGAATGATACGTCACGGGTTGCGAGTGGATCACACCATTGATAATGATTTCGTATACTGTGAAATAACACCTCACCTGAAAATACCTCAACTGATGAATTTCTACATATTCAAGAGGAGATTCTCGACGTGATAATGGAGAGCTTTAATTTTAAATACGTTGTAGATAATCAAATAAAATAAACTACTGACACGTGTGATGCTGAGCAACATAATGTGATGTATCATAGGATAGGCCAATTAAAGAACTTAGGAAGCAAACAGTCGAGGTGCTGGTCACGACTTGAATGTTAAATCTTCTCCTCTAATGGAATTTTGCCATCTTGTTGAAATGCATACTGCATAGTAGAGGCTACTATGAGTTGTTTATTGTTGTACATTGTATTAATCTTTGCTTAGAGTGTCAAGTTGAAATATTAACAATATTCAGTAGATAACAATAACTAACAACTAATCTTTATAGAATTATGATAACAGTTTTCTGTTTTTACCATTTTGAATTCATTTGGTTTAGTTTCAAGCTAAGGGTTATAGGAGTAGCTGCAACAATTCGTAAAGTTGCGAACAGAGTCTGTTCACTTGAAATGATCCGTCTCTGTTGTTTCTTCTAATCTCAGACTAACTTTTCATTATCTTGGAAAATGATTCATCTTATATTCATTTTTTGGCTAGCAAAAAATAAATCTTGCATGAACTTTAATCCCAAAAAAAGGACGCAGAATTTTGTAAAGGATCCCAGATGCTGCTTTTAAATCAAAATTAATTGAACGAATAAAGATTGTTATTTTAACTGACGACCTGTGCAAGCAGTTATTGTGTGGTATTTGCTTATGATAATGAAGAAAATTGTGGAGACTTAATATATTCTCCTTACCATCAAGAATCATAGTTTATTTAAAATTCTTTAGTTTGTTTTGAATGACTTTGAGCCTGTCCTTGTGTTACTAGAATATCTTCAAAGTTCTCTTTAAGTATACAAATCGTGACCTTTGAGGTCCCCATCTTTTTGTTTATTTTCAAAAAGATGACACTACGACGACACTACAAGCTTCGTGTTGGGTTGACGAGTGGGATAAAGGTCAGTTTTCGCTCCACCTCTCCACAGCCGGTCCTTTTGAAACCGTATCAGTTATATGGGTAGTGTCATCACTGTAACACATTCCTCTTATCCATTTTACAGCCATCATAGCTATTGTCAGCTACCACCACCAGCATGATCTCCTAGTATAGTGCATCACGTCTCACACTCAGTGTGACTTGAATTACTTTGTAGAGAATGATTAGTTTGTATTTTAGAATTTCACTTTTCTTGAGATCGCTATTTCATTCTTAAACATAAAGAAAAATAATTTAAACTATTATATTTAATATTTTTTTTATGTTTTAAGGTTATTTTGAAGGTACATTTATATATAAAAATTGTATCATTAAATAGTAAAAGTAAATGTCTTTTTTATTCCTGGGAAATATAGTCAGTGTTCCCAGCCGGCACCAAATCAAGTGTGAGTTCTGTATTCTACTGTGGCCAATAAAGAAACTATGACGAGGTTTATTGAAATATAAGTAATATTGTTGTGGGGACAAGGTTGCAGCTGTCATTCACGTTAACAACCGGTTTTCGGGATTAATAAAGTTCAAGAAACTTTCTTAGAAACCCGCTGTATCCTTCTACTGGTCAGGTCCTTGCTACATGGAAAAATAACAGTAAAAGGGATTAATTAGAGGAGAATGTATGAAGGGAATGGTCTACTCAAGAATGGGGTTGATGGCTTTGGAAAGGGATGAAGAAATCAAAGGGGCAGTGTTTGTGGAGTGAGAGAGTAGAAGAGTATGTTATGTGAGATGGAATGAGACAGAGTGAGACAAGGATTGGAACAAAGTGAAACTTGGACCGGAGTGGAGGTGAAGAAAGGCTGGTATCCGGCCTCTCTGGGATGAGGCGAGCTCTGTCATTGCAGTCCAGCAGATTGATGCTCCTCTTTAACAAGGCTGACTTCTTACACTGCTTTCCTTTCACTTCTCTGACGCTACCACTTACATATCTACGATTGTATTTACATGATTCCTTTAACATTCGATTCACTCTTCTGTTGTCCAACAACATATACTACGTACTGTCTGAACTCTTTTACATATACGACGGGGAGATATCTCTCTCACTTCGTCCTCTCTTCTAGTCTACTCCTGATGACGAACAACAGTTCGAAATTTGAGAATTTAGTTACTATCCTTTTTATTCTTTTCTTTGTGTCGTGTTTTATGTACTTAAAAGCTCTTTTACATATATGCAAAGGTGTCACAATAAGCACAAATGATTCTACAGTTAAAGAAATAACCAGAAATTCAACAGAAAAATGAAAAAGTTGTAAGGCGTTTCGTGGGTAGCTAGTTGTCAAAGAACTGAACAATTAGAGGAGACTACTTTTTTTCAGTTCTTTGATATATATATATATATATATATATATATATATATATATATATAAACTTTAACACATAGGAAAGAACACAGAAAGTCACTACAGAACTCACTTCGATATTTCGACATCCGCCGTCATCGGGAAGAAGTGCGAAGTACTCGCGTTGAGAAGCAAACTGCTAGTTGGCCTCAAGAGTAACTCGTGGAACCACCGCAATGCTCCCCCCAGCGAAACACATTACACGTACAAGAAAAATCAATGTCTTCACCACAGTTAGAAATTTTCAAAAATAGGAAAGTGAAATTGATTAATGTGTTAATATTTGTCGTACAGCTTGTTCCAATCCATAGTGTGACTCTGTAAAGGACTAGTTACTCGAAATATCTTAGCTCCATTGTATATTTGTATGTATATACATATTATATATATGTCGAAAAGCAGATGGCACACTCATGTTAGGTGAAATAAGTCAGTATTTTGACTTTGATCTAATTATTTATCGTAATTAAGTTGTTAATACTTACACTGTTATAAATTGATGTTGTGACTCAGAGTCAGTGTTCATGATTTATTTAACCTGTTGTAATTTTACCTTGGAGTGTTATTAAAATAACTTGACTGTGATTGCAGAAGGAGTGGGCTGATTTCCAAGGCACCGACTGGATATGGGAATGGAGCAGTCGACCTGACCAGCTGCCTCCTAAGTCAGTTTCAGTATTAGTCTTGCTCTACTGACTCAATGAACCTTGTATGTATGGCACAATGATTCAAATCAAGTCCAATTCAGAAATCTAATTGCCTTTAGGAATTCATATAACTGCACTTAAAGGGATTGAATAGTGTAGCGTGGATATGAGGGCCAAGGAAGCGCTTGTTAACTTGAGGGCGAAAAATTACTTGCGTTGATCTAATATTAAACATACTGGAGGACTGGTATTAATGTTAACCCCTCAATAACTCTGAAGCTTAAACTTCCACAATACTTTCTGAAATAGTGAATCTTGACTCCACTAAACGCACCTTTTTCGCTAGTCCAAACTTATTGAGGTTTAGCTCAATTTATTGAAGTGTGGCTCTATCTTTCTGCTTTATAAAAGGCGAAAGTGTTGCTCTATCTTTTGTGCTTTATAAAAGGCGAAAGTGTGGCTCTATCTTTTGTGCTTTATAAAAGGCGAAAGTGTGGCTCTATCTTTTGTGCTTTATAAAAGGCGAAAGCTGGGCTCAATATTTTGTGCTTTATAAAACGTGAAAGCATGGCTCAGTCACGATTCGGTACCATTTAAACCATAAACGAGCCACATCATCAGGCCTGTTGGTCTTAAAATATTGTATTTTATCAACATTCTAACCAAAAAACAGTTTATTTTCACTTCCATTCTTTATTACTATAAATTATCGCAGTTAGCAAATCAGAAAGTGTCAACTTTTGATATGGCTATCATATCTTAAAACACATAGACCAAAGTTCAAGGATATTTCCGTATCTGTTTAGAATTTATTTGCTACATACCCCCATCAAAACACCGACAGTTGCACCCCTCTTCTCATCATTACTACGCCAGTGTTTACGACTTAACATATTAAGTGTAGCCAATGATTTGATAAAACAGATTTTTTCTACAAATAATCAAAATTAAACGTCTTAGAACGGTTCGTTTAATAACACAATCATGTTCGTTTTAAAACCATCCTGGCAGTGTTCCCAATCTATTTAATTAAAATGGTTTCTTATAATACGAAAAATAATAATTTAACTTTTAACATTTCACTTTACCAAAGTGAAAGAATAATAATAGAATGTATTTTAGAAAAAATATTAAATTACTTTGAAATATTATTATTATTATTAATTGAACTAGTGTTTTTTCTGGATTATAAAACACCATTGTAGGATGCACTCTTATTTTCAAAGAAAAAAAAAATAACTTTTTGATCAAAGTTAAAACTATTTAAACCTAGGCAGGCATGTCACTTATATACTGTGGTAATAGGTGAAAACCGTATAATTGTGGGAGTCTGAAAACAAACGAACTATGGGGATCAGAGTCTTGGATGTGCTGGTACTCTGCTTCAGGTCAACAGATCTGGGTTTGCACCGTGTCCTTCCTCGGTGTCATCCTCTGGCCATTCAAGATCATGGAAATACATTTTGAGAGTGGTGCTGCCCAAAAAAGATCAATTTCTGTGGTTTTACGTAGCTACTTCATCTACCCCTTTCCAAGAATAATTTCCTACTGATAGTTACTGGAGCAGTGATATTGTGTTAAAACCTGGAGAGTTGTTTTATTAACTTATTTAAATTATCACGTAACCAATCCAGTATTTATATAAAACTATTAATTTAACGTCATACAAAGGATTATATGACTGCTTCATTTTGCATCGATTATAAGATTCACCTAAAATTGGAGTTTCCCAAATAAAAAACAAAACATTCGTCTTAAAATCGAGGAGGAATTTCATGAATCGACCTTTAAAATCAGGGGCTCTTGCTGAGGGTGCCATCCAACTCCGAAATGAGGGAACTTGGGTTTCCAGAGGTTGCGTTGTGACCGCAGTAAGTTTACAATGTGTGGACAGCAATTATAGGTTTTGCCTGTTAATTATAAATGAAAAAAACTATTTTACTTTAATTAAAATCTTATATATCCATCAGTTTTTTCAATTAGGATTTATAAAACTCTATTATAATGATAATCCATGTAAAGTTTAAATAGATATACTAGTTAGGAAAAAATAAAAGGTTTTTTATTAATATTTGCGTATTATTTAGAATGCTTTTTTTGAAGATGGTGTTGGAAATGAGGAGGGAGTAACACTGTGACAATAGTGAAAGAGTCTGCATTAGCCAAGCAAAGCCGAGAACCCCTGCTTTAGATTTTTAAGAATTCATGAAACCTTATTGTGCGAAACAAGTGTCTTTTGTGTGAGCAACACTTACCAGGAATACTCTAGCCACCCTCTTTTAATTATAATGTAGAGCTGCCCAGAAAGTATTACATGTATAAAAGTCATTGTGAAGTAAATTATTTATACAATTCGTTTTATACTCTTCTATGAATGTAATTAATAGAAAAATGTATATGAAATTGTTACAAATAATTTATATGATGAAAACTTTTATAATCGACTGCTCTTTGGAGAGAAATGTATGTTCGAATAAGTGACAGAGGAAAGCAGGACAAAAACTGAAGCATTCACCTTTAGGAGTAGCTAGGGTTCTGTTAGTGGGTGCCTTTCTAGAGCACTGTTATTGAGGTTACCTTGAAGCTCTTGCCCCAAGGAATGGACATTCGTTAATGACCAGGAGTTCATGGAGGAGTCTCGGACCAGCACACTGAGCAGGTCTCTCGGCGATTCAAGGACATAGTTATACTATACCGAACTGCAGTGGCGCAGAAGGGGGGGGGGGCGGCATTTCGAGGGTGTAAAAATAAAAAATAGAAAAATATTATAAAAAGCTAACAAAAAATCTGAAATTTTGTACCAAAATGAGTTTTTAAGGTCACTATTGTTTTTATGTCTTTTGTATGTAATACTGTTTTTAAACCGTAATATTTGCAAATTAAAAATAAATTTATTTTAAATTTTCAACACTTTTTTTTTCAAAGTGATTGAAACTTTGTTGTAATTGTTTACGCTTTTTATGATTTGAATTATATGTTTTTGCTTTGAAAAATCTTTGGTTTCTTTGATGATGACTGTACTATGTATAAAAGTACTGCAATAAAATGAAAGTCTGGGACTAATAACAGCAGTCTGAAATTGGATCCTTGATTGTAATTCAAGGAAAATAAATGTTTTGAGGACTTTCTGGAATTTTGAAGGTTAACGGATTATTTTAACGGCTCGTGTTTGGGGGGATCTTACGACGCCCGGGCGGCAAAAAAGAGTTGCTACGCCACTGCTAAACTGCTATAAAATCATTATTCGACGAAATCTGTTTATTACGAAAATTAATTTATTTGTAATCAATATTATTTGCGTTTACTTCATGATGAATGAATATTATTAAAGTGCTAGCCAGCACTTTAATCAAGTACTCCTATCTTTTATGTCATCCTTTTAGAGCACTGTTGTTAGAGCAGTAGTGTTAACTCTTATTCCGGGAATAACATTTAAGAGTCTTGTTTTGAGGCTTCCCGAGAATTCTGTATGCCATATTTTCTTACATCACATTGATAAAATTTATAAGAGTTCAAAAAACCATTTGCTTCATAATTATTTTTATTTTTTAGCAATTGTTGTTTGAATTACAATATTATACAAGTAAGGAGATTTTTATGATACGGTTTTGGTGTTTTTTCAGAGACTGGAAATTTCGACACCCTAAGAAGAAAGTAGGAGGTTTGCTTTCGATCAGGACTGCTAAAGTGGGCAACGTGGGACTGTTCTCTCGAGAGATCATGTACACGATCATAGTTACTAACCTGCTGTCGCTCCTCCTGGGCACTGGAGTGGGGTGAGTCTTCTACACATATTTCTTCTCCTTCTTTCATTTATCTACGTCATATTACAATCCACTGCATCAAGTGGTATTTTGTAAAGTCATGGTAAAATGAATGGTAAGCCAGGTAACCTAGCAATCAAATAAAACTTTGAAAAGAATTCTGCCTTCGGTACTCTCTTCTGGTGTAGTAGTCAGTTTGCTTTTGCAACTTCCATGTAGCTGAAGCCGGAGCAGAGATAGAACTCAAAGATGGCATGAGAAGAGGGTTTTTTTCAAAGAACAAGTTAGTCGACGCTGAGCATTCGGAATTGCTAACAATGTAATTTATTCAATTCGCAAAGTTACAATGTAATTTATCTATTATACTGTTTGGGATGTGAATGATGAGACGCTGGAAAGATTTTAAACCCAATTTTGGTGTCTGGTTTTTGAAATGCAACATATTGCAATTTTAATTAAAATTAAGAAATCTCTGGATTTCGGTCGAAGGAGGCAAAAATCAAATTTGTCAATGTTCAGCTTGGCAAAGGGCTGCCCTTTGAAAAGAAGATCGTGCATCAAAGTTGTTTTCAGGTTATGCTCTAATGCCATCTTTGAGTATTGCTATAATAAAACACTAAAAGACAGATTGAAAGAGCACATTAAAGGCTATACCAGTTATACAAATAATCCTTGCTCCGGGTTCAGTTGTCCTCTTCACCTAAAGCGGTTGGAATTGTATCTAAGTCTAGACATCTACCCTAGAACAACACGTTAGCGAAGGCAGAACTCCTTACCGAGTCCTCTTAGATTCTAAGGTTACAAAGTTCTGTAATGAAAAATTTTTCCTTATCTTTGCTTAACTTATATTGAATAGGTTATTTAGTAAAGTTGATAATTAAACAGTAGTTGGTTAAGTAAACAGGTTACTTCTCGAATTTGAAAAATATTAAGGTTCAAAATAAAACAAAGTTTTAAATAAGATGAAATTCCACATTTATTATGGAATGAGGAGTTCAGCTCCTTAAAATCAGGACTCATGTTCCTGAAATGAGAAATGACTAAAATGAGTACTGATCAAATTTCATTTCGTGAAATAAGTTGCACGAGTTATATGATTATAATTTATTAATGTAATTTAAAAAATTACCTGATAGTAGGATAGAATAGTGTTAATAATTGTGTAGTTTTTCAGATTTGAAAAAAAATTAAAAAAACTACAATTTTGAATTTATTTCCAACATGTTAGAGGAACACAAACTTTTAAACATACATTAGTAGACTAAGTAAAATATTTGAAAAGTATACTGGGGTAAAAAGTAAGAAAACCTATCATACGTGAGTGTGAAAAAGAAGAAATGCACACTTTGACATGGAGTATGTATATATCTGCAACCTGGATGTGTATCACTTATGGACATTCTAATACATACATGTTTTATTAAAACTCAATTGTAATAACAGTTCAGTTTATTTTTCTGTATTCTATTTACCTCTAGAAATGGAATATGTGTTCTTACTTTTTTCCTAGAATATTTACATTTTCAACATATTATATATTTTAATATCTGTCTGTTTAATGGCTTTAATTGTAGGTTGTGAAGAAGGTTTTCAATATATGGAAACCGTAGATTTTTAAAGTTGGATAGATATATCTCAATGTTTAGATGATAAACTCCGCAATCCGCTCTAAATGTGGAATCCCGTCAGTTCAAAACTTTATCCCTTTGAACATTAGGTGTTTTTTTGTAATTTGAATAGCAATTTGTATTAATTAATTTATTGTGGAATGAGTGTTCAACATCTAAAATCAGGAACTTATGTTCCTGAAATGAGAAATGACTGAAAAAAAATGTATTAATCAACCTTTTCTCAACCTAAATAAATTTTGGTATAACCAAGACAGCATGGAAAACACAATGGACTTACTACAGGCAGGATAGAAAGGACAAGGAAAGAACATGAGGGAAAAAGTAGAAATATACACGGACATAATGACGGACAATATACGAGGGCAGATTGATAAGTCAGTGACTTTTTGAATTTCCCGCGCAGTTACTCCAAATGCAACAGTACTAATTAAACAACCTGGTGAATTGTACTCATTACTTTTAAAGTTTGATTTTTGATGAAAACTAATCAATTTGTTTTATGTAATTTTGTTTTATGTAATTTATGTAAGGTTAGTTATAGGCAGAGTGTGACATTCCATTGTCAGATAAGAGCTGTAGCTGTTTGTGAGAACCTCAAACAGAATAAAGCAACCTTAAATATAGAAAATCAACCACATATAGAAGAGTGTAAGTTAAAGAAAAAGAGCTGAAAAAGTGAGTCTGAAGGTTATTAGGGGCTTAAATACTCCAGCTGAATGGCAGCACTCACGCTAAAACATCGTTTTAAAAAAAAAAGCTAACATTTCATTCGGCTCAATTAATTTTTTTTTATCAGATAATTATAATGTATTATTATAATGTAAATATATAGTTGCAATAAGTATAAGGCAATTATATTATTATTTATTCATAGTATTGTATTTGTTAGTTTTTAAATATTAAAAGTTATGTGGGAACAAATCTGGTCTGTCATGCACTGATAACAAAACAATGAATTTGAATCAACATTCAGTGTCATCATATTACAAAATATTACAATTAACCTTATCGTTATTTTTTAGGAATTAGGTTCGTTAAAATTAAATTTATAAATCATCTTAGCTTGCTGCACGTTGCTCTTATGACAGTTTGGTCAGATGGTTTGGTGTAGCTCATTTTATCCTACTAACAGGTGGTATAATTAAAAACACTAAAAGACAGATTCAAAGAGTACATTAAGGGCTATACGAGTTATACAAATAAGTCAAACTGTGCACTCCACCTAAATAAATTTAGATATAACCAAGACAACATGGAAAACACAATGGATTTATTACAGGCAGGACAAAAAGAACAAGGGATGAACATGAGGGAAAAAGTAGAAATATACAAACATAAAATGACGGATAATATAGTTAATGGACAGACAAACCATCAAACAGACATTTTAACCAGATCTTTAATAAAATTTAAAAGACGACACAAAGAATCTGAAATAGACGATAAGATGAAAAATAAAAGATTAAATTTAGTAATTAAATAAACATATAAAACAAAATATTAGAGTAATTATTCAGACACCATATATTTCATAATATAGATAGCATGTGTAGGTATGTTATCAGAAAAATGAGGTACACAATCAGTTACTCTTGAAGATGGGAGCCAGAAGGACCGAAACCGGTCGAGCTCTACAGAAACTTTACGAGGTATGACGGATAGTATTAATATTAATTCTAATTAAAAAGGTTATTAGGAAACCGCTAGAGCAGTCGATGGTGGTCTTTAATGTGTATAAAGTGACTTGAAACGAGAAGGTGAGCAGCCCAACAGCATTTACTAAACAAATGTCTGCGTGTACTACGTACTTAGTGTGCTCTAATTGATCTATGCTTTGTTTAATAACTTTGTAGAAGATGGAAATGATGTGATGTTGGTATGTAGAGGCGCAAAGACAGGTTAGTCTAAATGGGTTTATTTTGACATTGATATGATGTATGCAGTCGGTGATTCTGGGAGATAGGCTTTGTGAGGGTGAGACGAGATTTTCAGTGAGACTGGAAAATTGCGTTCCATACAAACCCGCTCTTAGAGAGCCGGTATCCAAGAATTTTCCTATTACAGCCTACATAAAGGAACTCCATTTGCAACGTCCATGGCAAGAGAAACCTGCTTAGACTGTCTTTTCTCCTTTTCCTTCAGTGACTAGCAACTGTAAGACCATATCAACTCGAACAGAGTCTGAACTTGTTAACCAGACTGACTTCATACATACAGTTAATTTCAGCACAAACACTCTTGTTTACAGAGACTGCTTGTGTTGTAATATCATGGAACAGTGGACTTGGAAAATTGATCGAACTCCGATTAGAAAACACACCTATATATATAGAACTCTATCTAAGAATAAGAACTCTATTCTTATTGGTCACTAACGTACTAATCATACCATACATATTCCTCCTTCAACTGATAGAAACCTATATATATATTGTTTTGGAACTAGAACTGTTTTCCAGGTTCAAATCAAACTCTCAAATGCCAACGTTTCAGTTTTTATTCAAAAACTTTTCAGAGCCAGAAGAAATAATTTATTAAACAATATAACTATGAACATTTACATTACTTTAGGAATGACGATGTTAACAGTGCCAAACCTTCCATTATACTGTTGACAGTTTAATGGAAGGTGTACTACTGATAACAGCCCTGAAGTTATGTAGAAGTTGATAGTTTTTCTTATTCAATAAATTCTTACATCCCCCTATGAAAAAGTTTAAAATAAAGCAAAAATGTCGGAATTTGAGTGTTTGATTTGAACCTGGAAAACTGCCCGACTCCCGATTTATTTTAGTCCTTTTCTATCAGACGGGCGATAATATATAATTATAATATATATATATATAAAATGAGTGAAATTTGAAAGACAGAGGTTTATAATTTATTAAATAATAATTACTAAAAATAATTACTGTCTGCTCATTGAACTCAACTACTGTTAATGTAGTGATTAGTCTTTGTTTGATTTAATTCCTTGATGCCAAATAAACTGAAAATAAACCAAGTGTTTGCCTTAGAGCTAATTGGACGCAAAGACTGATTATGTGTGGCATGAAATTCTGTTAAACTTGACAGTTCGAATTAAAAGAATGTATAAATATATGTTCAGTATGTGGCACCAGTGTCACTTGCTTTGAATAAAGAGACAACTGTAAGTCAAATATGTCTGTCACTTAATTCTTTGAGCTTTTAGGAAACAAACTATTCAATAAGTGGTGTGGGCTTGTTTACTTGTACCTTTAAAATCAATCATTAGTACAGTGCTTTTTAAACTGACTTCTCTTGGAGAACAAAAGAATTCAAGGTATGTGCATTATGTTATATAGTCTATTTGAGTTGGTATACTTGAAACATTACGGTAGGTAGTTCTTTTAAATTGAGGTGACTTGAAGATGTGTGCATAAGTGCATTATATTAGGCACTCTTTTTAAGTTAAGAGTCAATTAGAATTGAAAGGACTTGTAGGTATGTGTGTTATGTTAGGTAGTATATATCAGTTGAAAAGAATTGGGGCTATGCCATTATGTTATATAGTCTAATGGATTGAAAGGACTTGTAGGTATCTGTGTTGTGTTAGGTAGTATATATCAGTTGAAAAGACTTGGGGCTATCCCTTTTTGTTATATAGTCTAATGGATTGAAAGGACTTGTAGGTATGTATGTTATGTTAGGTAGTATATTTGAGTTGAAAGGACTTGGGACTATGTCATTATGTTATAGTCTATGAATTGAAAGGACTTGTAGGTATGTGTGTTATACTTGTAACGTGTGTGACGATGTTAACAGTGTCAAACCTTCCATTATACTGTTGACAGTTTAATGGAAGGTATAGTACTGAAAACAGCCCTGAAGTAATGTAAAAGTTGATAATTTTTCTTATTCAATAAATTCTTACATCTCCTATGAAAAAGTTTAAAATAAAGCAAAAATGTCGTAATTTGAGTGTTTCATTTGAATTTGGAAAACTAAGGTTGTCTTGACACGACAGGCCGTGGGAGGTATTGGACCAGCGAGTTGTCTTGACACGACAGACCTGTCAGGTCTTAGACAAGCGAGTTGTCTTGACACGATAGGCCTGTGAGGTACTTGACAAGCAAGTTTTTTTGACACGGCAGGCCTATGAGATATTCGTCAAGCGAGTTGTCTTGACACGACAGGCTCGTGAGGTATTGGACAAGCGATTTATCTTGACACGACAGGTCTGGGAGGTCTTAGACAAGCGATTTGTCTTGACATGACAGGTCTGGGAGGTCTTAGACAAGTGATTTGTCTTGACACGACAGACCTGGGAGATCTTAGACAAGCGAGTTGTCTTGACACGACAGGCCTGTGAGGTATTGGACAAGCGAATTGTCTTGACACGACAGACCTGTAAGGTCTTAGACAAGTGATTTGTCTTACACGATAGGCCTGGGAGGTTTTAGACAAGCGATTTGTCTTGACACGACAGGCCTGTGAGGTATTGAACAAGCGAGTTGTCTTGACACGACAGGCCTGTGAGGTCTCTGACAAGGGATTTGTCTTGACACTACAGGCCTGGGAGGTCTTAGACAAACGAGTGCGCTGAGGGCAAAGCCTTGTTGTGTTGCAGAGTGTGGCTGAGCAGCAAGAAGGGCGCCGTTATCGTATTCCCCAACTCCCCTCTCCCCTAGACCTGCTCGCCTCAAGACCAGTCTCCTCCTGGACACAGCTCTCACCCCTACCATTCTCCACACCTCATTACTCATCAAGCTTAATCCTACCTTTTTATTCTGCCTACATTTACTATATTAAAAATTAGTATGTTATTTTATACAAAGATATTATATTATTTGTTTCATATACATAGATTAAATCTATTTTACACATTGAATGTGAAGTATTTGTTATAAAACTAGTTTAATTTTGTGTTTCCATAAATTTTATATATATATATATATCGAATTATGTGTTAATGTGTCGATGCACTGATTTTGTTTTATTTCTGTTAGAAGAGTGTACTTTTATTTTAACTTGAGGTAAGTATTATGAGGAATGTGAAAGACTTAAAAGATTTGTACAGTTTGTATTTTGGATGTATTTGTATTGGGTTAATACATATTTAATATAGTATTTTTTAAGCTATTGCCTTTACATATCTTCGACATTACTATTAACAGGTTTACATATATTAAATTAAATTATAATGAATTACTTCGTACGTCAAAATCATCTTTGGCGTACCAGGTAAAATTTATATGTATCCTAATTTTTATATCTATGTTACTGGCAGTCTCTGTTGCACTAACAATGGTATTTTATTCAAAAATGTTTGAATTATATTGACATATTCTAAAATATAGTTTTTGCATTATTTAAATATATATATAATATATATTATATTCACTGATAAACGAAATACGATCCAAACTGGACACAATACGAGTTCGAGATTAACAAAGAGCAACACACAAAGTAGGGAAACACACTTACAGACTCAAATTTTCGGGTAATCCGTCTTCAGGAGAAAAGAGAATGGGAGACCAAGCACGTTGTAGGCGCAACGGCTAAGTACTACCCTAGTTCATCTTTTTCATGAAGACGGATTACCGAAATTTGAGTCTTGTAATGTGTTTCCCTACTTTGGGTGTTGCTCTTTGTTAATCTCGAACTCGTGTATTTATATATATATATATATGTTTGAATGCCAGATTAGATATTGCAAAAGACGAGCCAATCCCTGTTACGTATTACTTTGGGCACTTCTTATTGGTTGTGGGTGTTTTTTCGTTGAACACGTTTCTTCTTAGCACACTCCATCTGCTCGGCCGCCTCAGCCTTCACTCCGGGAGAGGGCTCGCAGTCCCTACTTAATTTTCCAGTAGAGTTGGATGAAGGTCTTGGCGTCCTGGTTTGGAAGTGTACCTCGTCGAACTCGGTGTTTACTATGGGCTTAGTGGATTTCATTAGATACTGGTTGTTGGTGTTTTCTGTAGATTCTATTGTTGTGGGTGTATGTAGACCTTTTCCCCGTGGTGTTTTCTGTAGATTCTATTGTTGTGGGTGTATGTAGACCTTTTCCCCGTGGTGTTTTTTGTAGATTCTATTGTTGTGGGTGTATGTAGACCTTTTCCCCGTTTTTTTTTTCTATCTGATAATTTTATTTTAAAAAAAGAATATGTACAATTAAAATTAAATTTTACAATCCTAAAAAAAAATCAATAAAATCAGTACAAAAATTTATTGGGGTTAGAATTCAGTGTTTTAGACTTAGTGAAAAAAAGTTTATAATGAAAAGGCTGGAAATGTAGATGAATCCGGATTTTCTAGGTCATCAAAGAAAGCTAATATTCCTGCTATTCCTTCGTATAAAGATTTAGGCCTACCAGGTTTCATTCCTTCGTGCTTAGGATACTTGGTACACCAAGTACGGGGAAAAGGTCTACATACACCCACAACAATAGAATCTACAGAAAACACCAACAACCAGTATCTAATGAAATCCACTAAGCCCATAGTAAACACCGAGTTCGACGAGGTACACTTCCAAGCCAGGACGCCAAGACCTTCATCCAACTCTATTGAAAAATTAAGTAGGGACTGCGAGCCCTCTCCCGGAGTGAAGGCTGAGGCGGCCGAGCAGACGGAGTGTGCTAAGGAGAAACGTGTTCAACGAAAAAACACCCTATCTGTCACTTACCAACATGATCTTTTTTTTTTTCATAGAGTGGGTGTTGAGATAGCTGTATATTGACAAGTTCTTTTAATTTGGTTTCTTTATTTTGAATTCTAACTTGTTACATGGTACTTTAGGAGACAGTGTAGCCCAGTGGTAACGTGCCAGCCTCTGTACTGGTAGATCTAAGATTCAATACCCACTCTAGCCGCCGATTTATTCACGTGGGTGTTAAAAAAAAATCTGAGTACGTCGTCATTCGGAAACGACGCTAAGCCGTTCTTTCGCGAATCTGTACGATTTGAGGCACTTGTTGAAAATCTCTAATCTAAATATACTCAAGTTAGGCAAAATTTAGGACTTCCAATGTAGAATGATCATTGTATAGTATCTCAGATGACCAATTTCAAACTATTTGTGTTCTCACGTGGGACTGCCATTGCAACCTAACCAATGGGGTACTTATCCGTACCCGTGTATTTTACACAAAATCTCCACACAACAAACTATGCTTATAAGCATTTCGCTATATACCTAGACAGTTTGTTTACATGTAGTAAGAAATTAGATTTGGGACCAGCAACATGATATATTATCACCGGGAACGCAGACAAAAATTTGGTAAATTTATTTTAGCATAGATATAATATTATGCATATAATAATACACATACACATCAACGACCAAACCACAATAAGAAAAGGGGAAAAAATACTGAGATCTTTCAACTGTAAGAAGCGGTCTTCGTCTGAGTCAAATCTCAATTCAGTTAGGAATTTTCTCATTTATTAATGTGGTATGGACGTTGATTGTTATTTCATGTGTCAATATTATCAATTAGTACGATAGTTTGTCATGTAAAAGAGTTGTTTTAGTGACATACCTGTCGCATATACATCTCGCTTACAATATTAACAAGTGCCACCCTAAGAATGCATCCCGCAGCTCAAAAGACATGAAATAATAATTCAGTGGACCTCAAAACATGTAATTCTGTATATATAAAAAAAGGATGGAGTAAAGTAATTATTTCTTATGATTGCTATGCTTTAGCGTAACGACAAAAGAGGGAAGTCGACCATTGAATGAATATTAGTTCAGAAAATATATCGCATATGATATATATGATACATATTTATAATATTCCACAATTGTTTTACTAAATAAGTACAGTAGAGTTATGCAAGGTTTAATATTTTTCAATGAACATATACAATCACATGCAAAAAATGTATACGTCTAAATCATATTTTCAAACTTTTTGTCCTTATACACATTTAATTGAAAGAATATCAACATGTTTAAGAAAAAAAATTTAAAGTTTAATCAATCTGTTTTCCGTATAGATAGCTACCATTTTCCTAATAGCAGGTAGGTCTTTTAAACAAGGACTGTAGGGAATTATCAACAAATTCCTTCTTGAAACGTATCCTCATTTTCAGATAATGTCAAAGATGCTTGGCTTTATCCATAATGCTACCATCAATTAGTTTTAAGGATGCATTACTCAGGATGAGATTTTGTAAATATGTTTGGCTTTTTATTCATATTTTTGCTGCAGATTTTAAATGGTTTCAAGGACTTATTATTAAAAGCAGATTTTTTTTTAAACTCTAAGCCTGTATAAAAATAATGCAATTATTAAAATATAATTATTATTTTTATTTATTTATAATTTATTAAAATATTAAATTTATTAAAATATTTATTATTTTAATAAAATAATAATTATTTTATAATTATTAAAATGCCCCTAAAAAAATAATCTTAAGCTCTAAGAGAAAAAAATGAACATAAGACAATACATTTCTAGATTTTGTATAATTGTATAATCAATTTGTTTCCATTTTGTGTAAAAGTAGGTACATTAAAAAAAAAGGGAGTTTATTAAACTTACTATTTATATTGTAAATTGAATAGAATACATGTTGAGGGTTTCCATAAAGTTGTTAACATTTTGACCACCAATATAGCAAGACCATTTTAACATTATTGCAATTTAACATCGCCAATCTAAACTTTGCTTATAGACTTTTCCTTTAAATAAGAAACAAAACAATCAAATATATACAAATGAATCAAATCTACTTGGGCTGAAAAAAAGAAACAGGTAAAGTTTATGTACGGTTCTTTGGTTATGTTTCTAGGAAAACTAACAAATATTCAACAGGAACATTCGTAAAAAGTGACTCAACATCAAATATCAAGAGTACGCTATTCTGAAAAGAGTAAGAGTTTAGTTTCCATATAAGTTTGTACACTGATTTGTTCTTAAATATCCTGTTCGTAATTGTTTACAATTTATAAATATTTTGTACTTAAGTAATTATTTTGTAGGGTAAAAAGCTAATGAAATGGTCTTCACATATATAAACAACGCGTTTCGAACACGTAGTATCTTCTTCAGGCATTAACTAAAAAATACAATATCATCAGAGAGTTATCTATAGTACAAAATAAAAATAATATAAAATAAAATAAGGAAGAGAGTAGGAACCTAAGTACTTTCAAACAAATGAATTTTTCTCAAACACAAACAATTTTTCTCTTTATTCTTATATTGTTGTTTGTATTTCGTTATAGTTCTCTGTGTTATATTTTCAATATGTTTCCTACACTTAGTCGTAGAGTAAATGTAAAGGCTCTGCCTAACCTTTAGGAAAGGAACCACCCACTTCCATTCTATTCCCAGCCAGTTGTACCACAGACATTCACCCGAAGGTTCGTACTCTGTCTTATTTTATTTTATATTATTTTTATTTTGTACTATAGACAACTCTCTGATGATATTGTATTTTTTAGTTAATGCCTGAAGAAGAACACTACGCGTTCGAAATGCGTTGTTTATACGATTAAATGTTTATATGTGGAGACCATTTCATTAGCTTTTTACCCTACAATGAGTAAATACCATATAATAACTAATTGCACTACGTTAGAATTCGTATTTATTTTATTAGAGACGATTTTGTATATTTTAGCACTTTACAAACTTAAAACTTTTAAAACATTATGAGACACAATTAATAAAAAAAAAAAGAAAAGAATTTGATTATGATAATATGTACTCGGAGTGTGGAAAGAAATTTGAAAGTTTATACACTTTTATTGCATACAACTATTCACAAAGTATAAAACACTAAATTATACAGTCCTACTATACTGTTCGATGTCTTCTGAATGATTAATAGGCCTGGTGATTTCTATATCATTAATTCGAATCATTGTCTGCTGAGACCGATAAACTGAAAACAAAAAGACCATTTTTATCACCCTCAGATAACAATAATAATACTAAAATTTATGAAAAAATTAATTAACTGTATATGAAAGAGTGAAAACATCAAAATATTACCTCCTATGACCTATTAAATATCATAATGAAGTGTATTAATTTCTACAGTCTAAAACTAATGTTGGAATTTTCGACTACTAGGCCCATTAAATAGGTATTGCTGAAAAATCCATCTGTCAAAGGTTCAATACTGTTTTATTAAGTTTATACTAACTAGTATAATAAACCCTTAAATATTATTCTTTAATATTTACGAACATAAATCAAGAAATCAGAATATTTTGTTATTTGATATGCATATTAATGAGTTCATAATAGTGAGTATTACTTACAGTTTAAACGCATATACTGCTTCCGTTTTCTCTTAAAAAACACAGGTTTTGTATGGGAAAGGTCCTTTTCAATAACAGTGGCAGTTATGTTCACAAGATTCTGTGGTAAAATTGGTCTGCCGACCAGGGTAAAGTCAACACCTCCCACAAGAAGAACCTATCAACAATAACTGTATTCATTACTTTTAAAGAAATCTATAAGTGCAATGGAAAATATAAGAACATGAATATTTTATAATATTTTTATAACAATTTTGTAGTTTTAATCAAACTTGGAATTACACTATCTAAATTAGCATTAATAGTCTTCATCAAAGGTTAGAAATCTTCTCAAATGTACGTCAGACTACCTATTATTCCGGATTATACAAATCGTAAACATTCTTTACATAGACGACATGACTGATATACTTATATAATATTTAATGTTGGTTATGATATTAAAAAAAAAACTAAATGTATAATATGGCTATGAAGGTATCATATCAACTATATTAATAAGGGTGTAGAAGTTATAATAATAAATAAAAAATATTAAAGCAAAGTGGTAAATAATAAGAAGTACTATAAAAAAAATAAGACGACTAAGGCCTTCAATAAAACTTAATATATTGCTGATTAAAGGCTATACAAAACTAACTTTTTCTAAATTTTATTTTATCACCAGGTTGGGGAGGCCAATAACCTTCGAGAATTAATAAGTCTTCAGAGGTTATTTTAAACTGTTTCCCACAGAGATGGACGACAGCAAACAATCTTCCTTCTTCACCCTTTGCGATCTGATTATTGATGTTGTTAAATACACCTATAAACACTTTTATTTAATATGGAAGTAATTTTAATACACGTATAACATTCTTCGGTGAATAACTTTACACATACTATTAGCTATCTCACGAGATTTAGCTGAAGATTCATCATTCTTATCATTTATATATTCTATTTCAGCAGAGTGAGAGGATAGGTCACTAAAGCACCTAGAAAATGAAAAAGCTGGCATACGTTTAATGCCTTTCTGTAAATCTGGAAAACAGGATTAATATCACAAAATTGATTATGCACATTTAAAGAGGGAAGAACCTATATGGTAGCTGCTATTTGGTTTATACATACTTCCATGACCAGTAAACTCTAATATTGATCGGCAACACCTCATAAAAGTGTTACTATGTCGAATAATATTCATAATGAATCCAAAAGTTTTTAAGCACTAATTAATTATGAGAAAACTTAGAAGTCATAGCAAAAATACTAGATTACTTTACATAACCTTACATCCATTCTTACCGGAGGTAACACTCGGGTTACCAAAAGGGAAATGTGACATTTGTAGTGAGTGGGGGAACTTCGGACCAATCAGATAAATCTCAGTCTGGGCTCATTCTTGTGAATGTATGTACGTCAGGCTCAAGAGAATTTGAGCTCTACTTTCTCAGTCATCAGCTGTTAGCTAATCACTAATCAAATATCAACAAAATGGACGAAATTAAGTAATTTGGGGCAGGATATTTATTCAGTGGATTATGGAAACGTCTAGGATATCGAATAGCTCTTCTAAATCCCGTTTTGCTGATTATTTTGTTGTGTGTGGATTGGATATTAATTCTGGGCTGGAACCAGATTTGTTTGCTGGTATGTGAACTTTTATTATTATTATATGTAAAAAGAAATTTCCTTTAGAAATGTGTTTAATAATCTGCGCAGTATTTTAGTTACTAATGCCTGTGTTCAGTTTGTTTACAAAAAAGAAAGTTCTTCACTTCGTTGGTGATGCCCATAATATTCTTGTGAAAGTGAACGTTTTCTCTTGATTTCCCATGACTATTGTTACATCGTGAATGTTAATGATTCAAAAAAAAAAAAAAAATTACTACATACGAAATATAGTCTTCTAAGCATAGGAAAACTATATTCATTCAGTTTTATTAAATTCATGTTAAGGGATTTATTGATAATTTGTAATCAATAATGAAGATTACTAATTTTAAATCTACCAGTTAGTGTTCTAAAACTTTTATTTTTCTGAAAGTTCTACTTTTCTTATCAAGAATGCAAGTTCCATTGTGATAATGCATTATTTCACTAACTTTATTATTTTGAGGTGACTTCATGGGACTAAATAATATGGAATGGCTTATTTATTCATGTAACTAATAAAAGAAGTTGTTGTTCCATCTGGGAAACAGTTTTGCTTATATCATGATTTTTGTCTTAGATTATTTATCATGTCTTCAGATTGTGCCTTCTGACAGGTTCACAACACAACATTCTGTATTTATTCTAAATGGAATTCTTTGTTCTATATCCAATTCCTCAACAGATCTCCGTTGTTAACAAACTTTGACGTATACAATTGAATCTATTTTTGTGACGTCAAACCCCATTGTAAAGTCATGTAAATAGAATTAGTGTAAACTGCTAATGTTCGTGTTAAAGTCCCGCGGAGTATAAAAGTCCTGCACTTATAAAGTAATTTTCTTTACAAGAATGATAATAATACAAGTCTATGTATGTAGATTTCTTTGTAACAAAGTCCGCAAAAAAGTATACGTGATCTTGTTTTATAATATTTAAAAGAAGTTGTAAAATCAGATGACCAGTAGTTTTATTCTAATTGTAATAATATAACTAAATTATAACGTAATTAAATGATAGTTTTCTTTCTTTTTTTGTTTAATGTTAGGCTGTTAAATAAAAAAGATTATGTTACGATCTTTTTTTGTACTATACAGAGATGCATTTTTGTTTTTCAGAAGTAAAAAAAACTATAAACTAGTGATAGAACTACTGGATTTTGAAAGGGGAACTTCTGCATTATTTTGTTTCCTTAGTAATCTATTCCCTATTTCCATAAGGGGTGTCTTTGTTATATTAGTATTTATTAATAAAATTACATTTTAAAAGTACTTTTTATGTTCCGAATAAAAAATAGTGTTCATATTTGTGTATTTCTAGACTTTTACTAATGGTCAACAGTCCTTTAAAATCGACTATAGCGGTGCCTTTTTTTGTTGTGTGTCTATATTAACTACCAGTTTATATATATATATATATATATATGTTTGACAATAAAAACACAGTGATATACTTTTAAAACAATTTACAATTCACGTGTACTGGTGAAATAAAAATCTGGTTCTGGTAATAACATGGAAGTATTCCATGAGGTATTAGAAGAGGACTTTCTCGATTAGAAATCCTTTGACGAAAAATAATTAGAACCTGTTAATATATCAAAAGATCTATTTTAAACTAAAGAAATCAATTGGTATGTTTAGTAAACTGATTATTTTCACTTTAATGCCTGTTATTTTATGACTAGTTGTCGGATGAGGTAACCATGAATACTGATGAAATCCATTAACGGGTTAGAGGTTGATAGTGTGATATGATTTAAATATTTTGAACCAAGTAGAGGAAACAGTGTCTCTATTTATTAGAAATTTGTGATTTTGATTTTACTTTTAATGGGCTAAAATGTTTTAACATTTATATTTTAATAATACATATCTCCTTCTAATTTTTTCGTCTAAAACCATTTTCTGTTACAAAAATAATGCCGAATTTGAATTTATGAAAGGAGTTATGACTGTATTCTATGTTTTCTTGAACATTATCAAGATGTAAGGTATTATTTTGATTGTGTAAAATTCACCATGTCTGGTTCAGCCTTTTTATTATTGATTCACTAATTCGGTTTATGGTAATTTTTTTGACATTAAATTACTTGCGTGTTTTAGGAGACAAACTAAGTTGTCCCCCTTTGGACAGGCCCTACAAGTGCAAAGTGCTGTCTCATTATCCTGACTCTGTACCATGGAATCCCTTTGACAAGGATGCTGTGTCAATGGTATGTGTTATAAAACATTAAGTATCATGTAGATTTTGTAATTCGTTAAAACAATACTTCAGTTATGGATAACTTGGCTGAATGTTTAGATAGGAAAATGTCTGGTTAGTACTGAGTAATAATAAGTGAAGATGTGTTGAACATGCACTGTCGAAGAAAATTTGTGTTCACTTGGAAAAGAATTACTCTTTACTTTTAAGGTTACTTACTACTAAACTTACTTATTGAAATAAACTTGTTATAACTGAGAAAATTAAAGGTTCTTTGAAACATCTCCGACAAGACAAAGTAGAAGTTAGAACAAACTGTGCACTCAGAATCTACAAAACTGCTGCAGCCATGCTAACCACTAAATAAACTTCACCCGGAATACGTGCAATCATTTTAGTGTATTTCTTCTTAATTAGTTTTGTTGAAGTTTGCTTATAGTTTATTGTTTTCTAACCCAAAGGTTTTAATTTTTTGTACTGTTTTTGATGCTGAATGTATAACACATTTGAAATTCACATCCATGTTGTGAAGGGCGAATCACATTATCGGTTTGATTTTATATTGGGGGTCTTAAATTTTGCCTTTCTCAAGTTTATTAGAGTAGCAATTTTTCATGAGTACGGGACATTGCAATGGCTCGGGACCATGAGTTTTAGGAACGGCGTGTACAAGATTTTCTATCTTCCAAATGTAAAATCTAGGTTCATGATTAATATTTGAACCTCCAATTCAGTTCTAACGCCAAGAAGGACCTGACCCTACTTTGTTCTTAGTCAAATTTCAAAAAAACAAAAGAATATTTGTGTATTTGTGAATCAAGTTTGAATAAGCTCATGAAGTGTATATGTGTCTACAATTACTCGTAGGAAAGGTTTAAGGTACACAGTTATCTATTCGATTCCTCGACATCAAAGAGGAATAAATTTAAAATTTGACTAAATTTATTAGAGTATTATTTGAGATATTGTAGGCCCGAATCCTACTGTTTATGCCTCTCCAATGGGATGGTGTATACAAGATTTTTTTTCTCATTTGTAAAATTTTCTCTCATTGTCTTGAAGAAAATTTAATCATCTTAATTTTAACGGTCACCATTCCTGATTCAAAAACCTGAAGGTGTTATTGGTTGTATACAAACTTTCTTTTGGGCCTAATATTATTCACCCGTCTAATATTAGAACTGAAAATGAACAAGCCAAGTAGTGAAGGTTAAATTGAACTCGTGTCTCTCTTACCTAGGCCAGTGACTTGAATCGAGCCACTGAGAAAACGTATCAGTTCTGTTTTAAGTTTTGTACATACATTAATCGTACAATATTATTAATCCTTACTCATGCGAAATGAGAGTATAGCAATATCGATTATATTATCTGATTTAAATGAAATTACATTGTTCTTATAAACAGTAACAAACCACAGACATCTTTGAGAATCTTACTGTAATCTAAAACCACTCCTAGTTCTGAAAGGTAATAGCATTTTCAAAACAATTTTCAATGCTTGATTTTGATGTAGTAATTGCAAATTTTTTTAAGTTAATTTATTTTGAGCATTCCGGTTAATAACTTATTTTTTTTTGTTATAATACAATTAAATTTCATGAGAATTTCAAAAATTACGTTCCCACACATAAGAGCTTTATATCAAAATGAACAACGTGTTTTGAACACATGGTGTCCTTCTTCAGATTACATGAAGAAGAACACTAAGTATTAGAAACGCGTTTTTTGGTATAAAAGCTTATGTGTAGAAACGTATTTTTGAAATTCCCCATTATGATTGAATTCGGCACTATAACAGATAGCACAGGTAATGAACTAATTACATTTATTTATCTTTTCTTTTAACTTAACTAACTTATCTAAAAATCATTGTATGTTTATGAGGATTGGTTAACTGTTTAAAACATAAAGCATGTCAATCGGTGATTTTTTTTCAGTTATGTTTGCCTCATGGTCTGCTGTTCAGGACACAGAAGAACTGCTTAGAGCCAAAATTCCACTCATTTGTTATAACCAAGCAAGATGGAAGTAGGACCTATGGGGCCAGCTATGTGTTTTACGAGGAGGTACGGAATCGGAAGATCTGCAGTGCAATGCAGACCCTCCAGGTAAGCTAATCCTGATATCAGCTATGACTTTGATATTTCAATGGATATGTCGCTTGATTATTCCTAATCCTAATAACTGAAACAAGGGATTTCAATGAACCTCAAAGTGATTAGATCAAGAAATCTTGTAGGAATAATATGAATAAGTGTTGTGAAAGTAATACTGCCTTTCATTTGGCCAATCATAGATTATTGGTAGTTTTCCACTAGTTCGGCTCCAAAGTCATAAACTGGTGGTTAACCTAATACCGAGAAACCATTCCTTCCTGAGGTAGCTGTTCCTGGTTTAATTTAACAATAGGTTGGTCACAAACATCGGCTGTGATGAGTATAACAACAGATGTCTGGTTGTCATGTTTTCAACACTGGGGAGAAGATAGTTTACTATTCTTATCTAATGGAGGCACTTTGCAAAAAGTCATATTGCTTTTAATATTGTGAAGTGAGCTGTGTTGGCACAATCGTCAAACCATGGACACTATTCAATCAAGGATAATATGCTTAAAGCGTCCTTGTCATAACAACTATGAACAAACTTGAATAAGGAGAGAAAGGGACGGATTTCTGGATGAAAGTCCCTTTAAAGTAGTGAAACTTAACAATTAATTGGAGAGATTTGCAGGTTTTTATTAAAGCATGAGGTATGTTGTACCTTGGAGTTGGTGTAGGATTGGAGTTGTTCGGGATTAGTAGAAGGTCCCCGTTTGGTAGTCTAGCTTCTGGCATCCCCACCTTACTATTATTAGTTATAGTTTTTTTTAAGTAATATATAAATAAGTCCATCACATAGAAATGAATATTTATAAGAGAAAGGTCGTAAAGGGCTCAGACCCCTTTATTATGTGAAATAAACTTTGTAATTCCCTAGTGCCTTTCTGCTATATCTCTGTTGTGACGCTGGACAACGAGAATATGTCCTCGCGTAGAGCAGTTCTCTTGTCAAAATGTGGAAGAGTAGCATTGATTAAGTCATTGCTCTACTAGGCAGAAGTTAGTTCAGCCCTTCTTCCGGAGGGTGAGAAGGTGTGGTGTTCACCTGAAGGTTCATAAAATCTGCCAGTACCGTAGTGGAGCACATGGATCCAGTCAGTTCGGTGGAGCCTCAAGTGTTGCATTGGTCTTGCGGTGGATGTGGTTCGAAACCATAGGTAAGTTATTGAGACACGAGACACTAGGTAGTTCCTCCAGTTTGATGCTGAGTTTCTTCAACCGCTGTATGAGTTTCCGTACCTTCCACCATATTATCAAGAGAGCAATTGTTCTGATGCAGTTGTAAGCAGTGAGCTAGAGTACTGCTGCTATTCAGAGAAGTAAAAATGAAATCATTTCTAGATAGGACTGAACCAGAAAACTAGCACTCTATCTAGTAAGCTCTGAATCCTTAAAGTAGAAAGCAGATTAAACGTCCTGATTCATTAGACTAAGTAGAAGGTACAACTGAGTTTTCATGGTTTTATAAATTGTTGGCAATTTTTTAAGATCATTATTAATTCTTAGTCGAATGATTTATTTAATTAATTTTGAAATTAATACATGGCATTAATATTAAGGACTGAGAAGTTATAACATCGGTTTATTGAACTTATTATTTATTAATTTACTGTCGTGGAGCATAAATATTTTAAAGAAATTTAAATTGATGTTGCAGGCGATGCACGTGGCGGAGTTGTCTTCGGGTCGGTACAAGAAGTCCGGCAGCGGTGAGGTGGGAGGAGGAGGTAGCACCAGGTCTCTGCCACGACATTTCAAGTTGTCAACAACAGCGTCCCACCGTGCTGCCATCTCCTACTATGACATCGCCAAGGATATTCTCTACGTCACCAAGAGCATTGCTATCATCTCACAGTACCCTTACATTCATGCTGTTCACACCTTCCTCTCTGGTCTCTACAGGTCAGTGTCATGTTTTAAGTGATCGTAAGATATGTAAAGGTGTTTTCTTTCCTGTCGTCACTAAGCCCTTCTTGGTACTATACAGCAGAGTTAATTCTACATCATAAATCCTAAACTTTATCTTACCTAACTTCATTTAAGTAGAGATTTTTGACGAACTCTTGGCATTGCCTCACTGCGAGTTCTCATTCTTTCTAAAGAACGGTTACACAAGGTTTACAATTCCTTCACATAAAGAAACCTATAATCGTTCTCTATATATTAAGTCCGAAACTTGAGCACCGAGGCATCACCTAACTAGTAGATTAATATTCGGGTTAGAGAAGGAAAACTGAGACTACATCTCTACAAGAAGTTATCAAGTTACACACTGTGTGACTGCAGCTAAGAGAACTAAAATAGTACTAACATTTTAATAATTTTTAGAGAATCTAAATCCTTAAACAATGAGGACTCATAAGATCTCTGTCAAATAGGTTTATTTATTCAAAGTATATTATTGACGAAAATGGTGTTTCAGAACTTTTTCTCTACTTCCACGTTACAATAGACGCATTTCTATGTGTTCTATGAATAAATTTCAATGCATCAATATAATTTCTATTTAAAACCCAGATCAATTCAAAACCCTTATACGGGTTTTCAATAAGTAATTGTGTACCTCTACCGAATAACTTGAATATCATTGTTTTATTATTAACACTGTTAAATAAACGTTTATTCCAGTAATGGCTTTCAAATATGTTCTAAAAGCTGGTTCATCTTTCAAGAACATTTTTTCAGACTGCAATTTAAAAAGTTAATTTCTTACCCCCCGGATCAGTTATTACTTACTCGTTTGTTACGAGTACTATAGTCAATGCTATTCAGAACTACATGTAGAAAAGACCGTGAGACATTTGGGCGTTCTTTTTTTACTGGAAAATTAACATTCATTATTAAACAACTTCCCTCCTAACAATATATATACGAGCCTCATTATAGGAACAGTCCGTATTTTTCATGAAACATATGCAGTTATATTGCGTTTACAGCGTGGGATTAATGTGAATTCCTGATTTGGCGGTGAATTGTGTTGAATTGATAATTCTACCAGATTCAGTTCTCATACATACATTCGTAACGCTTCTTAATCATGGCAGTCGTCTTAATGTCCAAGGCTTATTTCATTTCGCGACTGTGTAAATATGTTTGCATCATATGGCTATCTTGAGGAAACATACACTTACTTTCATTGGTTAGTAAGTAGCAAAATATTCAATAATAAGGTCAGAAAATTCTTATAGCCTTTAGCTCCTCGTGGATTCAGTTAACAACTGCTTACAGTGCCATACGCGTGCTACCATATGTGCATTTTAGATAACTCTGTCCTCGATAAACAAGGTCAGTAATACAATGATAAGATAATTGCTTTATTTAGCTTGCATAGTAAGGTTTTTCTTTGAAGTAAACATGATTATAGACAGATAGGGTTGACTGTTGTATTGTATTCCAATCACTGATTGTTTTGAATATATATATTATTTTTATAACACATGTTCACACAATTTGAGCATTAATATTTAATGTTCTACTAACGGCCTTCGATTCAAGCACTAGTATCCTAAATAGTTCTTGAGCTCACCCGATATCACTCGTATTGCTGCAGCTGAAAATATTGTTAATCAGGTTGATAGTGCAGAGAGAATAAATGAATGTAAAAATTGGAATATCGTCAATTTAATATAATGAGTCAGTCCTCTCGGAGAAGAGGATTATTTAATTCTATAATTAAAATAGATGCCAGTTAGTAAATGAATCACACTTGCTTCTGTAATAGCACAGAAATAAATGTAAAGGGCGGAAATTAGCACCATTACTTGTTTTATATATATCCCTCAAATCACTTCCTCCCTCTTTTACTGTTTCTTCCCTTTTCTCTTATATTTTCTCTCCATCCCTCATTATTTCCTTGGCAATTGAAACCTTCGTAATGAAGTATACTTCTCTCTTTATTAGCGTATGAAATAGATGTACAACTCAGTACATGAAATAGAGATTTCATATATGTGGCGTGAATATTATATTTGAATGTAATATTGTCATTATATATGCGTTAGAAATATGGTTAAACAGCAACCCTGTAAGTTTAACATATTATCTTTCGCTCAATATAATGTCAGCTTGATTTGCGATTAATCATGATTTTGTCCTTTGTAAGGAAAATTTATGCAGAAGTACGTTGATATTTTGTGCAATGATAGTGTGTTATCTCCCTAACTGACACCAGTTTTTTTTTATCACTCTGTGTAATTAAACACAAGCCGTCCTATCTCTAGGGTTAATTAAGAACTATTTCTTGTTAGCTATTGGGTTAATTAAGAACTACTTTAAATTAGCTCGCTTTAATACTTGCCTACGCATTTACAATATATTCCTTGATTGTCGTGGAATTCGCCTACTTTGGATTTCAATTGAAATGTTCATAAATTTTCTCTTGGAATACGATAATTAGTGTAATTATAGATAATTACGATGATGTAACTGAAATAAAAAATTATAACATTAAACAAGAATTAGTTCCTTAAAATTGTAATTTATTTTTTGAATTATGTGAACCAGTATTTGGAAAATTAAATTAATTTTAAATTTTTACTAGGTGGAGTATTTAAATATATGACAATTGAATTAAAAAAAAAATTTTCCATGATTAAATATGTTTTACATGTTAATTGTTTAATTTTATTTGTATGTTACATATTTTACTTTAATAACTAAATTAAACTGTAACTAATTTATATATTTGGTAAATTATACTTAGAAATCTGACTGCTAAGTATCAATTGACTCTGAATCAATATGACATTGTTCACCTCTCCTCTCTCCCACCACCTCTATCTCTTCTTTTATGAATTTCACTCTTAACTCTTTCTGATCATTCTCCTCCCTCTCTCTTTCCACCTCTTTTCCTCCCTCCCACCCCTCTCTCTCCATCTCTCTTTTCCTCCCTCCCACCTCTCTCTCCTTTTCTCCCTCTCTCCCTCCTCTCTCTCTCTCTCTCTTCTATGTTTGTCTCTTCTCACTCCTGCCTTTCCTTTCCTCTCTCTCTTTTTCGAGAGAGATAGTACGCTTTGACGTACTACCTGACGACAAGGTATGTATATTGCGAGTGCAATGTTAACTACTGTCACGCGCCTCTGATGGACCACCACGTTTAGAAGACATCACTCCTCTCTCATTTTGAAACGGTCTTCGTTTCTTTCTAACAACCTTACTACATCCCTCACAGTTCGTCTTCATTCCCAGTCTTGTCTTGATGACGACTATCCTTCGAAATGTCGATTACTGAAAGTGTTTTATTCTGTTCTGTGTCCTCTATTACTTTCTAACTTTTGTGTACATAGTGGTCAAGGAGACGTGAAGTCTCCTATTGCCTATAATTTCTCCTGATATTAAATGCGTTTGAACTAAACTTATTTATTCAGTGTTTTTGGCGGACTACTACAGCATAAGTAAAATGCAGGTAGTCAGTGCTTCATTTTATATTATTTTAAAGAAACGCTGCCTTTAGTAAATTGTAATTATGAGAACAATACGGAACCGATGTGAGTTAACAAGAGTTTTTGAAACATCTTTTGATAAGCTCAATAGATGAAATTAAAAAAAAAATTGTTTTATATATTTGATTACCGAAAGGAAGAAGAGTGTTTAATTTGTGATGGTTTTTGCTGCAGGTGTTGGAAGGAGGATGGCAAGCCAAGTCTCGAGAGCCAGGTGTACAGTCTCCTTTTCGAGATCTGGGTGCCCAGTCCCGGACTCTCCCTCTCCTTTATCGCCTACCCCAACGAAAAGGTTCTTCTCCAGAGACCCTCTCTTCACGATGAACTACCTCTGTTCGATTTTCCCATTAGTCAAATTTTTACCCTTCTTGGAGTCGAGGCGGTTCTTCAGTTGTTCACTTGTTTACTTTTAGAAAACCAAATACTCCTCTGCTCTTCAGGTAACCTTCATTATTATTATTATTATTATCATTAAGATTGACATTTTGATTGTTTTTATGAGATTAACTAGCTGTTGAAAAAGTAAATGACAACACTTGCGTTGTAACCAACCTCCACAGTTGATATGTTATGTTTAACTATGCCTAACTGCTAATTATTTCTAAATGACAATCCCATATGTTATATGTAACCATCAACTGCATTTAATATTATCATTTAAAATTCTGCTGTAGTCAACTCTACAGCAAAAAAAGCTTAGTTTAACTAGGAGACTAAAAACTTAACAATAATTGAACTAATAGCTTATTAAAAAAATTAATTAACGAACTAATTAGTTATGACAAGGCTAGAATCGATGTATCAGTTGCTTAAGCATATGCCATAGACCCAGTAAGGATTATGGATGGTTTTGGGTAAGAGTACTGTACATGTGGTCTGCTTATTTATAGGATCCTAAGTAATGTACAAGTATAAAGTGTATCCCAAAGTAGCGTGAACGAGTCGTGGGAGGAGATAACCGTTTTGTTTAGCAGTCCTTGGAGGGAAGAGATAGATTTATCCCCCTCGTGGGGGGGGGGGGTTTATATATTAGATTTGATTAATATCATTGTGTATTGATATAAAACGAAATGACGACTTCAAACTTACTTACTTAGGGAAGATCATGTGCTAAATTTGGAACTATCCATAGAAGGCTCTGATATGGCTCCCACGCAACATTGTCTCTAGTCAGCCATTACACCTGTTTTACCAATGTCACATTCAGTGTTTAAATATATTAATGAATTTTAATAAAGAAATTATATAAATTCAATCGCTTTCTCAATTTTTCATTTTGATCATGGTAGACAGAGTTTATTATTGGTAATTTTTTTTTCTTATTTACTAGTTCAGATATTCTGGACTTTAGTAGTTGCATTTCTGTGCATATGCTTTTCTCTGCACCATCGTTTTTGTTTGCGGGGGATGTTGGGAAATCGAAGTGAGAGACCTTTTTTAGCCTGATTTAGCTTTGAGGAAGAACCCCTGCCGGCTATTCCATGATAGACTGCCGATCTGTCGAACTCTGCTTGCTCAATCCCGACACTCAGTCATAGTGCTTTCAAAGGCGTTTAAAAAAAGAATCGTTACGGGTCCATCTCTGAGTAAATTTATAGATCATAAAAAAAACATGTTACGGTGTCCATCAGTGGGGGCTTTCCGATTTCTGTTAATTTATCTCAACTGTTATTTACAAATACCAATTTCTGTCCTTTTTAGTACATTCATATTGTAGATGGAGTAAAAATATTAAAAAAAGGTTACAATAACTTCTAATAAATTTTAATTAATATTTGATTTTGGATATAGAAGTATTTTAAATCCTTAGATCCCTACCGAGCAACCAATGTTAAGAAAACCTACTGTGTTCTCCCGAATTCACTTCCAACTCCGGTTTGAAACGCTAGTATTAATGTGCTAAAGGCTTGGTTGAGAAACTGTTTGACGCATCACTTTGCTCACAGAGTACCAGAGGCTGATGGTGGTAGCTGAATCTCTAACCTCCCTGCTGTTCCCCTTCTCCTGGCCGCACGTCTACGTCCCCATTCTGCCCTCCTCATGCTTGCACTTCCTCGACGCTCCCGTCCCCTTTCTTATGGGGCTTCACACTTCTGAGCCCAGGGCTACGCCAGTCACTCAGGTTAACTCCTACAAATTTTCTATAATAATATAAAACTTTTATCAATTTTTAACAACTTCCTTAAAACACTGTTTTTGCTTTCGTTTAATAAAACTACATTGTTTTGATTACAGGCGAACATATGTTTTGTTGATTTAGACAATAGACTGCTACAGTTACCTGAAGAAATCCCTAGTTTTCCAAATAAAAGCGAATTTATTTATGAAATATCTGAAACTTTGAAAAAATTCAAAGTGTCGGGTGGCCATTTACATATGTAAGTTGGTTTTCTATTAAACATAGTAGTATATTATAGCATTTACAGATCACTATTTTGCTTTGTTTTTATGACATATAATTCGATTATGTATGATTTTGTTTAACACAATTAAAATAATGGAGTGATCAGCATAAGTCAATTTAACTCGTTGCCATTGGAATTGATACAGAACTTTTGATTATGTTATGAAAATATCATAAGCACTGCCTGTAGAGGCAAACCTGAATTATGACTTAAGATGTTTAACTCTCTTTGTTCCTATCAGCAGTTATTTAATCTATTGGCTTATTCGGTATAGTAAAGTATCTTTTGACATACTTCTTGGGACATCTGTTATTAATACTGTTCTGCTGAATGATACACCTTCAAAGAAGAAAAACCTGATTATTAAATTTAGAGCTTCAATAATAAATTCCAGTGGGTACATAAGTACAGTACATAAGTTTGAAGTTGGTCCTGAAAAAATTTGAAATGAACAGAAAAGCGTTAATGTTGTTCAGGTTGTTATGCAAAATATAGTTTAGAAACAAACTTCTAAAAGAAATGCAAACTTCTCTGCGGTTTGCTCTGGGTGCTCAAATTTGGCTCCTTTTTACATTGAATGAGTCTAACAATACAAGAAACAACGTAGGGGAATAATGTGGATAATTGTTCATTAGCTTTTTGTAACTTTTTATGTGTAGATTGTAAGACATTTTTTTTTGTACCTAAGGGTTCAATTTTTGTTTTGCTTTTACAAAATTGAATTTTCCTTAGTAATAAAATCGTATTTATGGAAGAAAAGTTATTTTATGGATTCAGTTCAATAAAGCAAATTACTTGCAAGAAATGTAATTAATTTGTTCAATAAAGTTTTGCCAATAATACAGTTTATTAAACTATTTCTTATTCACTTAGAAAAAGTTATTTTAAGAATATCACTAAGTAATCATTTTGTAAGTATATAAACAAAAAACCAACTATAATGCCAAAAATTGTTTCATTGAGAATTGCAAATGTCAATAAATTTATTTGGTATCTGAGATGATTGAGTCTGGAGAAAGCTGAGTTCCATAGTTCAGACTCGATAGAACTCTAGGTTTGGCTGGTAGTTCCCAAGGGATGTGTGTTAATTTCGCACATTTAAATTCAATTATTCGATGTGCGAATTCAAATTTAATTCAATTCAAATGTAAATTCTTGGTACCATAGAGATTAGTATAAGTTAAATTAAGAAAAGAAGATAGCGTCTTAGCCTCATATACCGCCGTTAGTGTTGTCAGACCGGTTTCAGTCGCTGTCCTGCTTCAAAAGCAACTATATCTACGAGGTGTGTAAATAAAGTAGTGAGACTGGCAACGTCGCTTTCGATCTGGGAACGCTGGAGACGCGTGGCCTTGAGTAGCGTCAGGTGCACGTGTGATGCGCCTCCAGTATGAATCTGAACTCGCCACAGTCATTTGTTTGTCCGTAGCGTTGGTTTTCGTGAAATGGTTTTTTCTTGAGCGTTTTAAAAATGAGTGACCTCAAAGTTGAGCAGCGGTGTGCAATCAAATTTTGCTTCAGACTTGGACATAATGCAACCGAAACTTTTGAAAAACTTCAGGAGGCCTATGGAGAACGTGTTTTATCAAGGGCACAGGTTTTTCGGTGGTTTAAGGAATTTTCAGAAGGAAGAGAGTCGATTGAAGATGAACCACGAAGCGGAAGGCCTTCAAGTGCAAACACCGATGAAAATGTCAACAGAGTACGGACTAACGGTTAATCAGCACTTCTACCGTGAGGTCCTTGAAAGACTTCGAAAAAGAGTCCTTCGTGTGCGGCCAAATATCAAAGACAAGTGGGTGTTGCATCACGACAACGCGCCCTGTCACACTGCCATCTCAATAAACGAGTTTTTGGCCAGTAAAAACATTCCTGTTGCTCCTCAGCCTCCTTATTCACCAGACTTGAGTCCTTGTGACTTTTTCCTCTTCCCGAGATTGAAAAATCACCTCAAGGGAACTACTCATTTTGGGACACTACAAAACATACAAACTGCTGTAACCGACCAGCTGAAGGCCATTCCAGAATCCGAGTTCCAGCAATGCTACAATGATTGGAAGGACCGTCTCCAGCGCTGTGTGGCTTCCGAAGGGAACTATTTTGAAGGTGACAATATCACATTGTAATTATATTTTAATAGAAAATTTAAAAAAAAACCAGTCTCACTACTTTATTTACACACCTCGTATGTCTTCGGTTGTTCTTGAATATTGGCAGGGCCGAAACCAGTTCAACGATACCAGCATCAGTATACGAGATAAGACGAAATATCTCTTTTAAGTTTTACTCTTTCTCTTCAGTATTGAGAGAATGATTTTCGCCTAATTGATGGAAATATCATCAGCAGTGCTTCTAGAGGTGAACTTGAAACACTGACTTAAGTTATACATTTCTTGGATTGACCTTTGTGTGTTCAAAGAAAAGAGTCCACACTACCTATTACTAACCACTCTCTCTAAGGGATACAGGGGGCTGATGAATATCACAGATTGTTTTCCTCTGTAATAATTATGTGCAAGTTTTCCTTTCTGTTGTATCTTTGACAAATTCTAAAATTGTCTCGTACTATAAATAGAACATCCAAGGGACAAGAGACTTTAGAAACAGACGTTATGTTAATTATTGTTTTTGTATTTTAAAAAGTACAATGAAGTAGTTGAGGACTTAATAAATTCATGAGAAACTTATACATCTTTTTTGTTGTATTCCAAATTAGTCATTAATTTAAAATATATGTCAATGTACTTGCACTTTTATTTATTTTTCTTGAAGTTTTAAGAAAAGGTATGACTTTTCTAAAAAAAAAAGTATGATTTTTAGGAAAAGTTTGAACGTTGGAGGAGACTTGATGACAAGTTCTTGTGTGTTATCGAAAGAGATGTTGTCTTCTGGAGGGAGAGTGAGAAAGCACTCATGGGCGAATGAGTTAGATGATGAAGATTCCTCTGTGGACACTGTTGGGGATGGGCCTTTGACTAGTATAGTGACATTGTCCAAGCCCTCAGGTATGTAGCTTCTATCTTCACTACTTACAATTATTATGTTAGCTATTATTAGATTCAACCCCACACACACACACACAACACACACACCTGTATATACATACATTAAATAAGCATCAGTAGAGAGTGTCACAAGAATGTCAATGCAGAAGCTGCAATTGTTATTAATAACAATGCTTTATATATGTTATTTTAATAACATAGCTAGATCTCATACATATAATATATAATATATTAATATATATTATTAATTATACTATCTTTAAATTACACACTACATCACACATATGTATCTACTGAATCTACGATTACAATACACTTTCATCCATTGTATAGAGTGTCAATCAAGAGAATTGGTCAAGTGCAGAAGCTGCATTGTTATTTTAATAAATATGCTTTAATACATTTATTAAAGACATATGCTTAAACGGAAGACTGCTGCCCGAATTACACATATATATATATATATATATAATTCATTGAAATAGAAAAAAAATGCTCTGAGGCCTTTCAATGTACGTCATCAGAGAGCAAACAAAGTAAAAACTGAAAGTCCTCAGTTTACAGAGGTTTTTGTCAGTCTTCATAAACTCGTGAAATAACGAAATAATAATGAAATCAATGATCAAACCACAATATGAAATGGGAAAACAAGACGAAGATCTTTTAAACCTAACAAGCGGTCTTCGTCAGAGTCAAAGACCCAACTACTTACCGAAGTGCATCCGTTGGGTTTTTGACTCTGACGAAGACTGCTTGTTACGATTGAAAGATCTTAGTCTTGTTTTCCCCTTTCATATTGTGGTTTGATCATTGATATATATATATATAATTTAACAAATAGGAAAGAACACAGAAAGTTACTACAGAACTCACTTCGATATTTCGACATCCGTCGTCATCGGAAAGAAGTGCGAAGTACTCGCGTTGAGAAGCAAACTGCTACTGGCCTCCAGAGTAACTCGTGGAACCACCGCAATGCTGCCCCGAGCGAAGGAGAGGAAAAATAGTAATCCCTCCCATATTCATTTATAAAACAAGATAAAAAGTATATAATACGAAATAATAATGCAGACAACAATAAGAATGCAAGTAAAATTAAAAGAGAAAAAATATAAACAATAAATGATGGAAAAAATGTGATTAATTAACGGTAGAGGTTAAGACTAGGAGGAGAGCGAGCCCCAAGGAGTCATTTGAATGCCTTTTCAGAAACTCTAAGGTGACATGGGAATTAGACTTGGGAATTTGTATTGGTGGGCAGTAAATCTTCTCTGTAACATGCAAAATTGAAATATGTAGCAGCTTCTGCATTTACTTTCTGCTGACTGCCACGACTTTTCTCACTATTTTCCGTTAGACTTGCTTTAATACCCACAATAATTCAACCAGAGATATATAATTATATATTATATATATTGCTGTATGAAGGCAGCAGGTCTTCTCTTAAACAGGTATAATTAAAGTTGGCAGCAGCTTCTACGTTGACCAATTTCTTACTGATGTTCTCTAGTTTCCTAACTAGTTTTCGGTAACTTTCGGGTATTTTCCAAAGGAGTTCTGGTATCGACATGAAAGGAAAGAAGTTGAACATTAAACACTATAATTAAAGTGTTATAGTGTTTAGTGTTCAACTTCTTTCCTTTCATGTCGTTACCAGAACTCCTTTGGAAAATACCCGAAAGTTACTGAAAACTAGTTAGGAAACTAGAGAACATCAGTAAGAAATTGGTCAACGCAGAAGCTGCTGCCAACTTTAATTATATATATATATATATATTTGATAAAAGTATCGACCGTGGAATAGAAACAAAACTATAGTGTATCGGGACTCGGTCAGTATCTGACCGAGTCCTGATAAACTATAGTTTTGTATATATATATATATATAATATATATATATATATATATATATAAACAAGATTTTGCATAACCACGTGAAATAACAATCAATGATCACAATATGAAATTGTGGAAAAAACACTAAGATCTTTCAACCACAACAAGCGGTCTTCATCAGTTGGGTTTTTGACTCTGACGAAGACCGCTTGTAGTGGTTGAAAGACCTTAGCCTTTTTTTCTCATTTCATATTGTGTTTTGATGATATATATCTATGATTACTGTTATTAACGCTGTCTTGGATCAAAAATACAGCAGCTGGATTAAAAAAAATAACTTATGGTTAATGGAATTGAAGCTACGTCTGAGTGGCTCAGCAAGTTTAACTAACCGGTTAATTAAGTCAGTAAGGTGTCCTTAAACAATTTTAAATGGTTTACTGTTATTGAAATGGATTTTTTTTTGTTTACGATTAATTTATTCTTTTAGGTGACTCAGACTGGGAAAGTGATGATGGTTTCTCAGAAGAAATGGACTCCTCCTCAGAAGCACAGTACATCAAAGAGTTAAGAGTCAACAATGCGATCAGACAGATTTTTCTAAATAGATTTGTCCATATTTTTTATGATTACGAGCGTTTCATCATTCAACCAAGTCAGGTAATTCTCATGTCTAGATATGTTTTTAAATATGTATTGTTACATAGTAATGATAAACTTTTATTTTGTTTCTACTTCACGGCCGGTACTTTTATCAATATTTATAATTATATATACAAAACTTAGAAAAACATGAAATAAAAATTAAAATTTTTACATAAATGAATTTTTAAAGTATAATAATTATTATTTTTAATATCCTGGATATTATAAATTAGTGTCCAAAAAGAATGAGTGGCAAGAAAACAAACCACATCACAAAAGATCGATGTCTTGGTAGGCATTAAACAATTTGGTAATGGGAGAGCCACATCAAAATGCCAGAAGTAATTAATGAAATTAATTAAATTACGTGCTAATACAACCCATTTTAAAGTAGTGTGGATTTATTTGTGTTATCCTAAGTTCCTTGTAAGATTTCTATGTATTCTCATAAATAAATAACAAGTAATTTAGAGGACGCGAAAAATTTAGGACTTCCTATTTAGAATGAGGCCTTTTATTAATGATTAGCAAGTGTGTCTCATATTCCTTCCTGTAAACGGACCAGAAACTGACATGTAAGTTTCTGTACTTTAATAGATTCACTATACTTGTGTGTAGGTGTTAAAAAGGAAAAGAATCTGTATTTTGTAATATAATGGCCTGGTGGATAGTCATTATTGAATTTGATATTTATTTAAAAATATTTTATGTCAAAACTAGTTTGTCATTCAATTATTAATTATGATTTTATACTACCAAGTATATAGTACTCTCGGCCTACCTTTATCGGTATGACATTTGTATTGTCCAGGACTCTGAAAATTAAAATTTTAATTTTTCATAGGCCTATAAAAAAGGTTTTAAATAAAAACCGAAACGTTAGCAATGAGAGTTTAATTTAAACCTGAAGAACTGACCGAGTCGTGATAAATTTTTATTTTGTATATAATTATATGCACTCGATTTGCAAAAATGAGGACATTGTAAGACCTAGAGATACAATATTAAATATATTGTTATAGTGATTTGGTTGCAAGTGGTATTTTTTGTATGTAGGACAAGGAGCAGTGGCTGAGTAGTAGGGAGTCCATGCAGAACTTTGACAAGTCCTCCTTCCTGTCAGACCAACCCCACCGCCAACTACCCTTCCTCTCCTCCTTCATTGACACCCAGATGTTCGCCACTCTCGTCGACAACAAGATCCTTTCCAACTGGTCTAAGGTTGACCCTAATCTCAGGATCTTCGATAAGAGAATCTCAGAATATAGGTAACAACTCAAATCTCTCTTTCTTTATAACATGCCCTCTGTTCAAGATTTTTACACTGTTATCTTCTTCGTCTCTTTTCACCGTTTCTCTAGATTGCTATATTTATTATGTTTTACAACTTACATAATTTTTTTCCCTTTGCACTCCTATTGTTCCCTTTTTACTGTATTATCTCTCTCTCTCTCTCTCTCTCTCTACACACACACACACACACACACACACTCACTCACTCACTCACTCACTCACTCACTCACTGTATATATGGTATACTGAAAGAAATACGAATGAAAAATAGATACCGGACTCACTTTCAATATTTTAACCCTTTTAACGGTTGTCCTCAGGAAGGGAAGTGGTACTGTGAGAAGATGAAAGCCAATTATAAATATACTTTGGAAATGAAAAGACGATCCAAAAACAGATACTGAAGTTCAGTGTAAACAAAGAAACATTGATAGATTAAAAACACACACTTACATCTCTAATTGTTTATTCCAACCGTCATCAAGAGACATAAGGGTTTATAACCAAGTGCACTGGTGGAGAGATGGTTGGAGACGGACATGAATAAATGTTCGCATGGATAGCAACAGACAGATTACTGCTCTGTGGATATTCTTGCAAATGCTAAGTTTAATGTAGGAGAGAAAGTGAACGTTTTTGACATTGAAATGATGGGATTGAATTTGTGGAATGAGCGATGGAAAGAGGAACAACGGGGAGATGGACATCCGCTTTTTCCCCGATGTCGGACAGCGAGTAAGAATGGTCAACATAGGAGTTACAGGGCATGGGGATTTCAGGAAGTACCTCAAACGGTTTAAATGAACTGATGACTCGATGTGCCTCTGTGGGACAGGTGAAGAAACAATTGAACATCTGTTAGATGTATGCCCCCATTATGACGTTCAAAGATACCAACTGGAGATGGAAACGGGGAAGTACGTTGATCAAATTTACAGAAACCTTTTTAATTGCAAGCCTTTACAGTCATTTGTGCACTACATAGGTAAATGTAAGAGAGCGCATGGACTTGTAGAATAAGTGGTGGAATGTTAATGTCTTTTTTCCCCTTCTTGTCATTTCTTCCTTTTAATTTCTGTTTTATTTTCCTTCTTTCTCTCTTAATTTTTTTTTTTTTTTGGTCTTTATGCGTGTTGTGGTGTCGTGGGACCCGCCTCCGCGAGGTCCACCTTGGGCGCATCCGTGGCTCGTCGCAACCCTTCTAATATAGGAGGGTCGTAGTGGGCTTGCTGATGCGGCTAAAGGGTTTCACGTTAAAAAAGCATTGATCTGTTGTGCTTTACTCATGGAATGGCCGAAAGGTTAAGAGACATGATGATAAATCAAAACAGGAGGGAAAGAGAAACTAACATGAATACGCCGCATTACAGCTGGTATACCCAGTTTGAGGAAGTGCAGGAACTATTAGAATACACAGGATGCTTAACTATTGCTGGCGCTTCTAGGTGAGATACATATCCTGCCATATCTTGTATACTGTAATTTGTATGGTTAATTAAAGGGCAAATGTGTACCTATAATAGAGTAAATCTATCTATATATAGAAGTAGTCACCATCTCTCCAGATCTGTAGTAGTTTTTACTTGGTTCTGTAGCATTTGTATTAATTCTTCTTGTAAGAGTAACTTCTGGTTCCTCACTTTTTCCTTATCCCTTTACCTTCCTCATTTCATCATATCGTTAGCAGAAGATGATCTGTTTCAGAAAAGAGTACGAGTGTGGTCACATTGGTTTCTACGAGAGCTGCACCACCATCGATGAGAGCCAGGCTTTGCTGGATCAACGCTTGGCCCATGTCGACCATGAAGTGTCACTGCCTCGTGAGATCACCTGCCTCAGGCCCACTTCAGCTCCCGTAGCCTCTACACTCCGTCACCACAGCTTCCCTCTCCTCGACTCTACCCTTCTCAATCAAGAACCCCCGAGGTCTGCCGTCTCTCTTTATCCTGTCTGAATTCGCTTGTCATTCCGCTACCTGGCTTACACCTCCATTGCCCTCTCTCTCTCGTCTCCCATGTCTTGTCTTTCTCAGTCTAATAAATGTTGTCTTGTCAGTTGTTTGGCTGTGTAAATAAATCGAATAAATATCCTTTGGTTTCTCAAGCAATCTACGACTTTGTGTGAATGGATTTGTAAGTCACTGGTCAGTTCAGCTTCATGTGTAGAGGTCTTCACAACATGCCTTATCACTTGCATGATCAAACCCACATATTTAGTTATTAAACTATTTGTTTGGTTGTTTAATTATTATTTTTATTATCCTTTGTCGTTTGAAGAATGCCACTTTAAATTGAAATATATAACGTTTGCGATGTGGTGGTTTTGTCATGAAGTTTGTTTTTCAATAAAATGGACAAATAAAAAATCCTATTTTGCGATGAATTACATTACAGTATATAATTTCTGATTTTTCATAGAGTATGTCTTGAAAAACCTTGAGAAGTCCGTCGTGCTCAAAGTTTTAAGTCTCAACTACTGCATCCTATCTTGCTATGAAATAAATTACTTTTGATTCATATGCCTTCTATAATGTGCTATATCAATTGAAAACCGCACGGGACTTTTTAATTACGTATACGAAAAAACCATTTAATCTTAAAAATTTCAATGATAAGACATTGTCATTTTTATATTTATGTTTTTTTGCTACCTATATAAAACAGTGAGCTCCAGGGTTGTTTTAGTGTGATTCTGAAATAGTGAAAAAATGATCACGATATTGAGAATGGTATGGTAACTCGGCAAACAGCTGTCGAGTTCATTATCTTTTGTCTGAAATATGAACATTTTACCAAAGATATTATTTTATATAAAACTTGGTTCCACAGTACAAGAGGAAAGTAAATTTTAAACAATTATGTACTGCCGTATTATGATTAATATAATATATACAATTTACGTGTTATAGTATCATATATTACTTTCATTTACTTCTACATGAAATTTAAACCAATGGAAATATTTATTTCTGGTCAAAATTTCTATAGCGAGTTTTCAGTTGAAAGGCCTGCCCCAGGTGCGGCCCCCGGGTCCAATAAAATAACTTTAGCAAATTTTCCTGTTTGTGAGTTTGTAAGATATTACAAATTCCAAAAGAGTTCTAGTCACAAAATTTGATTTTTAAGTTCCTTTTAATAATGAAACAGTACAGCAAGCTGGGCATTATTATTTCACTTTTTAGGGGGTTCTTATATGGAAAGTATCATTTCGAATTGTTAAAACAAAAATTATGGTAGTTTTTGTCCTTTTGGTTGAGAATTTAATATGTATAGGTAATTGAATATGTGTAGAAATTCTCCTTCAGGAATTAAAGTTCAAAAGACTATTCTGGAAGAGGGATAAATTAACTTTTAAGCACTCTGATTACAGATATTAAACAAAATACAGTAAAATATCGCTAATAAATTATTAAATTTGATCCGATTTAGTTAAACGAGATAGAAAACAAGAGAAGTTGAAACGTTATGGCAGCTTCTGGTGATAAGGTATGCAAGTCGTATTCCGAGAAAGCTTTACATTTGGTTAAATATTTTGTTTAAACTTCTTTCCATTGGTGAAATTAAGAACTAATGTTATATAATAGTTATTGTTAGAATTATTTTTCTGATTTCATGGATATTACCATACATTTATTCACTGACCGAACCCTGATTCACTTCAGTTCTATTCTATTAGACGCTCGGTAGTACTGCCTTGTATTTGTCTTTCAGGATGAGATAGTTTTCACCAATTTGAAAGTTAAGTGGCCTTAGTATACCAATATACTGAACATTCATGTTTACAAAAATAGATCTCTTAATGTTTAGATTTTAATGGACTAAACAGGGTCAAGGCTAATGTCTTCTAAATCAGATTGAACGTTGTATCCTCACAGAAACGTTGGTCTGTGACACCATTTCTCTCTAGACTTTTAATGTGTTCTTTACTCTCTAGTCTCATAGAAAGTTGAAAACAAATCAATTCTACTAATCCTTACAATAAAATTATCGTTATGTAGTACATTTGTTTTGAATTTCCTTCAAATAACTGAAAGGAAAAAATTATACCCATTGTGCAATACATTTACTTCAGAGTGTGCGTGCAAGGCTACCAATTAGGCCAAGCCCATTTCCACTCTCTCGACTTGTCAGAGAGAAAATAATTGTTAACACTAAAAACTAACTTATATAGTTGAAAGTAGTAAAACAAAAAAACAGAAAACAACATTCCCCTTATTACCTAGAGATAAACATGCAATAATGTTTAAATGTTATCCAAGTGGTATATTATTATTTTGATTAAAATTTAAGTTCTATCTCTCAACTTTGAAATTTTTGTAGAGTTTTTCACGAAGACAAAGTAATTATTAAGAACTTGTTAATTCCACGATTGACTTTCCCAAGCTACATATATCAGGCTTATAATTAATATGCCACTTAAGTCTTCCAAATTGTACCGATTTTAAAGTACCTGACCACCAGCAACCATATGTGCTTTCATTTTGGAATATTTTTTATTAGTTAAAATCAGTACTGATTAATTTAGAAGTAAATGACAGATTTGAGTTCACTTGCGTAATAATGGTGCAATCTGATTTAACTAGTATCCTGTTAGCAAAATGTAATGAAGAGGAAAGACTCTAACATGACTAAGTATTTGCTGTTTCTAGATTAGTACATAGTGTAACATCGATTTAATTGACTAAACAGAGGAATGTCTTCTTAATCGGATTGAACGTTATATCCTCGCAGAAACGTTGGTCCGTACACCACTTCTCTCTAGACTTTTAATGTATGTTACTCTCTATTATCATAAAAGTCATGTGTTCGTTCACTAGCTCTGTAGAAATGGCCAAATCCAATTTGAATAGGAATTTTCATTACCTTACTACTAACATTTTTGTAGTAAAGATTTGTTGAAAAATTAAGGATGTATTAGTTCTTCAAAGAAATTTATTTTTTAGTTTTTTTTTAATTTAGTTTTCATAGTTAAAAAAAATTGATATATATAAGTCGCATTTTGGCACTTTTTCGATTACTAACAGGCTGAATTCCCTGTATGTGCGTTACTATTAAAACAAAGTAAAATATGTAAAAAATTGATGGTGAAATATTTAAAAAAATACTGACTTCAGAGAAAATCTGAAAACATTAAATTTGTCAATTAAACATGTCATTCTCGACGACTGTTGTTCAAAACTTTTACTCTATAACCTTACTTAAGACCTCAAAAAGACTGTAAAATCGACATTTGCCATCTGTTTACATTTTGACATGCATCTATAAAAGTGATGCAGGTGTTATTGCCGAACAAGTTTTATATTAATTGTTTTTTTTTTTAGGTTTAAGGCGTAGAAAGGTTTCATTCGTTTGCACTTTATCTGTTTAGTAAAATTAAGAATTGTAATATAACTACTGGTTACTGTTTTCAACAGTCATAATTATACTTTTTACATTTACTGCAATTCTAAGGGCGGAAAATTTAGCTCATTTTTTTATTTGGACCAGTTTTAGTTTTGGACAAGCAATATTACTGGATTAATGGTAATTGTTAGAAAGTTGTTTTCTAAAGTAATAACGGTAAATTCAAAGGTACTCATTTATCTATTAGTACTAATTATATTCATTTTTATATAATACTTCTAATTCCGATTTTCTTGGAATATATTTTAGATACTGTAATAGGGAATTCACCCCACTCATTTATTAGTATTTTAAACAAACTAAACTGTCAATTGGATTGTATTAGCTTTCTCCAGGGAGTACTGCTAGTGTTAATATAACAGCAAAGTTGTCATAAAAAATAGGTAAACAGATATTCAATCAGTGCCTTGAGATTTGTTGCAGGGTGCTTGATTGGGTCATAGTGTGTGCTCGATTCCCTTAACTTTTTGATGTCAATATTCTCGATACCTATTATCAGACGTTAGAAACCGTGGTTATTGTTACCACTATTACAAGTATGAACTCTTCATCTTTGAGGAACATAAGATCGTGTAGTGATTCTATACTAGTAAAAATATTTATTTCAGTTTGTATCTCTGCTGGTGTGAAACTTGTGCTGTTGTGATGAAATTATCGTCTTTCCAGATTCAATTCTAGATATTTGGTTTTTCCTAATTCGATTCAACTCGTGAAAACCATTCCCTATCTGTTCAATTTGAAATCCATAGCGGTCTTTTACTACATCAATAGTCGGAAACCATTTAATCATATTGTAAATAAATATAAAGATAAACAGTATTTTTTTTAAAATAATTTCTTTCTTGTGCGATCTAACGATTTCAAATATAACTGAACCCAAATTTTTAAAATTAAAGGTGAAAAAACTTGTTTCAACTAAGGTTTAAAATGATCAGATTTCAATACATATGTATATACCCAGGTATATGATAATTTTTTCAATGTTCACCTTTATAGATAACACCTTTTAGGTATTAAAATGTAGATTCATTTTGATTCGGCATCCAATTAAAACCATGAGTCAGCCACCACATTACAGGGGGAGGGGGGGGGGGGGTACCAAAGGGGTCGAATGTTTACTGTTTCCTAACTTCGGAACTGGTTGGATGGAAGTTCGGATGGAACTGTTATGTTCAGAACGGTTGTCGCCCTTGAAATTACAGAGTGCCATGCAGGCATAGTGAGAATACATATTGTATTTCTATATTCGTTAGTGATTTCAAAACTTCTCAATTGGCGCCTTCATTTCTTCTTGTAGTTCAAATTAACACCTCAGTATAAATTGTTTAAGGCTAGTTATAATATATTATAAGATGGATTGTATTATAATTGCAAGCTGTTATATTAATACTAGCAGTCCTCCAAGCTAATTACTAAGTGTAGCGTACACTTAGTAATTACTAATAATCAGGCATATTTAATATCACTTGGAATGGTAAACTTATTTTACTTGATGGAATATAAATTATTAATAAATATTCCTAAAAGAAATTTATTAATGTCCTATATACGATTTACTTGTTCGGTTTGTAATATTAGTAGTTTGAGCACATTGACCATACTGCATGTTTAAAGCCGTTCTTCACATCCAAGTTAAATAGTATTTACCTTTCTCTTGTAAGCAAAGCCTTTTAGAGATTTGGCGCTCAACAGTATTTTAACTTAACTCTATTTTGTTACAAAAAAAAATATTTAAAAATAAATTTCATTCAGATAGGAGTTGAAAGTTTAACTCCTATCTGATAATAAAAATCACTACGATTCGTAAAATACTATGATTGGGAAACAAATGTAAAGCTTTTTTAATTATATTATCAGCATAGCTAACGTAAGTTGTAGTAACTTCACAATGTCCTCAGTGGTTAAGTTCAAGAGGTTGTTCAAGTGTTACTTAGATGTGAATCTCAGAATTTATTGGATTATCCTAAAAACTCCAGAAATATCTCCCATTATTGTGACCATCTGTTGATATACCCTTCTTTTTTTTACCTACCTTTCAAGAAAGATATATTTATTTGGTTCTATTCACATATAAGGTAATAGAATGTTAAAAATAATGAATACAAAGTATTCATTTCTGGAAGGCGTCCTCAAAAAACACCCAACAGATTTCTATGTGACGGTAGCAGATGCTATTTTAAATATATTTTGTGAAAGTTAGCTGTAACTTCTGCATTGACTACCTTTCTGTTGTTACTTTCAAATCTTGTTACTGCCTTACGATAAGTCTTCATAATTCACACTGTAGATTAAGAAAAGACATGGGTCTGGTGAAACTCTTAAATTGTACCAGTCAGGAATGAATCACTATAATAAATTAACAGAGAAATCAAACTTTAGTTTTGATAGTGTTATCGTGATGTATCCCTGACTGGTTTAATTTAGTGTTTCGCCTAGAATAATTTGTCTTTTCTTAATACACTGTGTGAAATACTGTGACTTATCGGAAGATAGTAAGAAAGGCATCTTTATCAAGGCATTTTTATTGAGGTAGCCGCTGCTAACTTTAAGCTATATATATATATATATATATAAAATTTGGTCTTGCTATGGGTAACTGTTTATCCCCCCTCCTAAGTAATTTATATATGGAGTTTTTTGAGAGTAAAATGTTAAGCTCAATTTTGCCCAAAAATGTTAAATGGTATAGATATGTTGACGATATTCTTTGCATTTGTCCCAAATCTTTAAATAAAGTTGATTTCCTAACAAAATTGAATTCATTAGTGCCGACAATCAAATTCACAATGGAAGAAGAAATAAGTGGTAATTTGCCCTTCTTAGATGTCCTGATCCATAGGTTACCTAATGAGTTACGCTTTAGTGTATATAGAAAACCTACGAATGTACTTGCATACGTTCATTTTTATTCGTCGCATCCAAAAAATGTTAAAATTTCTGTTTTTAGAAATATGTTTTTGAGAGCTTTAAGAGTTTCCTCTCCAGAATTTCTTAATGAAGAGATTAATAACATTAGGTCAATTGCCCTTTCATTAAAATACCCCTCTTCTTATATCGATTTAGCTTTGAAGGGTGCTAAAAAAACTTTCTCTAATACTTCAAAAGAGCCCCTTTTATTATCAAATTCTATAGTTTTGCCATACCACGAATCATTTCATTTCATGATTGATTTCATCATTGATATTTCCTATCAATGATGAATCATATGTTTATCATTGATATTTCATCATCATTGATTTCAATCATTTCATCATTTCACGACCCCCTTCCAAGATTAGCCAAACAACTTGATTTTAATATAGTGTTTTCTAATCGTAATAACGTGGGTAATATGTTAATAAAAAACTCTCCAAGCGAATTGGAGTCCGCTGGTATTTATAAAATTCCGTGCAAAAATTGCCATAAAATTTATATTGGTCAAACTGGTAAATCATTAAAAACACGTGTAAAACAACACCAATATAACGTAAGTAGACAGGAAAACAGTAGTGCCTTATTCTTGCATATAAAAAATGAAAATCATCATATTGATTGGACAGGAGCTAAATTTATTACCTATGAAAAATCAATGTTGTTAAGAAATATTATTGAATCGTCTCTAATTAAATTTAATAGATCTAATATTATAAACATTAGTAACGGTCTCTTCAAACTTGATACTTTCGTCACGAGGGCAATAGCCTCTTCAAAGAGGGTTGACAGCTAGCGGATAGTTTTTTACTTTTTCTTACTGTACTCCTTTGTTTCCCCAAACATCCCTTTCTGGACATTAGTCCTTTCCTGTGCTTTCACCCCTTTTAAAATACCACTCTTCCCTCCCACTCTTCTCAACTCCTCACCAGATGTTTTCTGCATCTAGTGTTCAGTTGGGTTTTTGACTCTGACGAGGACCGCTTGTTACGGTTGAAAGATCTTAGTCTTGTTTTCCCATTTCTTATTGTGGTTTGATCATATATATATATATATAGAGTAGCAGTTTGCTTCTCAACGCGAGTACTTCGCACTTCTTCCCGATGATGACGGATGTCGAAATATCGAAGTGAGTTCTGTAGTGTCTTTCTGTGTTCTTTTCTATGTGTTAAAGTGTATATATATATATATATATATAAACATATGATAAACCACAATAAGAAATGGGAAAATGTTTTCCAATTTCTTATGGTGATTTGACCATTGATTGTTCTTTCACGTGTTTATGTGAAATCTTTTTATATATAAATATATAAATATAGTCAACAGGAAAACGATCCAAAGAGGCCAAAAAACGTTTTATAGTAAACTAACACCCTTACTGTCTCTAGTTTTCGGTTGAACCATCATCAGGAGAGTTGAGATAGGGACACCAAGCGCACTTGCGAAGCGTCGGTTGGAGATTTTAGAGAGTTAGTCTCCAACCGTCGCTTCGCAAGTGCGCTTGGTGTCCCTATCTCAACTCTCCTGATGACGGTTCAACCGAAAATTAGAGACAGTAAGTGTGTTCGTATCTTTATTCTGTGTCTATAGTTTACTGTGAAACATTTATATATATAAATAATAAAAGACCAACCTTTTACTGATTGCCTCTAATATGCGTACCACCTTTCGCTGGGTTGTCTCTAATGTCTATATTAAATTGGCTAGAGACATTTACAACAACTATCACTGAACATAGCAACAACACACCAAACTAGCATTACCCAGTAAACTGATTTGTAACCACTATAACTTTTAATTTTAAAGCATATTAATAAATTAATTTTAAATTTATTTGGTAATTCTAATTTGGTGTAATCGACCCTCCCACCTTTAGATTACAGTGAAATGTTCAGTAATAGTGTCTTGTGAATGTCTTTGGCCAATTTAATTTTCATATTAGAAACAACCGAGCATAAGATAGTATGCAAATTGCAGGAAACCAGAAAAAGTTTGTTCGTGCAGAAGCTATTGTAAAATTTGACACTACAGTGAGTTTATTGGAACATATATGCGTTTTGTATTATATTATAGAAATATTATTTATGATTATTAAATAGTATTCCTATACTAATTTAATAAACTTTACAAGTAAATTTCTTATTGTTAGAAATAAAGTTATTCTATTATAGTTTTCCTTTATTAAAAAATAAAGAAATACATAGGTAAGTGACTGTTAAGGCTTTGGTTGTATTAGAAAGAAAAGTAACTTCACATTATTCATAACGTTTCGTCAAATTTATTTGCCATTCTCAAGATTAAAACATTAATACATACAATGAATATATAGTAAAAATAATCAGTAGTCTGCATTAACCTTATACATTACAAAAACTTTGGGGAGTATTAGAAAGTGTAATTTAACACTAAAAAGGACAACCATTAAGTTTCATCTTCATTCACTAGTCGGATTTCTTAATATTAATCTTCTTAAAATCTCAAATATAAGTAATATATTGTAAAAGAATTATTTTTAAAATAATGGATACTGGTCAAAGTAATTGATATTTTAAGATATTAATTTAACATGATTACATTATAATACAAATTATTTCAAGTAACATGTACTATAAACAATTTAGAACCAAATTAAATGATTTATATGCAGTTTTATTTTTTTTATACTCTTATAACCTTTCTCTCAAATGTTAATGGAAACAAATTGACTATACAATTAACTACCCCAACTTTACTTCACTATTGATAATCCTTCAGATCATATCACTAATTTATTTTATTAATTTAAACAGTTTCTGTTGGTGAGCCCTTTCAATGAGCCTGTCAAATTGTTCTGACTACTTATAGTTGTTGTTTGCTCTTGTGTAAGGTTATTTTATTATCCTAAGCCATGTAATTTAATTTGATATTGAATACTTACCTATTTCTTTTTCGTTATTGAATCACAGTCATTCATAATCATCATATCTTCTAAGCGTTCACTAATTCTTCCAATAATCACTGCAATTTCTTTTTCATCATAATTGGTAAAATGCCGCAGTCTTACAAAAATAAAGCAAATTTACAAAAGTAAAGTAAATTGATTATTCATTATTTCTGATGTGGGTTTATTTCTCGCAAAGTGTGTCTGGTTCACTCCAGATTTCTATTATAATTTAGGAAAACATCTTTATTTTACTGTTTAGTCAATTTTTCCTAATGCAAATTAATGTCTAAAGTTAGTGTTACAAATTTAGGCTGTGTTCATGTATTTTGTGATATGAGATTATGAAAAAGTTTTTGTTGTATATTGAGTGCTGAATCAATTTGACGAATCATTGGCACTAATTCTTGGGTGACAATGACTTCATAGTTACTTATCCGGTAACACTTAATTTTAATTAGCAAGTACAAACATAATTCATGCTAAAGCAAGTTGTGACTGGGTGCATTATCGGTTGAGTCTTGACTCTTGATTGGTCCTTTATGTAGCTATATAGGTTCAATACCGTCTGTGAGTTTACACTCGTAATTATATCAAATCCGTCGGTCGTAATATTAATTAACTGTAATATTATTTTTTTCCATAAAATAGCTTTGTAATATATTCTACTAAATTTGATATTTCATCAATTTTCATTGCCTTGTTGAACATATAATTAATTTTGTCGACAAGGCTCTATAAATTAGTATGTATTCAAAGTAATTACAAATCAATTTAATTTCAGGCTGTGTTAAATAAGTGGTTTAATGTTTTGTAAATTTGTAGAGCATATTTTGCATATTTTCTTTTTGCAGTAGAGGTAGATAGCACAAACAGCTGCTCTGATAGCACTTTATTATTCCATCTTGTATTTTTGTCGAATTAGCACATATTATATAAAAAAAGTGGAACTTCAGAAATTTGCATGTTTCATTCACCTTTTTTTTATGCATGTCATAAAGCGCATGTTTTTTTTATTAGTGATTGTTTTATGTTTTGTGGTTTATAAGTAAAATAAAAAAATATTATTTTATTTTTATTAAAAACTAATTTCTACTTCAAGTGATAAGTCAATATTACTTGTTGATAAGTATTACATTTTGTTTTTTTAAATATATGACACTCCCGAATACAGATACAGTGAGTTGGAGTAATTCATTAATTCAAAATTGTGTTCTTCTGAAAGTATTCAAACACAAACTATAGTGGTTATTACTTTTTCAAATTCGTTCACCAAACGGACGTATACGTAGTTAGAAAACATTGGATGATATCATCAGAGACTGGTTTAGGTAACCAGCTGACTTCATGTACCATCTTTTCAGGTTATACTTAATACAAAATTACAAATACAAAATTAGGCCTTCACTCTGAAAGCTAAAAAAATATATTTTGCTTTTTATATTTTAAATATGAAGATGTAAACGTATCACCGAAACAGAAGATCACTATCATCTGGTGAAATGAGATCATTTTAAAAATAAAAGTTTATACATAAAAGTACAGGTAGAGTTTGTTTTTATGAACATTTATTAGTTTTGAGGATGGCGAAGTCAGGTGTAGTTTTACAGGTTTTTTCTTATCTTAGAGCTTCCTCTTTCGAGTTTTGATTAACTGTTCTATTTGTTTGCCAGGGATGGATACTTCTTAAGGGTAACGCAGTAAAAAAAAATTCTTTACCTAGTTTTATCCGATATTTACTTAAAAAAATTAATAAAAGTTTAAAGTTATATATAAACTTGCTTTTGAAGGTAAATATGTATATATGTATACTTGTTTTTTCATACTCTTCTTTTATGTTTATAGTATAATTATCCAGTGAGAACCACACAGCAGTAAGGGCTATGCATATCTAAGTTAAAACCAGAAATTTAGAGGTTGCCATGGATTTCTAACCTCTGATTGGTGTACTCGATGAGATACCTTTATTTATTTTTTTTTTCTCAAAAGGACTCCTGTGTCTACAGAACCGGTGTGACACCGGACGTATGTTACGCACCGGTAAAGAAGGTGTTTACACCAGCACATTTTTTTTCACATAGACAGACAACCTTGATGCCCTTATCTTAGATTTCAAGGTATATGTCTTTTATTAATTTTCGAATTTTTTTTTTAAAATAAACACATATCCATCGACTTGACCTACTCAACTGTTGTTTTATATATATATATATATATACTCGTATATATATATATATATATATCCACTTAAAATTCGAAAAAACGATCCAAACTGGACGCAAATCAGTTCACAAACGAAGAAAAGCAACTCACAGAGAAAGAGACACACTTACAAACTCAAATTTTCGGATGATCCGTCTTCAAGAGAAAAGAGAGAATGGGCGACCAAGCACGCCGGAAACACAACGGCAGGAAACCTGCCGTTTCCTGGGTTTCCTGCCGTTGTGTTTCCGGCGTGCTTGGTCGCCCATTCTCTCTTTTCTCCTGAAGACGGATCATCCGAAAATTTGAGTTTGTAAGTGTGTCTCTTTCTCTGTGTGTTGCTTTTCTTCGTTTGTGAATGATATAATATATATATATATATATATATATATATAATACACTCCTAATTGTTTTCTTGACCCAATATTTATAAGATGTAATTTTTTTTGAGGTTTGAGGTCCAATGATTTAAACTAGTCCTTTTGCCGACGTTTCGACATATATTTATGTCATCTTCAGGGCTTAGAAATCTGTTTATGTTGCAGCATTCTTATTTAACACTGTTTCATGATGGTTACTATGTGTTTTCTGGCCAGAAAACAGTGTTAAATAAGAATGCTGCAACATAAACAGATTTCCAAGCCCTGAAGATGACATAAATATATGTCGAAACGTCGGCAAAAGGACTAGTTTAAATCATTGGACCTCAAACCTCAAAAAAAAATTACATCTTATATATATATATATATATATATATATAATATTATATATACACTTAAAATAAACTTATATACACTTATAATAAATAGAGACTTTAGTTGACTGTCGTCTCTCCGTCAATTCACTTCTTCTCCTTAGGACGACCGCCATTACGGTCGAAATATTGAAAAGTGAGTTTTGTTATGTTTCTGTCTATTGTGTCACAGTTTCATTTAAGTGTAATCTGTCTTGTCGGACTGTTTTTCGTTCATTATAATAATTTGACAACACACAAAGAAAGAGACACACTTACAAACTAAAATTTTAATAGCAGAGCAGATTCTGCATTCACGATTTTTTTTTCAGCAATTGTTCTTTTTTTCTTATCACTTTTCTATGCTGCAAAGGTAATGAAAATAACAAGTATGAACTCCAGTATGTTCCTGGGAAATTTGTTATTTTCATTGCCTTTGTAGCATAGAAAAGTGATGAATAAAAGAAAATGAAATAAAATAGTGAATGCAGAATATGCTCTGCTATTTAACAATACATGCTTAGATGAAGACTATATATATATATATATAGTTCAATATAGACAAAGAAACATAGAGAAATCAAAAGAACACACTTACAGTCTCTAATTTTCGGTTTGAACCGTTTTCAGGAGAGATAAGAGAGGGAAACCAAGCGCACTGGTTCAGAGACGGTTGGAGACCCGTCTCTGAACCACTGGAAAATTAGAATATGTGGTTACAATTGCTATCTACTAGATGAAATATCTTTGGTCATAAGCCAAATTATAACTTACGATAATCAGTATGAAAAGAAAGCACGCTACCTTTTACCCCAAATTCATATATATAATATTCTTTTTTTTTCTTATATTTTCAATAATTTTCCTTATCTTTAAATAATCTATAATGCTTTAATCTTTCAGTGTTGAACATCAAACAGATGTGAATTACGACGTTTCACTTTCAGGTGGTTTATTTTATTTAGAATTAAACATTCATGATATTAACAATAAATGCATTTTTTTTGTTAAAAACCATTTTTAAATTCTTGTAATTTTATTAAAAGTCATAATTTTTTTATTAAAATTACCATTCAGTTAAACTATAAATTCTATGTCAAGAGTACGTCGAAATGGCTGTTCCCATGAAGGAGTTACTCTATATAGACAGAATAGATCATTATTGAATAATTTAAATTTGTTTGATATTTACCTGGACACATGTGATCCTGTGATGGGGCTGTTTCTTTTGTTCTACGCTTATTGCGCTGATCTCTATATTGAGAAGGATGACCTCTTTATGTACGTTTTTTTTTTTCAAATTCACCCTTAGCATTGAGTGTCAATTACAGTTCCGCAAACTGCATACGGGTTATGGGTTCATAGCAGCTAGTGAATCTACAGTGTGATTCAAAAGTCGCCGTTTTGATAAATAAATATTTTAATTATTTACTTTAATTGGAAATTTAAAAATTAAGATACCGATCATTTTAATTTTTTTTAAAATCCTTTCAAAAAACAGTACCGGCTAAATCGCGTTCTTTTATATTCTACAAAGAAAATTATAAGAACAATTTTTCATCTTATTGAAATGCACAATTAGTTTTAAACAAATACATCAAAGGTTAAAAGGCGTAAATTGAGTTTATTGGAAATGTATAAGTAAGTCATAAAAAAGATTTATGAAATATTTTTTGCAAGTTAATGACCATTAATTTGAAAGTATTGCTACTCTGACTTGATGTTTAAGTATATACTTATACTTTATTAAGAATGTGTTTTAGCAAATGAATTTTTGTTATAATTATTTTGTCATTGATTATAATGGTATGCAATTTTTCCACCTCTGGTTTCTTCATCTATTTTTTTTTCAATTTAAAAATTTTTACATTTTACCTACCTTTTTATCCAGTATATTGAATAGGAAATAAGGGGTTAGGAAAACACTTCACAGTAACTCTTTATTTACATATTCTATGTTTCAGTTGCAGTAATGAGTACACTGCTGCATGATTGTGTTTAATACATTCTCAAACATTTCTCAAGTGATTTTTCGTTTTCAATATTTTGCTAGTACTGTCAGTATTGGATTCCCGGAGGACTGCTCCAAGTGATTTAAAGAGCCACCCCGGGAATGCCATGCAGTCTTGCTATCAGTGTACCACTTTATACTAGATCTTTGTTCTAATTAATAAGGTTCTTTTTAGTTATATAAATATTTAAGTCAAGTTTTAACTAGCTGTTTCCCATGACTCCTAGAGCAGTGATTCCTTTCTGGGATGCTGTACCCCAACTAGAGTGTGGGTACACCCCTAGTGCTGCGAGGCGATATTTTAGGGGTGCGAGAAAAGTTAAGGTAAATAATAGGATATTATTACTAAAATAATTTTCATATTTTTATTTCCAAAATTGAGATGTTTACTGAGCTGTTAGAAAAACATCTCATTTATTTTCATTTTAAATGGAATTTTTAAAATTATATCCTTCTAATAGTGAATGTAGACATACAATTAAAATCATCTTCCTGAACTCGTTATGTTCTCAATCTTGTGGATTGTAATCCTAATTATAGCGATAGCCTAATATCGCTCTTTGGATACGATAGAACAGGGTGTCGAATATACGTTTCATCTTTAATTAACATGCCTCTAATTCTAAAGATGTTGATGATATGTGACTCTTCTGTTCGACTTATTGTTTTACTGTTTCGTTTCGCCACAGAATAGTACTAATTTACAATTTTATTACTATTAGTACTATTTTTGCATTAAATAATATTAAATAGTGCAGATGCTGTGTTCAACAACAGCGTGCTTCCACAAAACAACAGTGACCTCTAACTATTGATTTGAATTCCATATTGTCGTCAATATGGGAGTTTTGTTTGAATAATGCCATTATTATTCAAATTACAACTCAGGAAAAAGTACTTGGGATTGATTCAGTAATATAAGTTGCCAGCCGGTCTGTAAAATGTTAGTGTTGTTCTGGTGTCATCTGAAAGAACACGTGACAGCCTTACTATTCCTTATGTTAGGTTAGGCTGCAGTGGCAGTCAACGAGAGAACACACAGGCCGAATATTGGCCCTTTGTGATACCTAAACAACCAACTTTCAGCATTGGCAGTTTTAAAATTTTGCCCTTACTCAAGTGTATTTACTGTAGCGATCCTTAACGGGTACCTGACATCGCACGAGCTGAGCATGACGGCTTAAAGTCCACACCTCCCGCGTGAATAAATCGATGGCGAGAATGGATATTGAACTGCGGATCTACAGTCCAAATGCAAGCCACTAGGCTACTCTCCTCCTCTCCATATTAAAATATTTTAATATTTTTATATGGACTGACAAAGGAGATATAATAATCTGCACTGAGGAGTTTCATCTGTCACGTCTGTTTTCAAAGTAAACAGTTTTGTTACAAAGTATATGAACTGGAATCAAAGAACTTGAACGGTAATTAATTAAGAATTAAAGAAAATAAGCAGGGACTTGGGGCTTCAAGAGAAAGGAATACTGTCTGCACATTCAATTTACCGACAGAGCGGAGTACAATCTATTTTATTTGCATTCACGGTACTAAATTCGGTTGGGAACTCATACACGACCAGTGTTCGCGTTGTTATCGTGCTCTTTTCATTCACGTCTATGTTTGCTCATTTTTTCAGTTGGATTACTACAGCATGGTGTAGTAAAAGATATGCTGGAGACCTCATCTGTATAATTACAAGGACAGTTGTGTTACGTAAAATCACTTTTTTTAGAAGCTAGGTTAGTCCTGGCAAGTTTAATGTGCAGATAGAATTCATGTTCTTGATGCCGCAAGTACCTGATTAATTTACTTAGAGGTTAATCCAGCCTTGAATCACTATATTTCTTTAATTCCGGTTCATATATTTTGTAACAAAGTTGTCCACTTTGTAAACAGGAAACAAAGATGAAGCGCCTTAGAGCAGATGAAGATTTCCTATCAGAGGCTATATAAAGATTGAAATAAGGAGGGGGGGCGGGCGGGCGGCAGGGTAGTCCAGTGGCTTATGTGCTTACCTCGGGAATGGTGGATCTGGGGTTTGGTAGGTAGGGTGTACTAGTACACATCTAGTCAAAAGTGAAAGGTGCTTGGTAATCGGTATGAATACAATCTGAGTACGTCATCCTTGGAGTGGACGTTAAGCCGTCAGTACCTTAGCCTTTAACGATGTCAGGTACTCGCTAAAGATCACTGTGCTGAATAAACTTGACTTAGGTAAAACTTGGGACTCCCAATGTAGTATGTTGATTGTGTCTTTGTTAGCACAAAGAGCTAATGTTCGGTCTATGTGTCTTAGCCTTGTGAGCCTGCCTCTGCGACCTAATGTAACGTCATTTTTGACGATCTCAACAAAGACTTCGCAGTTCAAAAAAGTAGAAGTAATCTTTTCAGATGTGACAAACATAAACCAAACAAACATTGTTCAGTCTCATCTTGTCAGTTTGCTTAATATTGATGGATCACATTCCTTTGACTCATTTTGACTATATTGAAGTAAACATATTAGGGCACCTGAGTATTAAGGGTTCGAGTGTCTCAAGGGTTTAATCGGCTCTGTATATCAACCAGTATGACATAGCCATTTCATTATTAGAGGTCACTGTTTTCTTTTTCAAACCGATTCAATTTGTTGTTTGCCTGCATTGAGCGATTTTCGCTTTTGTAATATTCTAGAAATGATTTTATTTAACCCTTGTCCACACTTTAACCATTAAGAATTATAAGTCAAACGTTATAAAGAATTCACTCGTTTTGTTATTTTTAAGAGGGTGAAAATGTTGCTTTGCAAGGCATGAGACCGTTGTCTACGGGCTCTAAGTTAAGCAATACTTTTGTGATGAGTATTTAACAAACTCCATAACAACTTATTGATTACTCATGTTCATTTTTAATCGAGACGAGATAATTTTAACATAAGTTAAACAGGAGCCGGAGGTTTATCATACAAAAAAATGTTGGTTATATATATAGTCCGTGATTCAAGTGAATAGATTCGTAATCTCAGGCGAACGGTTTTTTTTATTAGCATTTCAAGGCGTAATTTTCCAGAGGTGGTGATATTTGGCGAGCATGAAGTCCTATGGGCTGTGACTAAAAGGTAATTATCTAAAACTATTCCGAATTACCTTCGTAAGGCTGTTACGATGATCACGTCTCGTTAGATCAGCCAAGTTCAATTGGAAAGTTGTCAGATTCAGCGATCTCCAGGGAGAATCCGTGCAGTATCCCATGAGACCGACTAAATATCTGAAACATAAAATAAAAACTGTTAACTGAGGGTTTATGACTTAAATTACTCATAGCATTTTAAAGGGTTTAATTTGTATTTGAGGAGTCGAGTCAGCTTTCTTTAAAGTACAGCCCTTTAGTCCCATCTCAGAGTCTGAATTACTCTTTGATGACCTGTTTATTAAAGCAGAGAATAAGATATTAAAACATTACACGTCTATTTTTAGCTGGAAAAGAGAAATGCTTCATCATTTGTGCTATTTGATCGAAGAAACTATTGTCTCCGGAGCCAATATTGTTGTTCTGACTATTGCCAAAAAGCTGGTATTCTGGAAGGATAATGAAGAACACGACTTGTCTGAGAATCGGTCCACTTTTCTAAGTCACACCGGTAGATGTTTGCAAATATTAGGTCGGTTAGTGATCTCACTTTTCAGATAGAAACACGTGCTGTTTTGACTATAACTGACCAACAAGTGTAACTAGGTCAATAAAGAAGAATCTTTCAGTATTTTAGCTAGATATTTCTATAATCTGCATTAATTTATAGTTGTTACTAGTTCTGAATTAAAACCTTTAACTGAAACAGTTTTGCTATCCAACTTAGACATTTGGATGTTTTATCCTTTAATAGTGCTCCTGCAAGAAGGAAGTATGAATGAGTTGTTGACAGCCCAATCATTTCGGCTTTACCCTTTAGTTCGGCTCTACGAATAAGAAAGTCTGGTTCGGTTGTGAAATGGCGCCCCAGACTTTCAAGGGTGGTATTCGTTAACTCGTTTATAAAATACTAGCAAGGGTGAATAAATTAATTATGAACCATCTTTAGATCGTTATTCCATAAAAAAAATAATGCATCACGGCTGGAATACAGGTTGTGCATTAGCTTGGCACTCAAGTTCGTGCTTTTCGACTAAGTTCATTATTACTTAAGGGCTTGTTTTTTAAGTACTTTTTAACATATACTGAATATGTAGATGTTTTGATGAATGGCTATATCTTCAGTTCGATCTACCTGTTATTCTTCTTCACGAGTTATTGCATTTATATCCTCCATATTGCTGAAGATAGTTTTTGTGTCCGGATTGTTGATTGCCCAATCTAGGGTAATTGGATGATTATTATAATTGCTTAACCGTTGGATGGGCTGATCATATATTTATAATTACCCTTAACTAATTGTTTTTAACTAATTTATCGAAAATTAGACTTTATTAATTCATCATTTAAAAGTAAAGTTATTTTAATTAGACAAGAGCTATATTTTGTTATATACAAGCTTTGTATTGCATTTACTAGCTAGCTATGACGTAAACTTGACCGTCAACTCGACCAAATTTTCGTTATTTATCATCTGTCGAGTGTATAGTGCATTTTCTGTGATGATATTGGACCATGTATCTTACAGCAATATGGTAATTGGACCATGTCCAGATACCATGTAACGTTGTGTTCGCATTGAGGCAAACGCTTAGGGACTGTTTGGGAGTATATGTGTTCTTCAAACTGTTTAGAATGATCATGCGTGTTATACAGTAAGGTTTGCATTTCTAGGCTGTTTATGCAATGCTAGTATAGTAACACATTCTAACCTGTATGGAACATGAAAGGAATCTCCCGTCTGTAGGTTTTTCATCTCAGAAATTTGTCAATCCAAAAGATCACATCGTTCACTTATTCACCACAGTAGTGGTTCTGTTCATGACGTTGTCAACACGGCGAAGTGCAAAGTCATTGTTATTTTGATGACTTCACAGTAATTACTACTGTTGTAATCTATGAGAGTGTTTGGTGAGAATTTTTCGGAATACTCAGAGGTTTCTATTACACTCCTGCTACAATATGATGAATGTTTGTCCGGGTTTTTCATTGATGTTCGCTTCTTTCTTTCACGCTGTTTTCTGTCTTTTCAATTCCCTCCCTTTCAAGCATTGCTTATAATCTATGAAGAAGCGTTTAAATAAGAGGGATATTATGCATAAACTAATTTGTTAGGACCAATTATAAATTTGTAGTCACTCATAAGAGAGAATAATAATTCTACGGTAGTGCAATCAGTTATTATGTGGTAAATTTACTCATTGTAGGGTAAAAGGTTCATAGAATAGCCTCCAGGTATAAAAGTTAAATAATCTAAACAACGAGTTTCGAAAACGCGTTACAAGTAGAATACTACGTATTCGAAACGCGTTGTTTAGATTATTAAACTTGTATATGTGGAGACTATTACATTAACTTTTTACCCTACAAAGATTATTATAATAATTATCCAATTACAGTCTTTCTTATTGCTAACTTCAATTCATAATGATCCTTAATACTTTGTTCTGACTGACACACCTTAATCGTCCTTCGATGCGAATAAACGGCGTCGGTTTATTTTTATTCTTGATTGACAATTAGCGTCTTTTATTACTATAGGTAGAAAATATTTTCGTGACGTAATATAAATATATTTAATTATATATATAATATATTTTTATAACATAATTATAATTTTTAAATATATTTAAACCTTATATTTATTTTATTTTCTATTCTTTTTTTTACTTTACTGTAAAGAATTACATGTTTTGAGGTCCCAGAAGTTATTTTATGAAGTTTTTTCGATGATGACTGTGTGTCTGGGTGGATGAATATGTCTATGGATGTAGTTTATGGCAACACTATGGTCGAGAATCTTTGATGGATTAAGTTGATATTTTACACAAAAATGGGTCCTGTTTTCAGAAAATGTTTTTTTGACGCTAAAACATGGTTCATTAGAAAACCATGAAAATTTGCCAAACAAATGTAGCAAAAAATTAACAATTTATAAAGAAATATTCCCTTTTTTTATGACGGTAAAGAATACCTTCTAAGAATCTTAGAAGGTATTATCTTCTAATATCTTCTTAGATGTTTCAGACATTTTTGAGACAATAGGAACATTTTCAAGTTTCAAATGGAAAATTTTGTCTTAAATAGTTTTGTAGAAGGAGATCAGGTAAAGTATGTATGAGATCCACTGGCTATTGGAACAAAGCCATGCTCTCCTGAAAGAGGTCATTTCGTAACACGAAATCTACTTTTTCGCTTTTCAAAAATATTATTACTGCTGTATTTATACTAATGATATTATATGCATCAGTGGTGTGATGTATAAAAATAAACATGTATATTGAAGTGGATCAATCACTCACTATCTGTACTACCTCTAGAAATGAAATACTAATAAACATGTCCCATTTAGACATTTATATTATGCCTAAATGGGTCATTATATATTATAACCGAAAAATTATATTATGTTTACTTATAATGAAGTTGAGTATAGGGCACTCCAAATTTTTTATTTTGTTTTTTTATGAAGGAAAATTGAAAAGAATGAATGACGAAAGTTTTTTCCTCAAGATCTCTCGCTTTAGAAAATCGTGAAATGGTTTGTAGTGTATATGAGAGCGCGTGTCCCTCGAAGTGTTTGTGTTGGCAGTTAGACCGGGTTGACGTCACGATTGTAACCAAGCCCTGGTTCGATCCATTGACTCACATCTTCGTGAAAAGTGGTCGCCAATGACTCACGATGTGCTCGTAATATCTGTAGAAAATAAATTCCTTTACTAAGGGGATGACTCATTCACTGTTGAGATGACCACTGAAGTCCATTGCGTATATTTAGAATCTCTGTCAAAACTACTATTGAAGATGACTAAGCAGGGATTCCCCACTCGTCGATCTTTCATTACAAAACCTTATGATCATCTAAATTTCATTGGGTCTATTATAAGTAACAATCCGCACTTGTTTTATGAATTTCCCCTCTAGGACCAATAAGTGCACACATATAACCATTAAATTTCATCAATCTAAATTTTAAACTTTATATTGATAAAATAACTTTTTTTGCATGGAAAAAAAATTACTTTTACATTGAAATATGCCTAGTGACGAAGAGTTCAAAGCGGCTATCGCAATGTGCTAATGAATTAATAGAGATTACGGTGGCGTGCTCCTGCTGGACGCCTACTTTTATATTGAAATATGCCTAGTGACGAAGAGTTCAAAGCGGCTATCGCAATGTGCTAATGAATTAATAGAGATTACGGTGGCGTGCTCCTGCTGGACGCCTACTTTTACATTGAAATATGCCTAGTGACGAAGAGTTCAAAGCGGCTATCGCAATGTGCTAATGAATTAATAGAGATTACGGTGGCGTGCCCCTGCTGGACGCCTACTTTTGCATTGAAATATGCCTAGTGACGAAGAGTTCAAAGCGGCTATCACAATGTGCTAATGAATTAATAGAGATTACGGTGGCGTGCTCCTGCTGGACGCCTACTTTTACATTGAAATATGCCTAGTGACGAAGAGTTCAAAGCGGCTATCGCAATGTGCTAATGAATTAATAGAGATTACGGTGGCGTGCTCCTGGAAGCCTACTTTTGCATTCCTCAATCTAAAAGCAACCATGGATTACTTATTCCGTATTTTTTTTTTTTTTTTTAATTAGTCATCTTTACACGAGAGGTTGGTTGCAGAGAGAGAGAGTAAAAACTTTTTTCATATTTCATCCTAGTTAAACGATATCAGTTTAATCGTTGAATATAAAGTAGCAGAGTGGATAATAATGGTGTGAATTGCGATTTCGACCAAGATGACGATAATTAGTGGGATTTCACTAAGCTTACTAACGCTTCAAGTGCTCATGCACTCTGATTTATTTCAACTGAAACAACAAACCAATTGAAACATTTTTTTTATTTTTAGAACAGCAATTAAAATATTATGAACTGTGCTTATATTACTTTACTCCTTTACAGTATTGAAAACTAAATTGAAAGAAAATTATAAACATAAAAAGTAAGATTTTTCACATCATTAAATGTGAATATATTCTTAAAGTGATCAAAGTTCTTTCGACCTGTATCGGACTTATTCAGTCTCAAACTGAATTAAATTGACTCAGTATGTTTAAGACTATAATGAATGAACCGTTACCCATTTTATTTGTAAAAGTTTTATGGTATAGACCTCAAAAAAGCTTCTATTGTCATAAAGCGTTAACTTCACTTTAAAAACTAAAAGTTTTTCTAGATTATATAATAATTGAACAGAACTTGTATGATGATATTTCGAAAGTTACGGCTCTTTGACATAGACAACATTATAACGTGGGGGTATAATTTAAAGCTTCTGTTTCTATTTCCATTTACTTCGGTAAGTCAGTCTTACCTGGATGGAATTTACTAAAGCTTGCGTAAAGTTACCCCGGATAGAATCGATTATTTTCAACCATTTGCAGGTCGGGAAAACCGATAAACCGACAGTTTCATCTTGACGAGGACCTAAAGATAGGTTGCCTTCTTTATCCAAGATGGACAGCAGGAGGCAGTGCCACATTTGCTAGATGACTGCCTCCAATTGACGTAAGGAGAGTCACCAGGGGGATACTCAATCTTTGTTCCAATTAATGAGTTTCCTTGAGGTTGATCCTAATAAATAATTATAAATAACGAATCATTAGTTATACACACTCTTAGCTCACAAGACTTGGCTCATGTCTCCTATAACATGCTTATCGTGGTTTATTTTACCGATGGTTGTTGTTTTACTATTATTGTTCTTCGTTTTTTTATTGTATTTGTCCAGTATTTACTTATTGTTCTTAATTAATTCTTCTTCAGTTTAGTCTATTATTAATGAACAAACAAGTGATGGTGGCGTGAATGCTACCTAGCAACGCGAAGCGCTTAATAATAATTATAAGCGGCCCATGTTATTCTGAAAGCTTGCTATATCGAATATACGTCTGAGCAGTTCGTTGAGCAGCTTGATTGCAATCACGGATTTCAGCAGAGATTGTAATATTTTGCAGTAGAGTTGAAAAAGATAAGTTTGTCACCCTCTAGCTAAAAATAAACCTGATTTTTCAACTAATCAAGCATGGAAAGGCTTGATTCTAAACCATCAATTATTAAATCTCTAAAGGCGTGGAAAGCGCTTTAAGAAAGGTATTGATTTTTCGGATGATAGGTTTTCAATATAGTAATGACAGGTCTACTGACAAAAAAAAACAACATTTTTCTTCCGGATAATTATCTAAACAACAGCAAATCACTCCTTTCACTGAAGAAGGCTTACCGTGATGACTCAGCCAACAGGCTAGAAAAACAAATTTCGTAGAACCAAAAAGATACCATACCTCAAGGTTACATACCCATTAAATTGATTTTGAAAAAACAAGAACATAAATAAAACAGTGGTTTATTATAAAAGAGAACTTGGTGTGATGGAGTCCAACTGATTTGGACATAAGGGATTCATCTTCCTTATTAGCGAGTTTTGATTTGTGTTTTGAGATTATACTTAGACTTATCAGAGCAGTGAGGTCATTCATCAAGTAGCAGGTGACAATAACTCGTGTAACAAAGAAGACTACCTTAACAAGTTGTACATAGACGTACAAATACCAGGTTTACTCCTAAGATTGCCACATGCCTTTTCTATCTTTTGTTTATTGTTACCGCTAGTTTTAATATTCTCAAAAATGTAACCCTGGGTCCTCTCTTCCTCCTTTAATCTACGAAATTTTGTCAAGATGTAAATTTACAAATGTAATATTGCGGAGTACCATTCAGCATTTCAGTATCAGTCAATGTAATTTGAATTACTTTTCGCGTCATAATAGCATATCATATATTTTTTATATTTATAAGTATAGTCCAAAGAAGCACTTTTGTAAAAAGAAAAATGGAAGTTTCAAGGGAATTGTAACTTTTGTTGTAATTGCTGTCAGATAATTACAATCAGGAAGTATATTGTCTTTTTCCCATAAACTGTCATTTCGATATTGAAACCGTAAAACCTTTTATCTACCTCTCTATTGTAAAGGTCAACAGAAGGTGAACTTCTTTAATTATTTACGTAAAATTTGTTTTAAAATAATTGAAGATTATTGGATTCGAGGAAGTAGTGGGCTGGAAAAACTATTTATTGTACATAATTTCAGGAAGTCTAAAGTGGAGGGGGCAGGTATGATCTATAGGGGGCAGGTACTAAATATCAGAGGTTAGAAGCCTGAGTCATGACCCTAGATGTGGCAGGTAGAAATTCAGGGGCGTGCTGCCCTCGGAAACCATGCACTGCTGTTCAGAACCTGTTTTATGTCAGGTGGTCGTTAAAGTTCCCTACTCGATAACTTCAGGGAACAAAATAAATAAGGGAATTCTACTCTTTTAATTTATGTAGGGTTAGCTACTCTGATTATTGTCTATTCGGCAAAGTCGCCCGTGACTAAAGTGGGTGGAAATAACAGAAAGAGTCACTCTTTTATCCTCTAGAACAGCACTGAAGGTGAAAGCTTGTAACTGTGAGAGCTGGAAAGAACAGTCAGAAGTCTAAAGAGTAACGGTACGGATTTAACAATGGACTTTCTCAGCCTCCTCTCCAGAGTGCCTTAAGTTTCACATTGGATGTAAAAAAGTAGTTTAACTGCTTTTGAATATAGGTTTACCTCGGCTTACGTCGTTTCGAGTTAGGTCGATATCTATACGACACTTTTCAAAAAAAAAAAAAAAAAAAATACATTGAAAAATAAAAACAAAGGTTACGTCAGATATTTAACTTAACGTTTGTCTGCAGCAAATATTGGAATAATAATACCACTAGAAAACCATTATAATCACAGGAAATCATGTTACTGTATCATAAGCTTTTGCTCCTTAGAATATTATTCCTGATGAAAAGAAGGAGAAAATAGTTTATGTCGGAGGAAACCACATTCATAAATCATTTTCGATTTCCGGTAAACATCAAATTGAAGGTTCTTCCTAACTTTTTTTCCGTACCATGAAGTATTAAAAGCAAAAATTTATTTGTTTGTAAATTTTACAACAGATTATTATTAGCTTTAAATTATTGAAAATTCGTTGCATGAATTAACTATTCTGCAGAACTAGGAAAGCTTATTTTTGCTAGCTAGCCTAGAGATCAGCTGATTTTGTTTAAGTCATTTGTCGACTTCAGTGGCCTCTCCTGGTCCCAATTAACTAAGTTGGTGAGATTACCTGTATACAACTCTGTAGCAGGAGTGTGTGTGTGTGTCTGTGTGTGTGTGTTGCTGTTATATAGAATCAAAACAGTAAAGCAGTATCTGTATGATGAAGCGTTCCGGTTTCATTTCAAGCCATTTTCATAGATCTACAATATCAAAGTATATTTAAAAATTGACAATTAACACCGATCAAAGACTCAAAGGTTACAACATAGAAAATATTATAAATATAACCATTCCAAAATCAGATTGATAGCATATACGTAAGGACGTGATTTTCTAAAGTAATACTATGAACTGTTATATGAGAGGTTTAAAAGAAGTATGTTTGATAATGGTAAATTTATATCCGCCGTCCAGTTTGTATAAACGCGCCACGCTGACACAACACTAACTAAAGAACAACATTTACAAAAAAATACAAAATTACACTAACAGTCATAGACAACTAAAAATTGATTAACATAACACACAATAATATAAAATAAACAATAAACACACACATAAAGTCCATTAAAATTGCACATTGGTCAGATTTCGTTGGGTGACTTTGACGAGGACCGTTACTTGTTATGAAAATCTTAGACTCATTTCTACCCTTCTTACTCTGATGTCGCCGATATATGTCTGAAGTTATATAAAACGATTCCACGAATTAAATAAGCTAGTTTAAAGAAAGATAACACATAAAGGAGACACAAAAAATCACTACGATGTTTCGACTGAGTGATCATCAGATAGAAAGATATGAGTCGCTCTGAAGACAATCGTTATTCTATCTGATGATAACGCATGTATTCCGTTTATTATTTTCTTTGTTAATCTACAATATATATATATATATGTATGCTGAATGCCAGATTAGATATTGAAAAAGACGAGTAGGGACTGCGAGCCCTCTCCTGGAGTGAAGGCTCAAGCGGCCAAGCAGACGGAGTGTGCTAAGGAGAAACGTGTTTAACGAAAAAACACCCACAACCAATAAGAAGTGTCCAAAGTAATACGCAACAGGGAATGGCTCGTCTTTTTCAAGAGGGCTAGGTCAAATAAAAGAAAATAAACTCCTTCCTAGGCCGACGTTTCGATGTATTTGTACATCATCTTCAGGGCTAAAATTAGAGTAAGAACTATAATACAACAATCTACAACTCAGATAGATTGTTTTGGTAAATGTATTATAGTTCTTACTCTAATTTTAGCCCTGAAGATGATTTACAAATACATCGAAACGTCGGCCTAGGAAGAAGTTTATTTTCTTTTATTTGACCTAGCCCTCAATAACAAAACACAGAATAGAATAGAAGAGGTCAAGAACAATTTTTGGAGTTTATATAAATATAAAGATTTCACATAAACACATGAAATAACAATTAATGATCAAACCACAATATGAAATGCGAAAACAAGACTAAGATCTTTGAACCGTAACAAGTGGTCTTCGTCAGAGTCAAAAACCCAGAGTCATTTGGGTTTTTGACTGTGACGAAGACCGCTTGTTACGGTTGAAAGATCTTAGTCTTGTTTTCCCATTTCATATTGTGGTTTGATTATATATATTTCTAGGTCAGTTCACACAGAAGTAACACAGCTCACTGCAATATTCAATGTCTGATTCGTCGAAACATCGAAGTGAGTTCTATATCTTCTTTCCACTATTTCAGATGTTCTTCTGGGCCATTTTTTTATTGTTAATAACTGTACAATGTATGACATTTTTTAATTTACCATGCTCTTCATAATTTTTGAATGCTATACCTAACCTTTTTTTCCGTACCATGCAGTATTAAAAGTAAAATGTATTTGTTTGTAACCTTATAACAGATTCTTATTAGCTTTAAATTATTGAAGATTGCATGCATGAATTAACTATTCTGCAGAACTAGGAAAGGTTACGATCCAGACGACTTCTATGACGATTTATGACTTTGATGGGGAGTGTTAAAGTGAAAAGTTTTTTTTTTCTACATAGAATTTATCTTTGGATGCAAGAGACATAGTTTAAAGGGTGTAAATGGCGTAAAAAGGAAACAATAGGCAGGACAAACAAAGTCAAGAAGAAATTAGCAAAATATGATCTGATGTTACTATTCCTGGAAGACAAGGCTACTGCTCTAGTTATTACTGAATCTCATTTAAATGGACTATGACGAATGTTTAGGGTATTTGCTCTGTTGAATTTAATTAATGAAGCGGGATAATATTTCTTGAAAATATTTTTTTATAGTTCTTTCATCAGCTTTATCATAAAAAAATTTCGTGGACGCTAACAACTTCATTCTGTTCTACATTCTTTTCCGTAAACCAATCTTTTTAAAATATTGATAAAATTAATATATATAAATTTTATATATCTCAATATGATCAAAATATTGATCATTGATTGTTATTTCACGTGTTTATGTGAAAGCTTTTTATATCTCAATATATATATCAGCTCAAAAACGAAGAAAAGCAACACACAGAGAAAGAGACACACTTACAAACTCAAATTTTCGGATGATCCGTCTTCAGGAGAAAATTTGAGTTTGTAAGTGTGTCTCTTTCTCTGTGTGTTGCTTTTCTTCGTTTTTGAGCTGATTTTAGTCCGGTTTGGATCGTTTTTTTCGAATTTTGAGTGATATATATATATATATATATATATATATATATATATATATTGGGAAATTTCAAAAAATTATGTCTCAACACAAAAAAAAAGTTTAATATGGAAACTAACAGTGCGTTTCTAACACTTAGTGTTCTTCTTCACGTTTACATCTAAAAAATATACATATATGTGAGCTTTAAGAACATCAGAGTGAATTTAAGTGTTAAAAACACGTTGTTAGTTTTCATTTTAAACTTTTTTTTATGTGGAGGCGTATTTTTTTGAAATTCCTCAATATGAGTAAATATCACACTATAACAGATTATACAAGTAATGAAATTATATATATAAATCAATGTTTTTTTTTTAAAGTTACAACTAGGAAACAGAAAAAAGAGACTAACAATCACGATTATTGATCATTTCGGCTTTCTTGCCGTCTTCAGGAGAGGAGAAAAAGAAAAGGAAGAAAAAACACAATATTGGAGACGTGAAAGCGTCCACCGACCGATACAAAGTCATGTATCAAAATATGTATACTTTTTAATTTTCTTACTTTCAAAGAAACAGTAAGGAACTTTTGAACGTCATTTAGATTTCTAGTTTTAGGAATTCAATTACTATCAAGAGTCATTAGACCAACTTTCTAAACCTACTCGTGATCTTAGATTTTTTATAGGTTTTCCTTATGGTAATAATTTGTGTAATTTGGTAATTAAAGTCTTTTAGAGAACCGAAGTTGAAAATATCGTTTAAATTTTGTCATACACATGTGTTACACTGGTAAATAATTAAAACTATTGCTTTTCAAACAATCAAATAATCAGAGTTGGAATCGAACAAAGTAATGTATACAATTGAGATTCGAGATTTAAATTGGTTCGCATATGAAAGATCGATATTGTTTAGAAATATTATAATGAAATTTAACAAATCTAATAATGTAAACATTGAGTGACTTACTGATTATACCATGTTTACATAATTCCTCCTGAACTACTTCCTTTAGCCTGACGTCCTAGCAAGCCTTTCGTTCTCTTAAGTCCTTTAAAAAACTTGTCTTACCAAACTCACCTCAAATAACCAATTTCTCAAGGCAATGCATAAGTCACTCTGTTAAGACCATATATTTTAGTTGAAAAGTCTCATTTGTGTTTTTCATACTGTGCATTACACATATTTGCAAATAACGGTCCTCATTTGAGTTACATTTTGAATCTGAAAAATAATATTTTCATAAAAAGTCCAAACTTGAATTTGATAATTTCATTATCGAAGTGATTCTAGTGAAGCTTCTTGATTGAATTCATGACTTATTTAACTTATAAATAGATTAATAAATATTATCATGATTGTTCACTGAAAGTAAAAGTTAATATTATTCATGGTATTTACGTATTCATGAACCACGATAATACAATAGCATTTGTTACAATGGTAAGAAGGTTGTACTGGATCGGTGAAAAGTGGGATATGTTATTCAAAGTTTATTATATTTTTATATAAACACAATCGATGCTACAAATACAGTATGCATAGAGGTATTACCCTTTTTTACAAATATATATATACATATATATATTATATTTATATAATATTGTATATTATATAAAATATTGTAAAGTATATAATATAAAATATTGTATCTATATTTGTATATAGATACAAATGTATCTATAGCCTTCAATATGTAAAAGCTATAGAAACCTTAGTGCGAAAGACTACTGCTTTTCTACCAATGACAACCTCCTTACGTTATAATTGTAGTACAGAAAGCATCTTGATTGAGTTTCATCTTTCATTTTTTCTTATAATTCCTATCATATATATTTAAATGTTTATTAATTAAGTTTATAAGAAACTTAGAGTTAATTTAACATCAAATTCAAAGTATATACTATTTTCATATCTTTATTGTATAAAGTCTATAAATTTTGTTGGATTAGTTCAAAAATTGCGATATTGCTTTTTTGAAGTAGAATGTCTGAAATAAGTGATTAATTTTAAAGAATTCATATTAATGAACATTTTTGTGTTGATTCCTGTGTATTGTTAAAAGTTTTCGGTAGTCATATAGGTGAATAAATAATATGTAACATCGATTGTAAATAATTTTAGAAGTCTAGGTACGTGTTTTTTTGTTTTTCTGAAACATGTTCTTGCCTGATAGGTAGTTTTTAATGAGAAATAATATATTTGAGAGTGTTGTGTAATGACTGACGGTACTGATTGGCTATTGAATGTTTACTTACTTGTTAGATAGTCGGGTGATACGTCTCTCCTGTGATGTTGGTGGGATGAGTCAGGTGGGCGTGGTCCAATGTCCGATGACTTTCCCAGAAAGATGTCCCATTCTGTGCCAAGACCTCTGGGGTGGTGAATACAAAGTCAATGCTCTGGGGATAAAGGCGAGGAGACCGTGCTGAGCTCCGCACTGGTGTAGAGAACGTCACCGACTGCCATCAGAGCTCCTTCTCCCATAGCCTCATGAATATTCCCATTGTTATCTCCTAATGCCTTCCTCCTCGACTTTCTTTCCCACCTCCGACACAGTTCCTGCAACCGCAGCTTCTTGACTAGCCATAATCCTAACTCCACTCGCAAATACACACCATTCAAATTGTTTTCTTCCATTATTTCGTTTCATTTCTTTAAATTCAACTTTAAATCCAATATATATATATATATATATATATATATTATATATATATATATAATCTATGTTTTGTTATTGAGGGCTAGGTCAAATAAAAGAAAATAAACTCCTTCCTAGGCCGACGTTTCGATGTATTTGTACATCATCTTCAGGGCTAAAATTAGAGTAAGAACTATAATACATTTACCAAAACAATCTACAACTCACATAGAGAACTAACACAAATTTTTGAGACCAACAGATACATACAAAAGGTTATTTGTATTTGTTATATATATATATTAAGCTTAAACCACAATGGAAAAAGGAAAACAATAGAAATAAATGCTCTGAGGCCTTTCAATGTACCATCAGAGCATTTGTTTATATTGTTTTCCTTTTTCCATTGGGTTAAAGCTTCATTGATTGCATCACGTGTTTATCTATTGTGAATTTTTCTGCATTTATATATTCAGGTTCATCATCAGGAAGAGAGTCTATTCCACCCACACTCTTGAACGCACGTACCTCTCCTTCTTACCTTGTACTCTCTTCCCGATGACGAATTTCGGATCGAAATATTGATCCAGTAAGTGTTCTGGTTTCTTTTATGTGTTGTCTTCTTCATTTATTTATCTGTCCGGTTTTGACTGTTTAGCAATTTTATATATATATATATATATATATAATATATATATGTATATATTGATAAAAGTATCGACCGTGAAATAGAAACAAAACTATAGTTTATCGGGACTCGGTCAGTTCCTATGGAACTGATATATATAAGCTATTATATAAAATATTTCAATGAACTAAATCAACTAAAATCATAGAAAGAAACACATTCAAGAGATCACAAAATTTATATTTCAACTGCGTCATTATCAGGTAGAAACATGTTATATGTCTCAACAGTCCTCCCTTGTTTTCAGAGTGGCTGATGATGACACAGTCTAAATATAGCAGACGATATGTCGTCATCAGACATTTTTGTATATAACAAGTGTTCTTTGTTGAACAATTTTTTGAGCAAAAGAATATTTAAGAATATTCTGGTTAAGTCAAGATAATTTCCAATATATTATATATATATATATATAATATATATACGCATTAACAAAAAGAAAAGAACACAGAAAAATCACTATAGAACTAACTTGAATATTTCGACATCTGTCGTCATCATGAAGAAGTACGAAGTACTTGCGTTGAGAAGCAAATTGCAACTATATATTTATATATATATATATATAAATCAAAATATTAAAACGGTCCAAAAAGGACGGATATATAAATGAAAAAAGACAACAAATAGAAGAAGCGAGAAAACTTACTGGGTCGATATTTCGAACTGAAGTTCGTCGTCAGGGAGAAGAAGGGAAGAGGAAGAGGCACGTGCGTCCACTCGCGCTGGCAGAGAGCTACTCTATATAATATATATATATAATGTAATGAATAGCTCTCTGCCAGCGCGCGTGGACGCACGTGCCTCTTCCTCTTCCCTTCTTCTCCCTGACGACGAACTTCAGTTCGAAATATCGACCCAGTAAGTTTTCTCGCTTCTTCTATTTGTTGTCTTTTTTCATTTATATATATATATTAATATAAATTTTGTGATCTTTTGAATGTGTTTCTTTCTATGATTTCAGTTGATTTAGTTCATTGAAATATTTTATATAATAGCTTATATATATATATATATAAAGAATCCACAAAATGAAAAGGGAAAAAAAGAGTATTTTCCCTTTTCTTTTTGTGTTTTGATCATTGATTGTTATTTCACGTGTTTATGTTAAATCTTGTTTATATTATATATATATAATATATATATATATATATATATATATGCCAAGAATATTAAATTATTCACAAATAAAAAGATTCACAATTGGACTCACTTTACTACGATATTTCGACATCCCTTGTCATCAGGTGTCATCATCTACCTGATGACGGATGTCGAAATATCGTAGTCATGTGAGTCTGTCTGTGTAGTTTTTTATTTGTTAGTTACTATTTTTTTGCCGTAATTAGACCTCCAGGATTGTTTCTCAATTTGTCTATTCATCACACCCGCACACATACACACACACACACACACACACTATATATATATATATATATATATATATGTATATATTTATATATGCAAAATAATCACAATATAACTTGATAATTTACTAACAATTCTCTAAGGCCTAAGCTCTAATGGCAACAACAAATTTGACAATGAGACTGAGATCTTTAACCAAACAGCTTCTTCGTCAACTGAAGTGTCACTCTGACGAATCAGGAGTGCATGGCGGGTAAGGCATCTCTTCCGAGTCATCCGTTTGAATATTCTCCGTAGTCATATTGGCGATATGGGGGCGGACATTGTCGTGCAGCAAAAAACTCCATGCTTCCGTTTAGGTATTTTCTCTTGAAGATACCGTGTTGAGTCGTTCCATCTGTTGAACATAGAGTTTCGCGTTGACCGTTTGGTTCCGTTCAAGCAATTCGTAATGGATAATCCCTTCCCAGACTCAGCCTACCATCGTTTTAAGTTGTTTTAGATTGTTGCTCTATAGCGTTGTGGGAGCCTTCTATTTTCTCTGCATATTTCCTTATTGTTTGGCGCAAATTTTTATGCAAAAGTTGGTTTAAGTGATCTTCATCCAATTCAACTGGACGGCCAGAACGAGGTGTCTTTGAATCAATATTTTCATATTTAAACTTGCTATAACATTCTGGAACGGTTCTGCTAGCTATGGCATCCCCTCCATACACAGCACAAATGTTACGAACAGCTCTTTCGAAGAACGAAGTGTTAAAAATGATATTTTGTCTCAAATTGACATTCATTGTTAATAATCTGAAAATTATATCTGACTTGATATAACTCGACCAAAAAAAAAAAAATATATACAAAAACAAGCTAAAATGATCACATACGAGGTGTGTAAATAAAGTAGTGAGACTAGCAACGTCGCTTTCGATCTGGCAACGCTGGAGACGCGTGGCCTTGAGTAGCGTCAGGTGCACGTGTGATGCGCCTCCAGTATGAATCTGAACTCGCCACAGTCATTTGTTTGTCCGTAGCGTTGGTTTTCGTGAAATGGTTTTTTCTTGAGCGTTTTAAAAATGAGTGACCTCAAAGTTGAGCAGCGGTGTGCAATCAAATTTTGCTCCAGACTTGGACATAATGCAACCGAAACTTTTGAAAAACTTCAGGAGGCCTATGGAGAACGTGTTTTATCAAGGGCACAGGTTTTTCGGTGGTTTAAGGAATTTTCAGAAGGAAGAGAGTCGATTGAAGATGAACCACGAAGCGGAAGGCCTTCAAGTCCAAACACCGATGAAAATGTCAACAGAGTACGGAACCTTGTGCGTTCAGATCGACGCTTGACAGTCAGAATGATCGGGGAACAGTTGAATTTGAATCACACCTCCGTTCATCACATTTTGACCAATGAATTGGAGATGAGAAAAATTTGTGCGAAAATGGTTCCGAAAAACCATCACACTGCCATCTCAATAAACGAGTTTTTGGCCAGTAAAAACATTCCTGTTGCTCCTCAGCCTCCTTATTTACCAGACTTGAGTCCTTGTGACTTTTTCCTCTTCCCGAGATTGAAAAATCACCTCAAGGGAACTCATTTCGGGACACTACAAAACATACAAACTGCTGTAACCGACCAGCTGAAGGCCATTCCAGAATCCGAGTTCCAGCAATGCTATAATGATTGGAAGGACCGTCTCCAGCGCTGTGTGGCTTCCGAAGGGAACTATTTTGAAGGTGACAATATCACATTGTAATTATATTTGAATAGAAAATTTAAAAAAAATCAGTCTCACTACTTTATTTATACTCCTCGTATGTAAGATTGATGTTAACAAATATTATCGTGTTACGGGTGTTGTGCATTCAAGGATTTCCTTATAATGATTTATAGGTGAAGTAAACCTGTTTAACAGAATCATCAAGATGTCTTGAAAAACAAAGAATTGCAATTACTGTCTTGAATTACAAGTTAATAAAAATTAACTAAGTCCATAAAACTTTTGGATACGAAGCAATTAAATTTGTCCCCTATAGTTTTTCATTTACAGTAGAAGTTAGAAATCATAATTAATTGGAAGAGGAAAATTCTTTGATTGATCTCTGTAAGGAAAATTCTTTGATTGATCTCTGTAATGATTTATTAAGTTTTAGGGTTTCCTCAAACTGAGTTTTATTAAACAATTTTCCATTCCATAATAAAAGAAACACATTATGTTTTTTTTTAATAATTCATTAAGAAAATGTTGATTATCTCTAAGTTTAATTGAATTATTCATTGAATGATATCTCTTCGTTTTTTCTGATAATTTTTTTTTGGAGAATATAGGAATTGTGCGTCTCGAGAGAATGGTGGTTAGAGAGTTGGGAGTGATCTGTTATGCACAGTGCCTTTGCAGCATTAGTGCGTTAACGTATTCCAGACACCTCCTCATCTGCATTTCACTTACTGAACCAGCCGAACAAACTTTATAATTACAAAATCTATTATATTCACTGTCTTCCAAGTTTTCAATTTCAACGCAAAAGAGATTTCATGATATTTTGGTTTGAACAATAAAAATCAATTATGTAATATAAATATATAGACGAATTTAAAGCATATTTAATTTAATTTTAATAAAAATAATTTATTTTTATGCATTGATGTTAACTAATACGGAAACCAAAAAAAACGTTGCTCGGTCGAATGTTTGTCTCCCTTTCTTTAGGACTTTCGAGTGTTTGTGTTTCTTTACTAACTTTGGATTATTGCTGTCTGTTTACTTTAGCAATCATTCCAGTATATATACATATGTATAAAAAGATTTCACATAAACACGTGAAATAACAATCAATTATCAAACCACAATATGAAAATTGGAAAACAAGATCTTTCAACCGTAACAAGTGGTCTTCATCAGAGTTGGGTTTTTGACTCTGACGAAGACTGCTTGTTACGGTTGAAAGATCTTAGTCTTGTTTTCCCATTTTCATATTGCGGTTTGATCATTTATACCATTTACTTTGGAGCAGACCAGCTTAAAAGTCGTTAACGCAGAGGCTGCCTTGTACTTTAATGAAACATGTTTACGTGGGGATTTGCTGCCATCATACGCAAACATTTATATATATAACAAGATTTCACAATAAACGCGTGAAATAACAATCAGTGTTCAATCCACAATAAGAAGTGGGAAAAATATTAAGATCTTTCAACCGTAACAAGCTGTCTTCGTCAGAGTCAAAACCCAACTGAGGTGAAACGGTTGAAAGACCTTAGTTTTTTTTCCCATTTCACTATTGTGGTTTGCTCATTGTTTGTTAATTCACGTGTTTATGTTAAAACTTGTTATCTTATATATATATATATATATATATATATTATATATATGAAGATTTCACATAAACACGTGAAATAACAATCAATGATCAAACCACAATAAGAAATGGGAAAACAAGACTAAGATCTTTCAACCGTAACAAGCGGTCTTCGTCAGAGTCAAAAACCAACTGAGTTTTAACTTATCTTTCAACCGTAACAAGACCGCTTGTTACCATTTCTTGTTTTCCCATTTCTTATTGTGGTTTGATAATTGATATATATATATATATATAATATATATCCACTCAAAATTCTTTTCTTCTGAAGACGGATCATCCGAAATATATATATATATATATATATTATATATATATATATGTATAGGTGTATAATGTAATCGGGTGTATAATTTTCCAGGATCAAAATCAAACTCTCAATGCCGACGTTTCGGTTTTATTTAAAACCTTTTTCATAGGCATCTTCTCCATATACTCTTCTTATCTCCTCATAAAAACCCATAGTTGTATTTATATAAACCCAATAATATAACAAATTCAATAATATATCAACCGTTGGATAGAATAGGTGTATAATGTAATCGGGATTCGGTCAATTTTCCAGGATCAAAATCAAACTCTCAATGCCGACGTTTCGGTTTTATTTAAAACCTTTTTCATAGGCATCTTCTCCATATACCTTCTTACTCCTCATAAAAACCCATAGTTGTATTTATATAAACCCAATAATATAATATAATTCCAATATAATAAGTGTTGATATATTATAATTCATTAATATATTCACGATTATATTATAATATTTATCAAGTTGATATATTATTAATTTATATTATAGGTTATATAAATAAATAGTTATAGATGATAATAAGTAATTGGAAAGATATAATAAAGTTTTAATAAAACCAAATCATAATATTTATCAACCGTGGATAGAATAGGTGTACATGTAATCGGATTGGTCATTTTTCCAGGATCAAAATCAACTCTCAATGCCGACGTTTCGGTATATTATTTAAACTTTTTCATAGGCATTTCTCATATATATTCTTATTCCTCATAAATACTCCATAGTATGTATTATATATTATATACCCAATAATATAAATATTATATAATATATATCAACGTATGATAGGTGTATAATTAATGATTCTAATTTTCCAGGATCAAATCAAATCTCAATGCCGACGTTTCGGTTTATATTATACTTATTTGATAGGCATTTTCCATAATACAACTATCGGTTATTCCTCATGAGGAGATACATAGAGTATTTATGGAGAAGATGCCAATAATATAACAAAGGTTTTAATAATAATCGAACGTCGGTTGAGAGTTTGATTTAATGAATCTGGAATAATTGACAATCCCGATTACATTATACACCTATTCTATCCAACGGTTGATATATTATTGAATTTTTGGGTTTTATTATATTATTATATTATTATATATATATTATTATTATATATATATATATATATATATTATATATATATATATATATATATATATATTATATATATATTATATTATATTATATTATATTATATTATTATTATTATATTATATTATATTATTTTTGGGTTTATATTATATTATTGGGTTTATATAAATACAACTATGGGTTTTTATGAGGAGATAAGAAGAGTATATGGAGAAGATGCCTATGAAAAAGGTTTTAAATAAAACCGAAACGTCGGCATTGAGAGTTTGATTTTGATCCTGGAAAATTGACCGAATCCCGATTACATTATACACCTATTCTATCCAACGGTTGATATATTATTGAATTTTTGGGTTTTATTATATTATTATATTATATTATATATATTATTATATATTATATATATATAATATATATATATATATATATTATATAAATTATATATATATTATATTATATTATATTATATTATTATTATTATATTATATTATATTATTTTTGGGTTTATATTATATTATTGGGTTTATATAAATACAACTATGGGTTTTTATGAGGAGATAAGAAGAGTATATGGAGAAGATGCCTATGAAAAAGGTTTTAAATAAAACCGAAACGTCGGCATTGAGAGTTTGATTTTGATCCTGGAAAATTGACCGAATCCCGATTACATTATACACCTATTCTATCCAACGGTTGATATATTATTGAATTTGTTATATATATATATATATATATATTATATATATATATATATATATATATATATATATTGTTGAAAATAACATAATATTTTAGGTTTATGAATGTAATTAATATTAAACTGAAAAAAGACAAGGATTTTGGATTGAAAGATCTGTAGTGAATTTCTTACTGCAGTTTAAACGTTGATTTTTCTTTCATGTGTTTACAGTGAAATTTCGATATGTATATTATTGAAAATAACACCAAATTTATGTGATACCTGTTTCCTAACAAGGTTCTCAATTTTTCTTAAATAACATTCTCGTTACTTTGTCTACACAGTGTAGCATATTTCCTAGAATCGACTTGTTACAAGTGGTACCATTCATCTTCAAGAATGAATAACTTCTTGAGAGAATTTTTTCATTACGTAAACAAAGTAAAAACAATGGGGGATGTTTTTGTTATGTTCGTAATGAGCTGTTTATTACACTGGCGGGGTAGGTGGCCTCGCGGTCTGAGTGGCTTGATATCATTGAACAAGTTTTAATGTTTTTTGCTATTCTGATTGAACACTGATCCTAGTAGTAAATTGTTCTCGTTTTTCTTTGCTCTGCTGAGTGAGATTGTCTCTCATTGCTGTTATTTAAATTACTCATGTGATGATAGTAATGGCTAAACCTTGTAAGCCTGACCCTACGTATTTACTACTACTATTGGTAAACCCGGGATTCATATCCATTCTGACTTTTTATTTATTTATGCGAGAGGTGACAAAACGTCGTCTCCCGGAGAGAACGTAAGCCGTCGGTCCTGAGCCTGTACACTGTCAGGTGTTCTTTAAAGATCCCTACTCTAAATACTTGAGTAGGCTAAACTTAGACTCCCTAAGTAGACTGTTTTGTGTGCTATCACAAAAGGACAATGTTTGGACGATGTGTGTTGTTTAGAGAGGCGGCCACTGTAACCTAACCTAACCTAACGAAAGGTGAAGGGGCAGGAACCGGATGGTTGTATGCAGTTTCACAACTATTGCTTCTTCTACCGGGATGATTGCAAACAATGCCTCGCCATCTAGAGGGGTCATTAAACTATTTTGTTTGTTGGTTTGATAAATTCTAATAACTCGCCTGTTGATTTGATCAAATATTCTGTTGGTAAATATGGAGAACGAAAAAATGCATTCAATTATTTAGCTACGTTGTATATGGGAATGGTCTCTTGTGGAGTGATGGGTTTAAAATTATAGTCTTCCATGTGTATCTTCACCTTCACCAGATCTGAACTCTTCTATAGCTTTGTTGTGTTTAGCATGTTTAATTAGTTGATTGGTTGCTTATAAGTTTGACGGGCGTGTTGCAGGCGGCTGCAGGAGGACGGCGAGGGCGGGAAGCAGCGGCTGGCGGGAGGCACCGAGGCCCAGCCCCTGGGCACCAAGCTAGTCACCATCTCCAACAACAAGCCGCGTCCGCAGCACAGCTCTGCGCTGCTCGCCCACACCAACTGGAACTTCGTCGAGCAGCTGCTCAGGGTATTAATCCTCAGCTATTCAATTCACAAGCATAGATACCGTCTTACCAAAGATACAACGTCAACCTCAGGCGAGCCACATTAACCGGAACTCCCAAATCCAGGAACGTACCGCGCCTAATGTTACTTCATTTACGGAGTACTAGCCAAGCATTCGCGATATCACTGTTAAAATCCTTGAATTTGTTTCGGTCGTTTTCAGTCTGAAGATCACTGATCAGTAAACTTAACGCAAATGATAGTTTAGCTTGCACTAACCTCTGTGTAATAATGTGCATGTTACTACAGTGGATCATTATATTCCAATAGAATTTTTTAGAAAACTTTTCTCTTCGTACCTTGAATTTGTTTTAAATTAATTTATGGTCTCTACAACAAATAGATCTATCTAAAGCTTACTATGGTCGTAACATATAATAATCTTGCAGGTTATCTAGAATCCCAGATTTAAATTCATGGTTATTGATGCATAAGCTGTCCATAATGTTATTTTAAAACTCCCACTCTGTACGAGCTCAGAACTTTTCGGACTGTCCATTTGGTGAAAGTTTAGCTCATTTTTTACCGTCATATGTTGGAATAATGAGTGACGTTACCGGGGGTTCATAGGACACATCTTGTCACCTATCCGTATACTGTTCATGCCCATTATTGTTTAATTTCGAAAACCAGTTGTTATGGCCAGTGGTCCATTTTTATTTGAATTGGAATGATTGAGGTATACTGAAAATTGTTTGCATGAAATGCTGGCAGGACTGCAAGAACAGGACGAAGCGGATGCTGGTGGAGAAGCTGGGAAGCGAGGCTGTGGACATGGGGCACTCGGAGGCCACTTCGCTGGCCGAGGAGAACACCCTCATCGCCGGCCTTTGCGACCTGCTCGAGCGCGTCTGGTCCCATGGACTCTTCGCCAAACAGGTGCCCTACATCACCCCTTCAATCTTACTTTGATTAAGCAAACGCCTGAAACGTCATGTGCCAAATGCAATCCCACCTGTTTTGATCGCTGTGCACCTTAGCTTTCCAGCCATTACACCAAAGATCAAATCAGGCCGACGATTTAACGTGTTGCCCTTTTGTCACCTCCAAGTTTTGCCACCCAAAACTTGGGTGTCCGAGGTGGACCTCGTGGAGGCGGGCACCACGATTCTACGTCGCGCATTAGACCAAAAATTAAATTAACTAATTCACGCAATTGTACCAGGGGGGGGGGGGGGCGAAAACAACAAAAACGGCAGTTATAATCCTGGTATAAGGTGGCTCATTTACCTCACTACCAAACATTTTAACGCTGGGTTGCAATGGCTCTTTTTTCCTGCCCACCTCGTGGATGAACTCGAGGTATGCCTTCACGTCGGTGGAGAAGCTCAAATACAATCCCACCATCCCTTTCCTTTCATAGCTTCACAGAAACAAGTGAGTTCATAAATTTGCCTCGTACAGGTTATAAGTTAGATAATAAGTTAAAATAATAATAAGTTAGATGTGGTACCACATCTCTCCTTATTCTACTTCTCTTTTGATCTCCTCTTGACAAAGAACTGTTGATATCTCCATATTTTTTTTTCTTTTATTGTTTAACCGATCACTTAGCGGGTGGTGACGTCAGCCGTTTACCAGCTTTTTGTTTGATCGGTGATTCTGCATTGGGAGTTCTAAATTTTGCCTAACTCAAGTGCATTTCGAGTACGGATCTTTAACGAGTACCTGTCACCTAATATCGTACAGGCTCGGGACCGATAGCTTAACGTCCTCTCCGAGGGACCACGTACTCAAATTTTTTCACCTCCTGCGTGAATAAATCGAGGGCCAGGTGGGGATCGATCTCCGGACTACGAGCCCAGAGGTGAGTACAGTTAACCACTGAGCTAACCTGGTCCCACTATCTCGATCTTAGTAAGTGCTTTGTTTTTTTCTGTACTGTTCTATGTATTTCAGTTTCGTAAATTCGGTTGGACTAATTTATCCGTATCATGATGAGTAGTAATATATGTATTTGTATTATTTGTCTTAATTTGTAGAACGAAATATGAAGGTGATAATATGAACTGGAGTCTATATGAATCCCTTCTAATACGATGTTTTTATTTGATACAATTGACTTACCCTAAATTTGTGTGGTTGCAGGGAAAGTCAGCGCTGTGGTCTCACCTTGTCAGCTATCTAGAAGCCAGAGAGAAGGTCGACTCTGGGAGACGCTCCAGTCGCAATTCCTCAGGTAGATGTTTACATATACCATCATGTTAGAGCCCTCACTCAAGTCACTGGCAGTAATAGTGTCACGGCTTGCTCACACGTGTCGAGTACATCACTCAAGCCTCACTGCCAACAATATCTTAAACATCTCTGGAAATCTGTCTGTTATCTCTAATAGCAAACCAATGTATTGCGATTTTCTATAAATATGGACAGCAAATTAAATATTTGTTTAAAATTATTAAAAGTTTAAAAGATAGAAATACTACCTGATCAAAAGATTAGGATACAAAAATATTAAACTTTTTCTTTTCTATATGTTTATTGTTACTAGCGCAGAGGTTAGTGAAATTTGTATTATTTGGTAAACAAATTTATCTAATATGATTTTTTTGTTTCTATTTCTACGGAAAGATTTATCCTTGAAATGGTAAGCAGTAGTGTTATATTTGCTAATAATGTTAATAATGCTAATAATGTAAGCAAAAAATGTTATTTTGCTAATAATAACTAAATATAACTAAGTAAGTTAAAAGGAAATAAATAATAAATATAGTCTAAGTACGAAAAGTTAATGGGAACACATCTAGTAAAAATACTTACCAATTTAATTTTCCTTCATTATTGTTTAAAGGTATGTCGTCGATATTTCCTTGGATGTCTTAACCAGGAAAAAATAACACTAAGTGTTTTTTCGTTTAACTCTTTTTGCCGTGGAGACTTCGTTTTCAAATTTTTTTATAATTAACTTTTGTGAAATAAAGAGTGAATGAACTTAATAAAATATAAATCTATTTTTTTTCTTATTTTGATTAGATTATACTAGTTTTCAAAATATTTTATAATGATCAGAATGAAGATAATATTTCTTTGCAACCAAACAGTTGAATAAAATCGAGAAGAGTTCGGTGGATTATTGTGAATAAATACTGACAGATATCGAGAGGTGTTAGGATCACATTCAGTAGATTTGTCTTACACACTGTATATTTCTACACCAGCCTTCATTTTAATATTATAATATTGGCAACATTGTGTCAACTGGTTCAAGTGTTACTTGTCCAATATAAGGTCTTGTCCTGTTTGTATCTTTAGTCTCACTGAGATGTACAACTCTTTGGTGACTGTGCCTTTTTCTTTATTATTTGATTCAGTGCTAAACAGTAATTCCTCATGACTGGGTTCGGTTGGGTTCAAAAACTTTGCCACATCACAATACTTTCAATCTTCACACTTTTAAAATATTTATATTTTAAAATAATTTATAGGTTAAGTTTTCTATATAATTTCACTTAATTATTTGAAAGGCAACATAAAAACGGTTTTAAATTTTCAAATACAACAAACAACAAATTTAACAAAACTTGAAAGTGCTCTCTGGTTTATGTGTATTTTAGATGTAATTAACTTGCTGTAGAACACAACTTGTTCGAAATTTGTTCTCTGTATAGAACATGTTTCTATGAAGATTTTTATTTAATTTAGTGTTTTAACCGGTGGCCAACATTTTAAAGTATAAACCTATCAATTCGATTTTCGAATTTTGTCCATAGGTTCATTTAACCATCTATAGCAGGGCTTCTTAAACTTTTTTCATTCACGACCCCATTTATGATTGTGAGTTTCCTGGCGACCCCATATAAATATAAAAGAAAGATAAATAAATTTTTTCATTATTTATTTCTTAGGTAACAATATTCATATACATATGAAAATATATATTCGCACGCAGTCGTTGAGTGGTAAGTATTAAATTAAAATTAAAGGAAAAAAATTAATGAGATGTATATGCCTGTTTTTTATTGCTTAACAGTTAAATCTTGGTTGAATGTTTGACACTGCTGGACGTAAGACCCTTCTACATTTTTTAGCGATGAGCGATATTGGGATTTAATGTGTTAAAGCTACGAAAGTAACTTCACATAAATATGTGGTGTTGAATTGCAGAAAAACATTTAACGCTATATCAGCGATTTTAGAAAATTCAGTTGTAAATGTAACACATAAATGGTCCAATATTGCTGAAAAAAATATTTTTTTGCATTGAAATAGATGATTTTAATGGTTACTATGTTCGTCTTCATACCGAACTGAATGTGAAAAAAAAGCACATTTCTAATGAAGATTAACATGTTGCAATCGAAATCATGGGTTACAATACAAATTCAAATATTTTTTTTGTTAGCCATCTTGTTCAATTTTTCTTATATGAAGTATTACTCCCGTGGTGTAACTGCACAAATACACATCCAGATGTTATAAAATCGTGTGTTTAAATATTTGACATTAAAATCTCTCGCGACCTCGTTTGGGGTCGCGACCCATAGTTTAAGAAGGCCTGATCTATAGCGGTAAGTAGTGAAAGAATAATAGTCAACACAACACTGCACATTACTATCTTGGCATTGGCTAGACAGCGCTACAGTATGTGTCAAACTGAAGAAAAATTTGATTATGTTTACATTAGCCAGTTGCTTCTAATCGGTGGTGGATTATGGATTGAAGCGCTTTGGTGCTTAATTTATTTACTAATGTATTAATACGTAGATTATTTCGGGTTGGACTGGTTTCCATACCAAATTTGTTTCTAATTCAAATTAGATTTAATAATCAATAAAATAATAGCTTTTTGGAGAAAGGTTGATTCCTACTGAAGACTGATTCACATGACTTTGATGTTTAACTGGGAAGAATGAGGTATAGATAGAAAATTGACAGATTCTGTTATTTAATTTTCAGCTCACAAAATCTCAGTTTATTTCTGACCTTTTTTTCCTCTTTAGTGATAATTTGTTTCTCATCCGAGTGTTCTATATGTAATCGCGTATATATTGTCAAACTAAACAGAAAAATACATAGAATTGATGTAACTCGATATTTCGACCTACAAACAAATATAATATCACAAGCATACAAGCAAATAGAATACATATCATACATACAAGCATACATATCATTTTTCAATTCTTTTTTCAGATTATGTTAATATATGTGATTTAAATAAAAAAGATTAAAATAAAATTAGAATCATCAAAATTGTCTGTTTAATTCCATTTGATTAAACCGATCGAATCTCAATGCATTTAATTCTATCTATTAAATAGTTGATATATAGACTTTTTATGTTACGGGTTTTTAACCATTCTTATATGTTTAACTTCTTTATACAAATATATTCGAGTTAAAATGTAGAAATATACGAAGAAAACATCACTAAATTCTATTGTAGTGATAAAGGATAATAATAGATTAGAAAAGAGAATACAACCGACAGCTGTGCTGTTAAGATAATTACAACAAATATTCTTTAAGATTGGTGACGTTTATCCACTAAATCTTTCTATATTTGTAATCCAGTTGCAGTAGGTAGAACTAATGTACTTTCAAACAATATTGGTTCTAAACAAATGTATTCTATAGATCTGATCTCTTTTCCTACAAATTCAAATATCATGGATGGTAGAGTGTATTTTATTGTAATAGATATGATGTGGACATATTTATATGGAGGCTATAAATAGATATTTCGACATTTTACTCCAATACTGACATTTTAGTTGAAAAATACAAAATGGTAGCAAGAATAATTATAATAAACATTGTCAATTTGAAATTCTGTTTATTAGCTCACGCAGGGCTTCCATGGAATATTTTAAAAAAGAGATTGGACTGTATGTACTTGGAATATACTTTCGTTTTGATATATTTTGTTATATGCCTCAATTGCATGCTCATCAATGTTCTTTAAAACATATTCTATTTTGGTTGTTTTAGTAGATTAATTAGTTTTTAATTTGCGCCTTTATATATAATTGCAATTTTTTTTAAATCATTTAATGTGAATTAATGTTTATAATAGTTCAGAAATTAGATAACTGTTTTCTTCTGTTACTAACATATTAACGTATGGTTATCTACTTCAAGATATAAAAAGCCAAAAGTAATTGATGCCCAACATAAATTGATAGAAAAAGATGCATATTTGTGTACAATTAAATAAGATGATTAATCGTGAGTACCACAGATGTTAGTAATATTATAGACCACTATTATCATCTCGTAAGTTCAACATATTGTGAATGACTGTTATCAGTTAAGAAGAGCAAACTATTTTTTTTTAACATTTATTAAACCTTCCCATGACTCGACTGTTCGCTTCCTATTCATTTTTCCTACTCGATATATTTTTTTCTAATGAAATTTTCACTGTATGCATTTTAAATGAATGAAACGAAAACGTCGGTTTGTAAAATTTCATTGTGTCGTGAATACTGACAAATTAGTGGTCAAGTATGATTTTCTCTTTCCTTTGTATATGTAATATGTGTGAATTATATAATAATGTATAATTAATGTAATATTTCAATGTAAAACGATCCAAGACAGAGAACAAAGTTCATTAGTAAACTATAAGTAATCAAGAAACGGATAAATAGTTGTAGTCTCTAATTTTCGGTTCAACCATCATATGGATAGTGAAGAGAGAAGTCAAAAGCACTCGCGATTGTTTGATATATATTGAAAACAGAAAGAAACTAATGAAACAGATAACAGGACTCAGTTTCAATATGCCGACCCTTTCATAAGGCGACCGTAGCCTGAGGAAAGAGTCGAAATATCCAAAGTGAGTTCTAGTATTGTTTTTCATGCGTGTTTCTTTCTGTTTTCAAAGTGTATTGTCCGTTCGGATCTCATTTCATTTGAATTTATATGTGTAGATGTATACCGGAAATTAACACAAGACTCATAATAGGAAGGCACTCACTATATCAGTTCTTCGTCATGAGGAGGAGAAGGGGAGAGAGAGAGATAGATAGAGAGAGAGAGAGAGAGAGAGAGAGAGAGTGAGAGAGAGGGTGACATTTCTTTATATTTCGAATCTCTTGATGTATTTTACTGTTATTAAGGCTGTGTTCAATTCCAGTTTTTAATAAGTCCGTATGGATCAGATGTATATATCCTGACAGATATATATGTCACAAATATATATTGATCAAACCACAATAAGAAATGGGAAAACAAGACTAAGATCTTTCAACCGTAACAAGCGGTCTTCGTCAGAATCAAAAACCCAACTGAAACACTAGATACAGAAAACATCTGGTGAGAAAACTCTTCTCAACCCCTCACCAGATGTTTTTCTGCATCTAGTGTTTGAGTTGAGTTTTTGACTCTGACGAAGACCGCTTGTTACGGTTGAAAGATCTTAGTCTTGGTTTCCCATTTCTTATTGTGGTTTGATCATTGATTGTTGTTTCACGTGTTTATGTGAAATCTTTTTATTAATAATAATATCAATGATCAAACCACAATATGAAATGGGAAAAATATGGGTTGATCATTGATTGTTATTTCACGTGTTTATGTGAAATCTTTTTATCGATTTTATATAAAATATATATATATATATATATATATGCAGAAAAATCACAATACATAAACACGTGATGCAGTCAATGAAGTTTAAACCACAATAGAAAAAGGAAAAGAATAGAAATAAATACTCTGAGGCCTTTCTATGTATGTCATCAGAGAGCAAACAAAGTAAAAACTGAGAAGCTAACACAAAAGTAATAGAGAAGGAAGGTAACAAAACAACTGGAGACTCAATATGACAATACAGCTTGATAAGAAGAAATATCTAATGAAATGAAACAATGCAGGCCCAACAGTAAGAAATTGAATTATAATTCAATAATAATTAAAAGAAAAAAAATAACAAAACATTAAGCTATTTTATTTGAATCAACAATCTGGTCAGAGTTCATGTCCAAAGATAATCGTACACTTCCAAGACACCCCCAGGTCCAATTTTCTTAACTATCCCTTGAATTAAGAATTCATCTATTTAAATAGCCTCTGACTTAAATAGAACATTTATTTCTATTGTTTTCCTTTTTCGATTGTGGTTTAAACTTTAATGATATTTATATATATACAAGATTTCACATAAACAAGTGAAATAGCAATGTTCAAACCACAATATGAAATAGGAAAGAAAAACTTATTTTCCCATTTCATATTGTTATTGATCTTTGATATATATGTATATATATATTTCTTTTTTATAATAAATGAAGTCCCACTATCTTACCGTTATTATGGTATTATCAATGTATGAACTAGTAGAAATTAAAAGTAATTTCAGCATTAATAACGTATATTATTCCAAAATAAAAAAAATACAAAGAATGTAAGTTACTCAAGAGGTTAGTACTAATTTGATTGATCCTTAGAGTATTTTTGACTGGTTCGCTTGAAGTAGTTACCCTATGAAGTGGTGCCAGACGTTGACAGTTCTCTATTTCCGTTCTAATGTCTCACTCTCTTGTAACACATGTTGCATATGTACTCTTTGCACATTTGCTTTTGCACTGCTTTTTGGTGACGGTACAGGCCCTGTTAGGTTGAGCTTACACGAGAAGATCATTTCCTCTATTGTTGCTGCTTATAGTTCTTCTTTTTTAACTTCTCAAAAGGGTAAGTTGTGTTTTTTTTTATTTTTTTTTGTTTCAGTTTGTGTTTTTTTTTAAATGGTGATGATAGTAGTTTTAAAATGTCATTTTTAAATTATTTATGCTGAACTAATATTTTGGCAAATGTGAATTAGGCTAGTATAATCATTGTTGTGCGATACTTATTTATTGTTGACTAACCATATACTAGATTTTACTAAACTTACTGGTAGTATGTTACTAAACTTTTAATTGTATATTGACACTATTATCCTGAGATGAATGCTATTAGTGTTTATAAATAGATTTTTTTTAATTAATTATGACATGCGATTGCTGGTACCACAGAGTTAGTGAAATCATACTATTATAGTAATCCATCTACCCCGTGAACTACAGTTAGTCGTTTAACCAGTTTTGCACATAGTCGATCATCAAGTTGAACTACTTACTTAGGGTATAAGTAACTAAAGATGCACTAAGTCCGAAACCGGTCGGATGGCTACAGCTGCTGTTTACGAGTTAAGACTGATTTATGTAACATTTATGGTATTTATAACTTCCTTATAGGACACATTGTCGTTTGTGTTTATTCAAACTAGACAGTTGTTGAAATTCTCAAATTGTTTTCTTTTAAAAAATCTCTAATGTAATACTTATGTCTTTCTGTTTCAAAGAAATTGTGTGCATCTACCTATGAAAGATGTTTTAAATTAAAATCGAAACGTCGGCTTTGAGAGCTTAATTTTATTATATATATATAGTTCAATATAGACAAAGAAACATAGAGAAATCAAAAGAACACACTTACAGTCTCTAATTTTCGGTTTGAACCGTCTTCATGAGAGATAAGAGAGGGAAACCAAGTGCACTGGTTCAGAGACGGTTGGAGACCCAACGGTTGGGTCTCCAACCGTCTCTGAACCAGTGCACTTGGTTTCCCTCTCTTATCTCTCCTTTGCCTTTAAAATATCCTTTGCCTTTATCCCTCGACAATGCCTTTAAAATAATAAAGGAGACCAACGATTCATTGGGCCTGGAATAGCTGAGTAACAGTTTTGCAACCTCAACCTCAGCGGGACTTTCGAATTGTTAACTTTACTGTGCCGTAGTTATTATGATTATTATCACTGTAATTGTTATTGTAGCTTACTTTATTATTACTATATCCTGATTATACTATATTATACTATAAACCTGATGATGATTTATGAAAATCGAAAGCTAGTTAGTTATTTTTATATCAATAAAACATTTTTACTGAAGTGTTTTTAAACAGTGACTGAGTGCCTAAAGTGTTATAACATATCTCCTGACTATTTCTCTTTGAGTGGAGATAAGTTTCCACAAAAGTTGTCCTAACTTTTGTGGAAACTTATCTCCACTCAAAGAGAAATAGTCAGGAGACTGGAAAGGACGAGTATTAAAATCGTGAATGCGGAAGCTGATGTGTCGAAACGTACTGTTTTAATAGAGTGCATTTATGAAATTATTATCATTAATAATACCGTAGCCAATGATATTTCATTTAAACAGTTATAGTTACAAATGCTAGGAAATAAATGAACAAAAGGAAAAACATTACGAGGGATGAAGGTTTGTGAAAAAACTCATAAAACACAAAACTCATATTGTAGCTTTGATATAGGGAAATTTTAAAAGTCAAAGTTAAAATTTTCATTTTGATCCCAAATTGAGCTATGAGTTCCTAGCATAATACTGTATTTTTGCTGTTTCAATGCCCACATTTATGTTTTTTTACTTTACTGTTGGAGTGACAGAAGTATGGGCCATTTATTAATTTCTATCCTAAATCAAGAGTACTAAATATTGCCTTATTGAAATCTATTAGAATATAGAGGTCTTTAAGGAGTGCCTGACATCCTTAAACATTAGAATAAATTACAGCTTGGTATATTCCATAATTAGTTTATATAAAATTATTTACTTATATATTTTGTGCACACTGTGTACATACCCTCAAGATTATAATTGCTTTTCATTTTGAGAGAAAATTAACTAATATTGTCCATTGTATTGTATTACATATTCATGATATGTTTAAAGTTAATGCTCATTCACTAATCCCTGGTTATCAAATTTCACGTTATAAGCTATGCCTTAGTTGGTTATTTAACATTTTTATCTTGTGTTTTAATTCGATTGTCTTGAATCTAGTAAAACATTTTGACTACTAGTATACCTGTATACTAGTATGCCTGTAGTTTTTTATTTTTAATGTTGCTTATGTGGCTTTAC